>VDFB02256132.1:182492371-182568523 GCA_007258455.2 Sequoia sempervirens | reverse complement strand
AAACCTAGCAAACAGACGCTACTTGTAATCAAAATGGGCTCCTCCATCTATTAGCTTATGTCTTGCATTCACTTTCGGCATCATCCGTCCATATCTATCATCTGTACATATCTTTCATATCTGTATCATACAATAGGAATCCTTATGTTTCATCATGGCTTGATGAAATTTGTACATATCCTTAATCTTTAGGTTGTGTTTACACTGGGGGCAGAAACATAGACTGAACAAGAGAGGGGCAATGAGCTTGTTGAACATCACAAACAGACACAAGACAGTTTGTCAAAATGCAACAAACATTGACGTATCAAATCAACCACAACATGCTTATTCAATGCCAATTGAAATCAAAACAACATGATCCAAACAAACATAAAAAAAAAACATCAATGATGATAACCAACTTGGATGATCTTAATCTGACTAATGTTTTGAAATATTTTAGGAAAGATTTGAATGGTTGTTTGATTTTCTATCATATCTTTGGAGCAATTCAATGATGTATTGAACTAGAAAAGCACGGAAGGAGTATGATTTTTCTTTGTCTACTGTTTGTGAGCGAATCATTAGTACTATGCAAATTGGTTGCGAGACATGCTCTACTAAGTATCATTGATGACATTTCAGAATTTGCATAGGAAACGGGTAAACTCTTGTCTATTTATGCAAGCAATACTCAGGTCATCTTGGTTCAATTATACCTAGATGCTTGTATTATCTTGCTATATCAAAAATCATGAAAGCAATACTCAGGTCATCACTGGTGCTAACATACCCTTTGATGCTTGTATTAGTTTTCAACATTTCAATGCTCTATGATGATACAAAAGGCACAAATAAGCTCCCAGAATGGCAATATTGTACAAATATCCTAGATGGTTAGTATAGATTGCATTTATGTTAGAATCTGCATTTTGCATTTATAGATTTTCCTAAAAGCTGGCAAAGTATCAATTGTTTCATAAAAAGACTGAGTACATTTTGACATTCACAAACAAACATCATTTTTCATATATATTTGCATTAGAAAATCAAAAAAACAATGTATACATATATATTTGACATTTTTCATATATATTTGCATTAGAAAATCAAAAAAACAATGTATACATCATAATCAAAACATTCATAAGCATTCATAAATTATATCATCCATCATATTTATATAATCATGCATCAAATAGATTTCACTCATTTTATAAATCATGCATACATATACATCATAACCATAAAAAATGAGAAACAATCATATCATAACACATCATGCATATATAAATCGAACCACTCATTATAAATTATCGTTGCATTTCATATATCTCAAAAATGAATGTAAAAATGTACAAAGATGTCAACTATACATGATATAACATCATAAAAAATGAGATCATCTCAGGGTGTATACAAATTTCTAAACAAAGTATCACAAAAACATCATGTACAATGCACTAGGCAGTGCTATCCTCTGATGGAGTTGGTCTGGGACCTATACCACCCGCACCTGATGGACCTACTCCACCTATCCTCGATGGCCCTCTTGAAGGTAATGGCTGTGTCACACCCCTGCTGGTAGTCCAAGAATGACTATGAGTAGACCGCGACTGTGTATAACTCTCTCTCTGCTCACGTGGAACTACATCATGATACCTGGTTCTATAAAACTCGGCCTCCCAGGTGGCTCTGGTCACCTTTCTCATCATATCACCAGGCAAGGTACTCGCTGCTACTCTCTGTAGACTATCAGCCAAAGCAATGGCCTGCTCACCCTGCTGTCTAGCTGTATCTCTCTCAGTAGTAACTGAGGTCAACTATCCCTGAAGCTGTGTAATCAAGGTCTGTGCCTATGCTAGCTGACTCTATAAGCTCTGTACTATACTCTGTAAAGAGGATATCTGACCTGACACCACTGGATCTACTAACGGTGATGGATCTGTATGTCTCATCTATGGTCCACCTCTCCTACCACCTCTCCCACCACCTCTCCTACCACCCCTACCACCACCTCTATCACCCCCTCTACCACCTCTCCCACCATCATCTCCTCCACTCTCCTCATCATCACTATCTCCCTCCAACTCATCATCACTATCTCCACTCTCCTCATCATCATCACCTCCCTCTGAATCATCACCCTCTGACGCTGCCTCTCTCTGTCGTCTCTGACCTCCTCTATGTGGTCTCTGCATAGCAACTGGAGCAATAGGCTCATCAAGATCAAACATACGTGGTACATGATGCTCTAACACATATTGACTATACTCTGGTGTCATCCCTGTGTCAAGGACATCAACTCGGTAATCCCACATCACAACTCCTAAACTGGTGAACTCTACCACCGCTACCTCATATGAAATCCATGGACCCCACACTGCAATCTCTGGTTGTCACCGTGCATAAATAGAGGAACCCATAGGCATACCCTGAATCCAACCGAACTGCCGACATACTCGTCCAGCAAGAAATCTCTCAATAATCCACGAAGTACGGCCAATAAGGTATCTGGACATACAGACATAGGGCATCTCCCTCGTATCCTCTGGCCATGCCTCACAATCTACATATGGCCGCTAGCATACTGTATCGAGACCATCTAAGAGACGCTGCCAATGATCTAGTTTGCCCAGTCTCGGCTGAGCAATAATATCAGCATATCCCCATCTATACGATCGACCGATAGGTCATCATCCATGAGTCAATGGTAACATAATGGAAAAGTGCTCCCATGCCCATATCTGTAATAATGAGCAGCCAACAGCAAAACTCCGGCCTCTACCATATACAATATGATGTAACTCATCATACAAGTGAGCAAGCATGCATGTCCCCCATGCATACCGTGTCCCCTGCATCACAATACTCTCCAGCACATGACCCCACCTGACTGTGAACCCCTTCGACCTATGGTTGGGGCACAAAACACCTCCAATGAAACCTGTGAGTACAGACGGTAAGGGTGGATATGAATCTGCCATCTCGCCCCATGGGATGAAATATCCAACAATCTGATCATCTCTAAAAATCCTCCTCAAAGCATCAGTTCCTCTAGCCTCTCGGCTATCAAAGACCACTATCTCTCCCATCACTAGGATCCTCAAGATATGATATACATCCTCAGGGGTCACTATAATCTCTCTGATTGGTAAATGAAATGTGTTGGTATCACTATGCCACTGCTTTGCGAGTGTTGTCAATAAAGCTCTGTTGAGGCTCACCTCAGGCATGTCAAGCAATGAAGTCAATCCACAGGCCTCGATCACATCTCGATCTAACTGTAACAAGTGTGGAATCAATCCCCATGTCTTCGAGAATGTTTCCCGTGACTGTAAAACACTCAATCTCTCCTGTTGACACATCATCATGACAAAGCAACATCAATATCAAATCATCACGACTTATCAATCAAATCTGAATATCAATCAAACTGTTTGTTTTTCATCATCATGGAAAGAAAATAAGAAAAATCATATTTGTTTTTAACAACCTTGGAAGCAAACATATCAATCAACTATTTGTTTTTCATCATCATGAAAAGCAGATTTATCAACGTCCTGTTTGTTTTTAACAACTTTAGAAACAAACTTATCAATCTTATTTGTTTTTAACAACCTTAAAATCAAATCTATCAGTTATTATTTATTTTCCAACAACTTTGGGAACAAATTTATCACTCACAACAACATCCAATCATAGGCGCTACAAAATTTCTCATAGGTGCTACAGGATCAAAGGCGCTACAAAAAATATTAAGGGCGCTACATAAAGCCTCATGGGCGCTATAGGATTATAGGTGCTATGGAAATTGTCATGGGGGCTATGGAAATTATTAAGGGTACTAAAACACACTATTTCACACTCAAAACATTGATAAATGTGCTCCGAACGAAATTTTTTCTAAACGGAGATGTTTAACGAGGTACATATCGCGGGTCCATAGTGCGTCGGCCGCTAATGTCATCGGATGCACTCGAAACGGTGCTGGTGAATTGGAAGTGCCATCTTTCTCACTCCAGAGCTCAAAATTTACAATTTTTACTAGGTTAAAATGGAAAATGACATGGAAAATGACATTTTTAACCTATTTAAAGGCAAAATTGGTGGATTTTAACACATTTTATCACAACAAGGGCAATTTAGTCATCATTTTTTTTCATCTCACATCTTTTTAAGTCATTTTCTTCACATCATCATTTTCGAACGATGAATCGACATCTTCAAAATCATAAAAATTGAAAATTCCAAAAAATTTAAAAATTCCAAAATCTACAAAATCAAAATCTTATCGATTCATCGCCTAGTATATCATCAAATATCTTCGGATAATCAACATCTGGGAAATTTTCATACTTAAATAATGTAAAACATCACTAGAGGGGCAAATGTATACACTCTAAAATATTGCATCATAATAGTCTAGTAAGTAATTAAATATTTTTAATATTTAATTAAAATCAATCTTGCTAATCAAGGTGATAAATAAATTTAAATAATTATTTATATTGTTCATTTCTATCAATTAAATAAAATAAGTTTATTTAATCACTTTTTTCTGTCTATTTCTAATTAAAATAAACATTAAGTAATTTATTTAGCGCTAATTATTTAATCTGGCTTGATATTTTATTCAAAATAAAGATTAAATATTTCTCTTTTAAAATATATATTCTTCTTATTGACCACAATTAAATATTCCAAATATTTAATTAATTCTAAAACACATCACAAATTAAATATCTCAAATATTTAATTAAATTTATAGTTCTAAATCAAAAATCAACCATATAATGAAATGAATAAATTTATTTATTTAATAATTTTGGGGATTATCTTCAACAACCGTGAAACAACCGCCAAAATAGAAAATAAATTTCTCTGCTCTCTCATGGCAAGATTGTTCTGCACAAGATAAAGCCCATCTTCCTCCTCTCAACTCTCTTCTATCTCTCACTATTCAAACTTACCAGACAATCTCACAGCCATTGATCTTTGCCAGCCAGGATTTTTCCTGGAAAAAGCTATAAAAGGACTGCCGGGTCTTTGCAATCATAGAGAAGCTTTCAATAGAAAAACTATAGCCAAATTGCAATAGCATAGCCTTCATAGTATTTACAGCCTTTTAGTATCATAAGCATATTGTAGAATCATAGCATATCATGGCATATCCAATTCATATCATAGCATCCACAAATCACAGCCCCTGTGCATATCCGTGTCAGTATTTGCACTTCACCAGCATATAGCGTAGAGAAGCTCTATCACTTCGCATACTCATTCTACAGATTGCCATTTGGAGAAGCCTTGCTTATACAATCTGAGAGCAGCAGCTTCAAACAAATCTTTGGAGATAGAGGAAGATGGAACAGCTCTGAAGAAGCTTCGTTTGTTTATTTAAATTCAAATTACTTGCTTTTCTTCAATTTAAAGTTCCATTATTTGTGTTTTGTTTATTTCATTTTGATCATACATATTTTAACATACATAATTATCTCTCTTTGTTGTCAATGTAGCAATATTTTCCTGTATGGCTGTCGTCACACTATCTATGTGGCCAACTATGCACCTCCATCCCCAGGTGATGGAGGGGGACCTGGAACCTATCCCTGGTCCTGCATCTGATCACCTTGAGCACTATCTAGTTCATTTACCAAGCTTCTCTACAAGGATCTCAATATTTTTCCGCTCCCCATAGTGACCTATGATGCCTACCCTACTAAACTATAGATTTTTGGCACCCTAGACCATTCTAGCACTTCTAGGGTTTTTCACGAAAAAGGAGAAAGAAGCGCCAAAAGTCTAGGTAGGTTCATTTAAATTATGTAATGTATGATGTTATTTAGACTAAATGAAATGAACTAAATGTAATTAAGTGATCTAAATGATTGATTATGTATGCAAAACTTAAGATTTATGCAACATTTGAAAACACAGTGTTGATTGAAAAAAGCTTTAAAAAATGAACAAGAATGCAAATTAAACCAAAAAAAAGATTGGTTTTTAGAATGTGTACACCTAGGAAACTAAAGAAGACTAGAGAACAATATGGAAAATTGATGAAGTCTTATTTTGAGCTAATTGGGACTCATTCGCCACCCTGGGCGAATCAGTCCTAGTTCTAGATTTTTTTGCACAGAAGTTGTTTTCTACCAACTAGGAACCAGGATATGCATCTAACTCAAGATTATGTCTTAGGAGGGACTCATTCACCATGCATGGCGAATCAGTCTACTTTCAAATTTTTGCAACTTCAAATATTTGTTTTGCACCTTGACACCTACACAACAATTTCTGATGGAAACCCGATTCGTGATCTCAAAAAATTCCTACAAAATAGCTAAAAATTATTTGTCTAATGGGTGGTTTTCCTTGTTCAAACCACTAGTTGGGTAGTTAAAACTTGAATGGAGAAAAATCTACATAAAATACTAGCCTTAGATGTGTTAAAGACTAGGAAAACCTGAAATAAGATAAAAGCCCTATTCTATTGTGCTAGAATAAGAAATGAAAATATGATTTGTGTAATGCATGATCTCAAACCTAGAAACCGTACAACACATCAAAAATGGAAATAAAATGACATGCAAATGAAAATTAAACAAAATGCAAACCTCAATCTAAAGATATAATGAAAATGGAAGATGAAATCACTTTGGAACCAAGTCTTTAGGTGTGATTTGATGGCTAGTTGCATCTCCTCACCCTAGATTTCTTGATGATTCACCATAGGCATCCATCATCAACCCTTTGAAATGTTGGATCTTCACCTAAAGAGTGAGCTTTAGACCTACAAAAACCTTAGTTTGTTGCCCCAAAATTTTAACCTTTGCTAATGAGACTTGTTGTAGAAGCCTTGACTTAGAAATTTCTTTTGTAAAAATGATTGAAAGATGTGTAAAATGACATATAATGAGTATTTATAAGCAACAACACCTAATTTTCCTATTATTTAGACCTAAGAGGCTGACATTCATTAGAAATTTAAGTTTAATTAATTAAATTTCAGCTCAAAATTGAATTTTCCCTCAAAAAGGACTCATTCACCACCCTTGGTGAATGGGTCCCACCAGAGGGGAGTCGTTCACCCAAGGTGGCAAATGGGTCCCACTACTAATTTTTGAAGGTGGGTTTTCGGGGTATGAAATAATTGAGTGATGTTTGTCTAGTTTTAGGTGATTTATCAAGTGAAATGGGCCTCTAGATAAAAAATAATGGGTCTTACGAGCCTATAAATACTATTTTGAAGGATAAATGATGTGAGGGGGTGGGTCTAATTATGCATGAAATTGTCTCTTTTCTCAAGAAGGTCCAATTTTCTATGGCACACTTAGCCCCCACTTTAGCGTCCATATGACTCTATGTGCATATGTAAGCTAAAGGACTCTAAGTGATGCACTTTATTACATAAAAGGATACTTATTCAAAGGATGGGAGAACAAAGCCCCAAGTGCAGTTCTCTGCAAAACCATAACATTAGGAACTGCATCCTACAACCCACATTCGTTAATTTTCTAAAAATCCTTTTATCTAACCCTTATGAATCCAATTCAAGGTAGATGTATGCCCCCTTGATTCTACTTGCTTTACAAAGGTGGAATCAAGGTAGAAATCTAGCCATGATGAATAAGAAACATCATATTGTAGGGAATTTTCAAGTACCATGCCACATAACGATAGATGAAGGATGATGCCAAGTGTGGAATCATGATTTTGATGCATTAAATGGCATCAAAAATGGATTATCCTAGCTCCTATTATGTTGATTTGAAGAAGATATACTTTATGAATTCTTTATAAGGATAATAACCCTATGCATAAGAGTAAAAAGAGGTGAAAATGGCTTAAAAGAAGTAGAAGAAAGTAGCATGTCACTTACTATTCATTTTACCTTCATGTAGCTTGAGAGTGATGAGTGAGAGAGGAAAATGCTAAGCAGACGAGATTATACACCTTCCCAACTAGATGATCTTTGGGAGCAGGTGGCACATGGTGAGCTGTATTATGAGGTGAGTCGATTCTGCAACTTTCACCTTGTGATTTTGGTAATAATTTAATGATTTTAATGCATGGATAGGCTAATGTATGGTTTTGGAAAAAAATTCGCAAAGTGTCCCCTTTTTTCACAAAGTGTCTCATTTGTTCACAAAGTGTCCCTTTTGTTCGTAAAGTGTCCCATTTCTTTGAGAAGTGTCCTGTTTCTTTGCAAAGTGTCTCGTTTCTTTGTGAAGTGTCCTGTTTCTTTGTGAAATGTCCAAAAAGGGTTCTAAAGTGTCTAGGGCCATTAGAAAAGTACACTAGATTGAATTTAGCACACTTTCTTGATGAAATTTGTGAAATTTGAAGAAATTAGATGGATTTTAGATCATTTCATGATGATTTCAATAGGTCCTTGCCTGGTCGCAATAGCGGCTAGGGGGAAGACAACTCACATTTATGAGAGATCATGTGCCGACACTATTGGTGATAGAGACAAATCATTTACAGTTAGTAGGTATCTCTTAGGCATATCTTACAACACCTATGAGATACCATGACTCCATGATTATGGCCCTGTATGAGAATTGGGATGCTGATACATATACATTTCATCTTCCTACTAAGGAGATGACCATCACACTTGAGGATGTACACCACATTCTCAGAGTTCCTATTTGGGGAGAGCAGGTATATTTCTGATGGGATTGGTCATTTTAGGAGAAGAAGAGGGACATGTAGTATTCCTTAGGTGGACCTATTCATGATGAGAGGGTTAGAGTGTGGATCGAGATCCCAATGCTGCTATATTTGTGAGCTCCTATGGTTAAATGGATTATGATGCACACAGTGGCTCTAGTTCTCAATCAAGATGGATGAGCTACACACTTAGAGGGGGGACTAGTACACTTGATACGAGGGATGCATGAACAAAGAACAGTTTATGCTTGGGGCCATTGCATTTTAACACACTTGTATTATGATCTTGGTCAGTTTCTATTTCGAGAGATCGAAAGTATGGTGCAATGTATGCTTCTGCAAGTGTGGTGCCTCGAGCATATCACAGATAGTAGGCCTGTTGAATTCCCTTATGCTATAGTTGTAGGATATCTGCAAGCATTTGATTATCCTTTGTGATGCTTGTGGCAGTATGGGGATTTACACTTTTGGAGGGTGAGATTTGACTGGTTGGAGGAGGAAAAGATCCTGTGGAGACCTTATCTACTCACTTTGTAGTGGCCAGATCGTATAGGACAACTACAAAGGATGCAGATGGATAGGTATCTAGATGGGAGGCATGACTATGTTGTACAACCCTTCTACTATGGGCAAGTCATGTGACAATTTGGATAGGTGCAGACACCACTGAGGCGGTGCCCCTTCATTAGACAATCTGTACGGATTGCCCGAAGGCTAGGTGATATTGTTCAGTTGACTATAGATCATGTTCATGAGAGTGATTCTGATGATTCAGATCATGACCAACCACCATCATCCAATGTTGATGATATCGGTAGCACAAATGAGCATGAGGATTGGTGGTCATATGCATGACCAACTCCTATGTTTTCCATGGATTTCCCTATAGGTGATGTGTGACCAACACCAAATGAGGGGGATGAGCCAGAGGAGAGAGCAGAGGAGGTATGGTTTAGGCCAACAGATATTTTTACTAATGTTATTGATGATGAGTACATGTTTGATGCTAATATTGACTATGAGGATTAGGATGGAGGAGAGGATGATGAGGAGGAGGACTATGAGGAGGATGATTATTACGAGGAGGAGCCACCCCTGAGCGAGGGTGATGAGGTAGCTATTAAGGATCGTGATGAGCATGGAGAATCCTCACACACTTATAGGACTAGAATAGGGGTAGTAGTTACAACCGACATCAACACTCAGAGTTAGAGAGAGGCTAGCACATCCTCAATGCCCCCTAGAGAGGATGAGGTTGACATTCCTCATCCGACTAGAGACATAGGTGATGAAATTTGATTTTATGCATGTACTTTAGTATTTTATTGTTTTTTTATGTATATATATATCATGATGATGATTAATGATTGTGTACATTATCTATCTTGTAGGAGTGATGAGATATTGGAGAGAGTTCTATCATCAGGCTATTTTAGAGATAGTTCCTACATCCATCGATGAGTAGTAGATGGATCTTGACTACGTGCCCCCACTGATCATGGAGGAGGATCCAGAGTCACTCAAACCTTTCATGAGGCTACATGCAACATACGAGAGTGTGAGGAGATGACTCTGTCAAGCTGAGAGTATAGTACAAACATCACAAACCTCAGTAGAGGTTGAGAGAATACATGTAGAGCTAACACATACATGAGTAGAGAGGGATCAGATGGCAAAGGAGTGGCTTGTAGTTGTTAGTTGAGTACAAGGTCTAGAGTATGCACTTAGACTTGGCAATTCACAATCACGGTCACACATGACCGTCTCATGACGTCCAAGGACTACATGACGAGTGCCAAATTCTGAGGGGTCTAGCTCTCACATACCTCTACAACTTTGTATATGATACTGAGATGTGTATATAAGACTTTGATATATATATATATAGACATGCACATTTGATGTTATTATGATGTGTTTCATTGTGTGGATGTTAAATGCAATATGATTAATTAAATGACTTATGGTAAAAGTATTTAATTAATGTCTACATGATTTAACATGATTAATGTGATCTTAGTTTAAAACATATTTTAGTTTTATTGTAGATACAACATTTTTGATTAGAAGATAATATGTTAAATTAAATACACCTTTAACTCATATAATGATCTAACTTAACATAAGACAAAGGTGAATAGTATGAATCCTAGAGTAATTATAAAATGAATTTCAATAATTACCTTAGTGTTCAAGACAAACAGAAGATTAGTTGTCAAGACCAAAGCAATGTGAAAGCTATTACATCAAATAACTTTAAACAAAATTGCTCTATCAATCATACTATTTAAAGAGGTCATAGATAATACCAACACAAATGTGTGACATTAATAGGTTCCTTAATGGGTGTTTCATCAAGCTCTGTTAAGACATAAGCACCAAACCCATAGTTGGTATCAACTAAGTAAGGTCCTAATCAATTAGGGCTTAATTTATCTTTATCTTCATTTTCAGCACTAGCATTGCGTTGATTTTCAATAAGAACAAGATCTCCCTTACAAAATTATCGAGGGATGACGTGTATATTGTGTTTGCATTGTAATTTTTTGATGTGATCTTGGAGATGTTCGAGAGCGTTAATGCACTATTCATTGAGCATCTAAAGTTGTTGTAACCATTGATTTTTATAGGTGTCAACATCAATAAGGTCTTGGATTGAAATTCACAATGTATGAATTTCTAACTCCAAGGGAATGATTGTATCAGTGCCATAAACAAGGTTATAAGGGGTATTTCCCATGGATGATCTAACATTTGTTCTATAAGCCAAAAGCACATAAAATAGTTGTGTATACCAATATTTATGCTTTTTATTGACAGTTTTCTTGAGGATTTGTTTGAGAATCTTATTAGTGTTTTCAGCTTGTCCATTGGATTGTAGATAATACAGTGTGGAAAAGCGATGTTGAATATTGATTGTTTCAAGAAACTTTTGAACTTTGGTAGATTCTTAAATTGAGTTTTGTTGTCTAAAAAAATTGCGGAAGGGAGCCCCAAGTGAGAAATTATGTGCTCCAATATGAAACAAAAAATTTCTTCAACATTTGTAGAACCAAAAGGAATAGCTTCCACCCATTTCATGAAATAGTCCATTGCGGTGATGATAAATGTATGTCCAACAGAAGAAGGGGGTGAAATTTTTCCAATAACATCCAACCCCCATACTGAAAATGACCAAATGGGAACTTGGGCATGAAGCTCAGTAGTAGGAGCATGGACTAAATTGCTATGTTCTTGGCATTTTCAACATTATTTAACATAAGCAAAGCAATCCTTCTCCATATGTCTCCAATAATGACCCATATGGATAAGTTTTTGCACTAACAATCAACCTCAAAAATGACCTCCATAGGCACCAACATGAGCCTGTTCGAGTGTTAAAGGGATTTTACAATCTTTAAGACATCGTAATAAGAGACCATTGAAATATATTCTATACAATGAATTTGCTAGGATCACATATTTAGCTACTAGCTTGCATAATTTTTTTTGAGTATTTGTTGAGGTAGGTTTGGCAATGGTACCATCTTTTAAATAGTTGTATATTATGTCATATCATTCACACAAGGCATCTTGGTTTATTACTAAAATGTCTTCTAGAGGAGTGTCAATCAAAGGTTTCATGGTAGGATGAATAACAAAGGTGAAATCTGTGGCAGGATTGTGTGGGGATATAAGAGAAGATGCACTTGCCATTGCATCCACATGTCGATTATCTTTTTGTGGGATGTTATCAACGGTGAATGATTCAAACATCTCTAGAAATTTCATTATAAGATCCTTGTATTTTGATAACTTGTCATGTTTAGTTTGATATGTACCATTGATTTTTTGATAGCCAATTGCAAATCACTGAAGATTTTGATATGTTTAACATTCATTGTTAAAGAAGATTGCAAACCTATGATCAATGCCTCATACTCAGCTGTGTTAGTTGTACATAGGAAATTTAATCAATAGAAGGGAAGATATTTTTTGTTAGGTAGAAGTAATACCAGTCTAGCACTGGAACCTGTTCGACACTTAGATCCTTTGAAATACAATTCCCATGGTTTAATGTTAGTTGTTAAGACATTATCATTATGAAAGGAGTCATGATTAGGTAGAGAAAAGGGGGAAGGAGCATCGACTAAGTGATTAGTCAAGGCTTGTCCTTTGATTTCTTTATATGAAACAAACTTAAGATCAAACTCAGTTAACAACATTACCCACTTAGCTAGGAATCCATAAAGATTTGTTTTGTTGAAAAGATGTTTGAGAGGATCAAATTTTGTGATGAACTATATTTTAGTATTTAGTAAATAATGTCGCAACTTACTAGCAGCGAATACAAGAGCCAAGCATTGTTTCTCGATTGGTGAATATTGAGTTTTGTAATCAATTAAGGTCTGACTTATGTAATAAACAGGGTGTTCTTTGTCATGATTGTCGTGTTGAGCCAACAATGCTGCAACAAGATGGAAAAATGTGGTGATGTACAAGATAAGTGGTCTTTTTGGCATAACGGGTTGTAAAATAGGTGGGGTTGCAAGGTATTCCCTTAAAATATTGAAATCCTATTTACAATACTCATCCCAATCAAAAGGTATACCCTTTTTAAGGCGATGCATGAAAGGTAATGTGTGATCGTCTAAAGATGCAAAAAAATGAAGAATAGATTGAATTTGACCTTTTAACATGCACAACTAAGAGATATTCCTAGCAGGTGGCATGTTAATGATTACATCAATTTTTTTCATGTCTACCTCAACGCCTCTGTGAGATATGGAAAACCCCAAAATTTTACCACTATCTACACCAAAGAAACTTTTTTGGATTCAATCACATATTGTATTTAAGTATTTGTTCAAATATTTTGTGAAGGATATCTATATTCTCTTGTCATGTTAAATATTTAGCTAGGATATCATCAATAGAATCCTCCAAAATTTTATGAATGTAATAGTGAAAGATTAATGTCATCGCTCATTGATAAGTTGCGCTTGCATTCTTTAGACCGAAGGGAATCACAACCCAACAAAATGTTCCCCAAACAATTGTAAAAGTTGTTTTATATTGATCTTGGGGATTAATAAGGGTTTGATTATAGCTAGAAAATCCATCCATGAATGACAAAAAAACATGTCCAGTAGTTGAATCCACAATCATGTCTATATTAGGAAGTGAAAAGTCATATTTTAAGGAAGCTTTAATATTCAAGTCTCAAAAATTTGTTCATATCCTAATAAGATTATCAGGTTTTGCAACTGTGACAATGTTTGAGATCCAAGGAGAATAATTAATAGGGAAAATAAATCCTGCATCAAGGAGTTTTTTAAGGTCTGCTTTAACATGCAAGGCTATGTTAGGGTGCATTTTTCGTATCTTTTGATGAAATTTTTTAGCATTTTTAGCAAGTACAATGTTATGTGTGACAATTTTTCAGGTCAATTCCTGGCATATCAAAATATTTCCAAGTAAAATTTTAGGAAAATCATGAAGTAAAGTGGTAGTGTCTTCTTATTTTTCATGCCAAGGCACTTCCCAATCTTGATAACTTTTTCTTTATCATTAATGTCCATTGGGACATCAATTGTATCTCTTAAAGGCAGTGCATTAGATTGAGGAACTTTAAATTCATAGCGTGCTTCAGTGATATCACTTGCTTCTTTCTTGGTAACAATTAGAGCACAAGGAGTTCATTTCGTGGAAGTAAGCGAGGATTTGTTATCATAAATTCCTAACATTTGTTTCAAAGTTTCCTCAATATCAGCATACTTCCATGATGTTGGTAAGTTCATATCAAGCAATTCAGGATGTTTAATTGTGAGTTGGTGGTTTGGTTGATATGTAACAGTATTAATGTTCACAAATGGTCATTGAGTAGCTTTTGTCATTTTAGAAAAAGAATATTCCAATCCAGTTTTTATCTCTTGCATATTAGGTTCAATAGGGACATACATACCTTGTTCATGTTTTCCACATCCTTTTCCATTATATCCAAAAAAATTTACAAGTTCATAGCCTTTTCCATAAATTCTTTCCATTTCTTGTGGATTAGGTAGAGATTTATAATCTATCTCATCAAAATTTATTGTGTATGTTGCATTTACATCCAAATTATAGGAGACAGATGATTGTGTAGAATTTTGAGTTGACATGATTGTTGGTTGGTCTTGTTTCTCATCTTTCTTTTTTGTGATTATTTATTCACCCATAAACGATGGTGTGAATTCTAAGGATCCCCAATCTTCGCCAAACAATTTAGATATTGATTCTATATTGTTTTTCTCAATTTCAAGAGGGTCTATGTTGGATGTTGGTATTATTGTTATTAGAGGACTTGTAGCTCCTTTTTCAAGGTGCAAGAAAATTTTAGGCTCGGGGTCTATTTCAACTTGATAATTATGATTGTTATGGACATATTTCACAATATGATGAAGGGTCAAAGGTACTGCATTCATCTCATGAATCTATGGTCTACCTAAAAGAAGATTATATCAAATATCATAAGGCATGACATGGATAGGAGTTTGAAAAGTAGCCACCCCAACCATGATAGGTAAAGTAATAATCCCAAGTGGTTTCTTTGTTGTGTTGTCAAATCCTCAAATGGATACAAAATCAGGTATTATCTATGACTTGTCAATGCATAATCGATCAAGGAGATTCACACTACACACATTAAGAGAAGAACCATTATCAATGAGGGCTCATTTCATACCTATGCAATTGAATTAAGCAATTATCATAAAGGCTTCATTTCGTTTACACAACTTTAATGGAGGGAGATCATGTTGATGGAAAGTAATGTCAAGATTCATTTTTTGGATTAGAGTTGCCACATCATTCAGAGTGGTACCAGGAGGAACTGTGATTTTTTTAAAGCCGTTTGAAGAATTTTGTGATAATTAAGTGAGTTTTGAAGTAAATCCCAAAGGGAAATCTTGATAGGAGTATTCTTTAATTGTTCAAAAAGATCATACTCCTTTCTGTGTGGGCTGTAGCGAGAAGCACTAGGCAGATTGGGTAAAGGTAAGAGGGTTGGGTTGGTTGTGGTGGTTGTAGGTTGTTTTGGGTATTATATGTATGAGCAATAGTAACATTAGTTGATTGTTGCAACAAATTGGTTTTAGGTGGGTAAAGAGTGTACTGAGGTTGGTTAGAGGGATGAAGTTTATGTGAGGGTGGGTAAAGAATAAGTTGAGGTTGAATTACATTAACATCCTTGGTTTTAGGTTTCTCACAACAAAACATAGCAAATGATTTGGGTGCGATGAAGTCCTGAAGGGACTCATCTAACAAGTGAAAATCATCATGACTAAGAGGTTTGAGGGGTAAATTATCATCAATTGCTTTAAGGTGTTCAAGAGAAGAATTAGGGGTGTTAACGGTCCTTATCATAAAGGTTGTCACAACAAAGCTTAGTGGATGACTTATGCAAGATGAAGTCATGGAGGGCTTCATCTAACAAAGAAAATTCTTCACAAGCAAAAGGTTTGAGGGAGGTTTTATTGTTAAGCAATGCAAGTTCCTCATTGCAAGTGCTAGAGGATGAAGTGAATGAGAGGGAGTCCTCAATAACTTCATCTAACTTCTCAACATCATCACTACTAAGAGGCTTGGATGAGATGTTGTTTCTAACTTGAATCATTTTCTTGAAGGTCTGGTTTGATGTTTTATTTTGTCTTTTTATGTATCGATGAATCTGATCTAAAAGAACTAGGAATAAATATTGAAAAAGGAAAGTTGCAAAAATATAAGATTATCCATAAATTCCATGAAAGAAAGTAAAATTTATGCTAAGAAAATAAAAATAACTAAACTATAAAAGAAAGGTAACTGTAGAAAATAGAAAGATGCAATGCAAGAATCTGAAATCTAGAAATTTTGATTCAGAAACTGTAGTGGGACTGATTCGCCCAAGGTGGCGAATGAGTCCCAAGGGATGAATTTTTTTATCTTTTTTGAATGTTTTTAGGTCTGTACAATGCAAAGATAGATTGAAAGTACATAATGTTGGAATGATTTAATGAAATACGATGCAATAAGGAAATCTAAATGATGCTTTCGCTAATGCAATGTTTAAGAAGACCTAAGATGCAAAAATAATGCAAAATGATAAAGTTGTTAAGTCCTAAGATGCAAATGGAAATGCAAATTAGAATGATATTATTTTCAAAAGGTAGGTTCACCAAAATGAACAATAGATTTTTGGCACCACAAGGCTCTCTAACTCTTCTAGGGTTTTGCACCTAAAAGGAGAGAGGTAGGCCAAAAATGCTAGCTAGGTTCATTCAAATTATGTAATGTATGATGTTATTTAGACTAAATGAAATGAACTAAATACAATTAAGTGATCTAAATGACAGATTATGTATGCAAAACTTAAGATTTATGCAACATTTGAAAACATAGTGTTGATTGCAAAAAGCTTAAAATAATGAACAAGAATGAAAATTAAACCAAAAAGAAGACTATTTTTTACAATGTTTGCACCTAGGAAACTGAGGAAGACTGGAGAACAATCTTAAAAAATGATGAAATATGATTTTGAGTTCACTAGGACTCATTTTCCACCCTAGGTGAATGAGTCCTAATTCTGGGTTTTTCTACACAGAAGCTATTTTCTGCCAACTAGGAACCAAGATATGCATCTAACTCAAAATTGCATCTCAGGAGAGACTCATTCACCATACATGGTGAATCAATCCA
Source organism: Sequoia sempervirens (assembly GCA_007258455.2). Taxonomy (NCBI): domain Eukaryota; kingdom Viridiplantae; phylum Streptophyta; class Pinopsida; order Cupressales; family Cupressaceae; genus Sequoia; species Sequoia sempervirens. The sequence goes on along the minus strand of VDFB02256132.1, from coordinate 182,551,168 downwards.
CTTTCAAATTTCTACAACTTCAAATCTGTATTCTGCACCTTGACACCTCCAGCACAACAATTTTTGATAGAAACCTGACTTAGGATTTCAAAAAATTCCTCCAAAACAACTTAAAATTGTTTTTCTAATGGGGGGTTTTCCTTGGTCAAACCCATAGTTGGATAATTAAACATTGAATGGAGAAAAATCTACATAAAACCCTAGCCTTAGATGTGTTAAAGACTAGGAAAACCTGAAATAATACAAAAGCCCTATTCTATTGTGCTAGAATAAGAAATACAAATATGATTTGTGTAATGCAAGTTCTCAACCCTAGAAACCTTACAACACATCAAAATGGAAGATGGAATAACCTTGAAACCAAGTCTTTAGGTGTGATTTGATGGCTAGTTGCATGTACTCAACCTAGATTTCTTCATGATTCATCATAGGCATCCATCATCAACCCTTTTCAATGTTGGATCTTGATCTAAAAAGTGAGCTTCAAGACTTGCAAAAACCCTAGTTTGCTGCCCCAAAACGTCAACCTTTGCTAATGAAAGTTGTTGTAGAAGTCTTGACTTAGAAATTATTTTTGTAAAAATTATTTAAAGATGTGTAAAATGACATAAAATGAGCATTTATAAGAAACAACACCTAATCTCCCCATTATTTAGACCTAAGAGGCTAACATTCACTGGAAATTTAAGTTGAATTAATTAAATTTTTGGTCAAAATTGAATTTTCCCTCAAAAGGGACTCATTTGCCACCCTTGGTGAAGGGGTCCCACCAGAGGGTACTCATTCGCCCAAGTTGGTGAATGGGTCACACTACTAATTTTTGAAGGTGGTTTTTTGGGGTATGAAAGAATTGAGTATTGTTTGTTGGGTTTTATGTGATTTCTTAGGTGAAACAAGCCTCTAGATAAAAAACAATGGATCTTAGGGGCCTATAAATGCTATTTTGAAGGATAAAGGATGTGAGGGGACTCAAAACTGGGTCTAATTATGCATGAAATTGTCTCTTTTCTCAAGAGGGTCCAATTTTCTACGATACACCTACCAACTACAAGATCACCACCAAGATCTGTAAATATCAAAGGCACACATTGTGTTGAGCACTGCTCATAATCGAGAGTAGTACTTAGATCCACTAGGATTACTGGAAAAACTCATCCAACTAGGGAAAGAGCTCTAAATGCAACAAAAATAACCTATTGATTAGCCTTAAAACCCTAGACATGAACCTCTCTAGTGGTCTAATGAAACTAAGCCTCATAAGCATTTGGAAATCAACCCTGTCTCTCTCCAAATTTCCTGCAAACCCTGTCAGGAAGATATCTCTCCAAAAGAGAGTGCGAGAAACTGATCAACCATTGAGTCTCCTTACAGTATACCAACTGATCCTAATCATCAATCCATGCCTCACAATCCATATAAGGCCTCCATAAAAGCCTGGCATATCATCAAGTACATTACACTAATAGGAAAGTTGTCTAGGAAATGTATAATGAAAAAAATCTCCAAAGTGATAAGAGTATGGATCCTTAGTAGTATGATCTACTATACCATTTGGCCGAGTCACTAAGATGTGCTACTAGGCCCATACATGGAGAAGGGAAACATTGACCGAAATATATTTCCTACCTTGATACACAACCTTATGCATATCTATGTACATGTGGGCAAGGAGAGCTGGACCCCATGCATATCTAGTATCGTGCTCAAACATTTTCTCTATGCATATACCACATTCCAAAAGAAACTAATGGCCCCACCTATCAAAACAACAAGCCTTGACACCAAACCAAAAATAACAAGGGAAACAAGATCAACACTACCAACAAAATCTGATAAAATAATCTTTGACTGTCGAACCTCCAGATGTCTCACACCAAGAACATGACACACAACATGGGTTCCCTATCAAATGGAGTATGTAACGAGCTCTCCATGAATGGGTATGTAGAGGATCATCCACACATCCTAAAGAGTAATATTAGCCTCCCCATTAGGCAAATGAAATGAAGATGTCCATGAGTGCCACCTCTTTATGAGTGTAGTCATCATCACACTATGACATTAGATGGTGGGCATGTAACCAATGTACCATAACCTAACAAAATCTAGGAAATATCACTCTAGCTCATGAAACCCAACAATCAAGTCAAATAGATCACATAGTCGTCACTCCCTTGAATGGAGTAGATTAAGGACTGCTTACAATCATTCAATCCATAATGTTAAGGATTCGATCTAAAAATGCAAAAAAGACCTAAAAATGATGAACAAATTGACTTAAGGTTTCCAAAGACCAAAAGTGAATGTTTTTTGTCAAAAGCAATAAAATTCTTAACAAAGGTGAGAGAAACAAGAAAAATCGATGAAAAATTTCAAGAGCATAGAAATAAAAAGTAAATATTTTTTTCAAAGACGCACATTTGAAAAAAAACACCCAAAATGATGACAAGCATACAAAAGAAAAATTTAATACCAAAAGAAAATTGCAAAAGAAAAAAAATAGGTCAAAGGTACAAAATAAAGTCATGTGTGTAGGAAAATAGCAAAAGTGACTAGTTGAAAAAGTAAAAAGCATTGAAACCAATTGAAAAGTGCCAAATTCCTAGATCTTGCACACTTGACTAGTTTGACTTAAAGAATTAATTACTCAAACATGAAATGATGAAATTTTTTTTGAAAGGGTACATACTGGGGCACTGATGCTAGCAGACCGTCCAAACTTTTGAATTGAGTCCACGTGATGTGTAGTTCCCTTAATACTTGGCATTTCTCCTCAACAACTAAAAAAATGAGAAAACTAGAGATAAGAAATCAATATAGGCTCAAAGTGTAAAAGAGGTAATTAGAACCCTAATTACCTATTTTAACCCTCAAAACCCTATTTTTTTCTTAGGAAACCATCTTGGAGGGTATGTGAAAGATCATGATGGAAAAAAATTCCCTTAAGTGGCAAAAAATTAGAAAAATCAGAGTTAGGAAACTTGACATAAAATTTGAATAAGTTATCTATATTATTTCAATGCAATAGTACTTAAATTTTAGGGAGAAAATAAGTAGGTGTCTGTCGACCACCCTAACCACAATAAAATGATAAAAAAATTTTATAAGATTTTAGATATAAGTAGAGGACTCATGTCCAATGTGATGCATATTTTTTTGTAATTTTTTTCCAAGTAAACAATTAATTATGAATTTTTTATTACAAATTTTAAAAAATATAAAAAACTTGTATGTCTGACCACCTTAACTTGGTCAAAACATCATGAAATTTATTTTTTCTTTTTTTAATCTTATAGCATGTGATGCATGTTTTGGATTCAAAAAATGTGATACCATTTGAAAGCTATAGATGTTTATCAATTAGTCTATCAATCAGGACTTTAGTTGTAATTTGAATAGAAAATGAATAATAATTACTTATTAAATTCAAAGTAAAGCATAATTTATATTGGTGGAAAGATGAGAATCTCCTTTAGAAACCCTTCTCGTTTCATCAATTTTGGGTAAAAAAAAGGTCGTCAGCCACATACCCATCATATTGCCACTTTTTGGCCCATCATGATCCTACGCATACCCTGGATAGAATTAGGAGATCCCAAGAACAGTTGAATGAGCAACAAAAGACCTATAGACTTAATTTTTCATCCTCTACATATCAAAACTAAAATAGAACAGTGTCATGAGCCTAACCTCAAAACTAACTTTTTCAACCAAGCTCTTGAGGGGCCACTCCAAAGTCCTACCATCACTTTGTTGACTTCTAGGACAGTGGAGCATATAATTTTTTTCAAAACTTGATCCTAACATCAGAATCTTTGAAAAAGAAAGCAATATTTTTTCTCAAAGAGGGGTAAAATGTAGACATGTAAAATTGACCTAATATCTATCACACACCTTAAATTACATTTTTGCATCATCGACATCATTACCATCAAATATCACTGTATTTCACATCAATGGCATCAAAAGCCCTAAATTCCTCTATTAATTTAATAATATCACATTATTTAATTAATTCACTATTTCATCATTTTTACGAATTAAATAAATTTTATTTATTTAATAAAGTCCTAAAACCCTAATTTTTGCTATTAATTGGATAAAATGACATTATTTAATTAATTCACTTTTTCATCAATTTTTACCATTGAAATCAATTTTATTTATTTAATAAAGTCCTAATCTAACTTTATTCCTCCCAATTAAATAAATAACATCGATTAATTGATTATGTTACCAATTCACCTTATTCCCCTAAGTCAATTGAGTTATTAGAGCTTAATAATTTAATTAAATCATTTTCCCTCCAAAAATTTGAGTGAATAAACTATTCAAAACATCATCAAAAATTAAATCAAACAAATGCAACTTTGTTTGCAAAAGTCAAACTTGATTTGCACATTCAACTCCAAAAAGGATTAATTAATTAAATCAACTAATTAATTATCCTCACCCATGTTGTTGATTGAGAAAATTATGAATGACTGATTGCTCAATCTATTTTCTAATTGATCAATCTATATTCCAAACTAATCAATCTATTTCTCAATCACTCTAATTACATAATAAATTTGCATAAACTATGCCCATCTAAATCATCTCAACATCTTTCGACTGTTGATCAAAATATTCTACTATACAATCCTGATTGTCAAATTCAAATCACAATTTCTATATAACAAACCTCTTTCCTCACAAAAAATAATCGGGGAATCAATACAATTTATGCAATGAAGTAATGCCAAATCGACTTTGAAAAATCTTCAACCAATATCTTCGATCAACATGCAAGCTCTTCAAATCTCTCACATGCATAATGGAGGCTTCATATTAAATTGAACAATTTAGCATATGCAAATAGGGATACACTTCAAAATAGGATGCTAACACTTTTCTTTAATTTTGAATTCACTTTGATAATGTAGGATTTCATTGTTTGTTTTCAGTAGCTTAGAAAGTTTCAATGTGTGAGTAATAGGGATAGATCTAGATTATTTTTTTGGATTATATTACTTATTTTTAGTTCAATTCTCTTATTTACACTCATAGATTTCCTCTTTACACATCTCCAATCGTAATCTTCAATGGATCTTCAACCTAAACCACCTAGATCTGACAATCACACATGAAAGAGAGAGAAAAATGTTGTTTTGTTGGTGGATAGGGGTTTTCCTTGGTCAAACCCCGTTTTGGTAATCAAACCTTGAAATGAATAGAAATAGAATGAAGGAATGATGAATGAACAAATATGCAATGTTGCAACTCACCAAACCCTTGAACAAAAGGCTGTAGTCTTATAAGCAATTCCTAGCATGAATGTGGATCTTGATTCTTGCTTGAATGATATAGATCTTGATTTGAATGCTTGCTCAAATCATAAAACCCTACATCACAATGGTTAGCTAAAAAAAAAACATGATGCATGATGACTTTGACATCATGCTTGAAACTTGAATAATGCTCCAAAATGCATGATAATCAGTCTTGAATGCTCTTGTAATCATAAAATTTCTATATTTCTTGAATACTTGAAAGCTTATTTGACTTGTAAACTTGCTAGGAGAAAATATGTGAAATAACCTTGTATTTATATATGTTTATGCCAAATTTCTCAAAATTACAACACTACAAGCTGACATTAGATCTAGGAGAATAAAATCCACCCAAGAATTTGAATTTAAATTAGGTCTAAGCTAAGTGCAACTCATACACCAGTTGGGGTGTATGAGTCCCATTAGGCTAAGCTTAAGACACATTTTTTAAGAAATTTTTAGTTTAATGTGAAATCTAGATTCAGACCCTAAAAATTAGGTAGGATGCATATGCCCAAGATGGAATATGTGTCCTAGATTACTAAATATTGTCCCACAATCCAAAATCATTAAATTCTAATTGGTCGCTTTATATATATTAGGATTATCCTTATAAAGATGCATTAATTAAGGCTTGTGGATGCAAAATAAGGCCAATTAAGGCATAAAGAAGCCCAATTTTAGCAGGGAGGGTCCACACAAGTGTGAAAATGTAAAGGGATACATTTTTCTACACTATAGTTAGCCCCCACTTTAGGGAGAGGAGGAACATGCGTCAAACTGACACTGGAAAGTAGACAAACTCAAATCAAGAGGGGTCCAATTGTACCAATGCTAGTAAGATAGGATGAAAATGATCAAGAGGGATGATCAAGCTCCTAGGATCAAGATCCTATGGAAAAACCAACATAGGAACATAAGAAAACACATGAAAATAATGTATGGAGAAACAACAAGGAAAAATCATACACAACTAAAGACAAAGAATAAAGAGAAACAAAAACAAAAGGTGTGGATCAAGCTTCGACTGTTTGTCCCACATGTTATGGATTAGATCTAGGCTGTTTGTCCAAGAACATTTACAAGTGAAACACAATGTCCACTATGCAAATAAAATGCATGCTCACAAGGGCTAGTGGAACCTCAGGCCATCCACTAGGTGATCCCCTAGTGAGACACATACACACGCAACCGGTATGCAATCACACAAACAAGAAAGTGGCTATGGGAAGGTCATGCCTAAATTCAGCCAGCATATGTACCACCATACCAAAGCTATACCTCCTAATAACTTTGATAAGGTGCCTCACAACATTGAAATTTTAGTTTCATGAGGGAATAAAATATTTTTATGCTTGATACTCGTGAACAAACAAGATGGAACCACAAGAAAGAAAAGTGTATTATGGGTATGTGTAGGATAAATAGGCCGTTAATTGGCAAAAAATTTAGAAAAACTAGAGTTAGGCAACTTAACGTAAAAATTTGAATAATTTATCTATATTATTTCAAAAATATGTAAGAATAGAATCTATAGAAAATTGAATGTAGTTTCTAAACTACTAGGTTTATTTTAAAAAAAATATATTTGGTGAAAATTTTAAATTTCAATGCAGTAGTACTTAAATTTCAGGGAAAAAATTAGAATTAGGTCTCTATCTGACCACCCTAACCACAATAAAATGATAATATTTTTTTATAATATTTTATATATAAGTAGAGGACTCATGTCTCGACGTGATGCATATTTTTTTCCAAGTAAACAATTAATTATGATTTTTTTATTACAACTTTTAAAAAATATAGAAACTCGTATGTCTGACCACCTTAACTTGCTCAAAACTTCATGAAATTCATCTTTTTTTAATCCTATAGTATGCGAAGCATAGAATGTGATGCATGTTTTGGATAAAAAATGTGATACCGTTTGAAAGATATAGATTTAGTCATAGTTCAAATAGAAAGTGAATAATAATTATTTATTAAATTCAAAGTAAAGCATAATTTATATTGGTGGAAAGCTGACAATCTCCTTTAAAAATAGTTTTCGTTTCATCAATTTTGGGTAAAAAAAAAGTCATCAGCCACATACCTTACACATAGCCATCATATCACCACTTTTTGGCCCATCATGATCTTGCACATACCCTTATGAAAGGTTGCCATATAACCAAAAATGAAAAAGAGTGTAAGGGTAAGTTCAAAGGAGTTTTTCTTAGTTCATGTAAGGTCTTAACTTAGCAAACATTGTGCCTAATATCTCTAAGAGAGGACCAATCAAAGAATACAAGATTCACATCTTAGTGGATGTAGTGAATCACGTCAAGCCACTAAGACGAATATAATATGCTATGATAGATCACACACTTGAAGAACATCACACCCAATGTCACTACAAACAAAAAGATTCATCACATGCAGTAAGAAGAATAAAAAATGAAACATGAGTTGTAATTGAAATACAAAAAAGTAATGCTAATGTATGCCCCCACTTTAAAGAAATTTTTAAACACAATGATATGAGCAATTACTTTAATGTAGAAAATGATCAATACTAATAATAAAGAGGACATGAGAGCTTACTTGGAAAATTCTATGAAAATTCATATGTTTCCAAATGAAGCTATGTCATGAAAATGGGTTACCCCCAAAATTAAATCCCAAACACACATAAGGGATCCACGGATTCAGGGTCAAAAAGTCTTTGCTACAATGTTGTTAGAGAGCTCAGAATTGTCATCATTCCCAAAATACTCATGGAACAAGAAGAATGACATGAAGAGAATGAAAAAAAAAAGAAAAAAATTTGGCTCAACATGGAAGAGACCTAAATGTCTCAATGCATTGTGTTGTCCCCAAAAGGAAAACATAAGACAAAGAAAAGATAAAATGATAATGACATATAGAACAATGTAGGTAAAAATAGAGGATTTCACAAATAGAGAAGTACATTAGAAAAAACTAAATGGGGGATCACATTATGTACATGCAATCACATAAAAGAAACATGAAAAGAAAGAAAAAGACTAGTATCCCACATGCGAATCAACCTATAGCAAGTCATCCACATCCCAATCTTGTTCATTGTATACGAAAGGTGGAAAACTAGCCAAAGGGACAATAGCAAGTGCCAAACTAGGACAAGGATATCTAATTCTTGCCCTCACTATGTGCAAGACAAGAATGAGCCAAGGTAGTTGATGAGAAAGAGATCCTTACAGTTTGAAATGATGTGCAATGAATGCAAAACACGTAATAGTGAGAATATTATGATCCTACAACTATTGCATGGAAAGGAGAAAAAGGGAAACCTTTTTAAGGTATTATTTATATGATATCAAATTTTTTAAATATTTATTTTAAATTACGACACTCATTATTACTATGTCCAAAAATTCTATTATATCGGAAATGTGATGTGTTTGTGTTCTTACGATTTGGAAATAGGTTTTCTCGCATGGGTGGTAATGTAATAAGTCTTTGGTTTAGAATTGTATGTAAAGTTATTTTAGTTGCAAATGGTGGACAAGGGAATTTTAGTTTCTTTAGTTTGTAAGGCCTTCGTTGTTTGTTAGATTCACCAACATCTTTATGTGGATATAGGGCTAGAGGGCTGAAAATGACTTTTTCTTCATTATCATTGTTATGAGGCATTGGTTGTTCTTTAGGAAGGATACTTATTTCAAGAGGAGGATCTTGATATCCTAACCCCTTGGTATCTTCATATGGTATTTATTCTAATATTTGATGAATTTCATGTTCACTTGTTGTAACACTTCCTTGCTTAAGATTGTGAATCCTTTTCCATATGTCTCTTCTAGGTTGATAGAAGTGTTAATCACTTTGTTAATGTAAGATTGATGCACTTGATTAGATGAGCTAGGACCTACTATTATAGGAATTTTAGGTTTGTCTTGTAATTCAATTTTAGGATGTAAAGTGTCAAACAACTCTAGTGGCGGGATGGTAGGGGGTGTTTTCTTAGTGAAGGGTAAAAGGATGCATCAGTCTCGAGGTTGTTAAGGAAATAATTTATGAAGTTTTTCATGTTGTCATAATCTTCTCCAATGATGTCAACATCACATGGATGACATGCATTAGGATTTAAGTGAGCATGAGTGAGTTCAATTTCATTAGGGTCATTTCTGAATACACAACTTGACACATCCACTAATGATTTCAAGGACATCCAAAGGTTACCAAAGAACATATCCATGATGCAATGCAATGCAATAACCTAGAATTAAATGTGTAAATACAACTTTGAAATTATGCAATTGATGAAATGAATCAAATCAAACTAGATGTAATGAAATGAATGAAACATAAATTCTACAAATTGAAATAGAAATGTAATAGCAACAACCTGAAACAAAGAAATAATTTTGAATGCTATAAAATGCATTTTAAAAACTAAAATGGGACTAAATCATCCAGAGGGAAATATGAGTCCCAATCAAGGTTTTTTAGGGATTCAAATGTTGATAAATAGTCAACACAAAATACCCAAAAATATAGAAAAACCACTTGTATTGGGACTAAATCACCTAGAAGGGCTTATGGGTTCTACATTAGGGTTTTTGTACAAATTTCAAAAAATTGTAATTGAATGTTAGGTTCTTGATTTGAATGATGTCTAGAATAAATGAAATTACATATTTCAAATGAAATTCAATGATGCAAGATGTAAAAGTGCAAGATTTAGAAACCCTAGATGCAAATTAACTAATGAAGGACCTAATGTAAAGTTAATGCAAGAAAGATATAGGACTATGATGCACTCCAAATTAGAAATACGATGTTCTAAAGGCTAGGCTCACAAAAATGAAACCTCAAAAAATGTAGTTGTAGTAATGTTTTAGGACACACACAACCACCAATTTTCTACAAGTTTCATTCAAGGAAACCTTAGAGATCTCAATCCAATGATAGAATGAGGGAAATAGATCTACAATAAGGTGGCCTAGGGTATGATTAAAGACTAAAGAGAGGTTCACCACCAAGCTAGGCCTTTGAAAGATAAGAAATGTAAATGATATGCAAGACTTAACTAAATGACCTAGAAATGAATTCAAATTAGAACAATGAACTGAGAATGTACATAGATGAACTTGGAAACTTGAAGAGACTTGAATGGAGGTTTGAAATCCTAGAAATACTAATTTTGATTCACACTGGGACTAATATTCTAGTATGGTTGATTTAGTCCTTGTTTAAGGTTTTAGGCCAAAATTAAACTCTGGAACTACTGAATTAGGATCTATAGAAATATTTTGAAAATAGGTATACTGGGAGTCATGCACCACAAGTGGTAATTTAGTACTAGTATCATTGTTTCTTTGGAACTATGATATCCTCCAATTCTTTCTTGTAGCATCCCTCCTACCAAATCTCTAGTTTTGAAATACTGAATTCTTATTTGTAGACTTTCTATGATCTTAGAAGTAAGGTGTCAACTTCAAGAGACCTTGATAACTTTTATATAATATTTTTCTTCAATGGATCTTCAACCTCAACTATCTATTAGTGGATAGGGGTTTTCCTTGGTCAAACCCCATTTTGGTAATCAAACCTTGAAATGAATAGAAATAGAATGAAGTAATGATGTATGAACAAATATGAAATGTTGCAACTCACCCAACCCTTGAATAAAAGGTTGCACTCTTGTAATTAATGGCTACCATGAATGTAGACCTTGACTCTTGATTGAACGATATAGATCTTGATTTGAATGCTTGCTTGAATCATAAAACCCTATGTCACAAATGCTAGGTCAAGAAAAAACATGATACATGATGAATTTGAATGATGGTTCAATTTGAATAATTCTTTAAAACACTTGATAATCAACTCTTAAATGATATTAAAGGATCTTGATCTGTAAACTTACTAGGATACTTCCAATATTTACTTAAGGAACATGTTGATATAGTGATGGATGGGATCCCACACTCATTGCCTCTAACTAGGGATATAAATCATTACATTGACTCCATACTAGGGGTTGGTCTATCATGAAAAGTAGCCTATGAAGAATATAAGATCTATAAAGTACAAGGTGGTGTAAATAAAGGTGATATTCCCAAATTTGTTTGGAAGGTTGCAAATGGTATGAATTTGGATGCTAAAGACAAAAAGTTTGATATGAAGACAATTGTAGAGATGAATGAGCATGGGTTGGTGAAGGAAGGAAGTTCAAAGCAACAAAATTTTCAAATTGAATTGAAAATGGAAACAAGATGATTCAATTAGCAACAACTACAACTGGGGTAGCAGAACGAAGTTGTAGATGATAGTGATTTTACTAATAAAGGTAATCATAACAGAGTTCATACATAATTGAACAATGCATATTTTGAAGAAAAAGTACAAAAGCCTATTATTACAGTGAGTTGGGAAATATTTATTTGTGGAGATGGTCAAGAGGAAGCACAACTATTCAAGGTTGTTCCAAGTGAGGGAAGGAGTTGTAAAGTGACTTCGAAGGATAGCCTTGGGAAAGGACCAAAAATTGCAAATAGGAAATACACAGAAGAAGAGATACTTGAAGTATCTAGTTATTTAGGTGCATATGTAGATAAAAAGGGGGAACCAAAACACTTGATTTCTATTATAGAAGAAGATGAAGCAATGTTGTTTCAAAATGGTAGTCAAGGGAATGAGGAAATTGAATTTATTTATGAGAATGAAGGTTCATTTCATTTCTTGGTGAGTACGCATAGCGTAAAAAATGTATCTTTGGACATTTTCACGCTCATTTAGGTCTTTCTTATGGATGTTGGCCTATTTTTACCTTGATTTAATGTTGTAATGTGGTTAACACATTCACATTAGCTCTTGGAATCTTGTGAATCAATAAGAAATTTATGATTCCTTTTAAAAGTGTTGTGAAGTGCTGTAACACACTTTCACACTTTTCTAGGACTTTTTCTAATATATTTCACTTGAAAAACCTCTTTTTATCACTTACCAAGCCTTATTTCAAAGTGTTGAAAAGTGTTGTAACAAACTTTCATGCTTTTCTAGGTTTTTCATCAATAATTTGATCCTTTTTATGCTTAATTGGCCCCATTATACACTTACAGTTACTTAAGTGTATTTTTGAGAATAATCCTATTAAACATCATTTAATACATCTTAGTTTCCGGCACCCACTTAAAATGCCTAAGTGGGACCCATTTTCCACTAGGGGAAAATGAGTCCCCTTTGGCTTCAAAATCAAAGTTATTTCAAAATTCTGGTAGGATATTATTTTCTAAGACCTAAGGCCAGCCTGTGATGTTGTATTTTCAAGAAATTTTTCATAATCAAGTATAAATATAGGGTCCTCCCTCTAATTTCACCCCCATTAATTCACTCAAGCATTCTATCAATCAACCACTTTAGCATTTAAAGCATTTCAACAATTTTCAACTCTACATCCATTGGAGCTTCTACTTGAATGTCTTTTGATTTCTACTTCAAGGGTTTGGTGAATTGTAGCATTTCATGTTGTTAATTCATCATTCTCTTTTCATTTCATTTCATTTTCAAGGGTTTAATTACCAAACTGGGGTTTGACCAAGGTAAACCCCTATTCACTAACCCTTAACACTTTTTCCCCTCTTTGCATGTGTTTTGCAAGTCTAGTGTGTAGATTTGTTAAAGAAAAAGGTATGAAAAGTTGTCAAAAAAATTTCAAAGTCATTCAAAGTGGTCAAAGTGCTAAAAGAAGCTTGGAGAACACCTACAAGTCAAATTCTGTAGTTTTGGATCTGGAAACCTATCTAGAGATGAAGTGCAGACTGGGAGCTAACGATTGCACTTTTGAATTTCTCAAAATCTAGAAGTGGACTAAGTCACCATTAGTGGTGTATGAGTCCCACTAACAGGCCTAAAAAGAGGTTTCTACAATTTTGAGTACCCTTTTGTCTAAAACCTATTTCGGTAGAATCTCCCCAAACCTAGACTAAGTCACCCAGCTTGGCGTATAAGTCCCAGTGGGCTTCAATAGTTACTTCTACAAGATTCCAGAGCACCTTTCCATCCCTTTATAGATTCTAGGAACACATCTTTATTCTCATTAATTTATGTTACAGTTTGTTTGCATTTTTAGTTCACTTTGCATATCATAGTGTGCTTTCAAACACTTTACATTTCCTTAGTTTTACATTAATAATTAATCTCTTTTATCAGTTCTTTATATCGAGGAAATTCCCCTTAGGAAAATTTCAATCATCTTTGGATTGGAATCTCAAGGGCATATTCTTGAGTGAGCCATCAAGGTTTTTGGATACCTCTCTCCTTTTAGGTGCAAAACCCTAGAAGTGTAAGAGAGCCCCATATCCCAAAACTCTTTAGTTCATTTTGGTGAACTTGCATTTTGAACATCATATTTTTGATATATAGTGCATTTAAACCCTAGGAATACCTTACATTAGCATCACATTTCATTTTGTATTGTTTAATTTGCATCTTAGGGCTTCCAAATTTGCATTAGTGAAAAGCTTATCTAGCTTGAATTTTTGTATTTCATACTAGTAAAAATCACCAAAATTCTACATATTCATATTATATCTGCGTCTGAAAAATATAAAAAGCATAAAATCCAATTCTAAAATTCTAAAAAAATTCAAAAAAGTCACTACCTAGATTGGCTTGCCACCCTGGGCAACTTAGTCCAATTGCATATTTTTTAGTGCATTTTCTTGCATTTAATCTTCAATTTCTATGTTTCTATTTTTTGTTTCAGGATTTCAGTTTTACTTTCCAGAATTTCAATTTTAAGCATTTCATTCTTATTAGTTTACATTGCATTTGCATTCACCCCGCATTTAGTAGCCTTTGCATGAGTTTTTGGTGTCCTATTGCTAATACCTTAGTGAGAAGAAGTTCAAGACTCATGTCATCTCATGATAACACAATCGTTGTGGATCTTGGGTTATCTAGAGCTTCCACTCATAGTCTTAAAAATAGTTTACTAGGTATGGATAATATCCTTAGCAACTCTGTTCCTTCTGGTAGCATGCATGTTGAACATAGACCTAATGATATACTGCAAGACAATATAATTCAAATCCATGAAGACTTAGTACATCTGCAACACTAAGTTAGCCTTGAAAACATTTCTACTACAACAATTCCTACCATAAAAAACATTGACCATATGCTTGAAAGTGATGAAGGCATTGACCTTGTGAAAAACATAGTTCAGATCTTTGGCAAACATCTTCCTTCAACCTCTAGTGCTCCTCAATAAGTAAACAATGTGGTAAGGGTATGTGCAAGATCATGATGGGCCAAAAAGTGGCAATATAATTGGTATTTGTAGGGTATGTGGCTGATGACTTTTTTTACCAAAAATTAATGAAATGAAAAGGGTTTTTAAAGGATATTCTGAGCTTTCCACCAATATAAATTATGCTTTACTTTGAATTTAATAAATAATTATTATTCATTTTCTATTTGAATTACGACTAAAGTGCTAATTGATAAACTGATTGAAAAACACCTATAGCTTTCAAACGGTATCACATTTTTTGAATCCAAAAAATGCATCACATTCTATGCTTGGCACACTATAGGATTAAAAAAATAAAAATTGAATTTCATGAAGTTTTGACCAAATTAAGGTGGTTAGACATATTAGTTTTTATATTTTTTAAAATTTGTAATCAAAAATTCATAATTAATTATTTACTTGGAAAAAAATTACAAGAAAATATGTATCACATCTGTACATGAGTCTTATACTTATTTCTAAAATATTATTAAAAAATATTATCATTTTATTGTGGTTAGGGTGGTCAGACAGACACCTACTTCTTATTTTTTCCGTAAAATTTAAGTACTACTACATTAAAATTTCAAATTTTCACCAAATAGTTTTTTTTTTTAAATAAACCTAATATTTTAGAAACTACATTAAATTTTCTACATGTTCTATTCTTACATATTTTTTAAATAATATAGATAACTTATTCAATTTTTTACGTCAAGTTGCCTAACTCTGATTTTTCCTAAATTTTTTGCCACTTAAGGGCATGTTTTTTCCATGATGATCCTGCACATACCGGTAAGCCAATGAGGAACTCAAATTCCTCCTCCTTCAATAGTAGCATCAATACCTACCTATGCCACTCCTCAAGTCACAACAACAATGCAACAAGTTAGATGTACGATTCATTCCATTGGTATTCCTGTTAGCATCCTTAGCTCCTATGTGGCATCACATATTCTATCTTCTTCCAAATTACCACCAGTAAGCATTCCATTCAGTTGATCTCCTAGTACATATATCCCATCACCACTTTCACTTCCACCTCATACCACTTCTATTGATCCTCTCATAACACAACTTTTCCAAATTGTTTCATCCATGCAAAAACAAATCTCTACCATAAACGAAAAATTAGAATGACCCACCCACATATTATGTTTGAAATATCCCATTGTCTTTGGAAATATTGCAAACACCGATTCCACAAGGGGTATAGATGCCTAGATTTTAGAAATTTGGAGGAAAGGGATATCCTTATAACCATGTTAATTCCTACATAGCCTTATGTAGTGATTTTGTCCTTGATGATAAACAGTTAGCAAAATTATTTCCTAGGACTTTAAAAAATACTGCCTTGGAATGGTTTTCATCTTTACTGAACAATTCAATTCATTCATTTAATGAAATTTTTGATGCATTTATAAATTATTTCCAAGTGCATATGACTCCCATGAAAACCTTGGCTGATTTGATGAGATGCAAACAAAACAACGAAGAAAAGATAATTGATTTTATCTCATGCTATCAATCGCTTTATTCCAAAATTGATGTTAAGATTCTTGACCCACACCTTAAAAAGATGTTTATATAAAACTTGCAAACTAAACTTTAGGAAAAACTGACAATTAACACAATTTAGTTAGTAGTTGAGATACAAACTCCACTTCTAGCCAAACTGAGCAATCTAAACCTACCAACCAAAACAATTCCCAACCATTTAAAAAGAAAAATAGAGGGTTCATACAATTCAAACCCCCTCAACAACCAACTCAAACTGTCAACAACTAAGTAGTAGCTATTAAAACCACGGTGCCTTTTACTTATGGAGATCTGAAAAGACAATTTACACCTTTACCTGATGCCCTTCATAATATAATGTCCCAACTTTTACAACAAATGATTACCTTTCCTGCCATCAAAGCACCTAATTCTACTAAGTATTTACCTCCAAACTTTAAATCCAATGCTTATTTCCCTTATCATCGACAAAATGGAAATGACACAGGAAATTGTAAGCGCCTTAAATATCTTGTGTAAGACCCCATTGATTTTGGTTATCTATTCATTGCAAATTTTCACTTATCCAATGCCCAAATATAATATTTCATTTGTCAAAGCTAGTGAAACTACAAAGGATGATGTGATGAATGTTGATAAAGATGATGAACATCATGATCCCATCCCATATATTACCCATGTTAATCCTATGAATGTAACGGTAGGTGCAATAGATGTTATTCCTCATAAGGGCCAACCTAAGAAATATCTTGATATTACTTTCTCCTCTAAAGATATAATTTAAAATCCACCCAATGGTGCTCGCTACATAGTTGGCCATATCTATGACAAACCCACTAATGGGATACTAATAGATCCAACCTATGGAGAGAATGTGATCACTGAGGAATATTTGGTATTACATGGCCTTTATCAAGATGACTATGATAAACTGAAATCATGGATCAAGAAACACAATGGTTTTTCTTGCCCTATGATAGGATCGATTGTCCTTCCATTACAAATTGGACCAAAAACGTTGGATGTCACATTCTCCATCATCTTGTAGTCAGACCAGTTTCATTTATGGCTAGGACATCCATGGATTTGCTCAATGAAAGTTGTCCCTTAAGTTATCCACAAAAGCTTAAAGTTTCAATTTGACAATGAAATATTCACTGTCCACCATAGTGGCTTTAACTTGTCTTCTAAAGGAAAATTTTCCTTAGAATCCTTTTGGCCTGAACCCATGGAGCCTATAACACCTTGACAAGAATTCTTTTTCATAGCTCACCAAAAATTCAAAGCAAATAAAATAGTAGAATTTTCTCTTTGTGACATATCCCCATCCACTTCCGACACTCACATCCTAGATGAAACCATACTTCAACCTGAACAAGAACCCAACAAACTAGATCAACCAACACCAAAAACTTCCCCTACCTCATCTAAACAACCCAGAGACACTAAAATTAACTCTATCATGCCTCTTCAAATAAAATAAGTTTACAAAGAGAAAGAAAAAGTGGATGGCCAACCTTCCATGGTTCCTTCTATTCATTCCCTTAGGGAAGAAAATCAACCTATGGTTGATGAACCCACTCCTTCACAACTGAAAATTGATAAAAAAACCAAAAGAAATAGAGGTGTTAGAGAGCATAGGCATATACGTCATGCATGTGCTCGCAAGTTACATGAAGAATTAAACAAAGAAAATCAGAGTTCACACTTGACAGAAGCAATGCATGATGACCCTTCTCCCCAACCACAACAAAGTGATCCAATACAACAATCACAACAAGAGTTACACTCTTGATTGGACATTACTATTTTACCTCCTATTTTGATTAATTTGGATGATGATGATGAGATCACTAAAATTGATGAAGAGGTGCATAATGATTTGAACACATTGTTTTCCTCTTCCATGAGATTAAACAAAAAATCTCCTATATAGAGTGTAGAACCTAGTGCTTCCCCTAGTTTGAAACTTGCTCTTGTCCCTTTGGCTAGTTTCTTGCCATCGTCATATCATGAACATGACTGGGAGGCTATGATTTGTTTGACAGTTGACTCACATTTTCCTTACTAGTCTTTTGTATTTTATTTTCCTTTTTCTTTTGTGTGTTTGCATGTGCATAATGTGATCCCCTGTGATGTTTTGTTTGATGTTATCTCTCTTTGTGACATTCCTCTATTTGTACCTTCATTCTTTTGTATGTCATACATTTCTTTTTCCTTTTCTTTTATCATTTTCTTGTGCTTTCCTTTTTAGGATGATGCAAGGAATCGAGACATTCATGTCTCTTTCATGTTGACCGAAAAGGAATTTTTTTCTTTTTCTTGTGTTTCCCTTTTGGGGATGACGTAAGACATTGAGACATTCATGTCTCCTTCATGTTGACCCAAACACTTTTCCTTTTTTTTTCGCCTTTTCTTTTTCATTTGGCTTGTGTTTTCCTTTTGGGGATAACACAAAGCGTGATACACCCTATGTCACTTCCATGTTGACCCAAAAGGTTCTTTTTTTTTTTTTTTCATTCTCTTTGTGTCATTCTTCCAGTTCTATGTATTTATGGGATGATGACAGTTCCAAGCTCTCTAACAAACATTGCAACAAAGAACTGAATGATCCCAAATTCATAGATCCCTTATGTGTTTGGTGTTTTCATTTTGGGGGAAACCCTTGTTCTTTTCATTTTTCTCTTGCATGACGTAGCCTTACTCGAAAACATATGACTTGGAATAGGGCTTTCCAAGTTGGCTGTCATATCCTTTTTCTCTTTTCATTGTTCATTTGCTACTTTAAAGTAATTGCTCACAATACAGTGTGTAGCAATTTCTTTAAAGTGGAGGAAAACATTGGCATTATTCTTTTTCATTTTTCATTTTTCTTGGTTCTTAGTGCAGCCTTCTTACTTCATACGGTGCATTTTTTTAGTTTTTGGATGACATTGGGTGTGATTTCCTTCATGAGCATGATCTATCTTAGCATATTACATTCCTCTTAGTGGTTTTATGTGAAGCATTGCATCCCCTAAGTCATGAATTTTCTATTCTTTAATTGGTCCTCTCTTGGAGACATTAGGCACAATGTCCTCTAAGTTAAAGACCGCACATGAACTAAGCAAGAATCCTTTGACCATTCTTTTCATTTTTTCACTTTTCATTTGTTATATGGCCACCTTGCATAACATAGCTTGTATACCTATGGAACCATCGTATTTGTTCATGAGCTCAAAGCATATGAAGTTTTTCTTGTCTTATGAAGATCAAAAAGTCATTTTCTTTAATGGTCCCTTACTAAAGTTATCAGGAGGTATAACTTTGGTATGGTTGAGTGGGAATCCCATTTCGAGGCATGAATTTAACCATAGCCACTTGCGTGTGTGTGATTTCATACCATCCATGAGTATATGTTTCTCACCTTTTTAGGCCTTCTCACCTGGTGGAAAACCATGAGTTTCGTTGCCTCAAAGTGAGTATGCATTTTCTAGAAAAATAGCCTAGATCTTATCCATGACAGGATGGACAAATGATCGAAGCTTGATCTAATTCTCTCTTTCCTTATCTCTTTCCTTTTATCCCTTTCATTCTTTTATATAATTTTACATGTTTGTTCCCTTGTGCTAATGTTTGGTTTGTCATGGGATCTTGATCCTGGAGGCTTGATCACCCCTCTTGATTGTTGTTGTGTCATCTTTCTAGCATGGGTGCATTTGGATCCCTCTTGATGTGCATGTTTAGCTACTTTAGTGTGAGTTTGAAGAAATTTCATCCTCACTAAAGTGAGGGCTAAATGTAGTGTAGAAAAATGTATCTTTGGACATTTTCACACTCATTTAGGTCTTTCTTATGGATGTTGGCCTAGTTTTTCCTTTATTTAATGTTGTAATGTGGTCAACAAATTCACCTTAGGTCTTGGACCCTTGTGAATCAATAAGAACTTTATGATGCCTTGTAAAAGTGTTGTCAAGTGTTGTAACACACTTTCTCATTTTTCTAGGAATTTTTAAAATATATTTCACTTAAACAACCTCTTTTGATCACTTACCAAGACTTACTTCAAAGTGTTGTAAAGTGTTGTAATAAAATTTCATGCTTTTCTAGGTTTTTCATCAATAAGTTGACCCTTTCTTATGCTTAATTGGCCCCGTTGTACACTTATAGGCCTTACTTAAGTGCATTTTTTAGAATAATCCCATTAAACGTCATTTAGTACAACTTAATTTCTGACACCCACTTAAAATGCCTAAGTGGGAGCCATTCACCACTAGGGGGCATGAGTCCCCTTTGGCTCAAAAATCAAAATTACTTCAAAATTCTAGTGGGATATTATTTTCTAATACCTAAGGTCGGCCTGTGATGTGGTATTTTCAAGAAATTTTGCATAATCAAGTATAAATATAGATTTTTCCCTCTCATTTCACCCCCATTAATTTATTCATTCATTCACTTAAGCATTCTATCAATCAATCACTTTAACATTTTAACCATTTCAAGCATCTTCAAGTCTAAATCCAATGGAGCTTCTACTTGCATGTCTTTTGTTTTCTACTTCAAGGGTTTGGTGAGTTGTAGCATTGAATTTTGTTTATTCATCATTATGTTTTCATTTTATTTCATTTTCAAGGGTTTAATTACCAAATTGAAGTTTGGCCAAGGAAAACCCCTATTCACTAACCCTTAACACTTCTTTCCCTCTTTGCATGTGTTTTGAAGGTCTAGTGTGTAGATTTTTCAAAGAGAAAGGTGTGAAAATTTTTCAAAATTTTTTCAAAGTCCTAAAATAAGCTTGAAGAACACAATACAGGTCAAATTTTGCAGTTTCAAATTTGGAAACTTGTCAGGAGTTGAAGTATAGACCGAGAGCTATAGATTGCACTTTTGAATTTCTCAAAATATAGAAGTGGACTAAGTCACCATCAGTGGTGTATGAATCCCACTACCATGCCTAAAAAGAGGTTTCTACAGTTTTGAGTACCCTTTTGTCTGAAACTTGTTTCGGTAGAATCTCTCCAAAACTAGACTAAGTCACCCAAGCTTGGTGTATAAGTCATAGTGGGATTCAACAGTAACTTCTATATGATTCTAGAGCTCATTTCCATCCCTTTCTAGCTTTTAGGTGCACATCTTTAATCTTATTAATTTATGTTACATTTTTTTTGCATTTTTAGTTCATTTTGCATATCATAGCATGTTTTCAAACACTTTGCATTCCCTTAGTTTTTCATTAATAATTATCTCTTTTATTAGTTCTTTGCATCTAGGACATTCCCCTTAGACAGATTTCAATCATCTTTGCATTGGAATCAAAGGGCATATTCTTGAGTGAGCCATCAAGGTTTTTGGATACCTCTCTCCTTTTAGGTGCAAAACCTTAGAAGTGTAAGAGAGCCCCATATCCCAAAAATCTTTGGTTAGTACCTAGAAAGAACTTTCCTTGAAGGAAAATGTAGCAGCAAAAGTCAAATGAAAGGTTCTGAAAGGAGATCCAACAGTCCATATGTTGTCATGCAGCAGTCAAGCAGACATTTAAAGGTCTTAAATTCTTTTGGAAAAGTGTACAACATTTTTCAATAGCATGGTAAGGTGGCTAGTGAGATAGGTAAAGTGTGGTGGCTTGTGCAGATTTCCAAGAAGAGTTATAGTAGGGTGAAGCAAACAAGCAAACTAAATGGATTATTCACACCCATCTTTGTTATTATCATTTCCTATGTTGCATAGATAATTTAAGTAGAAATTTTTAGGCATGATTACAGTGTTGAATATCTACACTCAAGTGGGACTTGAGTTTTCTTTCCCTTGGGTGTATGGTGAAGGGGCACTAGGAGCTCCATTTTAGCATGTTTTTGTAATTTTGGCATTTTTTAGTTGTTAGGGGGTTATAATGATTAATAAGGTAATTTATGACCATTTTCTATATATTTAATCCATTTTCATGAGGTATGAGGCATGGGTTTTGAAAATTGTCAAGTTTGCTCAAAGTTGTCAAAAGTTGCTAATTTTATCATGCAACTTTTTGGGCAAGTTGTCAAAAATCAATAAATTTTACAGGAAAATTAAAAGAAATGTTGTAAAATATCAAAAAAGGAGGGAATATGCATCTATTAGCCAAAAATTGTCTAAGGGTTGTTGTAGTGATTTTTCAAACTTTTGAGTGAATTGAATAAAGTGTTTTGGTTTTTTTTCTGAAGATTGCAGCAAATTCTACTATTTGGTATGATCTTTACGGACCTAATGAGAGTCTAAAATTGATTGGTAGGTTTTGTCACATGAATCTAATCCATTTTTTTATTTATTTCATTCAATTTCATTGAGTTTCAAGAAAGTTATAGCAATTTTTCTAAAATTCTCCCAAACCCTAGCCAAGGTAACCCAGGGGCCTTCAAAATGTGATAACTTTTGTTTACACTACTCAAAAGTTCTAGAAACTCATACAAAATTCTTTCTTTGTATGTTATTCAAGATTTACAAGGTTAGAAGTCCCAATATGCTCACGTTTTGGAGAAATCTTACCAGCCTGCTTCAAGAAAGTACATAAAAATAGTGTAAAACCCTTTTCTTGTGCTTGCTAACTAAAACCCTTGGGTGGTTCTTTAAAGTTTGGAAGTGGAGAACATTGATTAGTGTCTTAGAAGTATGCACAGGCCTAGAATCACGAGGTTTGTGTGTTTTGAAGGTTTGGTTTAAGTCTTTGTAGGGCTGTCCCAAAAAGACAGAATACACAACCAGGAAAATTGATGATGCCCAAGCAAGTTTGGGTCCATGCATGAGTCTAGACTTTGTGTTCTTGGTGGAACCACCTTTGTATTTTTGGGAAAGGGATCTCCAAGTCTGAGTTGAGGGATTTAACATGTATTATGGGTCTTTCTTCGCTCATGGAATCATCCATTTTAGTGGGGAACCAAAAGTTGCAAATCCTAGCGAATGTGGGTTTGTGTCTTCACCAGTTTTTTTGAATTGACTCATAATAGTAGAGTCTTATTCAAGCTTTCCAATTCATGTATATTTTCACAAGATTGTTGAATGAAGTCCTTTTTATGGAATTCCTTGTTACTGGTATTGAAGATGCATTTAGGAGCAGCCATGGAGTTGAAGCAAGCTACACCCTGCCCCTTGGGTTTGTTTTGAGTTAGTCCATCCTTTTTCTACATCACAAAGTCACATAAGGGATCCATGAAGTTAGGGTCCATATGTCTTTGGTACAATATTTTTAGAGAGATCAGAAAAATCATCATTCCCCAAATACTCGTGGAACAGGAAGAATGACACAAAGAGAGTGAAAAAAAAAGATTTTTTTTGGGTCAACACGGAAGAGACCTAAATGTTTCGATGCTTTGCGTCATCCTGAAAAGGAAAACACAAGACAAAGAAAAGATAAAAGGATAACAACATATAGAATAATGTAGGTACAAATATAAGAATATGATAAAGAGATAAGTACATCAAATAGAACTATATGGGGGATCACATTACGCACATGCAATCACATAAAAGAAATGAAAAGACAACAAAATACTAGTATGGAACATGTGAGTCAACCTATAGAAGGTTGTCCACATCCCAATCTTGTTCATTGTATACATAAGGTGGAAAACTAGCCAAAGGGACAATAACAAGTTCTGAACTAGGACAAGGATATCTAATTCTTCCCCCCACTATGTGCAAGACAAGAATGATCCAAGGTAGGTGGTGAGAAAGAGCTACTTGCATTTGAAAATGATCTACAATGAATGTAAAGCATGTAATAGTGAGAATATTATGATCCTAAAACTATTGCATGGAAAGGAGAAAAAGGGCATGCTTTTTAAGGGATTATTTATATGATATTAAACTTCTTTAATATTTGTTTTAAAGCACACCACTCTTTAGTACTATGTCCAAATTTTTTTATGATATCGACAATGTGATGTGTTTGCATTCTTAGGATTTGGAAAACGGTTTTCTCGCATGGGTGGTAATGTAATAATTACTTTCCTTAGAAGTGTATGCAAAGTTATTTCAGTTGTAGATGAATGATAATGGAATTTTAGTTTCTTTAGTTTTTAAGGCCTTCATTGTTTGCTAGATTCACCAGATTTTCTATGTGGATATGGGGTCGAAAGACTGGAAATGACTTAGTCTTCTTTATCATTGTTATGAGGCATTGGTTGTTCTTTAGGAAGAAGGATACTTATGTCGGGAGGATGATCTTGATATCCTAACCCTTTTGTATCTTTAGTTGGTATTTATTCTAAGATTTGATGAATTTCATGTTCACTTGTTGTATCACTTCCTTGTTTGCTTAAGATTGTGAATCCTTTTCCATATGTCTCTTCTAGGTTGACAGGATTGTTGCTCACTTTTTTAATATAGTATTGATGCACTTGATTAGAGGAGCTAGAATCACTTATTATAGGAAGTTTAATTTTTTCTTGTAATTCATTTTCAGGATGTAAAGTGCCAAAAATATCAATGGTGGGATGGTAGGGGGTGTTATTTTTTTAGTGAAGGGTAAAAGAATGCATCAGTCTCAAGGTAGTTAAGGAAATTGTTTATGAAAGTTGTTCATGTTTTCATTATCTTCTCCAATGATGTCAACATCATGAGGAGGACATGCATTAGGAGTTGAGTGAACATGAGTGAGTTCAATTTTGTAAGGGTTATTTTGAAGGAACAACTTGATACATCCACTAATGATTTCAAGGACATCCAAAGGTTACCAAAGCACATATCCACGATGCAATGAAATGTAATAACCTAGAATTAAATGTGTAAATGAAAATTAGAAATTATGTAATTAATGAAATGAACCAAATCAAGCTCGATGCAATGAAATGAATGAAATGGAAAGTCTACAAACTGAAACATATATGTAATAACAACAAATTGAAACACGAAAACAAAGGTTTTAATGCTACAAAATAAAATTTAAAATATGAAATGAGACTAAATCGCTTAGTGGGGCATATGAGTCCCAATCAAGGTTTTTCAAGGATTCAAATTTTGATAAACATTCAACACATAATATCCAAAAATAAAGAAAAACCACCTATACTGGAACTAAATCACAAAGAGGGGCATATGGGTCCCAGATTAGGGTTTTTACACAAATTTAAGAAAAATCTGATTGAATGTTAGGTTCTTTTATTTGAATGAATTATTTCTAGACAAAATATAATTGTAAATTTCAAATGAAATTCAATGATGCAAGATACAAAAATGCAACCTATATATGCAATATCACTAATGCCAGATTTAGAAACCCTAGATATAAATTAACTAATGAAAGACCTAATGCAAAGTTAACACAAGCTAGGTCAAGGACTATGATTCACTCCAAACTAGAAATAAGGTGTTTTAGAGGCTAGGTTCACCAAAATGTAGTTGTAGTAACGTTTTAAGACACACACAACCACCGATTATCTACAAGTTTCATTCAAGGAAACCCTAGAGCTCTCAATCCAATGATAGAATGAGGGAAATAGATCTACAATAAGGTGTCCTAGGGTGTGACTAAATACTAAAGATGGGTTCACCACAAAGCTATAGTTTGGAAAGACAAGAAATGTAAATGATGTGCGCGTCTTAACTAAATGACCTAAAAATAAATTCAAATTAGAATAGTGAATTAAGGAAGTATAGAGGTGCACTTGGAAACTTGAAGAGACTTGAATTAAGGTTTGAAATCCTAGAAATATTGATTTTGATTCACATTGGGACTCATACACCAATAGGGGCGATTTAGTCCTTGTTTAGGGTTTTAGGCCAAAACTGAAATCTAGAACTACTAAATTAGGTCTACCAAAAAATTCTAAATATAGGTATAATAGGACTCATGCACCACAAGTGGTGATTTAGTACTAGTATCAGTGTATCTTTGGAGCTATGATATCCTCCAATGCTTTCCTATAGCTTCCCTCCAACCAAATCTTTGGTTTTGAAACACCTATTTCTTCTTTGTAGGTGACTTTTTGTGATCTTGCAAGTAAGGTGAAATTTTTGACAACTTGATATTTTTTCTCCAATATTTTTCTTCTATGGACCTTCAACCTAAAGCACCTAGATCTACAATCACACACCAAAGAGAGGGAAAAATGTTGTTTAGTTAATGGATATAGTTTTTCCTTGGTCAAACCTCGTTTTGTTAATCAAACCTTGAAATTAATAGAAATAGAATGAATGAATGATGAATGAACAAATATGAAATGTTGCAACTCACCTAACCCTTGAAAAAAAGTTTGCAATATTGTAAGTAATGGATGGCATGGATGTAGATCTTGATTTGAATGCTTACTTGAATCATAAAACCCTACATAACAAATGTTAGCCTAGAAATAAACATGATGCATTATGAATTTTACATAATGCTTGGTACTTGAATAATGTTGCAAAATACTTGATAATCACTCTTGAATTCTCTTATAATCATAAATTTTCTATAGTGCTTGAATACTTGAAAGCTTAGATGACTTATAAAATTGCTAAGAGAAAATATGTGAAATAACCTTCTATTTATACTAGTTTATGCTAAATTTCCTAAAATTACAACACTAAAAGATGACATCAAATCTAGGAGAATAAAATCCCACCAAGAATTTGAATTTAATTAGGTCTAAGCTAAGTGAGACTCATACGCCTGTTAGGGCATATGAGTCCCATTATGCTAATCTTGGGACACATTGTTCAAGAAATGCTTATTTTAATGTGAGATCCACATTCAAGCCCCAAAACTCAGGTTAGACCCATATTCCCAAGGTGGTGTATGGGTCCTAGATCACTAAATCTAGGCCATACAATAAAAAATTGTTAAATTTTGATTGGTCACTTTACATATGTCGAGATTATCCTTAGAAAGATACATTAATTAGGGCTTGTGGATGCAAAATAAGTCCAATTAAGGAATTAAAAAGCCTAATTTTAGTAGGGTGATCCCACAATACTGGTTTACAATTTCTTGGAGATGTTGATTTTTGCTGAAATCACATATTTTTAGAAAATATAATTATTTAAGCCTTGAAAAGTTCCATTTAAAGGATTCCAATTGAAGAGGGTTTTATCAAACCATCTTAGATCAAACCCTCTTGGATAGAACCCTGCTTATTTTAAACCATACCTATAACAAAGTCTCCTTTACACTTATCAAAATGCTGATAAAAAACCACTTTTGATTTACCTTTAGGGGGATCAAGGGTATGTGCAAGATCATGATGGGCCAAAAAGTGGCAATATGATGGGTATGTGTAGGGTATGTAGCTGATGACTTTTCTTTTACCCAAAATTGATGAAACAAAAAGGGTTTTTAAAGGAGATTCTCAGTTTTCTACCAATATAAATTATGCTTTACTTTGAATTTAATAAATAATTATTATTCATTTTCTATTTGAAGTATGACTAAAGTCCTAATTGATAGGCTAATTGAAAAAAATCTATAGCTTTCAAAATTATCATATTTTTTAATCTAAAACATGTGTCACATTCTATGCTTTGCATACTATAGGATTAAAAAAAAAAAAATGAATTTCATGAATTTTCGACCAAGGTGATCAGACATACAAGTTTTTATATTTTTTAAAATTTGTAAAAAAATTCATAATTAATTATTTACTTGGAAAAAATTACAAAAAAATATGCATCACATTGGGACATGAATCCTCTACTTATATATAAAATATTATAAAAAAATATTATCATTTTATTGTGGTTAGGGTGGTCATACAAACACCTACTTTTTATTTTTCCCCTGAAATTTAAGTACTACTGCATTGAAATTTCAAATTTTCACCAAATAGATTTTTTTTCTTCTTTAAATAAACCTAGTAGTTTAGAAAATACATTAAAATTGCTACAAATTCTATTGTTGCATATTTTTGAAATAATATAGATATCTTATTCAATTTTTTACAGCAAGTTGCCTAACTCTGATTTTTCTGAACTTTTTGCCACTTAAGGGCCTATTTTTTCCATGATGATCCTGCACATACCCTCAAATGAATTCATTTAAAATTTATTTTTGTGAGTATGTATTCCTTATTATAAGCTTCCCAAAAAGTATAATTTTAAATAAATTTAATTTAATTATTATATATATATTTTATTTCTTGTGAATGTAGGTTTTTCACCAAAAATTAAGCTCTTTGTTTTGCACACGTGGAAAAATAGCAGATTATAAAAAATAAATTGAAAACTATCAGTGCACTAGATATTGAAGTCCTTCATCCAACAAAAAAATAAATTTAATTTTGATACATACAAAAACAGTTATGTTTTATATACAGTCCCCCTATATCTAAATTGTAATTGGTTTGACTTCGAAACTTGATTAAGGAAAAAACATTCAATAAAACACTATGAAGCCAAATGAAAGTGCTAGATAATGTAGTTACAAATATAAATTTGATAAAAATAGAATTTTATCCTTCATGGAAAAAAAATTATGTTGTATACGGTGAGCATCACTCCTTAAAAATGGTGTTTACTAGAAAAACTAGTTTTCAAAGGAGATGGAGAAAGAAGTGCAATATGATTCTAATTTTTTTGAAAAATACTATTTAGAATCTATAGACAAAATGTCACAAATTTCTAGTTTTCATCATCTTCAAATTCCTCGCGGTTTATCCACTATAGGTGCTTGAAACTGAAGATTTAGTTACAAAAAACTAGTTTAGTGTCAAGTTTGGCTAAAAATTGTAAACTAGTATTGTGGGATCACCTAGCAAGGAGGGCCCAAACAAGTGTGAAAATGTAAAGGGATACATTTTTCTACAGTACATCAACTATTTTCAAGAATCGTCTCTTTAGGTGTGAGTGGTAGGACACTATGGCACTATTTGTCTCTTGTCCTGCATGCTTTAGTGTATGGAAACATCTAGCCCACATACTCATTATGTCTGACCACCATCTCTTAAAATATTCAATGAATGTTAGTTGCATATATTTAAAGTTTTAATAAATTTATGAACCTCATTCCTTAAAGAATCCTCATCTATTGAATGATGCATGATATATGCAAGTCTATTAAACATCTCTCATTTGTCTACATTATCTTTGACCTTTGTGATAAATTTATTCAACCACACACATCTAACATGCCAAGAGTATAGATATACATCACTCAAAAAATTTCTCTGCATCATGAATAATTTTACTAAGTATTTAATATTCTTACATGGGATGTATTAAAATATTTACAAAATAATACAAAGTTTTAGTGAAAAATAAAACACCAGATAGCTTTTATCTCAGTAGTTGCATCATTCACCATGAATGAATTTAGTCTCCAATCAATATTCTTCAAGTGAACCCATTGGAGAATAGTGTGCATCCAATATACAATATCATATGCACAAGACCTAGACATAATGACCCATTCCACAAGCACCCCCATATGCTTTGAGTCAAATGCAAGAATTGTATACAATTGAGAAGTTATTGTATGACACAAGGTACAATGTATCAATATTATTCTTTATTTGAATGTAAACATTTTCAATTCAAACCTTCTAAGGAATACACAACGTACCCTCATTCCATTAGTACCAAATATAGAATCCATGGCCAATATGTTGGTATGGCCATATTGAAGCATCTAGTCAAGTTGCTTTGGTAATTGAATTCTCAAAACAAATGGTATTTTCCCATCTCCATCAAAAATAGTGGAACTATACTCCTGATATGCAAACCACTTTTCAACGTTTTCCAAAACCCATTGTTGCACCAAAAGAGCATCATTACTATCAAACATGTAGCTTGATTTCTTCATTTTACGATCAATATTTGCAATGTCATCCATGGTAAGAAAATCATTCCTAGAAGATTTACCCTCAAACATGGTCATCTTCTCATGCACCATTTGTTGATGAAATTTTTATACACTGTATTTATGGTCATGACAAGCAATAATAATGACTTGACCAATTGATGCAATTTTTTGCTAATATATGGTGTAAAGAAGGACCATTTTCCAAAAAAATCGTTTCTTTGACCGTGACAAGGTATGCCTTCATTTTCTACATGTTCAACCTAGTGGTACCATATCAAACCATGGTTTGGCCTATGAAGCATGATTCATGTGCTAAAATGACAGGTACAACCATGTTGTGTATGTTTACGACTAGGTCTACTATCTTTCCCTAATTTGGAAACTAAGGAAGGATCAAAAGGTGTTGCATCTTTTTCCCTATAGTCATTTGGTCCATATGCACACTAATACCTATGCGAATAATAAATAATCTTCAAACTATTAATAAATGTAGTTGACCAATTATTAAATAAAATCTTGCACTACACAATAGTAAGTATAAAAATTTGTAGTTAGCATATTATTCTTACATGTATTTCAAATGAGTATTAGTCTTAGTTTTTGTATTAGAAGGAGTGGGTTTCCTTGTGTGAATCTTGTAAAATTGAGTTGGGTAGGAGTGCATTGAAATCTCTCCCTCAATAAAGTCATTTAATATATCATCCTTAATCCAAGATGAAAGCAACTATGAGCCTTTAAGGATATATGTCTCCCATGAATGGTTTTTGTAGGAGAAATTTCCCCTAGGGGGGTGTTGAACATCTTTTTCCATGATGTGAGACCAATCAATGTCCATCTAGTAGACAAACAAAAATGTTATAATTTAACTAAAAATTTCCACACATGATATAACACACTTGGTATAAATTATAGACATTTTTTATAACAATTCAAAATATGCAAAGTTTTAATTATTTCAAATATGCTCATTGTCAAAATTAGAGGTAAAGATCCTAAGGATATCGAATGTTGATTTTGGAAATGATTGTTAAAGTAAAATCAATAATGGATATTAAAATTAAATATGATATGATTTGGTTAATTTCAATATCAGAAATACACAATAGGATTTGTATGGATAAATTAAACTTTAGTAACATGTCATAAAATTTCTTTTCTTTCATTTGAATATAAATTTTGACTTATGGATAATAGTAGACATGTTGAAAATAATCTAAATTCTTTTAGAAAGCCCTAATTTTCTATTAATATTAGATATTTTCATGTGTTTATGATTTAGGAAGAAGGTCTTTCAAGTCCATGTGTTGTTCACAAAGCACATGTATGATTTTCTAAGATCCTTCAATATGTTTTAGATCTTGTCTCCATTACTTGCATTTGCATTTCATGTTGGGAAAATGTGTCTCAACCTTGCAATAATATACGATTTATTGATAAAATGTCTGTTGGTATGTAGTGACTAATCATGCAAGTATTGTACACTTGTAACAAGACGTGGGGTTTGTGGCAATGCCCAACTTTTTTTTATTGACACATCAAGGTTTTTTCCTGTTGAAATCTCAAGATTTTTTCTCACTAACACGTCAAGGTTTTTTCTTGCTAACACATCAAGGTTTTTTCCTACTGACACGTCAAGGTTTTCATTAACACTTCAGATGAAAAATGACCTCAATGTAAAAACCTAATTCTTGATGGTTCCAAAAATCTTGTTATAAGCAGTCGGGATGTATGTAGACAGTGTACATTATGAGAGTCTAATAGCAGTCATGGTGTCTCTTGATCTCTAGTGGTGATACTCCTATGATAAGCTTGCTCTCCAAGTATATTGTAATCTTTTTATTTCTAAATAATATATTGTGCAACTTTTGGAGTGTGGTTTTTTTCCCCCAAAAAGGGTTTTCCCCACATAAATCATTGTGTTGTGGTATACATGATACTTGTGTTTATTTCTATTTAATTTTTTTAGAAGTTTTGCATTATTCTCCTCTTGAGGTTAGTGTAGGAAGTTGTTCTGCTACCTTAGCTTCCTTATATTTCATTGTTATGTGTTAGAGATATGAAATTATTTGTTTCATGAATGTGTTTATGAGTGTTAAAAATAGTTTTTAACAATTTCCCTTCTTTGTGCTTGGAAAGAAAGTTCTTAAATGTATTAATGAGTTTTAAGTTTTCAAGGAAAGTTCTCATGAATGGGTTTTCATTCCTTCTTATTTACTTATGTGTATTTGTATGTTTAATCCTAAAACCTCAAATTGAATTACCTAGTTGTTGAAATTTAAAGTAACTTGTATGCCACTATTTTAATCTATTCACTAGTTTAAGAAATATCATTTTTACTATTCACTCTCTTTATCCTCAAATTTAGGATGCTTCTAAAATTAATTGAGTTATATTTTTTTGATCTATAAAAACTTGAATAAAAATTTATATGAGTAAATTTTGATAAGATGTATTTTAAACTAGAAAATATCTTACTTGATCTCACATAATCATGGAAAATATGATTGAAATTAGAGAATTTGAGTGTCGAGATTGTAATCATGGTAATTTTATACTATGTTACTATTGTTCATACATTAGAAAAATTTCTAGAAAGTCACCATGAGACTAACCCCTAAAAACTCTCACAAAACCATTAAATAGTCTAGGAAATAGCTTGAAAGCTATTTTTGAGAACCTACAACCTTTACAAACCCTCCTTGAAGCATTGAAAACCTTTATTATATTTCAAAATACCATTTGTTTATAATAATTTAAATCTAAAGGATGACAAGAAGGTAGTTCATAATCAAGATTTGAACATGGACAATTGGATAGATGATGTACCTTGAATGCACCATTAGATTCCCTTTAGTAGATTAATAATTAACTTATATTTTTTAATACTTTTGGGTCTAAAAGTGTTAGTCTAGTATGTGTTGAACACCCTAACCTAGCTATCATGATGAAGCTATCATTGTCTAGTAGGATTCGTAACCCTTAGTAAATCGATATATGAGAAAATTAATTGATGCCTAACACCTAAAACAAGGTTCAACACATGTGATGTATGATATCAAACTCCCTCTATAGTTGTATTTCAGAAAAATATATTTTTACTATGTGTAATTGGTGTTGGAATATGGAAATGTTTTTAAAACATCTCTTTTTTGTCTTGATATTTTAAGAAATTGAGAAGGAAAAGGTTGTATATGCATACATCTTCAACTGTGGGGAAATTTTTTTTTACAAGGGATTAGTTTTTGTCAGATTCCTAAATAAGTTATATCATTTTAATATCATGATTTATTTTTTGACATGCATGCAAGAATAACCATATAATATCACATAATTTTGTTTTCTTTATGAATTTTGAATGAATATGTAAAAGTAAACACCTTTGCTTAGATCCAAGAAATTCATTCAAGCCACAAAGAATCTTATTTCATATTAGTTAACATTTCACCATTAGGGTGTAAGTATCAATGTAGAGAGAAATGAAATGATTTATCATCGTATGTAATGCCCCGTCTTGTAACCTAAGGAATGATGCATTGACTACGAAAGTGTAATAATTTTATTTTTTTAATTTTAAATATTTTATTAACTAGTTTGCAAACATTCCCTAAGTAATGCAACGACACACTACTTGAAATTCCCATAAATGACTTTAGTATTTAGCATTGCATATATATTAATTTTCATAAACTTAAAAGTATACATTGAAAAACATTTAAATCACATCATTCAATGCATAATATACATAAAAGATTTCTTTCATACATTGCAAAAGAAATAACATTACAATAGTCATTTTCCTTAATGAGGTAGATCAAATAAATGTTTACAATTACATATTACAAATGTTCACCTCATTAACAATTGAGGAGTGTTGCACAAATATAGTTTCCACTGTTACAAATAAGGAAGTACACATAAATCCACATGCGAGATCTCCATCCAAGAAGCACTCGTTGCCACGATCAAGAACTGGGGACCCAACTAAGTAAGGTGCACGTTCCACCCAACCATGTGGTACCTGTAGGTCCACCCCCTGTGCTAGGAGATAGTAATAAGGTTCCCTAGACATAACCTACCAACCCTAGACACCAGTAAAAACCATAGAAAATTTATACAAGTAAACACTTAACTTATTGGTTACATTGCTTCCAGAATTAGGATAATCAAACATGCTAAGTTCACAAGGTTACTGTTATTTTAGGTGGAGTGTCATCACAATGTTGCATAGGTTACCCTGGTGTTTCTTCCTAGGTTCCAGCCCCCAACTTGGGTTACCCTGGAAACCTCTTATGAAACCCGACCCCACATGCAAACCGTTGTGGAATCGAATATCTTTTAAAATAACAAGATATTGATTTGCCATTCCAGGCCTTTTCGACTCATTCTCAAGACTGAACTAGCTCTTAAGTCCATGAGTGAGACACAATTAATCCAATTAAATATTTTAGAATACCTAATGTGTTGATTTAATTTTCACTGATTAACTAACTCTACATGAGTTACCCTGGCACTGCTTTGTGTGCCGGCCCTCACAAAGAGCCACTCCCCTAAAAATAACACAAGGAATCTAAGTCCTCTAACTAAGGTAAACAAAGTTCACAAAAATCAACATATAATACCAAACAAATCATAACAGACATCAAATCTTTGCTCATAGAACCAGTTGTCTAAACACCATGCAAAACCATGTGCACTACCCTAGTTAACTCAAGGATTGTATTTAAACAATAACAACTCCCACATTTAACAAACTTATCTGGAAGACTTGTAATTCTAATACATTCCCAATTTTCCCAATAAAAGAGAAAATACAATTTAAAACAAATAAGGCATAATAAACATCTAATTTTAGGATTTACTAAATCCAACCAAATCATTTAGTAATAGCATGAAAATAAAACATCTTGATTATAGTTCTATTCTCAAACAACAAAAGAATTTGAATCAATTAATCTAATTCTAATTTTCTCAATTACACAAAGAAATAATCATCAATTTGTCTAATAAAAATATTTCATTTAAAAATCAAATTTTAATGCATACTCTTATCAGATTCTGCATAATAAGATGATCATTTAAACAATTCTATTTAAATCTCTATTTTATTAAATTAATTATAACACTTAATTATATTATCAAATTACATTTAATAAAATTCTATCAATTAATAATATAAATAATATAATATATTATAATATCATATCATATATATAATATATTATAAATATATTATTTATAAAATATATATTAAAAAAATATATTATATGAAATAAAAATTAAAGATCAAATTTTAAACCATGCGAATTATAAAATAAATCGCAGCCATTGTTGTTGCTACGGTAGTGGCTGTGGTTAGGGTTGCCTCCACAGCCCTCCCCACAGGGTTGCAGCGGTGGAAGGCAGTGCATGGTGCTACCTGTTGAGGCGGCGCTAGGCGCTACCCTCCACTCCGCCTCCCTGTTGGGAGTCGGCTGTGGGCAAAGAACCCCCAGCCTCCCAATGAATTTTTTTTTTAATTTATTTCATAATATTTAAAAATTAAAAACTATGATTTTAATAATTGCGTCAAAAAAAAATACTTAATAAATACCTATGATTTTTAAAATTGTGTTTTGCCATTTCAACATAATTTACAATGAATTTCTATAGTTTTCTCAATTATATATATAATCTAAAAAAAAAAATATAATTGTCGAGTAATTTTATAGAAGTTTTCTACAAGAAACTGGGAAAACTACAAATTTGAACAATTCATTCACAAATTAATAATTTCAATAACAAAGGTTTTCATTTCAAAACCCCAAATACCAAGGTCTTTTCTATAGGTAATGTTTATCAAAATTCTTCTCAGAGGTTTCTTTTCCCAAAATTTATAACAAAGATTTCTTTTTAATTTATTTTGAATCCTATATACTGTTCAACCATATCCTTCTGGTTGCTCTGTAATTTTGCTACAAAATCTTGTTTTCTTGTATTTCCCACAGAGAGACAACAAATTTCTACAAAATATTTACCGAGAAAAGAAAAAAATTAAACAAATGCTTTTTTTAAAAATAAATTTCATCTACAGGCAATCTTTTAAATTCACAAATTTTAATAAACTTGCACAAATCTAATTTCTTTACACAATAAATCTTTTCAAAGGAAAATAAACAAAATAAATAAACAGAGAAGAAACCTGTAGCTTGAATAATTTGTCTGTTCAGGAGAAGCTCTGCCTATTGCGTGCAACTTCCAAAGCTCTTTACAAACCCGCACTTTCCAGAACAATGCAAAACTGAACAGAAATCTATCCGAGAATCTCTTCTAGAAATTTTAAACAAAACCCAAAGGAAATCACAAAATAACCCAAATCAATTTTTTTAGCAAATCTTCGTTCTTTTCAATTTCCTGTGAAGTGTTTTTCTGTTTTTCCCCCAAATTACATAATATCTTCTCCGAGAGAATCTTCAACAAGAAAAATGCAATAAATTTTAACTAACACACTTGGCAAGAAGATAATATCTTCTAACAAGTTACTCCCCGGCAAATCTTTCTTTCCTCACTTATCAAGAATTCAATGCATTTTAAAGAATTAAAGAATTTAAAATTCAAATTTCAATTTCATTTTCTTTGTTTATTTATTTTTTATATTTAATCTATTCTCACAAATAAAGTAACTTTAATACAATTAATTAATTTATTTAATTAAATAATTTTAATCTGAATGATTAAATTACTTAACCAAATAAACTAATTTAATTAATTAAATAAAATATAAAGTTTTTACTTACATCTAAAATTAATTTAAATAAACATTAAATTAAAAGAAACATTAATCTACCATTAAATTAACAAAATTTTCCTTTTATAATAAATAATCCAAACTAACACAGACAAAACATCCAAAAACACCAAACCTAAACTGACGACGTACTGTGACTGGGTTTGAGAATACACTAGGAAAAAACCTTGTTACTACCTCCCAGTCAACATTTCCGTTGAGTCTTGACATGCTCAGACTTGTGAGACCAGGTGGAGTCGGTGTCATGTACCTGCAATCCTGCAATCAGACAAATAACATACATATATATATATATATAATCCATGTTTCAAACACACCGTGCGGAGAAAATCACTTAAATCATAGGGCACTCACAAGTGAGTGATGCAACTCTGTTCTCCACACCAATACACATCACATCAAACTAAAAAAATAAATAACAATTAATCTACCATAAGCATATAGATAGCAATAACATCAGAAGTAAACATCTATGCTAACATAAAGCATATCAGAAATAATTATCACTATACAATGTATCATCATATCACAAAATAAATCCACTATCACTCTAAAGTCAGCGATCAATACACCAAAACAAGTACCAAGGTCTAACAAAGTGAAAACATGCTAACAGATAACATAAGAAAAATGGAGGGGTACTACATACTCCCCCCCTAGGATAAGGCTTACTCTTGGAAGCCTGCAAATAGAAAACAAATAACCCACACATCTAGAATATGTCCTCCCAAGAAATAGAAGACTAGCCACTAGGATCCCTCTAGATCTATACCCGGTCAATGTCTCGACCCCTGAGGATTAACTCCCGATGTAGAAGGACGTGCATGGTTTCCAAAGAACGATGCCAATCCTCCACCAGGAGCCTCTCCAACTGCACCCTGGTGCTCAACCTGGTGGTTATCCACGACGGTAAACACCCCATGTGACCTGCCTGCATCTCCTACTGTCGACTCTGAAGCTGCTAGTCTCTGACTGAACCCAGAAGTGCCTTTCTGAGGACACTGATGAGCAATGTGACCCTGTTGGCCACAAGTAAAACATTCTATACTCCTTCTGAATCCTCTATCGCCTGGAGGTACACTAGACCGTGGAAAACTACCTCCACTAATTACAGATTGAAAACTCTGTGCAAGTTGATCAGAATGATCACGTTGAACTTGCTTCCCACTCAGATCTCTCTCATTTTGAAACCAACCACCACCATGTTGAGACCAAAAATTGTTTCCCTACTGAGGCTGAGTATTATTATTCTTCTGAGGACTACGCGGCTGCTGTTGTCCACCCTTAGCAGGTGTTTGTTGGTTCCTAGAGGAATCTCTTGATTGTACCTATCCACCTCATGGACCAAAACCTGCTATAGGTGCACTACCTATCTGGACACCTGTATGTCCTATAGTACCCTTCTGTTTCTGCTTATTCTTTTTGTTGTTATGTTTTCACATCGTTAGACCTATGATGCTTTGCTGGATATTTTGATCGCTGGTTTTGAGCGATAGTGGATTATTTTGTGACATGATGATACTTGTTTGATGATTATTGATTTCAGACATGATTGGATATAGTGTAGATGTTTACTTGCAGTTGATCATTGCTATGTACATGTTATGATGGACTCACAACTATTTATTTCGTCAGTTTGCTGTGAAGTGTATTGGTGTGGAGAACGGAATCGCATCACTGGCTTGCGAGTGCCCTGCGATATCTATGATTTTCTCCGCACGGTGTGTCTGTTTAATGCTTTATATATATATATATTTGTATGCATGTTATTTGCTTAGTTGCAGGAATTGTAGGTACATGACACCAACTCCACCTGGGTACTCAGGTCTGAGCGTGTCAAGACTCAACGGATACGTTGATCGGGAGATAGTAGTTTGGTTCACCCTAGTCTAGCCTTTAACCCTAGTCTTAGTACTTTGTCTGTTTTAGTTCAGAGTCATATGTTGTATTGTCTGTTAAATTTGGTTAATTTTTAATGATAGTTATTGTGTTTTAAATTATTGGTATTTAAATTAATGTTTAAATGTAGAAGAAATTACTTGCTTGATTATTTAATTAATCAATTAGCTTATTTGGTTAAATGGTTTGATTTTAAAAGATCAAACTTATTTAATTAAATAAATTAATTAATTAAATTAAAATATTAAGTGAGTAAATAGTTATATTTGAAAATTAAATAAATTGTGGAAAATGGTAAATTAAAATTTAAAATGCATGAGATTTGAATAATGGTTGTAAAATTTAAATTAAATAAATAAATTGCATGCAAATATTGAAGGGAAAAATTGCCGTGAAGTGGAGAAGATATTTTCATAACCACTTCTCGACAAGTGTGCCAGTGCTTTAATTGATTATTGTTGAGGTTGTTGATGGATATTATCTGAGGATTTGGAAATTACAGAGGCTATTCAATTTTTCTCATGGGGAAATTATCAGAGCCTTTACAAAAAAAAATTCTCTGTGTAAAAATCCTTATTTCTTAGAAATTGTTCTCTCTGGTTGTATATTTGTGGAAGATCCCTTGGAGGATCTTGGTGGTTGGTTAAGCTTTCTTGGATTTGAAGATTTCTTTTGAAGAAGATCTTGGGAATTGTACGTTACAGGCAAGAGGTTACACCCTACAGGCAGCTTTCTTACTACAGGTACTTTTCTTGTTTAGTTTGTTTGTTCTCTTTAAAAAGTTAGAGAAAAAGATTTGTTTTTGGGTTTTCTAAATCTTTCTCAAGAATTTGTTAAAATTTATTTATACAGATGAAAATTTCTTTCAAAACAAAAAGGAAAGTTTTTGTAAAGTTTCATATGAAAATTACCTGCCAAGGTTTTGATATGGGTATCTGTAGAAATGAAATAATTTTGGTATTCTTTTCTTTTATTTGTGGATCTGCTGTGTTTCTTTTAAATTGTTAATTTTTTAGGAATACTTGCTTAAAATAGATAAATTATTTAGCTGGTTCTATAAAAGAAAATATAGTTTTATGTAGAAGGTATCTTCATATTTACAGTATATGGTATGCTGTTAAAAAAATTGGATTGGAAATTAAAAAAAAATACTGTGCTTATACTTTGTAAAACCCTCTGAAAATTTATTTTTCTCTTCAATTTAATCCGTGTAAGAATTTAATATTCTTTATATATAGATTTGATTGTAAAATTTTATAGTAAAAATTACTGTTAAAATCGCTGTTTTAATTTTTACAAAATATAAATCTGATGTTTTTATTTCCGTCAGTACAGAAATCATGAAATTGGTTTAAAAAAAAAAATTAAATGATATTGGGGAGGGCCGAAACCCTCCCCACATACTGTGGTGTTGGGCGCAGCCTAGCAAGGCTACGTCCTCCGTAATGGAGGCTGCGACTGTGGCCGTGAGCCCTGCCCTGTGTATACTATTCTTTAACAAAAAAAAAAATTCAATGCGAATTTTATTTTATAGATTGTTTTATGAAATTCGGGTTTAGTAATATGTATTCTTTTATGTATCGATTATTTAAAATCGATTTTAATTTAATTCAAAATTTAGTAAAAAATATATATATATTTAATGTTTCATATTTTATATATATATATATATATATGTTAAATTGAAATATATTTATATATATATATATATATTAAATATTTCTTTAATATTTAAAAAAAAAATAGTTTTCGTTTCTATGTGAAATCGAGGAGGTTATAAATAGAAAATTTGATGGAAATTGTTTGGTGAAATTGTGAAAATAAAAGTTAGAATTAAATCATGTTAATTTCTTTATGTATTATAATTTCTTGTTAATTCATTGGATGATTGGATTTAATAAATCTGAATGGTAGATGTTTAATTTTTTGATTTGTTTCAGTTGTGTAATTAATTGGGCAAATTGGGAAAATTCGTAGTTTTCTTTTCAAAGTCTTCCAGACCAATTGTAAAAGTGGGTATTGGGAATGTTAAGTTGAGTTCTTGTGTAAACTAAGGATGTGTACATGGATTTATATGGTGGATTGACACCTGTTTATGAATAATAGTATGATGTCCATTATTACACGTTGGGTCTTTTAAAATGATTTTGCTAAATGTACACCTTGTAAACCTTAGCCGAAGAACTTAGATACCTATGTTATGTTTAGGGTAGTGGCTATTTGTAAGGGCCGACACACAAAGTGGTGTCAGGGTAACTTACAAATAGTTAGTAACTCAGTGAAAACTAAAGAACATACTAGTTAGATTTAAAATTTTTAACAAGATGCTTATGCCTCTCTTATGACTCTTGAGCTACTTTAGTCATGAGTATAGGATGAGAAGGCCTGGAATGGAAAATCGATGTCTTGTTTCTTCAAGAGACATTCGATTCCGCAACAGTATGCAATAGGGGCTGGGTTTCATAAGAGGTTACCAGGGTAACCCATGGATTGGGTGCCGGAACCTAGGAAGAAACACTAGGGTAACCTTTGCAACGTTGTGATGACACTCCACCTATAATAATAGTTACCTTGTATTTGTATTACAATCAATTGTTTAAAATCTAGAAGCAATGTAACCAATAGTCTGTTGTGTACTAGTGTCTAGGGTTAGTAGATTAGGTCTAGGTAACCTTATTACTATCTCCTAGCACGGGGGGTGGACCTACGGGTACCACATGGTTGGGTGGAACGTGCACCTTACTTCGTTGGGTCCCTAGTTGATCTTGTCATCAAGAGCTTCATGGATGGAGAGCTCTTACTTGGATCCTATGTGTACTTCTTCATTGTAAATTGTAAATTATGTATTTGAAAACATCCCTCAAATGTTGTGAGGTGAACACTTGTAATTGTAATCATTGTTGATCTACCTCATCAAATGGATGAGTATTGTATATTTTATCAAATGCAATGAATGAAACAAATTTGTACCTTATGTAATCATGAATGGAGTTTTAATGTTATGCAATGTTTATCTT
Source organism: Sequoia sempervirens (assembly GCA_007258455.2). Classification (NCBI taxonomy): domain Eukaryota; kingdom Viridiplantae; phylum Streptophyta; class Pinopsida; order Cupressales; family Cupressaceae; genus Sequoia; species Sequoia sempervirens. The sequence continues at coordinate 182,509,656 of VDFB02256132.1, read as the reverse complement.
TATGTTATTATTATGTGCAATGCGAAATACTTTAGTCACTTATGGTAAACTCAAAGTAGTGTAACGCCGTATAGCTTAATGAATGTATGCAACTAATTAACTTAATAAATAAACTTTAAAAAAAAATTATTACACCTTTAATCACAATTGCAACATTCTTAGGTTATTAAGATGGGGCATTACAGATTGGTATCAGAGCCAAGGTTACAAACACTGGACGCTTTGGGTAATCTTGAGCCCACTAGGTTGACCTAGTACGTAGTGTCGCAACTGTTAGCCTTGGTTGAATAGTATCTAAGACTTGTAATTGTTATGTGTAGGAACATGCCTAGGCGAGGAGGAAGAGGTCATGGTAGAGGTCGAGGTGGAGGCCGAGGGCCAATCCCTCAGGTTACTCCCCCTCCTAGCCCTCACCACAGTGATCACGCAGAACAAATGGGTCAGAGAGATGAGGGACAGAATCCCGTACAGTCAGCAGTAGAGGGTTCTCAGATACGTCCATTATTAGAGGAGGTCCTAGCTTGTCTTGGGCCTAGATAGGTAGATGAGCAGGAGGTTGTCAGAGAGAGGGATAGATCCCCTAGGAGAGTAGAGGACATAGCACATCAGGATGCTATTATTGTTGGGCACATGAGGGATTTACTGAGAGCATGTCCTCCTACCTTTCATGGTACAGGAGGTGGCTTAGAGGCTGAGACCTGGCTACTAGATTTGGGTAGATGCTTTGCCATGCACCCATACGGTAGCAATACCCGTGCCAGATGTGCTATTATGCACTCGAGAGGATTCGCCTCTACTTGGTGGTGTCTAGAGGAGCAAAAGCTCCACATAGATATTGGTTATGTGTCTTGGGAGATGTTTCTTGAGAGGTTTAGAGCACGGTTCCTATCGGAACACTGGAGGCAGCGTAGGGCTGACGAGTTCCACGACCTACGTCAGTTAGCTCCTTTTGTAGAGCAATATGAACATAGGTTTTATGAACTTAAGCAGTATGCTGGTATTGGCGACGATGAGCCTATGTTAGTACATCACTTTATCAGGGGTTTGAATGCCCGCATCAGTGGTGGTGTCCGAGTCTTTGAGCCAAAGACTATGGAAGTCGCAGTGGAGAAGGCTCGCATTGTAGAGGAAAACCTTATTATGGCATTAGGTGGGCATACAGGAGTGCAGATTGGGAGTGCTCCTGTAGCAGGTTTTAGTCCACGGGGTGGACAGGCACATACAGGTGGTTCTTCTAAGAACCAACAGACACCCACAAAGGGTGGGCAGCAACAACAACAATGAACTCCTCAAAAGAACAATAACCCTCAACCACAACAACAAAACAGTCCTCAAACAGGAAAGGGTCATAACTGGTGGCGCAACAAGTGCAATAGGCAGGATCAGCCTGCGCAAAGTGCTCAGTCTACCATTAGTAGGGGTAGTTTTCAATAGTCCAATGCACCTTTGGGTGGTAGAGGATTCGGCAGAGGCACAGGTTGTTATTCATGTGGGCAGCATGGACACATAGCTAGGTAGTGTCCGATGAGAGGTTCTACTGGTTATGGGCCTCGACCTACAGCTTTAGAGCCTACGGTGGGAGATGCAGGACGAGCACATACTGTATATGCTGTGGTTAATGACCGCCAAGCCGATCACCAGAACATGGTGGTCGAAACTTCAGGTAAGTTACATGGTGTTAGTGTTTCTATACTTTTTGATTCCGGAGCCACTGACTCCTTTATTTCACCGACCATCGTTGACCGTTGTGGTCTTGTGGTGGTAAAGCAAGGTGGTAAGTGGCAAGTTGAATTCACCTCAGGGATCAAAGTAGCAGTAGAAAACTTAGTACATAACTGTGAATTAAAAATTGGAATGTTAACTACTTTAGTAGATTTATATGTTACACCTTTAAGATCGTATGATATAGTTTTAGGTATGGATTGGCTAGCATCTTATCATGCTGTAATTGACTGCCGACTTAAGACAGTTAGTTGCATTAATGATTTAGGAGCGAAAGTGGAAATCGTAGGTATTCATAGACCTATCTCTTTGCGGATGATATCTGCTATGCAATTAAAGAGATGTCTACGTCAGGGATGTCAACTGTTTGCAACAACAGTTATTGATTTAGAAGAAGGTGAGAGTCGAGAGGTATCTCTTGATGATCATCCTATTCTTAGGGAATTCACAGATGTGTTTCCCGATGACATTCCTGGAATGCCACCGAAGAGGGATATTGACTTTAGAGTTGATCTAGTCGCTGGAGCTGAACCTATATCTAGAGCTCCTTATAGAATGACGACTCAGGAGTTAGAGGAACTCCATATTCAGTTAGAGGAACTTTTAGAAAAGGGTTTCATTCGTCCAAGTGTTTCCCCTTGGGGAGCACCTGTTATCTTCGTAAAGAAGAAGGACGGATCTCTTAGGCTGTGCATTGACTATCGTCAATTGAACAAGGTTACGATTAAGAATCGTTATCCTTTGCCAAGAATCGATGATCTTTTTGATCAAATTAAGGGAGCTAATGTGTTCTCTAAAATCGATTTGAAATCCGGTTACCATAAATTGCGTATAGCTGAAGCAGACATTCATAAAACTGCTTTTCAAACTCATTATGGGCACTACGAATTCACAGTAGTACCATTTGGGTTAACGAATGCACCGTCTGTATTCATGAGTTTAATGAATGGTGTTTTTCGTACGTACCTCGATCGCTTTGTCCTGGTATTTCTTGATGATATTTTAGTCTATTCGAGAAACATGAAGGAACATGAAGAACACTTGAGACAGGTATTGCAATGTTTAAGGGAAAATAAATTGTATGCAAACTTGAAGAAGTGTGACTTCTTTCAACCTAAAATAAAATACCTTGGACATGTGATATCTGAAAAAGGTATTGCTGTGGATCCTTCAAAAATCCAAGCTATTGTAGATTGGCCGCACCTACTAATGTAGGTGAAGTTCGTAGTTTTATGGGTCTAGCTGGTTACTATAGGCGGTTTGTAGAGGGATTTTCTAGAATCGGTCATCCTATTACTTCTCTTCAGAGGAAAGGGAAGAAGTTTGTTTGGACAGAGCAGTGTCAGTTAGCCTTTCAGACACTTAAAGAAAAGTTAACTAATGCGCCTATACTCATTGTTCCTGATCCTACTAAGGATTTCGTAGTGTGTACGGATGCATCCTTAGAAGGTTTGGGAGCAGTCTTAATGCAAGATGGGCATGTGATTGCTTATGAGTCTCGCAAACTCAAAGATCACGAATTAAACTATCCTACTCATGACCTAGAACTAGCTGCAGTTGTGCATGCATTAGTTCATTGGAGACATTTTCTATTAGGTCATCGTTTCGAACTTCATACTGATCACCGTAGCTTGCAATATATCTTTACGCAACCTAACTTGAATGCTAGGCAAAGACGATGGATGGAGTTCTTGTGTGAGTACAATTTTGAAGTAAAATATGTTCAAGGCAAGGAGAACGTAGTGGCTGACGCTCTTAGCCGATGTCGACATGAGATTTCTGCTACTACTCTTGAAGTAGATTTGAGAGGTCAAATAGTAGCTGCACTTCCTACTGATAGATTATATCAGGAAGTGAGGTCGGAGATTGAATCGGGTAGACCTTTAGAAGGTCAATTTGCTGGTTATGTTCTAGAATCGGATGGTATACTATGGCATTTAGGTCGTATTTATGTACCACATGTTGAGAGTCTTCGTACATTAATTATGACTAAAGCTCATCGAGCCTCGTATTCAGCTCATCCAGGATTCAAGAAAATGCATGCCGATCTTCGGCAATTGTATTTCTGGCCTGGTATGAAATGAGATATTGCTGATTATGTATCAAGATGTCTTGAATGTCAGCGAGTCAAAGCTGAACATCAACATCCCGCTAGATTATTGCAGCCACATCTCATTCCTGAATGGAAATGGGATATTATCTCCGTTGACTTTATTGTAGGGTTACCTACATCATCACGTCGACATGATGCCATTATGGTAACTATTGACCATTTGACTAAAGTAGCTCACTTTTCACCAGTACGTTCATCGTACAATGCTTCATCCGTAGCTAGGATATTTATGGAGGACATCGTTAGATTACATGGGATTCCTCGTAGGATTATATCGGATAGAGATCCTATATTTACTTCAGCTCTATGGACTTCATTACAACATGCCCTAGGTACACAGTTGAACTTTAGTTCAACGTATCATCCTCAAACTGATGGTCAAACTGAAAGAGTTAATCAAATATTAGAGGATATGCTTAGGATGTACGTAATGGACCAACAATCACGTTGGGAGGATTATCTATATTTAGTAGAATTCGCTTATAACAACGGATATCAGAGTTCCATAGGTATGCCACCATTTCAGGCATTATACGGTCGTCCTTGTCGAACTCCTTTGAGTTGGGATCGACTAGAGGATAGAGTATTACTTGGACCTGAGATGCTTCGTGACATGGAGCAACAGGTTGACCGTATTAGAGAGCATTTGATAGCAGCACAGGATAGGCAAAAGAAATATGCCGATGCGCATAGGATAGATTGACAGTTCGCTGTTGGAGATAGAGTGTTTCTTCGAGTGCGACCGCGAAAGAGTCCAATCCGTTATGAAAGAGGCTCTAAGCTTGCGCCTTGTTTCGTTGGACCATTCGAGATCTTAGAGAGAATTGGTCCTGTGGCGTATCAACTCGCCTTACCACCCAGTTTGTCTCGTATTCATGATGTTTTTCATGTATCTGTTCTTAGACCATATCATCCCCACATATCTCATGTACTTAATTGGAATGCGTTACAGGTAGAGGACGGGAAGCTGGCTTTGGAGCCCATGGCCATTCTATAGCACCGGACGCTTGGTCTCAGGGGTTGAGATGTTGATTAGGTGAGGGTCCAATGGGATCCTAGCCATGAGGCTTCTGCTACCTAGGAGGATGCGACACGCATGAGGGAACTTTATCCCTATCTGTTCCCAGGCTTTTAGGAGCAAGCGTGATCCTAGGGGGGGAGGATGTAGTACCCCTCTGTTTATGCTTATGCTTTCTGTTGTTATGTTTTCACATCGTTAGACCTATGATGCTTTGTTGGATATTTTGATCGCTAGTTTTGAGCGATAGTGGATTATTTTGTGACATGATGATACTTGTTTGATGATTATTGATTTCAGACATGATTGGATATAGTGTAGATGTTTACTTGCAGTTGATCATTGCTATGTACATGTTATGATGGACTAACAACTATTTATTTCATTAGTTTGCTGTGAAGTGTATTGGTGTGGAGAATGGAATCGCATCACTCGCTTGCGAGTGCCCTGCGATATCTGTGATTTTCTCCGCACGGTGTGTCTGTTTAATGCTTTATATATATATATATATTTGTATGCATGTTATTTTGCTTGGTTGCAGGAATTGCAGGTACATGACACCGACTCCACCTGGGTACTCAGGTCTGAGCGTGTCAAGATTCAATGGATACATTGATCGGGAGATAGTAGTTTGGTTCACCCTAGTCTAGCCTTTAACCCTAGTCTTAGTACTTTGTCTGTTTTAGTTCAGAGTCATAGGTTGTATTGTCTGTTAAATTTGGTTAATTTTTAATGATAGTTATTGTGTTTTAAATTATTGGTATTTAAATTAATGTTTAAATTTAGAAGAAATTACTTGCTTGATTATTTAATTAATCAATTAGCTTATTTGGTTAAATGGTTTGATTTTAAAAGATCAAACTTATTTAATTAAATAAATAAATTAATTAAATTAAAATATTAAGTGAGTAAATAGTTATATTTGAAAATTAAATAAATTGTGGAAAATGGTAAATTAAAATTTAAAATGCATGAGATTTGAATAGTGGTTGTAAAATTTAAATTAAATAAATAAATTGCATGCAAATATTGAAGGGCAAAATTGCCGTGAAGTGGAGAAGATATTTTCATAACCACTTCTCGACAAGTGTGCCAGTCCTTTAATTGATTATTGTTGAGGTTGTTGACGGATATTATCTGAGGATTTGGAAATTACATAGGCTATTCAATTTTTCTCATGGGGAAATTATCAGAACCTTTACAAAAAAAATTCTCTGTGTAAAAATCCTTAATTCTTAGAAATTGTTATCTCTCTGGTTGTATATTTGTGGAAGATCCTTTGGAGGATCTTGGTGGTTGGTTAAGCTTTCTTGGATTTGAAGATTTCTTTTGAAGAAGATCTTGGGAATTATACGTTACAGGCAAGAGGTTACACCCTACAGGCAGCTTTCTTACTACAGGTACTTTTCTTGTTTAGTTTGTTTGTTCTCTTTAAAAAGTTAGAGAAAAAGATTTGTTTTTGGGTTTTCTGAATCTTTCTCAAGAATTTGTTAAAATTTATTTATACAGATGAAAATTTCTTTCAAAACAAAAAGGAAAGTTTTTGTAAAGTTTCATATGAAACTTACCTGCCAAGGTTTTGATATGGGTATCTGTAGAAATGAAATAATTTTGGTATTATTTTCTTTTATTTGTGGATCTGCTGTGTTTCTTTTAAATTGTTAATTTTTGAGGAATACTTGCTTAAAATAGATAAATTATTTAGCTGGTTCTGTAAAAGAAAATATAGTTTTATGTAGAAGGTATCTTCATATTTACAGTATATGGTATGCTGTTAAAAAAATTGGATTGGAAATTAAAAAAAAATACTATGCTTATACTCTGTAAAACCCTATGAAAATTTATTTTTCTCTTCAATTTAATCCGTGTAAGAATTTAATATTCTTTATATATAGATTTGATTGTAAAATTTTATAGTAAAAATTACTGTTAAAATCATCGTTTTAATTTTTACAAAATATAAATCTGACGTTTTTATTTCCGTCAGTACGGAAATCATGAAATTGATTTAAAAAAATTAAATTAAATGATATTGGGGAGGGCCGAAACCCTCCCCACATACTGTGGTGTTGGGCGCAGCCTGGCAAGGTTGCATCCTCCCTAATGGAGGTTGCGGCTGTGGCCACGAGCCCTGCCCTGTGTATACTATTCTTTAACAAAAAAAAATTCAATGCAAATTTTATTTTATAGATTGTTTTATGAAATTCAGGTTTAGTAATATGTATTCTTTTATGTATCGATTATTTAAAATCGATTTTAATTTAATTCAAAATTTAGTAAAAAATATATATATATTTAATATTTCATATATATATATGTTAAATTGAAATATATTTATATATATATTAAATATTTCTTTAATATTTAAAAAAAAATTAGTTTTCGTTTCTATGTGAAATCGAGGAGGTTATAAATAGAAAATTTGTTGGAAATTGTTTGGTGAAATTGTGAAAATAAAAGTTAGAATTAAATCATGTTAATTTCTTTATGTATTATAATTTCTTGTTAATTCATTGGATGATTGGATTTAATAAATCCGAATGGTAGATGTTTAATTTTTTGATTTGTTTTAGTTGTGTAATTAATTGGGAAAATTGGGAAAATTCGTAGTTTTCTTTTCAATGTCTTCCAGACCAATTGTAAAAGTGGGAATTGGGAATGTTAAGTTGAGTTCTTGTGTAAACTAAGGATGTGTACATGGATTTATATGGTGGATTGACACCTATTTATGAACAATAGTATGATGTCCATTATTACACGTTGGGTCTTTTAAAATGATTTTGCTAAATGTACACCTTGTAAACCTTAGCTGAAGAACTTAGATACCTATGTTATGTTTAGGGGAGTGGCTATTTGTAAGGGCCGACACACAAAGTGGTGTCAGGGTAACTTACAAATAGTTAGTAACTCAGTGAAAACTAAAGAACATACTAGTTAGATTTAAAACTTTTAACAAGATGCTTATACCTCTCTTATGACTCTTGAGCTACTTTAGTCATGAGTATAGGATGAGAAGGCCTGGAATGGCAAATCGATGTCTTGTTTCTTCAAGAGACATTCGATTCCGCAACAGTATGCAATAGGGGCCGGGTTTCATAAGAGGTTACCAGGGTAACCCATGGATTGGGGGCCGAAACCTAGGAAGAAACACCAGGGTAACCTTTGCAACGTTGTGATGACACTCCACCTAGAATAATAGTTAACCTTGTATTTGTATTACAATCAATTGTTTAAAATCTGGAAGTAATGTAACCAATAGTCTATTGTGTACTAGTGTCTAGTGTTAGTAGATTAGGTCTAGGTAACCTTATTACTATCTCCTAGCACGGGGGGTGGACCTACGGGTACCACATGGTTGGGTGGAACGTGCACCTTACTCCGTTGGGTCCCCAGTTGATCTTGGCATCGAGAGCTTCACGGATGGAGAGCTCTTACTTGGATCCTATGTGTACTTCTTCATTGTAAATTGTAAATTATGTATTTGAAAACATCCCTCAAATGTTGTGAGGTGAACACTTGTAATTGTAATCATTGTTGATCTACCTCATCAAATGGATGAGTATTGTATATTTTATCAAATGCAATGAATGAAACAAATTTGTACCTTATGTAATCATGAATGGAATTTTAATGTTATGCAATGTTTATCTTTATGTTATTATTATGTGCAATGCGAAATAATTTAGTCACTTATGGTAAACTCAAAGTAGTGTAACGTCGTATAGCTTAATGAATGTATGTAACTAATTAACTTAATAAATAAAATTTTAAAAAAAATTATTACACCTTTAATCACAATTGCAACATTCTTAGGTTATTAAGATGGGGCATTACATGTCCACCCAATGCTAAAACCAGATTCTCTTCCACAACGCATGCTTTCTCAACTGCAACTTCCATAGTCTTCAGTTCGAAGACTCTAACTCCTCCACTAATGCGGGCATTCAAAGCCCTAATAAAATGTTGTACCAGCATCACCTCATCATCTTGAACTCCTGCATATTGTTTGAGTTCATAAAATCTACATTCATACTGCTCAACAGATAGAGTCATCTGACGTAAATCATGAAACTCATCAGCATGTTGTTGCCTCCAATGCTCAGATAAAAACCGTACTCTAAACCTCTCCAAGAAAATCTCCCAAGAAACTGTCCCAATCTCTAAATGGAGCTTCTACTCCTCCAAATGCCACCAAGTAGAGGAAAAACCTCTCAGATGCATGATGGCGCATCTAGCTCGGGTATTGCTACCGTATGGGTGCATAGCAAAATATCTACCCAAGTCTAATAACTAGGTCTCTACCTCTAATCCACCACCTGTGCCATCAAAAGTAGGAGGATGTGCCCTCAGCAAATCCCTCATGTGTCCTACAACTATGGCATCCTACTCTGCAGTACTAACAATCCTCCGAGGAGATCTATCATGCTCCCTAACTACCTCCTAATCAACTTCCTTCCTTGGACCAAGTCTGGCAAGAACCTCTTCTAGTAGGGGACACAATTGAGCTCCCTCAACCTCTGGCTGTATCGGAATCTGTTCCTCACCTATTTGTTCCAACCGAGGACTCAATTGTTCCACATGTTCGCTCACGTGGGAGCTCTGAGGGGGAGTAACCTAAGGGAATCGACCACGACCTCCACCTCGACCTCTACCACGACCTCTAGTATGACGCCTATGCATGTTCCTACACATAAACAAAAAATGAGTCTCAGATACAAAACAGACAAGACTAATAGAAAATGATACTACGTACTAGGTCAACCTAATTGGCTCACAATTACCCAGAGCGTCTAGTGTTAGAACCTTTGCTCTGATACAAATCTGTAATGCCCCATCTTGTAACCTAAGGAATGATGCATTGACTACGAAAGTGTAATAATGTTTTTTTTATTATAAATATTTTCTTAACTAGTTTGCAAACATTCCCTAAGTAACGTGACGAAACACTACTTGAAATTCCCATAAATGACTTTAGTATTTAGCATTTCATATATATTAATTTTCATAAACTTAAAAGTATACATTGAAAAACATTTAAATCACATCATTCAATGCATAATATACATAAAAGATTTCTTTCATACATTGCATTTGAAATAACACTACAATAGTCATTTTCCATAATGAGGTAGATCAAATAAATTTTTACAATTACATATTACAAATGTTCACCTCATTAACAATTGAGGAGTGTTGCACAAATACAATTTCCACTGTTACAAATAAGGAAGTACACATAAATCCACATGCGAGCTCTCCATCCAAGAAACACTCGTTGCCACTATCAAGAACTGGGGACCCAACGGAGTAAGGTGCATGTTCCACCCAACCATGTGGTACCCGTAGGTCCACCCCCCGTGCTAGGAGATAGTAATAAGGTTCCCTAGACACCAGTAAAAACCATACAAAATCTATACAAGTAAACACTTAACTTATTGGTTACATTACTTCCAGAATTAGGATAATCAAACATGCTAAGTTCACAAGGTTACTATTATTTTAGGTGGAGTGTCATCACAATGTTGCATAGGTTACCCTAGTGTTTCTTCCAAGGTTCCGGCCCCCAACTTGAGTTACCCTGACAACCTCTTACGAAACCCGCCCCACATGCAAACTGTTGTGGAATCGAATATCTTTTAAAATAACAAGATATCGATTTGCCATTCCAGGCCTTCTTGAATCATTCTCAAGACTGAACTAGCTCTTAAGTCCATGAGTGAGACACAATTAATCCAGTTAAATATTTTAGAATACCCAATGTGTTGATTTAATTTTCACTGATTAACTAACTCTACATGAGTTACCCTGGCACCACTTTGTGTGCCAGTCCTCACAAAGAGCCACTCCCCTAAAAATAACACAAGGAATCTAAGTCCTCTAACTAAGGTAAACAGAGTGCACAAAAATCAACATATAATACCAAACAAATCATAACGGACATCAAATCTTTGCTAATAAAACTAGGTGTCTAAACACCATGAGAAACCATGTGCACTACCCTAGTTAACTCAAGGATTGTATTTAAACAATAAAAACTCCCACATTTGACAAACTTATCTGGAAGACTTGTACTTCTAATACATTCTGAATTTGCCCAATAAAAGAGAAAATACAATTCAAAACAAATAAGGCATAATAAACATGTAATTTTAGGATTTACTAAATCCAACCAAATCATTTAGTAATAGCATGAAAATAAAACATCTTGATTATAGTTCTATTCTCAAACAATAAAACAATTTGAATCAATTAATCTAATTTTAATTTTCTCAATTACATATAAAGAAATAATCATCAATTTGTCTAATAAAAATATTTCATTTAAAAATCAAATTTTAATCCATACTCTTATCAGATTCTGCATAATAAGATGATCATTTAAACAATTCTATTTAAATCTCTATTTTATTAAATTAATTATAATACTTAATTATATTATCAAATTACATTTAATAAAATTCTATCAATTAATAATATAAATAATATAATATATTATAATTTCATATTATATATATAATATATTATAAATATATTATATATAAAATATATATTAAAAAAATATATTATATAAAATAAAAATGAAAGATCAAATTTTAAACCATGCGAATTATAAAATAAATCATAGCCATTGTTGCTACCGCGGTAGTGGCTGTGGTTAGGGCTGCCTCCGTAGCCCTCCCCATAGGGCCGCAGCAGTGGAAGGCAGTGCATGGCGCTGCCTGTGGAGGCAGCGTTGGGCATTGCCCTCCACTTCGCCTCCCTATTGGGAGTCGGCTGTGGGGGCAGAACCCCCGACCTCCCAATGAATTTTTTTTAATTTATTTCATAATATTTAAAAATTAAAAACTACGATTTTAATAATCGCATCCAAACAAAATACTTAATAAATACCTACGATTTTTGAAAATCGCATTCATCCATTTCAACATAATTTACAATGAATTTCTATAGTTTTCTCAATTATATATATAATCTAAAATATATATATAATTGTCAGGTAATTTTATAGAAGTTTTCTATAGGAAACTGGGAAAACTACAAATTATAATTTCAGTAACAAAGGTTTTCATTTCAAAACCCCAAATACCAAGGTGTTTTCTACAGGTAATGTTTATCAAAATTCTTCTAAGAGGTTTCTTTTCCCAAAATTTATAACAAAGATTTCTTTTTAATTTGTTTTGAATCCTATCTATTGCTCAACCATATCCTTTGGGTTGCTCCGTAATTTTGCTACAAAATATTGTTTTCTTGTATTTCTTATAGAGAGACAACAAATTTCTACAGAATATTTACCGAGAAAAGAAAAAAAAAATAAAAGCTTTTTTTAAAAATAAATTTCATCTACAAGAAATCTTTTAAACTCACAAATTTTAATAAACTTGCACAAATCTAATTTATTTACACAATCAATCTTTTCAAAAGAAAATAAACAAAATAAATAAACAGAGAAAAAACTTGTAGCTTGAAGAATTTTTCTATTGAGGAGAAGCTCTGCCTGTTGCGTGCAACTTCCAAAGCTCTTTACAAACCCCCACTTTCTAGAAGAATGCAAAAACTGAACAGAAATCTATCCGAGAATCTCTTCCAGAAATTTTAAACAAAACCCAAAGGAAATCACAAAATAACCCAAATCAACATTTTCGTTGAGTCTTGACATGCTCAGACCTGTGAGACCAGGTGGAGTCGGTGTCATGTACCTGCAATCCTGTAGTTAGACAAATAACATACACATATATATAATCCATGTTTCAAACACACCATGCGGAGAAAATCATAGAAATCACAAGGCACTCGCGAGTGAGTGATGCAACTCCGTTCTCCATACCAATACACATCACATCAAACTAACAAAATAAATAACAATTAATCTACCATAAGCATATAGATAGCAATAACATCATAAATAAACATCTATGCTAACATAAAGCATGTCAGAAATAATTATCACCATACAATGTATCATCATATGACAAAATAAATCCACTATCGCTCTAAAGTCAATGATCAATACACCAAAAAAAGTACCAAGGTCTAAGAAAGTGAAAACATGCTAATAGATAACATAAGAAAAATTGAGGGGTACTACATCGTACATGAGTTTCCTACATAGTAAAGATGCTCATTTTATTTGGATGGTCGATATTCAATTCTCATAGCATTTGAAAATAACCTTGAGAAGTACTTTTTCCAAACCCTAAATAGTGAGTTATCTCTTCATTAACAACTTTATAATTATAAAGGAAGTGTAAAAATAAATTCCTCTCAAAGGTAATAATCTACTAGGAAATAAGAAAGATAAGTTACAAAACTACCCAGGTGGAATAGTCAACACCATTTGAGAACAACCATGTTGTCAACAATAAATAACATCCTATGACTATTACAACAACATTTATAAGATAGTATTAAGGGTATGTGCAGGATCATTATGGAAAAAATAGGCCCTCAAGTGGTAAAAAAATTAGAAAATCAGAGTTAGGCAACTTGACGTAAAAATTTGAATAAGTTATCTATATTGTTTCAAAAATATGTAAGAATAGAATCTATAGCAAATTGAATGTAGTTTCTAAACTACTAGGTCTATTTAAAAAATAATAATCGTTTGGTGAAAATTTGAAATTTCAATGTAGTAGTACTTAAATTTCAGGGAAAAAATAAGAAGTAGGTGTCTTCCTGACCACCCTAACCACAATAAAATGATAATATTTTTTTATAATATTTTAGATATAAGTAGAAAACTCATGTATCGATGTGATGCATTTTTTTTGTAATTTTTTTCCAAGTAAATAATTAATTATGAATTTTTTATTACAACTTTTAAAAAATATAAAAAACTCGTATGTCTGACCACCTTAACTTGGTCAAAACTTCATGAAATTCAAATTTTCTTTTTTTAATCCTATAGTATGTGAAGCATAGAATGTGACACATGTTCTGGATTCAAAAAATGTGATACTGTTTGAAACATATAGATTTTTTTCAATCAGTTTATTAATTAGAACTTTAGTCATAATTTCAATAGAAAATGAATAATAATTACTTATTAAATTCAAAGTAAATCATAATTTATATTGGTGGAAAGCTGATAATCTCCTTTAAAAACCCTTTTCATTTCATCAATTTTGGGTTAAAAAAAGTCACCGGCCACATACCCATCATATTGCTACTTTTTGGCCCATCATGATCCTACACATACCCTTAACCTAAAAAATAATGCAACAAAATAGACTTTAGTTTATTAGCCCATAAAGTTACCTTCAAAAATAATTCTTTACTTGCAATGACTATAAAACATAGACACAAGATGTTATACAATGACTAGTGGACTATAATCTTTCTTAGGATATCCTAATATAATCATGGGGGATATAACACCTTTAGAATAATGTTATGGTATCCATATATCCACTATTGATACTAGGAATTGTCAAGAGGGAGTTAAAGAAAACAACGAAGACTATAATTAGGTGGACTTTATCATGAAAATATATAAATATACTCATACATCATTTCTATAGGTTTTATGCCTCTTATCAATATGAGTTTTAATTATTTCATAGGATCTAGTAAGAGTACCAATGTTTCCATAAGAAAACAATAAATCTAAGTTAATATCATAATTAGGCTAGATGCTCACTCAATTTTCTATGTATTATCAATATGCCATCATAGAGAACAACAATAGGAAAAAAGGATACTCTTGAGAAATCATTAAATCCATAAAAATTTAGGATAGTTATTGTTATTAAGGATACTATAAATCTTGTAGGACGGTCATGTGCCTGGATAGTCTTATTAGGTTTATCAAGACTAAGATCATTTCATGTAAAACTCTACCATTTTTCTCTTATAGGATACTAATGACCAATTGGGTAGTCTTGAATCACCTAATAGGATTTTCACGATTATTTAACATCACTTAAAAATTCGTACCACACACATATAAAGGATATAGTCCCAAAATACATCTAGTATCACTAAGATAACATTGTTGTAAGGTCAAAATATTATCACATGAATAAAAAATACAATTATCCTTGTTTAATTTTATTAACTGTGAAATTATAAACTAGCCCTTTTTTATGATAAAGCCCTCATATTAGTAATTAAGGATGGAAATACATAGTAATATTGATGATTGTTATGTACCATAGATCATAGACTTGTAGCTCATTTTCTCATTGATTGCTATAAAACCGCCCTAAATAATATTACAAGAAAGGAAGGAAGTTGGGTTGTTAGAAAATACCATAATACTATCATGAATAGTCCTTTCCTTGTGAGGAAGTCCTTGAGTCACATGCTATCATTCAAATCTATGAGAAAATCCTGATAAAATTTGGAATACTTATGGACCTTACATAATTGATGAAAGTTATGGGTCTGGAGCATATACATTAACAAAAATGGATGGAAAACCTCTTAAAGAACCTATTAATGTCACACATTTGCAGTGGTACTATGTATAACCTTTCCTCTTGAATAGTTTGAATGATAAAACAATGATGTTAGAGTTAGTAGATAGTATACTATTCTCAAACTACATCATTCTTGACAAACAATTATTTATGTTTCTTAAATTCTAAAGTAATTATTCAAATTAGTTTTGGGTTGTTACTTTAGGTTTCATACTATTCCAGTTAATCTTGTATGTTGTGTTAGATTAGATTCTTATATGCAGTTAATGTTCTATAATTAGATCATGGGTGCATTTAATTTAGCATAACATTCTTAATCATGATGTTGCATCTAAAATAAAATTAAGATAGTTTTAATTAGATCACATCAAACATGTTTTTGAAAGAGGAAAAAATGGGTTTTATAGGGACCCAAAACCACAAAGTTTATAGAAAAAAGAAAGAGTGTAAAGAGACATCACTATCAAAAAGGTTGTAAAGAGACATCACTATCAAAAAGGTTGTAAAAAAAGCAGTAGTAAACATCCATAGCTAACAAAAGGGCCAGCAAAGGCCAAAAAACCAAAAAACCAGACAGAGAGCCAACCGTGGCTAAATTTGAGTTTTTAAAAGATTAGTAGTCTTGGCTTCCAGCTCGTTCATGTCCTGAACTCCCCTCTTTAAGATCTGAACCATCTATGTTGTGGGAGGCACTTTCCTTTTAAGATTGTCTTGAGTCCTTTTAGAGATACCTTGGTCCTCATTCTTTCTCTCCTTGTTCTCCTCCAAATCTGACTAGTGAACCCTTTTGTGTTTTTTCCAGTTTTTCAGACATAGCATTGATAATAATGGAATTGTGCCTAGCCATTTTATGATTTTGTTCCACGACCTTTTTAAAATTATTTTTTATTTTGACCATTTCCTCTTCCATAGACTTGTATTTATCCTCAATATCATCTCCTTTCTTACCAATGCTGCTCTTTTTTAGTTTCCCTTGTTTATTGGTGAGTGCGGCCAACTTCAACTCCAACTCCTCTGACTTATTGTACAAATCCCTGTTTCTTTGATTGATCTCATTAATTTCTTGATAGGCCCACTTTAAGACCTTGAAAATTTCATTGATGTCATTTCTAGTAGAGGCCAGAATATCAACAGACTGACCCTTGTCTAATATGAGGTTGACATGTCCTAGGTTGGGGGAGCTGGGGAATTTGGTACCTTTGAATCTGAGATAGGCAAGATGGGAGGGCACATAATTTCTACTAGCTTTAGGGTTCTTGGTTTTATCTTCTATGGAATCCAGAGAATATAGGAAAACAACTTGTTGGCAGGGGAGCTCTTAAGAGTAGGATTCTTTAAGTGGGTAGAGCAGTCGGGTAGGGACTCAAGGTTAGCTTTAGCAAGTTGGGGTTTTTTAGACTAGGTTTTCTTACCAGACATCTCCTAGGATGGGTGGGTTTCAACAATTCTCACCTTGTTTGGATGAGTCTCTGAACCCCCAATATTGGTATTATAGTCCTCAAACTCCAAAGAGACCAAAGGTTTAGATAAAGTTGACATGTTTTGATAGCATTCATAAATTAACCTAATAAGACCAGGATGAAGAATGGGGTATCTCCTCAGGTTTTTCCTATGGTCCTCTAGGCTATTACTCAGCGAACATAACAAGTAGTGAGGCAAAGAAATTTGTACCTTATGGTAGAAGCGGTTAAGAATTGCGAAAAGATGCCAATACACTCTAGTAGATCTCCCGTCCAGGGTGATATACTCCATGATAACGTGAAGTACCTTTCTCTATAGTGCCTTGTTGGTATCAATTTCAAAGTAGTTGTTAGAGATTTTAACTGGTTTTAATTTTTCTTTGTCCTTCTTAGGAAATTTGATGACCACCTTTTCAGAGAACCTTTTGTCTCGATAAAACTTCACGCCCTCAGTAGACATTCCAGTAATCTCCCCCATAATCTGCTCATCTAGCTTCACCTTTCTTCTAAAGAGAATGATTTCGCCAGTGTTCCAGTTCTTCTTGAAGTAATCT
>VDFB02256132.1:182278776-182492271 GCA_007258455.2 Sequoia sempervirens | reverse complement strand
ATCATCTCCTTTCTTACCAATGCTGCTCTTTTTTAGTTTCCCTTGTTTATTGGTGAGTGTGGCCAGCTTCAACTCCAGCTCCTTTGACTTATTGTACAAATCCCTGTTTCTTTGATTGATCTCATTAATTTCTTGATAGGCCCACTTTAAGACCTTGAAAATTTCATTGATGTCATTTCTAGTAGAGGCTAGAATATCGGCAGACTGACCCTAGTCTAATATGAGATTGACATGTCCTAGGTTGGGGGAGCTGGGGAATTTGGTACCTTTGAATCTGAGATAGGTAGGAGGGGAGGGCACATAATTTCTACTAGCTTTAGGGTTCTCGGTTTTATCTTCTATGGAATCCAGAGAATATAGGAAACTAGCTTGTTGGCAGGGGAGCCCTTAAGAGTAGGATTCTTTAAGTGGGCAGAGCAGTTGGGTAGGGACTCAAGGTTAGCTTTAGCAAGTTGGGGTTTTTTAGACTAGGTTTTCTTACCAGACATCTCCTAGGATGGGTGGGTTTCAACAATTCTCACCTTGTTTGGATGAGTCTCTGAACCCCCAATATTGGTATTATAGTCTTCAAACTCCAAAGAGACCAAAGGTTTAGATAAAGCCGACATGTTTTGATAGCGTTCGTAAATTAACCTAATAAGACCAGGATGAAGAATGGGGTATCTCCTCAGGTTTTTCCTATGGTCCTCTAGGCTATTACTCAGCGAACATAACAAGTAGTGAGGTAAAGAAATGTTTACCTTATGGCATAAGTGGTTAAGAATGGCGAAAAGATGCCAATACACTCTAGTAGATCTCCCGTCCAGGGTGATATACTCCATGATAATGCGAAGTAACTTTCTCTACAGTGCCTTGATGGTATCAATTTCAAAGTAGTTGTTAGAGATTTTAACTGGTTTTAATTTTTCTTTGTCCTTCTTAAGAAATCTGATGACCGCCTTTTCAGAGAACCTTTTGTCTCGATAAAACTTCATTCCCTCAATAGACATTCTAGTAATCTCCCCCATAATCTGCTCATCTAGCTTCACCTTTCTTCCAAAGAGAATGATTTCGCCAGTGTTCCAGTTCTTCTTGAAGTAATCTGTAGCCATAGAGTCAATCCCATGAATTTTTTTTAGATATGGGACCAGCCCACCTTTTCCAATCTACTCCAAACCTTCTCATTCCTAGTGTGCACCTCATATCTTTTAGACTCAACTCTTTTCCTATCCCCCCATATTCATTTGCTCCTTACTACAGACTCTACCAACACTGAGGACCTGTTGCCAAATAATCCAATTGTTCCAGTGCACCCACAAAGTGTGCAACTTTTTCTTCCCTTCTAAGTAACATGACGCGACCCAATAAAATCTCTTGATTTCGATGTACATGGCCCCTTTCTCTTTAATCATTAATAGTATTTTCCTCTTTCCCATGTGTAGCATCATAGTCTAGTAATTCCCTAACTTTAGTTCTCAAGTCCCTACAATTCTACCACGTGTTCAGTCCTTACTTCCTAACCCCTTCATTTACAAAGCAATCTGCCATGATGTTAGCTTACCTATAGACGTGTGAGACTTTCACTTTTTCAAAATTTTCAAGAATAGACTTTTCTTCATCTATCCAATTCTTTATCATCCATGAGGGTGGGGTCCTCCCTAGAATACAATCGATAATATTTTTATAATCTCCTTCAAGCCATAATTTTCTTATATTCAGATTATAAGCTAACTTTAAAACTTGAAAAGCTCCTATAGTGTCTGCCACATGGTTGGTTTGATGGAAAAGATATATAGCCACAACTGCCATAAAGTTTCCATTTGAATCCCTTAGAACACCTCCACTTCCAGCCAAACTTGGGTTACCTTTCACAACTCCATCAAAGTTGGCCTTAGACCAGCCATTTGGGGCAAAAGGTCCAACGAACACCCTCCCTGCTTTTCTTAGTTGGCTTGGAAGCAGATGAAATGTCCACTTTAATATTCCACTCTTTTGCTATCCTTAACTCGTAGGGAATGCACACCACAACTTCCAAATTAAGAGCTTTTTGAGGAATCACATTAAAGTTTTCTTTTATGAGTCTAAATATTTTCTCAAAGACATTATTCTCTGACATCTCCTTGTCCCTGAAAATTCTATTATTGTGTTGCTTCCAAACACCCCAAGCAACCAAAGGGAATAAGAAGGCCCATAACCTTCAAATATAGGGGTTTTGAGTAGGAGCTTTCCATTGTAAGAAAAGCTCTTCAATGGTATGGGGGAAGACCAAAGATAGATTCTAGATAGCTAATAGTTTTCCCCATATTAAGGAAGCAAACGAACAATGGAGGAACAAGTGGTTGGCTGACTCTTCCTCACTCTTACAAAGGTAGCATCTATTGGGGATTTGAAATCCCTGTTTACAATGATTTTCCACCATCAGAACCTTATTCTGAAGCATTATCGAGAAGAAGATATTAACTTTTGGAGTTAGGTGTTTGATCCAAGCTTTAGACTAGAAGGGAGGGAGATTTTGAGAAAGGGACAACAAAGAGACAGCCAAAGAGATAGAGTAGTTATCCAAAGGGTTATCCATCCAGACAAGGGTTTCATCTAGTTGATTCTATCCCAAGCTGAATACCTTTAAGGAGGATTGAAGCTGAGCCAAATCCTGACTGATCACACTTAAGTTCACCCAATCTCCTTCAAACCAATACTCTTTGACAAGTTCCCTGAAAGCAGCTTTACATTTCTCTTCCCATCTATTGAATCTTTCAATATTAATAAGGTAATCCTTAAAGAACCATTTATCCTCCCAAAATATAGCTTGATTACCACTTCTGATGTGCCATCCTATCCCTGATTCCATAATTTTTCTACCAGCAATCATATCATTCCAGCAAGCTAAACCATGTGGGAGGACAGGAGAAACCAGTAGAGCTTTCAGGGTCATACCGTTAGCCATATATTTATTTCTTAAAATATCTCTCCATTCTCCACCATACGAGAAAGATCTCCATATTTTTTTGGCTAGGAGAGTTTGGTTAATAATTTTAATTTTTCTGAGACCTAAACCCCCCAATGTATTAGGTCTACAAACCAAATCCCACCCTATAAGAGGCATTCTCTTTCTTTCCTCCACTCCAGACCAGAGGAATCTTTTATGGATCTTTTCAATGGCCTGTGCATGTTTAGTAGGGATTTTGAAGAGGCTTAAAGCATAAATTCGTAGGTTCTGAAGAGAAGCTTTAAGAAGCTAAGTTTTTCTAGCTTGGCTTAAAAGAGATCCTTTCCAACCTGCCAACTTCTTTTTGAACTTGTCAACCAAAGAGCACCAAAAGGAATCTAGAGGTTTGAGGCATAACGTAAGTCCAAGATAGGAAGAAGGTAAATAATCCATCCTGAAATCAAGGATTCTAGCAATCTTGACCTGGCTATGCTTAGGGGTATTGAAGAAAAAGATGGAACTCTTATGTCTATTGACCTTCTACCCAGTTACCTTTTCATACAAAACCAATGTTTTTTTATAAGTATTAGCCTCATTCACGGAAGATCTACCCATCAGCATAGTGTCATCAACAAACTGTTGGTGAGAACATATTAAATTCATTGAAGAAGGACTAATACCAACAAGGGACCTTTGTTCAATCAATCTCTTAAGATTCCTTCCCAGGCTTTCAACCATTATAGTAAAAAGAATAGGTGAGATAGGGTCACCCTATTAAGCCTCTTGAATTTTGAAAGAAACTAGAAGGAGATCCATTAACTATGATGGTTGTGGAGACCGTGGTAACCAACTCATTCACTAGTTGAATGACTCTACTACTGAACCCAAACCCCCTTAGGATTTTGAATAAAAACTTCCAGTCAACACGGTCATATGCTTTGGAGATATCTAGCTTGAGAAGAAACCCTCCAGTTTTAGATTCCACAAGTGACTGAATATTCTCATGGACTGTGACTATTGAATCTAATATTTTCCTTCCAGGGACAAATCCATTCTATTGAGGGGAAATCAATGAAGGAAGGATAGAAAGGATCCTTGAAGTCAACACCTTAGAAATGATTTTATAGAGAGAGTTGCAAAGACTAATGGGTCTAAATGCCTCAAACTCCAATGCCCCTGGTTTCTTAGGAATAAGGACCATGAAAGTAGCATTCGGTTCCTTAAGAAGCCTTCTGGAACCAAAGAATTCCTTTACAACATTCACTACATCATTTTCCACGATATCCCAAAACCATTGAAAAAAGAACATAGGAAATCCATCAGGCCTAGGGGCCTTTACTTCCTTCAAAAGAAAAGACAGCTTTCCTAATTTTCTCCATAGTGGGAATGGCTGCAAGATTTTCATTGTCTTCCCTACCAACACCTTGGGGATGGCCTCTAATAGAAAATCTTGATCATTATGATTGATTTCCCCATTCACCAAAAGAAGGTTATTATAGAAGAGGACGACTTGCTTTTTGATGTCTTCCTCTTCCTCAAATCTAGTACCATTAACTTCTATGGAAGTGATTCTATTAGAAGCCTTGTGTTTTGAAGTAGATAAATGGAAGTACCTTATATTTTGATCTCTAGCAGAGAGCCATAACACCATCGATCTCTATCTCTAGAACTCCTCTTTTGCTATTATGTTGTGCAGCTTCACCAACAACTCATTTTCTCTATCCTTAATATATTCAATGTATCCTTCCTTCTAGATTTTGTAATGAATCTCTGCAAGCTTCATTTGAAGTTCATATTTGATGCCAAAAATGTTTCCAAAGGATTCTTTCTTCCATCTTCTTAAATTGTGTTTGACTTCTCTAAGCTTTTTAGCAATTCTAAACATAGCAGTTCCCAGAACATCAATATTCCACCATTTCCTAATTTCATCTAAGATTAGGGGATGGGACAGCCACATTCTTTCGAATCTAAAGGGCTAGTTTTTCTTCACCTTTATAGGGTCTACCACAAAGCTTATGGAGAATTGATCTGACCCAACTCTAGAGAGAGCTTTAAGAGAGAAAAAATAGCTTAAAAGGAACTGATGGGAAATTAAGGCTCTATCTAACCTAACTTGAATTAGATCCTTACCAGTTCTTCTATTCAACCATGTGTACTAGGCCCCTTGCAAGTCCATATCAATCAACTCCTTATTTTTGATGAAATAAAAAAGACTAGACTTACTCTCCTGGTTCACCTGAGAACCTCTGAATTTCTCCTCGTTTAGAAGGGGAGTATTAAAATTTCCCATGACTATCCAATGGTCATTATCAAAAATCTTGTGGAAAGCAGAGAGATCATTCCACAAATATTTTATAGCTCCTTTCCCATTGGGAGCATAGATATTAAACTGAATCTAGCTAAAGGTATCTCTGATATGTGTGAATTTAGTAGCCACATGATTGTTGCTTTCCAACAAAGGTTCCCCTTTGATGAAGTTTTGGTTCCAAAAAGTAGCTATGCCTTCTGATGCACCATCTAAATAGTTTCCTTGAGTCCCACAGTTTTGAAACATTTTGATCTTCTCCACCTTTTATTTGGGCATTTTAGTTTCTTGGATGAGGAGAATATTTGGTTTATGATCCCTAACAAAATTGTGCAAAACATCCCTCTTGTGAAGGCTATTGAACCCTCTTATGTTCCAAGACATAATCTTCATATCTTACCAGGGGATTGGAGGATCTCCAAAATGTTCTTTTGAACACCATCCACAATATCCAAATACATAAACATAAACAACCAAATATAGATGCTCATATATATCATCAAAAAAATTTAAGTACATATCATCAAATATACAATGCTATTGTTTCCTATGACTACCAAATCCCTCAATATTTGGTGATCACCTTTGTCAAGAGATGGTAGAGAGCGATCGTGACATAACTATAGAATCCAATCCATTCTTTAGGCACTCTGCTCCTCCAATAGTCGTGGCCTCTTGCACAATGGACTCCATGTGTTATTTCTCTATGTAGTCTCTATCCACCTGCAGCTTGGTAGCCTCTCCTTGAAGTATCTTGACCCTTTTTGGCTCTTGAGATGACCAAAGCTCCTCTTAGATAGCCTGTAGTGTTGATAGATCACCCTTGGCTTGATCAACATGCTTGGTAGCACCATCGTATGTTTCTCTCAACCTTGCAAAAGGCTTGAACAACTCTAGATGCTACTCCACGATAGGCAAGGGCATGTAGTCTATACAAACAACCTCGTCTGCAAGGTAATGAGTTATTATCTCTACGGTCACCCATCCGTAGAGATCCTACAACTCTCTCATGGATCCTACAAGGTAAAAATCACAAAGATAATTAGTATAGATCATGTATATATATATATATTCAAAACATGAACATGAGCATAATTATAAAATCATAAACATAAACATAAATAGAGTATCACCTAGATCTCTGACTCGTGGTGCAAAAAAAACCTCATCTTGCGTAGGAGGAATAGAATTTGTGCTAACCTCTCCATGCTCATAATTTTTGGCACTTGCTACATCTACTAACTGTAATCTGGAAACCCAGGTGGGAACTAAATCTCTCCACTCATGGGCAACTGGACTTTCATCGATTGTGTCACTACCCTCTCTCATCAGCTAGCCCTCTTCCTCCTCATCGTCATCCTCATCATAGTATGAGTCTACCTCATCATCATAATGTTCCTCTACCTCATCCATAAATAGGTATACAACCCTAACCCCTACCTCCTCACCTGTCTCCTCCTCATCATCCCTATGATCTAGAAGAGGCCCCACAAAGCCTATATGTTAATCCATAGGAAACACTAGAATTGGTCGTGCTATGACCCACCACTACTCATATGCATCTTTAGCATCAACCTCATTAGCATTGGAGAATGTGAGCATATAGAGATCCTCATTTTATAAATCACTAGGTATAACATCCTTGACTGTCAATCATCTCATATCCCCAAGCCTCCAGGAACTTTGCATTGATCGCCTATAAAATGGTTGTGCTACTGGTGGCACCTATACTTGTCTGAAATGTCTCATGAAATGATCATAGTAGAATTGTCTCACTATGTAGTCATACTTTCCCAATAAAAACATGTTTGTCTACATTCTCATCAACTGGCGGGTCTCATCTAGTCACTATGGTATTAGCTGGTAAGGTTTGCATAAGATCTCCTCCTAATCTAGACAGTCAAATCTTACTCTCCAAAAATGTAAATCTCCATACTTCCATGCTCATCTCAGTGGATAAATAAAAGAGCATGGGTATCCTAGGGCACATACAAAAGGATATCCAATCAGCTTGGTGCATGTGATGTGCTTGAGGCAACAAACCTATAGTAGTGTATATTGCACCATGTTATCCACATCGTGGTAAGTGAACTGTCCTAGATCATTGTAGAGATGTGCCAATATACTATGAACCCATGCATAAACGATCCTTTGATGCTCCATCTCCCATATCATGTGCTCTAGTCCCCCATCTAGGTATGCTCCCCAGCTATTTAGGACTAGTACTAATGCCACAATAAAAATCATAATATGCCTCAGAAGTGGTAATCATGTGTAGAGTAGCCACTATAACTCAATACATGGCCCAACGATCTCCTCCTAAATTAAACCTCCAAGGTAATGCTAGATGTATGGTCTCATCTCCTTGTATGAACGGTCCTCTAAAAAATGGATAGTCTCGCCTTGAATAAGAACTTGAAGAATGCGATGAACATCCTCTAGAGTGATAGTCATCTCGCCAGTAGGAAGATGAAAGGTGCAGGTATCAGCATCCCACCTCTCTACTAATTGCATCAACATAAAATCATGGTATCTAGTGGTGGGCATGAGATATTCCCAGTATATCCTAGTCACCCATAATGTCTCTAAATACTCCTCTAAAAACATTTTCAGTAGGTTGTGTAAGTGACATACTAACTTGTTGTCGGGACATTGTTGCAATTGAGGAGGAATCTAATACAAAGAAAAGAAAAAATATAACTATAAGTATTCTAAAATATTAAATCTAGACACTTTTTTCCTTTTTTGGGATAATTTGCAAAAAAGTTGGACATTTTGTGAAAAAGTCAGAAACTTTATGAAAAAAGGGATACTTTGTGAAAAAATGGATGCTTTGCGACTTTTTCTTCCAAGGTCCTAAATCTATCTAAAAATGCATAAAATATAAAATAAATGCATAAAAACAAAGCTGAAAGGTTGATAATAGTCACTCTATTTTTGGGAGATACAATAACTAATTTTGTACACTTCTCATTCAAGGAAACCTTAGAGATCTCAATCCAAGGATAGAATGAGGGAAAGAGATCTATAATAACATGTCCTATGATGTGATTAAATTCTAAAAGGGGTTCACTACCAAGCTAGGGCTTCAAAAGATAAGTAACATACAATACCTAATGACTAAACCTAATGATGTGCAAATATTAAGTAGATGACCTAGAAATGAATGCAAATCAAAATAGTAAACTAAGAAAACACAGAGGTGCACCTAGAAACCTATAGCAGCTCGAATGAGGGTCTGAAATGCTAAAAATATTGATCTTAATGCTCACTGGGCCTCATAGGGCAGGCTGGGTGCTTTTGTCCCAGATTAGGGTTTCTGGGCAGGAACATAAATCTGACAGTGAAAAGTTTGAAACTCATGAAATTGGAAAAAACCTTGTACAGGGACTCATACACTAGAAGTGACCTGTATCAATCTCATTCAAATTTTTTGAGGGGTCAAAGTTTGAATATGCTCTCCTATCTCTGCTCTTCCTTCCAATCCTAATTTTCAGATTTGAAATGCCAAATTTTGCTCTGTAGGTGTCTTTTAGTGATCTTGTAAACAAGGTGGAAACTTTGAAAACTTTGTAAACATGACAATTTATTCCAATCATACTCTTCAACGTATCATCAACATAAATATGTAAATAATACAATAAAGAGAGGGAAACAATGTTGTTTTGTTGGTAGAAAGGGGTTTTCCTTTGCCAAACCTTGTTTTGGTAATCAAACCTTGAAATGAAATGAAATAGAAAGGATGAATAATGAATGAACAAAGAACAATGTTGCAACTCACTAAATCATTGAATAAAAGGCTACAAACTTGTAATTAATGGCTAGCATAAATGTGGATCTTGACTCTTGCTTGAATGTTGTAGATCTTGAATTGAATGCTTACTTCAATCATGAAACCTTACATCACAAATGTTAGCTTAAAAATAAACATGATACATGATGACTTAGATATGATGCTTGAATCTTGGATAATACTCTAAAAAACTTGATAATAACTCTTGAATGCTCTTGAATGCTTGAATTCTTAGGTCACACTTGCTCATGAAAATTGCTAGGAGAAAATGAGTGAAATAACCTTGTATTTATACTTGTTTATACGAAATTTCAAAAAATTACAACACTACAAGCCAACATCAGATCTAGGAGAATAAAATCCCCCAATAATTTGAATTTAAATTAGGTGTAAGCTAAGTAGGACTTATATGTCACTTATGGTGTATGAGTCCCATTAGGCTAAGCTTGGGACACATTTTTCAAGAAATGCTTAGTTTAATGTGAAATCTAGATTGGGGGCTTAAAACTTAGGTGAAACCCATATTCCCAAGGTGGTGTATGAGTCCCAAATCACTAAATGTGGCCAACACAATCCAAAATCATTAAATTTTGATTGGTCATTTGATGTATGTCAAGATTTTCCTCATAAATATGCATTAATTAAGGCTTGTGGATTTAAAATAAGGATAATTTAAGGTATAAAGAAGCCCGATTTTAGCAGGGAGGGCCCAAAAAAGTGTGAAAATTTCAATGATGACATTTTTCTACACTACAAAAGCTAAGGTAGAGAAGGATCCACTCATTGTACATTGCAAATCACCTTGTGCCACCTCCTCACGTAGGCTTTCGAGACTTGGAGGCACATATGGTTGTATGCTCAGCATTTTCACTCACTCTCCATTAGAATCAAACTACAAAAGGGTAAAAGACAAAATTATTACAAATTATTTCACTTTCTACTTTTATATACTTTCAAATAAGGTCATTTACATATTAGGGTTAAATGTTCTTTATCATTCAACTTAACATATTGGGGGCTAGAGAACTCCATTTTTGACACCATTTGTTGCATTGGATTTGTAATTCCACTTCTGTTCTCATTAAATGTCTATCATTATGTGGTATGGTTTGTGGAAATACCCTATGATATGACTTATGAAATTCAATGTGGTTAGACTATTGCCTTGATTCCACCTCCATGAAGCAATCAAAATGAAAGGGGGGACATACATCTACCCTTGAATCTAATTTCATGAAGAAAGTTAGATAAGAGGATTTTTGAACAACTAAAAAATTGGTTTTGTAGGATGTGGTTCCTAACATTATGATTTTGCAAATAGCTACAATGAGGGCTTCATTCTTCCATGCTTGCAAATAGAACCATATGAATATCCTTTTATGAGCTGAAGTTTATTGTTCAAATTCCTTTAGCTTCCATCTATATGTAGTTTCATATGGGTGCTAAAGTGAGGACTAAATGCAGTGTAGAAAATTATACTCCCTTCTTGGAGATGGTATAATTTCACACTTAGTTTGGAACTATTCTAGTACCTCTGCATTCATGACCTTTTAAATCATCATTAATAGGCCCCTAAGACCCTTTTATTTTTTATCCTAAGGCTTATTTCAGTTGAAATCCTACCAAAATCAGCAAATGCATTCAATTTTCTAACACCCCAACATTTTCTCACCTCAAAAAGCCAGGGTGCGACTTATACATCACTATGGGCATATGAGTCCCCCTAGGTGGGACCCATACACCACCTTGGGTATATGAGTCATGTGTGGCCCCTTTTTAGGATTTGAGTAGGAAATTAAGGTTTTTAATTCAAATTTTTGGCTAATTCCATTATTTGGGATCTAATAATTGGTAAATTAGATGAGATGCCTATAAAAATAAGGTTTCAAATCTCTATTTCACCTAGTAGTTCAAGAGCTAAGTAATCCTAGAACTTTCAAGAAAGAGCCTTTAATAGAGAATTTTGAGTATTCAAAAATAAGAAGCAAATAAAGTTAAAGTCATGGAGAAGCATAATAGTGTTTTTGTGGGTCTTTAAGCTCACTTTCATTCAATATATAACATTTTCAATGATTGATGATGGTTGTCTATGGAGAATCATGATGGATTCTAGTTGGGGAGATGCAACTAGCCATTGAACCAAGCCTAATGACTTGTTTCCTAAGTGATTCCATCTTCCATTATCATTCTAGTTTCTTCCTAGAGGAAGGTACATGAATTATTATGGCTTATTAGGGTGATTAGTAATCTCCCAAAGTGATTCATCCTTTTTATGTCTCATCCATGCATCCTATTCTAGCACATTAGAGTAGGGTTTCATTGCACTTGAAACATCTTAATCTTAGATGCACTTAAGATTAGGATTCTTACACACATTAACTTTCAAGATCTATTCTTTCTATCAAAGATTAATTACTGAACTAGGGGTTTGACCGAGGCAAACCCCCCATAATAAAATCAACATAATACTTTGTTTTGCAAGTTTTAGCAAGTTTACATCTAGAAGAAAGACTTACAAAATAGAGGAAGTGTAGAGATAGGACAACAGATTCAAATCTTGACTTTCAAAAAAGTAGAGTGTGACTAAATCACCACTTGTGGCATATGAGTCCTGGTATAACATTTTTTCCAAATTATTGTAGTTTTAGACTTGTCATTGTGAAATTCTAGTTTTTTCCCAGAAACCCTAAACTAGGACTAAATTTCCCATACTAGCGTATGAGTCCCATTGTGCATCAAAATTCAACATTTCAGGATTGTAGACCTTATTCTGAGCATCTTCAGTTTATGGGTCAATCTCTATTTATTCTTAGTTCATTCTTTTTTTTTAATATTTACTTCATAGGTTACATAGTTACCTTTGCATACCATTTTCATCTCTTTCTTTCTAAGCCTTTGGTTAGTGGTGAACCCCCTTTAGTCTTTAATCACACCCTAGGAAACCATCCTAACCCTATCCCATTCCTCAATTGAGTCAATTGGTTGAGGGATCCCAGTTTCTTTGAATGAAATAGAGAAAAATAGGGCCCCCCTTATGTGTTCCATCTCCTAAAAGGTGAATACACCCCTATTTTCTTGGTTTCAATCCCACACCATTAAAGCATTGTCATCAAGGTCTCAATATTTTATTCATAAAAACTACCATAAAGAAGGGAGAGTCTATTTAAATACAAAATCTTGTCAAACATATAAAGTAAATTGTCACCAATGAAGGAGATAGTAATTGCAACATAACACTTTGGCATAGTTATTACTTCACTTCACTATGTAATCATAAATAATTATCTTAAAAGGACTACTACACTATAGTCATAAGAAAGTCACACCAATCTTGTGATAGTAAAAAATTGCCTATATTCCATAATGTTTTCATCAAGCCATGGGAAATATAATGTCCCATTATAACAATTAATATTGGGTGATAATTATGTTTTAACTACCAAAGGACTATTAATACAATTTTTATAGTCAAAATGTCATGTGAGAAATGTTATCGTTAGACAATCTTGAGTAATCAAACCTTTATTCTGTACATAAGTAGACAATATTCAACATTCAAGGAGACTCCAAAAACCACATTAGATTCAAAATTAATCACATTTGTAATAAAAATTCTAGCTAAATCATAATGATGATATTGTTGTTCGATTTCTTTACCTATCAAAGGATAAAGGAAATGGATTATTGTTAGATGTTATAGCTACAATTGCACTACAAACATGTATGCAAAATGTAACATATATACAAAACACCTAAACTAGGCAATTAGCAAGCATAAATCCAAATTTCATAACCATTGACAACATCATCCTTACTAGACACCACCTTGACTTCTCAAATATCTAGTAGACAAAGATGGACAAATTTTGAGAGGGCATTTCCTTTATATTACTCCCATGTGCCATAGATTAGTTATACAAACAAATTTTAAAAGAATATTTCTTTTGTATTATTCTTACACATCACAAATCAATTTATAAAATAGGATCAAGTTTGTGGCAATTGTCATCAATCATATAGAGTGTGACATGAATTTGCAGAAATTTTTGTGTCTATTCAAATCTTGAAATATTCATTAGAACCATTCTTAAACAATATTAACATAATCAATCACTAATTACACCTATCCTTTTATTTATTTATCACATTTATTTCAATTCTAAATATCTAAATTAATAATTATTTAATTACTTATTTTCTTTAAAATTATATATAAATTCAAATGCAAACAAAAATAAAATATAATCTAAAAATAAAAAATATAAAAGCTTAATCTAAATCTTATATATGCAAAATTATAAAAAATGGACACAAAATAAATGTATTAAAGAGCTATAAAAAGCCGCCTTTCACCTCAGTTTGATCCCTGCTATTTACACTTAAAAATAAAGAAAAAATTCAGCAAAGATAAGTTATTGAAATGAATAAACAGGGTATTTGACGTGTCCTCTCACGGAATGCAACGCTTGCAGGATATTCATAGGATGGATTAGTTAAAAAGGGTTTCGAAACCCTCAAGCAAATGCATTTGGCAGGTCTAACACCAAATTCTACAACGTTTGCCAAAATTTCTAGCCTGCACCAAAAATAAGGGCACAGCAGTAGGGTGTGGACTCCTATCAAAACATAACATAACTGGATTTTTGTAAAAAGTTGTAGTCGCAACTGCCATGGTGGAGATGCCTACAAAATGTGAAGCATAGACAACACAAGGACTATTTGAATAGAGACGCCTCAAAGAAATGTGATCTCGTGGAATGCAATGTTTGCAGGACGCCTACAAAATGAATTTGTTATAAATAGTTTAGAAATTTTAAAGCAAATGATAGCTAAAGCTGGTATAAGGCCAAATTCCGCAAGCTTTCTAGCATTTTCCCTGCGCATGGCCAAATGGAAGCATTGAAATAGGGTATGGACAATGGACATCTATCAAATCTTGCAAGTTAGAAGAAATGTGTTAGATGCAGCTGCAACTGCCGTGGAAAACATGTATGCTGAAGGCTGATCTCAACAGAAAAAATATCAGAAAATTAAAAGAAAAAGTGCAAACAATTTTAAAACTGCAAATTAAAAGAAAAAAATGCAAATAATTTTAAAACTACAGGAGAATGGTGAATGAAAAGGATCGTACACCTTTTATCACTTCACAACGGACAACAATTGGTGTTCAGTCAATATTGACAACAATCTTCACTGTGGGAACAGAGCTTCTGCAACTTTTGGATGGACAAAAGAGTGAGTCTGGGATTGACAATGCAAGGTTGCAATGGATAAAATAGCGTCCAATATTTTGATGCGTGAAATAGGGGGTTGTTGGACGCGAACAGAACAACAATAAATCCTTCGAAACAGTGGACATAAGGACAACAGGAAAGGAAAAAGTAAAAACGGCACTAAGAATGGGATATTGGAATGGCCTGTTAAGAGGGGCCCTATGGCACGTGCACACTAATGGTGTGGTCTCATGGAGGAGCTTCAGTATCTACTTTTAAGGAGCAGGGGCTCCATGAAGCAAAAAAAAATTGTTACAGGATTAATTGGAATCTTTTCCTAGAAAATAGCAGCCCCTACCTTTTAGGACTGCAGATTTGAGAGGGTGAAAATGGAGTGGGGCTAGAGATTGCTCCTACAGTTTAAGATTTTTATCTGCCTTTTGTCAACAATATCATGTTTTAAATTGCAGCCAAAAAAAAAATTGTAGAGAAAATTATGTATATTTAAGCTGAAGTGCACTTCCAAATTGATAGACCACCAGCTTCCTTAAAATATGGAGCTTAATTTTCTGAACTATTGAATTCATGGATCACAAGCTTAAATTTTTTCCTAAACATTCTCAACAACACCGACTGAAACTTTTCAGGAAACCGCCCTCCATAGGACCCCACCCTAAGCAGTCAAAACGTTTAAGCTGGACCTAAAATATATATATAGAAGCATGATTATTTTTTGTTGGGAAATAGATATATACGTTGATATTTTATAGGAGCCTGTCTGCATCAGGTATAGTTATCATTAAACTCGTTCATATCCATTGGAATAGGAACCAATATTTCAACTTTGATCGCTTTCATATTCATTCTTTCATCGTTATTTCAACTTCCCTGATGTTGCTATCCAAAGTTCAATATTGGAATTGAAACTGTTAACGTATACCTTTTAATATATACTGTTTTGGCTTTCTCTCCACGAACCTATGCATAAATAATTTTAGCTACAGTTTGAATTGACTTGAGTTCACTTTTTCTATGATGGAATGAAAGAACAAACAGTGAATAGCCTTACTGTGCGTACTACTACTACTACTGAAAAATTAATGGCTTAGTGTGCGTACTCGGTACTAGTAAAATGCCTTTGACATGATTCTCGGACAAATGTGCTCCCTCTTCGTCAGAATTAGATTTGAGCTCATAGAGAATTTGTAAAAAGTCCTTGTTGTCATTGTCCTTTCTCGACAGAAGCATACGCTTCTGTTCTTCCATCATCTTCACCAGAAACTCAATCAAGGCGCTTCTCCACGCTCTTGATTTGATCAAGAGAACCACCCAAGATAATCCAATCTAAGAAAGAAACGTGATCCCCAATCCTAAAACGACCACCCTCAGCAAAAAAACTCCTCCATTAACTATCTGAAATGTGCGGCCTCTGCGTTATTCTCGTCAAATAGTCTAATCCTGAACGCCATCTATCCAACAACATTAGAAGTAAAGATTAACAAAATCTCGGATGAAGGCGTGAACAAGCGCCATCTCTTCTTCTCGGAACTGCTGCCACTTTTGCAGGCATTTGGGGGTCAAGAGGTGGAAAATAGATATTTTTCGCAGCATAGGCCAGTGGCGTGACGTGGTGACATCGTTCCTACCGTAAATGAGAATATCTGTAGCCTCTCCCATGTTTTCCGGTCTGTTACAGAAATCGGAATCAAATGTCTTCAGAACGGCAATCGCGACATCCTGAGAGGAGGATATAAGAGTGGCGGTGTTGCCTAATTTCAGATACATGAGGTCCCCATAGCGCTTGGAGAGAGCGCAAAGATATTGTTGGGGATTCGAGCCGAGGTCCACCAGGCTACCCAAAATAAGCAGCCCTGGCGGCCATGGCGGCAGCTTTGTGTTTCTTTCATTCAGTAAATAAAGACAAGCTACCACCTCTATGAGTGCTAGCGTTACTGAAACTGAGAATAAGGAGGAAAGCGAAATACTTTTCGAAACATCCATATTCGGATCTGGGTAACTCCCAGGGATCTTGCTGCTTGTATTGCTGATTTATATTGGAAAGTATGGTCAATCGTAGACCTCAACAACCACCTGAATAAGAACGCAAGTCCTGCGACCAACCGTTGTAAATAAATGCTGCTCTTCTTACATTCTTGTCAAATAGCAGCGCAACCGTTAAGATGGAATTTCTGATCACTTTCGTCCTTATCAGTTCAACAGTTCAACAGTCAATGGTAATGCATTAACGTATAAAAATTTGCTTTTGATTTTTCAACTATTTCATAATTACAAATAGACTAAAATTAACTCAATGTCAATATTTGTTGGTTTCACTTGTTTTTATATTCGTTTAGATATATTTGCAGGTTTCTTCCTTATCCTGTCATTTTCTCTTTTCGTCAATAAATCTACATGCTAACTTTTTATGATAGAATTAATTCGAGAATACATATTTTTCAATTTCATTTGATTGGAAGTGAATGTTTTTTTTTTTTTTTAATTTATAAAGTTTCTACTAGTGTCCAATAACTAAATATATTCTTTTGTAATTAATTATTCATTGTATCATTAGAATTAGAAAGATTATTTTTATTCTTACACGAACTTATCTTCATAGGACTTTATGGATTACCAAACCTTTCATGTTATTTGATTTGAATAAAAATAATTTTTGAGGAGTTTGAAGAGATCTCCCTAATATGGAAAATAGTGCCTAACAAAAAGATATATTTCTCTAAAATCAATCAACTAATGTTTTATTAGGAGGAGCATTTCCACTATGACATAATCATATCTACTTAAGAATCATGGTAATTTAGCTATATACATTACCAAACTTTTCACATAATTTGATTTGAATAGAAATATTTTCTAGAATTTTGTAGAGATTTTTTTTGTATTTGAGAAAATAATACTTGACAGATAAATATATGCATGTATGTTGAATTGACCATTACATCACTACGAAGCCTCCCTCGATTATTACATTGTCCTATTAACATAAGAATAATATTATGTTAGACCATATAAATTATAATAGACCAAACCCTCAAACCAATATAACATTACTTCCTTGTTTGAAAATATTTTGATGGGGATTTTACAACTCATCAACACATAGAAGTCATGAAATGTTATCATTTCTTATTAGGGTGATCCCACAATAGCATGTCCCTATTGTGGGACACAATAGTAACTAAGCCCAAGGTGCCAAAAAATTATGAAACACTTTTGAATGAATATATAACTTTGAATGAAGGGGCTTAAATCAAAGGTGATGTCATCATGGCCTTTCAATAATGATTTGTTTAAATTTTAAAATTTAAAATTTAATGTTCAAAATTTAATATGAAAGGGACCTTTGAAGGTACCTTCAAATGAAAGTTAAGACCTTTGAATGATGGGCCCTTTGATGCCATCTTACTTACAAAGGTTTCAAAGATTCTTTTATTTTGAAGACTAGGTTGGACCAAAAAATAAAGACATTGTGACATCAAAATTTGTAGGATTGTATTTCTAGAGCAAGTTTTATTTAAAGTATAATTTCTAACATAAATTATCTAATTATGATATTTTATTTTTGTATTTTTTAGTGAACATAGTTCTTTCCAAACATATCAGTATTATTTGATGCATTTGAAAAAATTGAAACATGTATAAAATTATATTTTAAAATATTTGCACACTCCTCCATATAGACATCCTTGAGGTTTAAAAAATTGATATATATTAAAAATTTATACATTATGTAACAATGGCAATCTAAATTATACTTTATTGTAGATTTAAAATTTACTAACAAATGAATATGCACGAGAAAATATTAAAATATGCATGCACTAGATATTAGAGTTAGTAATGTATGTTTAGAAGATTGTGAATTTATCTTATTTATGATAAAATTTATTTTTTATGGAATAAATGTTACTAATTAAAAATAATATAATGTATTAAATATACATTATTAAAGCATATATTTTTTAAATATGAAAATGTGAATCTATGTACAAAATCTAAAAAATAGTTGTTCACATCATCTTCAAATTATTAATATTTTCCTTTATATAATTGGTAGAAAATAATTTCTTTTGTTAAAAATATGGATTTCGATGTCTCACTTAGATTGAAATTTGGGACACACTATTGTGGGATAACCTCTAACTAGAATATTTATTTTTGACTATTGAACTATTTAATGTCAAAAAATAACCTAAAGAACCACTTAATGCCAATATTATTAGTTGCACCCTCATGTTTGGAACTTCAAGTTTCCTTTACTCGTACCCATAATAATTTAGATACATTTCCTATATTTTTTCTTAGCTTCATTATTTTCCTTTTTGGTCTAATAAAATTTTGCATAAAAATATTTTAATCACACACACACGCACAGGCACACACACATGCACACACACACGTACACGCACACGCACACGCACACGCACGCACACACACACACATGCACACACACAAACACACACACACACGCACACGCACACACGCGCACACACAGACACACACACACACACACACACACACATAGAGAGAGAGAGAGAGAGTTATGCGATTTAAGAAAATAAGTACTTTTTAGAAATTTCTAGATATTTTTTTAATTTTATATGATAGCAAAATAAATGTATATATTTATAATCAATTAACTATCATATTACTAGAAGATCAATTTCACTATAAAATCACCCTATAAAGTGTTAGTGTAGCATATTACATTATCTATCACTTTGTTTAGACAATGGTTAGGTGATAAATTTTATGTAATTACAAGTAATATTTTAGTTACAATTATATGAACTTTTTTATCCTCTATATAAGTTCATTTAAAGTTTATCAAATGGATAATTAAAAATTCTACCATTCACTATGGTATTAGAGTAGGTGATGAGAAATATATGATTCTCTTCATTGGACAGGTGAAGCAAAGAGCCTTCAATGGATGGGTGAAGCTCACTTAGAGAGTTAGTTCCTAGCAAAGCTAGTAGGAGAATAGGTGATACTTAGAGATGGTGAAGGGAACACAATCTAATGAGAGGGGGGGGTGAATCAGTAGATCAAATCTAGTTAAAATTATTAATTATGCCATAGTTATTAGAATATGTTATTCTTCACAACTAACCCCACTTAAGTAGAAAAACATAAAAGTATAAAGCACACAAGAGAACACTAGATATACATGGAAACACAAGATGGGAAAACCATGTTGAGAATAATTTCTTGGATCTACTATCCAAATATAGCCTCACAATACAAAAAATATACAAGTGAATCTTATAATATGAAGTAGGCACCAACCTACTAAAGACACCAATCCCCTATTATATTTGTAGGTACCAACCCATTAGAAACACCAATCCCTAATTGGAATAGTACAATAGATAGAACACCAATCCTACTAGAATATAGAGATAATGCTTCTTGATCTTCTATGAAACTCCAACATGTGCTAGAGCTATAGTTGGCACCCTTCCTTACTACTTATGATTTTTTTCTATTGGTGCACATTCTAAAATTCAACTCTTGACCACCTTCTCTTCAATTTACACATATAGCAATGTTTTATTCACACCAATTGATGTAATTCTACTTGACACATAGACTATGCATCTAAAAATTTGAAGAATAAATGCATGGAACTACTTTAAATCTCTTCTATTCCATCCAAGGATCCAATAATAGCTAGGTTGACATAAAGTGGACCTAAATTTAAATTACATAAAATGTGTAAAAATTGGTCCAAAATAAAATTTTGTTGCTGCCAAAACTACATGAAGCCATATGCCACCATAGGGACCTTAATCAGGTCCTATCTTAAAACCACACACAAGATTTGAATTTTGCATGCTACTAGCCATTACCCCACATGCTTTTATTTACACCAACTGATAGTAGATAGAAAAAGATAACCTTGTGGATGCTAAAATCTGCATTTGGTTAGCATTTTAAAACCAAACTAATAATCAACATCCCTATGAAATAATGAAACATGTTAGATATGCTAAATAAGATATTAAAATAGCA
The DNA here is from genome assembly GCA_007258455.2 of Sequoia sempervirens. NCBI lineage: Eukaryota > Viridiplantae > Streptophyta > Pinopsida > Cupressales > Cupressaceae > Sequoia > Sequoia sempervirens. The sequence goes on along the minus strand of VDFB02256132.1, from coordinate 182,472,022 downwards.
AGAAAAACTAAATGAGCATACAAACAACATGAATCAACTTTATCTCATAGTGGATTGGTTCTATTGTGGAAAATAGCCCTTTCCCAACCCTTGATAATGCAAATGATGATGGAGAAAATCAGTTCCCAATTTAAGAGAATGACTTTGCATAAGATTTGTGGATGAGGTACAAACATTGTGGAGTTGAAATGCTAAGATTGTGGAGGATTTGATCAAGAATGAAGCCTTTCATTTATATATTATTTGGATGAGAGGAATAGCCAAATGGATGAATGTGGGACAACTATTGGACCAATGAGATGAGGACACTTGTCAACTTGTGAGTGATTGAGGAGTGTGCAAGATTTGGGAAATGTGCCCAAGAGGGGGAAATTTCAAATTTGAATTTGAGAGTTAAGACATGTAAGAGCTTATTAATTGCTTTGTTGGATGTACATGTCCACTTGATTTTGAATTCAAACTTGAGGGAATATTCCCCAAAGATGCCATGTTGATGGAAAATGTTGATTTTATAAATGAATAAATTGATTTATTTGTGCAAGTGTGATTATCTAGAGGATGTGAAGGGTGGTTAGGTTAGGCTAATTGGGATTACATTAGCTTAATGATGATTAGGTTCGAGTTTGACCCTTTTATGACTTAAATATTTGATTTATTTAATTCAGAAAAAGGATGGAATATGCATTTGGATTTAATTAAATGAATGTTTGATTTATTTGATTAAAAGGTTGATGATAAATTTTATTTAATTTTAAATTAATGACCTTAGGAGATTGAAATTAATGAGTTTATCTGATGAATGGATGAAGGTGAACTTGATTAATTTGGTGAGTGGATGAATGTGAAACCTGGTTTACCTGATTGAATATATAATGCTAATTTTGCATGTCTACATTTTTCCCCTCTTTGAAGCAATGTACTTGTTGCATTGGTTCAAAGAATAAACTTGCTACGATCAAAATTAAAAAATTCTTTATTTTTCAGATGCCCCAGTGGAAAGTACACTGGTACATTGCCCCCTCGAGAGATCAAGTGAAAAGATTCGATTTGAGGGTCGATCTCGTGATAAAGAGGTTCAAAATGGATGGTTATGAATGATGATGCAAATGAGATGATTTTAAGATGCTTAGAATAACAAATCTATATTATCCTAAACAACTTAAATGATGATATGATGTGAGATGGATGAGAATGATGATGTGATATGCTGTAATTATGCAATGGATGATTCATGAGATGCTTAGACTAACAGATCTATATTATGATGATGATATGCTCTAATTATGCAAATGTGTGATTTTATGAGATGCTTAGACTAACAAATCTATATTATGATGATGATGCAAATGCAATGTATGTGAAATGATCGATGTTTCCTATTATGTATGATATGAATGATATGTGGTATGCTGACAGTTTGGTGGATGTAGGATGGATGCATGATGGATGCATTGGTGATGTTAACGCAGAGAAGAAATGAGATGATGACAAGAGGATCCCACAAGTCCATGATCTGATGAGACTTTATTAGAGATGTTGATGATGATAGATGATGTTTTTCTTATCAAGGATTGGGATTTTAAAAGGGCTACTTACCTTATGTTTGATTACACACGTAGATACGATGCATCAAGGTATAAAGAACCAGGATGGCATTGTACCTAGTGCGATGGACTTTGACTCGACAAACAGATAGGAGTATTCTTGTTCACACTTGACATACGTAAACCTTGCTAGGACGTACCTAACAAAGCAATTATTTGCCAAGTTATTTTACAAGAATGTCCAACAAGCACATCAGACAAAAGATAATGATCGTTGCCCCATTCCTATCTCTCTAAATCCTTCGTTCGGTTATCATCAAGAGGTCCTTGGAATGAGAATAATAAGATAAATCAAAAGAAAAGATAAAGTATACAAACAAGCCAATGCTCTTCATATCTCCAGCCAAAGGGATGTGTTTTGATAGGATAAGAATCCAAAGTGATATCCAAAATGATGTCCATTGTCGGAACAATATATCCTAGGACATGCATTGTATAGGATGATGATGGGTAGATAAGTTGATTGATAGGCTATTGATATAAGGTTGATTGTCATGTTTGAAAATGATCAAAAGTTTGATTTTGTTTTAAAGATTTGTTGTTTTCTTTTGATTTTACAATTGAACCTGGCTTTTGCTGATTGTTATGATTGTTTCTGTTTGTTTTGCCAAAGGATGAAGGTGACAATCAGTTTATTATGGATGATTGATTATCGCGGGTGAAAGCGAAACGAGATGGATGGATTTTTTCAAATATTTGGATGTTTTTGGAATTTTTGGAATGTTTTGAGGCTGTTTTTGGTATTTTTGAGATTTTTACAAATGTTTTGATTTTTGAATTTTGTGATGTTTTTGGATTTTGGTGTTTTTCGAATGTTTTTGTGTTTTGATGTTTTTTTGAATGTTTTTGGATTTTAAAGTTTTTTGAATGTTTTTGGATTTTAAAGTCTCGGGGGTTGATCAAAGATGAGCCTTGCCTACGTTTAATCTTAGAGACGACGTAGTTCGGATGCCATGTTTTTGATGTTTTTTGGCATTTTGAGTTTTTTTGGATTTTGATATGTTTTGAATGTTTTTGGATTTTTTGATTTTCTGATGTTTTTGAATTTCCGCATGATTTTGACGATTTGGATATGGATATGTCTGATGCTATCAGTGCTCTGTTTGGGATTTTTTTGAAAACCAAGCTAAGGTTGATTGATTGGATCGATGGATTGATGATGATGATAACATTGTTGAGGATGCACAACAATGCAAGGACAGTGTTAAGTAACACAATGATTGGGAATGATATCCCAATATTATGGATTGATTGGATTCAATTGATCAGGATTGTTAAAGCTTGGTTTGGAACAAAAGTTGTTTGAATGATTTGATGTGATGTGGACATACAAATTAGATGTGATTGATAGTGATTGTTTTGATTGATGTTCTATTGAAGATAATACTTGATAAGGAACATCTTCTTATCAAAATATGCCATGGGTTAGTGATTTGGATTTTTGATCACAGGTGGTGGACCAATCTTATTTCATGTTTTCCAATGTTCTAATCACCACATAAGTTGGAGGATATATATCAAGATTTATTTCCGAAGCAAGATGTATACATCTGCCCCCGTGTCTAGCAATGTATGGAATGTTATGGATGGATGCTCAGATAGGTGTATGGATGGATGGATATGGTAGGCACGCAAATGAAACCAAGGATTATCTTGTAATAAGATAAGGTGAACAAAAGATGCTTATTTGGATAATGCTTCATGGATCATATAATGCTAGGTAGGATAAGATCAATGAAAATGACCCATGTCAAGATGTTTACCGTAAGCAAGCGTAAAGTGTGCACCAAAATTTGTGAAGATCAAGATAACTTGGACTATGGATGCAAATGGATGAAAATGGATTGGATAAATGGCTCATGGATGATTGGACTTATTATGGATAAGATGGATGGAATGCTCGATTTATTACGGATGGGATGAGATGTTTTCACCTAAAGTGGCACACGTAGATGCTCGATTCTACACATGACGCCTATTTTCCAGGTTTTCGTCATGGTCTTGCCCAAAGCGCCACCCATGCGGTTTTCACTAGAGGACGATTTTTTTATCTTTACTATTTTCAACCCTTTTTTTGATTTTTTTTTGGATTTTCATATTTTTTTTATTTTTTTATTTTTCTAAAAGATTTTAAGCGCATGCTGAATCACCAGGTGTTGCTGATGTAGATGCCCCTGTCATAATGTGCCATCAATATCCTGCTTGAAGGAGCTGCTTTGCTAAGATACATGCACTTAAATATAGCTTTTTAGATTCTTGATCTGCTTTGTTGATACCGGAGTTAACTTTGTCTTTGTGCGCACATCGCGATAGAGTGCCTTCTAAATCCTTATGATGAAGGGTCGTTGCTAATACATGGTCAATTTGACAATTGGATATCATGTGTAGAGGCGTGGATGGAGTGTGTTTAGGGATAAAAGATGGATTGGTTGATAGTTTGGAACCTTTGACTCTCCAAACTTGGGAAGATGAACAATGATGGGTGGATATAGAAGTGTGCATGGAATTAGGACCAACTGCTTGATACACTTTGTACGTTAATTGAAAAGCCTGCTTTTGCTTGTGTGGACTTCTTTGATGGATACTTTCCCCATTTTTATTTTGCCCCATAGTTTCTTTGACTAGTGGAGTTTGATAGGGACAATCTTTCTTTGTAATTTTTGGTATCCATTTGTATTTGATTTGTCTGATATGCTTCTTAGCTTCTTTTGCTTTGATAATTTTCTTCGTAGTTTGATTCAATTCTTTCTTTTGACGTTGGTCCCAATTCATGGATGGGGTGATGGGTGGATGAAGATTCGTGATGTGGCTGGTTGCAGTATTGACACTAGTTTCATCATAAGAACTCTTTGTGCTCCCTATGTTGACATTTTCTTGAGATGAAGTTGCCCCCAGAATTGTGGAAGTAGTACCTTCATGCCTTGATTCTGCCTGTTCTGAGATGTCTTGTTTAATAAACATGCTTTGAAAAATGACCACTGTAGATGACATTGTTTCAATTTTCTGCTCTGCTAACTCTGGATTATACTGTTCTATATGACTTGCTTCCTTGAGTGGAATATCTTTATTCATGATGTCCCTAGTATGAACTTGCAATATATCTGATACCGATGTTAATAACTCAGTTTGACTGTACGAGTTAATAACCTACTATTTTTGTGTAACAATGTCAGGAATAAAGGGATCCTATTCTGAATGAAGATCATCTACACATCTATCCGCATAAAGAATCTCATGGGTAGATGTAGGAGTATGTGCTATGTGGATATGATCATCTTGCATAGATAGGAGAGTGTCCATTAGATCATTGTAGTATCTTGTAGATACAAATTCTTGATCCTGAATAATTTTAGAGTTTCTTTCAACATGCTTTGGATCAAGTTCTTGACATGGGTCAATTTTAAAGGATGGATTGCTTACAAAGAGTTCTTGGATGTCGTCATTAGGCATGGGGAATGGCTCAATATCCTCTTGATCTTTGAGTGGAATTAGATCAAGTGCTGAGTTTAGAGTTCTTTCAGTATCTGTAACTATGAGGTCAAAGGGGGTCAACATGTCTTGGAAAGGACCATTGATAAACCTTAGTGGAAGATTTTTATCTTGCTTTGGAATAAATTCTTGAGATATTTCCTCTAACTCATCAGGTGATGTAGAGACATTTTCGTCATGATCGTTGGTCAATGGATCATGTATTATGTCAATAGGATCAAATAATCCTAACACTCCTTGAAAGAGATCACTAAAAAGTGGCTCTTGATGTATGGTGAGTTGATCATTGGATGTGGTAGAAACAACTTCAACGTGCTCATCGATGGAGAGATCTTGATCATTGTTTTCAACAATTGTGGTGAGGGATTTCCAATGTCTTCAACCATAGGGTCAAATGATGTTGACATTTCTTGAATTGGATCATTGTTGGTTGATGGATTTTGATCATGATTGAAAAGGGACTCTTGACATATGTTGATTCGATCTTCGGACGAGATAGAAACATCTTCAATGTGCTATTTGATGGATAGATCTTGCTCATTGTTTTCAACAGTTGTGGTGAGGAGATTGTCAATGCTATCACCAGTGGTTGAATGTTCATCGATGTCCCCAATAATTATCATTTTGCATGTTTGTCATTGTGTTTGTTGGGTAGTTTGAGAGGCTTGGGAAGCTTGGGTAGCTTGAGCGGCTTGTGGAGTCGCCTGATATTGTTGAAGCATTTGTTGGTAGGCTTGATGTGCTTTTAGTGCGATGTTACAATATTGACTTATTGCACTTGGTGTTGGTGGTAGTGGTGGTGTATTTGGAATCATGTTGGATGTAGTGATGATTGGTTGAGATACGCTTGGAGCGATCATGGTAGTGAGGGGTTGAGATATGATGGGTGTGATAGGGGTGGTTGGAGTGATCAAAGTGATAGGCCCTTGGGAGACCATATTTTGATTTGTCGGGATTGATGTTTTCATTTGATTAAATACCATCTGTTGGTGTGATGTCGATGGTATATTCAAAAGATTTGATGTGATGACTTGATTGGTGTTAGGTGGATTGATTTGGATGGAGTGATTAGTGCTAGGTAAAGGGGGAAGCCCTAAACCAAGGAATGATGTTGATATGGGTAATGGTGGTGGAGATGTCTCTTTGCGCAATGACTCAACTATTTTGGCAAGTGTAGCAATTTGATCTCGCCAAATTTGATCTTGATTTCGATCTTGACTCCCTTGATATAGTTGATTTGGTTTTTGTTCAAGAAGATTTGGGCTGCATACTTGTGGTTTTTGAATGGGATTGTGGACAAATTGATTTTAGGCAATGTTCTGATTTGGGATGATGTTCAGATTTGGCATGATAGGTTGAATTTGAACATTGTTGATGTTGGGAATCACATTGCCTTGTTTTAGGTAACTCTGATCTTGCATGGTGTTACCTTGACTTGGAGTTGTTAACATCTTGTTTGTATTTTGAACAATATTTGTATGATTTGCAACCATATTTATCCCAAAGTTTACCAGATTCATGTTTCAAAAACTTGTACTTGGTACATTCTCATTGTTCGTTTGAAGGCTCATGCATTGATTGTTCGGTTGGTGGATTTGTAGGTTTGGATTTAGATCTACCATTGGGAAATGTGTTCCAATCTTTGATTTGGGCATACTCACACTTGTTGTGCCATTGAAATTTGTAGAAGGTAATGATCCCATGTATGGATTGTATAAGTGTGAGTTTTGATAATCAATCGACATTGTAAGGCTTTGAAAGTTCAATTGATTTGGATTACTCATGATGTATGGATCAAGTTTGTATTCCATGTTCCTCTTGTGTTTTGACCTTGTTGCAAAAGTGACCTCTAACGTTCTTACAACTAATGATGAGATGAAGGATGAAAGGTGTAAATGATATGAGTGATGAATGTTTAGGAACTTTGTATCAATGGTAGACTTAGGGTTTGATTTTGATTGGTTTGATTTGGGTAATGAACTTGTAAACCCTAATATAAAAGATGTTATCTTTAGGATGAACTTGTTCAAACATGTGCTAATTTAACTAGAGGTATGAGAAAGGATGCATTCCCATACTCCTAACTAAACAAGGTGATTTTGGTTCTGATGATTTACCCAAGTATAGAATGATGTTTCCAAAGCTCTAAAGTTGTTTGGTGGGATGGAATGATAAATGTTTGGATGAATGAAGTGTTTGATTTGATCCTAAACGAACCTAGGAAGGACTTGTTTACTAGGCCAATATAGTGAAGAACATGCCTTTCTCTAAGAGTAATTCAAACTCAAAAGACCAATGTTTGCATGAAAACCATATGAACAAAAGATGCCAAGCACATATGTGGGGTCCAATTGATTAAATATTTTCTTAATGGATTATTTTTACCACAAACACACTCTTGATTAGATTTTGAATCTAGATGTCTAATGTCTCAACTTTCCCCTTATCCCGCAAAGTGTGTTATGCGAAAACCAAGGAAATTTGAGGCAAGAGTTACCTATGGTTGACCTTAGTAGGAGCAAATTGAGATGAAATCCAAATGCTTAGAAGCCTCTAAGGATACGAATCCCAAGGGAAAGCAATAACATGTGAATTTTTTCAAGGATATTTTCCTCTCTAAAGGGTTTGCAATTTTGATGATTCGTTGAATGTTGGTTTTCCAATGTTTTCAATTAAAGCACTGTGTTTTCAAACTGACTCACAAGCAATAACACCCTAGCTCAATTGGTACATTTTTCTTGGTGGGCTTGCCTCATGCCCTTCGTAGAAGAGATGATTTTACATGCAACCAAGGAAAGAGTATAAAGGTATGTTAAGAATGAAGTCTTAACCTCTATACTTTAACCAAGATCGAACATGGCAAGTAACTTCTTGGAATCTAAGTTCCAATGCACCACTTTGATAAAATCGCTCAATGGATCAATTAGTCACTACAAAAAAGGGTTCTATTTCAGACTTTCCATTGTGGAGATTGACCCATACGGCAAGAGTCCCCTTTCGGATCCATCTTGTCGGAATCAACCACGTGATTTTGGCGTTTACTCCAATATCCACATTTTATATCCTAGTTGGAAATACTCTTGGCTTTAGAGTGTTACCGGTTGAGTTGTTCCCTTGGGTGAGTACTTTTTCCCCAAGGCAGGCCCTCTAGGATAAACAAAACCGAGTAAAGACAAAATTTGTAACTCGATCAATCTTTGATAGCAACAAAGAGAGAGAATATACGCGACAATACCGTACTCACACTTGCACAAGATTTTGTTCAATTTTAAACCCAAATCGAAGTGTGGAGGTGATTGCTTTATCTCACCCTAAAGTAATGAAAAAGGCCTTTTGATTCTCAAGATCGCTATAAAGCGTGAGAGAAGCGCATACGTCATTTTCCAATGCCTTTAGTTTAAGTAAGCCTTCACGAAAAACAACGTTTGGACTTGTTCTTTTTAAATCCACAAAGCAAAATGTGAGTTCCTTTTAAGCACCAAAAGACGAGTGAGAGATACTTTGTTCAATTTTTAATCCAAGAAACAAAATCTAGTAAGTGATATCCCTAATGTTCATTTTTGCAAGAAGAAATTGAAAAATTCTTTTTAAAACCAAACGAAAATTAGTGTCCTAAGAACGAAAAGATAAATATTTCTTGAAGAAGTGTTTAACAAAACACTTAAAGTGTTTAACAAAACACTTAAAGTGTTTAACAAAACACTTAAAGTGTTTAAAAACACTTTGATCTTTTAAAATATCCTTCTCATGCTTCATTTTCCTTCCTTTCTTTTCTTTGTTCTCCTTCATTTTCACCTTCGTTGTCCTTCGTTATCCTTTGTTATCCTCATTTTCCTATCCCAATGTTTGATTTTGATGTCAACTTTTTCCTTTACCTTAACGCAAAAGTTCCTCTTCCTTGAAAGCTTAAATCATGCATTGATAATGTGTAATAAAGCTGATTTATTCACTACATGACAAGTCCCAAAAATAAAAATAAATAAATATGCTTTCTTTAATTTGAAGTTATCTTCCCTATCACACAAAATAGCTCTTCCTCCTACCGTACCTTCAATTCCTCTTTTCCCATATGGCTAGTTTTGGAGCATAAAAATTAGATCCCAAGTGATTTATTATAAACCCCTTATGTCGTTGTGGTATCAAAATCAAAAAAATTTAAATAAATCAAGAACAACGAGTCAATCATTGAGACCGTATTAACTTTATGGATATCAGATATATAATGTTGGACATGATTGAACAACCATAAATTTGGTATGAAATTCAAATGATGCAGGATTTGTTTGAAAGCGTAAGAAGACCCAAATACTAGCGCATTAAATGACAGCTAAATGAGACTTTTTAAAGACTTCCAAGCAAATGCATGTGGTAGGTTTTAAATAGAAGAGCCAAAATGTCATTTCAAAATACAATCTTTACCAGCATACTCCCAGCCTGCGCAAAAAATGAAACAACAGAGAGGTGTTAGAAAAGCAATGAGTATTCAAAGTAGCTCACCTACTCTAGATGTATTAAATGACAAAAGGTATTCACTTTTCCGATTTGGCGAGTTGCCACTTTACATGCAATTTATCGTGATAAGTATCCATCCACTTATTTAAATAATCAACTTGTGTAGTAGAAAAACAAATGATCAAACTTTTAGCTCCAATGTCGCTGGCTGATTCTTGTCAATCACATCAAAGAAGAAATCAAGAACATCCTAATGCCTACTTTCAGTCTGTTACAATTTACTGCTATGTTTCTAGGGATATTTAATACAAAGTGATAAGCTATGATGTGATTTACTTGAAATATTCATGCATTATAATTCACTGGACACACTGCCCATGTTTCCAAAAAATCACGTGTAGTAGGTAGTTAGGTAGGACGATGTAATTTTAACTCCACTAGTTAGTTCATTTAATATGCCTCCTTACAGGTTGAATGCACAGATTTAACATGGTAGAGTATTTCAAGGCTAATGGGAGGATACAACTGCAGCACAGGTGAGAACAACAGATTTAGTGCGCCCGTGCCATAGGATCCGACACTATGGACGATCTCTACCCCAGGAGTCTTTGGTTCTCCTGTGGAATCATCCCCTCAAATTCCACCACGCTCACCCTACTTTCCGTGGCCACCAAGTTTCCTTTGAACTTCTCATCACCCATGCTGGCCGTTCAGGACCAGCTCACCAAACTGATGGGCATGGCCTTCATCTGCGTCATTATGTCGTCCTCTAACATAGATGCCTACCAACAACTGTTCATCAACCAAATAATGTATTTGTCAGACTATTCATGAGAGCCATCTAAGCGGCTGCTTTCCTTCAAAGAGATGTCAATGGGCTCCACCAATAATAACATCTCCCAACATTTTTATCTTTAGATGCAACACTTACACCAATAGCATCATTCAAAAATACTTTGAAAACTCAAAAAATTGCTCTCCATTCAAGAAAGAAAGAGGAAGATGGCATCAAAATATCCGCGACTAAGGTCTGGTATTGACAAATTCTTTTACTCACATAGCATTATATTAGGCTCAAGAAAGTAAAAGGTTAGCATTTTGCATTTGATGTAGCTTTCCCAGACGTGACTAGTCAGGAGGAAGTCTACCGTACCACAATGACAGATCTTGTAGAGGGTGTCTTACAAGGGAGAAATGGATCTGTATTCTGCTATAGAGCGACTGGTGCAGGGAAGACGTATACAATGCTGGGTACCATACAAAATCCAAGAGTGATGGTTTTAGCCATTAAAGATTTGTTTATGAAGCTTTAGACAACGAAGTTGTGATGGCCACCATGTTGTTTGCTTGTCTTATCTGGAAGTTTATAATGAAACAGTCAAAAAATTGCTTTCTCCGGGCAGGCCTCTTGTTCTTAGAGAATTGCAAAGGCATGGTTGTTCTTCAACAAATGTATGGTTGTCCTTCAACAAATGTAAATGCTAGAAGTATATTGTCAAATTTGGCATTTGCTACTAATCTAATACGTATGCAAGAATAAAGTGAAAGCATAGACAAGGCGTATAAAATAGTCGACAAGTCCCCAGAAAACTATGATCTCATGTAAATCAATGACAGCCAGGTATGTACAATGCTGACAAATCTTAAGTGCATTCACTAGGAAGTTTACGCCAATCCATTTTTCAAACCTTTTATTGAGACTAACTGTTAACTTAAGATAAATCATTTTTTTTTGTTTTGTTTTCCACAGTATTAAAAGTATCTACTGTATTAAAGAGAATGTATGTAAAAAGAAGCAGATACAGAGTGAATAAACCTCTTGACCGAATGCACCCTAAGACGTGATCTTCAAGTGACATAATGATACATTCTCCTTTATTGTTGTCATCGCCCTGCACCACATCATGTCAGTGGTATACATTATGCCAAGAATGCTTAAGGAAATTGCGTCTTTAATTCCTTTCTTCCCTTGTGGTTAGATATTGGAGCATTAAAGCCAAATCTCGGGCGATTAGAGCATCCAAAGTCAAACAGATTTATAGCCATAAAAAGACATCAGAAACGAAAGAGTAAATTGTAAAATATATAAAAAAGAAAAGAGTAGATTAGACTATCTCTAGAGGACGCATTAACTTTCTGACTGACAGGTATTTGACATGATCAAATCTACATAATATTTGTTTGGAACAACAAACTTATCTTCCAAATGTGTAGCATGACTCGCAGATTTTTATTTTTGTTTTGTCTCACACTATTTATAGAGCTTTGAGGTCTGTGGAAGACAGAGATGTGAAAGCAATACAATCTGGACCTGATAGGGGATTGCACATAAAATGGACAAGAATCTAAAGAAGTATGGATGTTGATGATGATAAGGATTGCATGCAAAAATAGTAAATAATTTGGACACCACAAAATTCAAATCTGTCATCAAACATAAATTATGCTTGAGGACAGTTGATATGACGTAGATGTATCGTATGGGTAGCCTATGATACTAGATTTAACTGATACCAAACAGATGCATGTGTAAATGAATACAAGTTTCAGAAATAGAGCCCTCCTTCTAGCGCCAATAATGTGGATGCTAAAATCTACATTTGGTTAGCATTTTAAAACCAAACTAATAATCAACATCCCTATGAAATAATGAAACATGTTAGATATGCTAAATAAGATATTAAAATAGCAAGAAAACTAAATGAGCATACAAACAACATGAATCAACTTTATCTCATAGTGGATTGGTGCTATTGTGGAAAATAGCACTTTCCCAACCCTTGATAATGCAAATAATGATGGACAAAATTAGTTCCCAATTTAAGAGAATGACTTTGCATAGGATTTGTGGATGAGGTACAAAGATTGTGGAGTTGAAATGCTAAGATTGTGGAGGATTTGATCAAGAATGAAGCCTTTCATTTATAGATTATTTGGATTAGAGGAATAGCCAAATAGATGAATGTGGGACAAATATTGGACCAATGAGATGAGGACACTTGTCAACTTGTGAGTGATTGAGGAGTGTGCAAGATTTGGGAAATGTGCCCAAGAGGGGGAAATTTCAAATTTGAATTTGAGAGTTAAGACATGTAAGAGCTTATTAATTGCTTTGTTGGATGTACATGTCCACTTGATTTTTAATTCAAACTTGAGGGAATATTCCCCAAAGATGCCATGTTGATGGAAAATGTTGATTTTATAAATGAATAAATTGATTTATTTATGCAAGTGGGATTATCTAGAGGATGTGATGGGTGGTTAGGTTAGGTTAATTAGGATTAGATTATCTTAATGATGATTAGGTGAGTTTGACCCTTTTATGACTTAAATATTTGATTTATTTAATTTAGAAAAGGATGGAATATGCATTTGGATAAATAATTAAATGAATGTTTGATTTATTTGATTAAAAGGTTGATGATAAAGTTTATTTAATTTTAAATTAATGACCTTAGGAGATTGAAATTAATGAGTTTACCTGATGAATGGATGAAGGTGAACTTGATTAATTTGGTGAGTGGATGAATGTAAAAGCTGGTTTACCTGATTGAATATATAATGCTAATTTTTCATGTCTACAAACCTTTTGTCACTTCCAACTTACCGCATGCTGAACATATCCTCTGAAAATTATAGAATATGATAGAGTAAGTGTAAGCTTACTCTCCTTTAAAATTATAGAGCTTACAACATCTCTAGAAGGGGGACCTAAGAAACATTGGACCTAATAAATGTTGTAAAATATTTGAGTATTACATTGTAACTGTCAATTGGTTGTTAGCAACTATTGGTTGTCAGTTACTCAAATTCCTTACACATTCCTTTAATCCTTTACATTGTATCCATGCTTAATGGTAAATGATAAACATTCAAATTTATGCCCACATATGGTATCAGAGAGGGCAATGAAAAAGGAAATGGAATAAAGAAGAGAAGATGAATTTGAGCAAGTACAAGGCATGACAATGTAGGAAATTTGAATAAGATGTTTTCATTTCATCATCCATTTCTTCTTGTGCATGGAAATTTGGGGTAGATCTAGGCGAGCATAGAATTAACACCATCATGTGGCATGTGTAGAAAGGACTTGAAAGCTATATCCTATGCAACAAGGATTTGAAAGTTATATTTATGAAGGGACTATAATATGGTGGCTTCATTACATTAGCACTAAGAGAATCTAACATTTGCATCTTTTCATCGGTAGAAAACTTGGCATGAGATGAGCCATTGAACTTCAATGTTTCCTTTTTCTCATTCATTTGTATCTCTCAGGATGCATCAAGTGTGTTTGAAGGTAGCGGTAGAAGAATATTGATGTGTGAACATTCTTCTTGTACTACCTGTGAATCGAGAAACTCCATCATAATAAGCCAGTGTGGAAATTTTTCCTTGTTTCTCCTTGATGGCCAAAACATAGGATCTTTGGAGTTGCGATAGTTCCTAGCCAATCTTCACGTTCCCAAATATGATGTCAAGCTCTCTTTGAAGGGCATAAATAAAGATTAACTATTGGGTATTGATCTTTTCTTTTGCAAATTTTATTAGTGGTAATTGCTTCACAAGATTAAGGTGTCATTTATTTATGGATAGAGTGTGTCATTGATCCAAATTCAAGGAGGTTATGTGAGTTTTTTATGTTCAAATTTAAAAATTGGGATCACAACTAAAAAGAGAAACTAAAAGGTGGACTTCTGAGTTTGGAGTCTTTGATATTTTGGTAATCTATAAGTGCCTTATAATCTTTGGGTTCAATTGCTATCAAGAACCCACTTTTTCATTTTTATTATACACTTTGTGCAAGAAAATAATTCACACTTGGTCATTTGCATGCATAGTTGGGTATAGTAAAATTTATGGAAGATATTTAGAGGTATTTATAAAGATGAAGGTGTGGGATTTATTTTTCCTTGGAGATAAGGGTATCTCTTATCTTAACATTTATAATGGGTTCCCATTGATCAAGGATTTTATGAAGTTGGATGTTGGGAGTGTCATCATGATTATTGGGAGATGTAACGAAGGATGTGTTTGTGTGATCAAGATTAGGGAGAAGCATAAGGGAATAGAGTTTATCAATGTTACCAATGAATCTTCAAATAGTTATACTTGGACTTTAGAGGCTATATTTGCTACACTTGATGTGGCCTCTAAATAATTGTATAAGATATTAAATGGGTGAAGTGTAACAAGGTCATATTGAAGGTTAGTGGCATCAAAGGATGGAGGAATTTCCATCATCTCCAGTTAGCTTCTCACTTTGAGATGATACTTTGCATGAAAAGTAATTTTGGCTTTATTTTCTTGCTTTTCCTTCTTGTTGCTAATAGATTTTAAAATACATATATTGTGCAGTTTTATTTTTGGAGACAGGTAAGGAGTTTGGTGAAGAGCTCAGTATGGATTGTTGCATAGTGAGCACTCAAGGCTATGACCAAGGATTACACCTTCACGAGGGTCGAGGAGACAACTTGGAGGATGCTTTTCTCATAATTACGGTCTAGACCAGGGGTTATACCTTTACGAGGGTCGAGCAGACAACTTGGAGAGTGGTTTTCCAATAACTATGGTCCATAATTTAGAAGGTTGATGGGATGAAGAACTTGACAATTCAACTTGGAGCTTCACGTTTTCGAGTGTTAGAAGGAAACTTGGAGGAGCCCACCTAATTTAGGAGTTTTTTCTTCAAAAGGAAAATCTTCTAAAAAATGTACATACATATTTTGTAATGAGAAAGTTTTGTTGTGTAAGCCTTAAGGGGGGTCCCTTGGCAATGTGAGTAAGAGCTTTTAGGGGATACACTTTTAGGAACAATGTAATAAGGGGGAATGTTGGAAAATATTTGTGTATTACATTTTAATTTCCAATGTGTTGTTACTAACTATTGGTTTTCATTTATGCAAACACCTTATGCATTCCTTTAATCTTTTATATTGTAGCCATGCTTAATGGTAAATGATAAAATCAATAACATTCAGATTTATTCCCACAATAAATACAAAGCTAAAACATTCAGTTATAGTATTATGAGCCACCACTATCACATTGAATAGATTCATGCAATCATAGTACCTTTTGGAAGGAAATCACGTCTCAATTAAACTTTATTTAGTGATATGATTGATGAGACAAATTCTTCATGATTAATAAATTTTGACACTTAACATACTACCAAAAATATAACATATATGTTTTTAACTCTCTTGTAACTCAACATGATAAGTGGAAGGGAATATAGTGATAATTCAAGTACTCCTACAATATTTTTCATCTTTGACCTCCTTTGACATCAAACCTCTTCATCAATGACAACCTTTGACATCAATGACAACCTATGTTCAACAATTTGTTCATTTGTCATTGATGGAAAATAGTAAAATGATGGGCCACATATGAAACTAGCTAGCTACACACAATGATTTTTGTCCCTCTTGCATTGACTTCTCCCCTCGGAAGATATAGAATTTTGAGTTTTCTCTCTCCCCCTTTGACATCAATGGCAAAGGGTCAACACTCATTTTTTTCTCTATTTCTCCTTTCTCCATCTTTTTGCATTTTTTGATATCTCGCACAATCCAAAACCTTGTTTCCTAGATATAATCCTTGTGATTCAATGCTACATTTCTATTGTGAATATATCACAAGACCACCCAACCTTCTTGTGATAGGGAGATCAAGCTCCCCCTTAACATGTGCTTCATATTGATCGAAGAGGAGGGAGCAATAAATCTTGGCTTTTTTCTAGAGAAACTCAAAC
Source organism: Sequoia sempervirens (assembly GCA_007258455.2). Taxonomy (NCBI): domain Eukaryota; kingdom Viridiplantae; phylum Streptophyta; class Pinopsida; order Cupressales; family Cupressaceae; genus Sequoia; species Sequoia sempervirens. The sequence continues at coordinate 182,455,717 of VDFB02256132.1, read as the reverse complement.
GTTTCCTTAGGAAGTGGTTTTGGAAATATATTTTCTACTTAATCCTTTGTCTCAACATACTCCAACTTCAACTCCTTTTCAATAGATTTCTCTCAAAAAAAGATACTTGATTACAATGTGATTTTTCCTTGATTGGATTACTACATTATTTGAAATATTTATGGCACTAGTGTTATCACAAAGAATAGAAATATTATTATCAAATTCAATCTTCATCTCCTTTATATTATACTTCATCCATAACACTTGAGGGAAACATGATGCTACAACAATGTATTTAGCTTCTAATGTAGATAAAGAAATTGAGTCTTTTTTCTTTCTTAAGCAAGACACCAAACTATTTCCTAAAAATAATACTCCACCACTTGTGTTATTTTGGTCATCTACACTTCTTTCCCAATCTCCATATGTGTATCCAATTAAAGTGAAATTTTCATTTTTTGGATACCATGTAGTCCAGAATCTATTCTATCACTCAAATATCTAAATATCATTTTTTATTATTTTGATATGAGTTTCTTTAGGTGCTTCTTGAAATCTAGCAACCATTCCAACTATCTACATTATATCCTATCTATATTTTGTAATAAACAACAAACTACCAATCATAGATCTATACAATGTTTGGTCTATTAGAGTAGATTAATCTTCTTTACTCAACTTGCATCCAATAACCATATGTGTTCCCATCAGTTTGTAATCTTCCATCGTAAAATTTCTTAGCATCTATTTTAAGTACTTTTTCTAAGAAATGAATATTACTTTGTCTTATTATGTAATTAATAATCCAAGAAATAAAGATAATTCACCTAGTATAGACATTTTCAAACTCATTCTACATTGCCTTCTAAAATTTCTTGTACATGTCATCACTTCTACAACAAAAATGATAGCATCTACATAGACCACAAATATTCTATGTATATATTATCATTTGAACTTCCTCTTTGGAATCCTTGTTGCTAAAAGTATCCATCCGACCTTGAATACCAAGCTCTAGGAGCTTATTTGAGTCCATACAAAGCATTCTTCAATCTTGTAAACATAATCTAAATTTCCAAAACATTGAAACCCTTACGATTGTTCAATGTAGACCTCTTCTTCTAGTTGTCCATTTAGAAACGTTGAATTCACATCTATCTAATATACATCAAAGTTCTTGAATGTTGAAAGAGCTTAAAACATCCATATTGCTTCTAGTATTTTTATCAGAGCAAATGTATCTTCAAAATCTATGCCTTCAACCTCAGCATACCATTTACACACAAGTATTTCCTTGTGCTAGATCACTTCACCTTCTTCATTTAGCTTGTTTCTAAAAACCCGCTTGGTTCCTATCACATTCTTTCCTTTAGGTCTTAGGACAAGTTCCCAAGTTTCATTCCACTTGTCTAATTCAGCTCTTCTTCTGTGGTTTTTATCCTACCTTTCTCTTTTCTTGCTTCTTTATATGACTTAGGCTCTATCTGTGATAATAATGAAATGTGCAATTTCTCATTTTCCTCAAGTCTCTTTCAAGTCTAAACCCCACTATTTTTATTTCCTATAATCTGATATTCTAAGTGATTCTTTTGGGCATACTTTGTTGGATTTTGTAACAATTTTTTCAATCTTCATCATTGCTTTGGATTGGTTATTCATCATCTTCCAATTTTGGAGTTCTAATAGACTAAATTGTTTCATTAAGTCTTATATTTTCACTTTCCACAATCCTCTTCAATAATTTTTTGTAACATCTATATGTTTTTCTTCTCATAGAATAACCAAGAAAAATACCTTCATCAGATCATAGAATCAAACTCACTGAAATTTTCTTCATCCCTTTTGATGTAGCATTTGCTTCCAAATATCCTTAGATGTTCGACTAATGCCACTCTTCTTTTCCATAGCTTATATGGTGTTTTATCATTCTTGTGCATGATCTGAGCTCTATTGAAAATATACGTACTATAGTTTGAATTGCTTCTCTCTAGTACATATCTGGTATATTTTCTTGACTCAACATTGTTCTTTCCATTTTCTGTATAGTTTAGTTCTTCCTTTCTACAACTTCATTATATTTCAGATTTCTAGGAGAAAAAAATTGCCTCTAGATCCCATGCTCTTCATAGAATCTATCATAGTTTTCAGAAGTAAACTCTCAACCTCTTTCTTCTAGCTTCTCATAGTCCTTGTCTCTTGAGAACAAATTTCTTGTTAGAAATTCTTCAATCCTTTTTTCTTCTTTTGTTTGTGTCTTCATATCAACAATATTCTTCTCTACTTTCTCTAGGTACTAAGATACCTTTTCTTTAGCTTTCACTTCCTCTGCACTTCCCTTCTTCATTCTTTTAATCTCTTTTCTAGGACATAGCAATTCTTCGACAAGATCCACTTCATCTTCATTTTTTTTGGAATTAATTTCAACATCTTATTCATTAGCTTTAAAATCTATGAATACATACTTTTCTTTTTCATCTTTAGAGATATCATGTTATTCTTGATCAATGGAATAGTCTTCTTCCTCAGTAGTGTAGAAACCATTTTGTTTCCATACTTTTGGTCAACATTGTTAGAGTACATGTGGGGGAACTTATCCATAAAATGGCCTAATTTACCATAATTAAAACATTTGAAAGGTAACTTACCTTTATACTTATCAAACCTATTTGTAGCTTTCTAAAAAAATGCTTCTTTCGGATCTAATCCAATATCAAAAGATTGATCAAATTGCTTCTTAGATACTCTAAATGTTGCCTCTTTTCTTAAAGAGTCTTCACTTTCAACTATCATTTCAAAAGAATTTATAATTCCATGTAGTTTATTCTTCTTCAAAGTTTTCAAATCCTTAGCTTCTTTAACTGTAGAGAATTTAGAATCAAACCTTCTAGGGAGATATTTGAGTACTTTTTTCATAACAAGTTCCTTTTCTTTAAATTCCCCACCAAGACCTCCAATGCAGTTGAAAAATTCATCAACCGAGATCATAAATGTGGCAATAGTCTCATCTTTTTTCATCTTCAGGCTTCCAAATTGAGATCAATGAGTTTACATCTTTTCCTCTTTGAAATTTTCATCACCTTCATAGATAGTCTATAATTTATCCCATATTTCTTTCACTATTTTATAGTGCATCACTTTCACAAATGTAGAGTTAGTCAAACCACATAAAATAACATTCATTTCCTTAGCATTAATTTTACAATCCCTCTTTCTTAGTTGATCCCTAGGAGGGTTTTGAGGAATCTCATATCCCTCTATTATTGACATCCAAATATCCATTCCAAGAGCCATCAAGTAGGACTCAATCCTAACTTTCCAAAATGAAAAATTGGATCCATCATACAGTGATGCTTTGTTTCTAAAGAATCTTTCCTGAGCAACTCATTATGCCATCTCATAAAGTTACCTTAAACTATTAGGTTTCCTCAAAGGAACTTGGATTTGATACTAATTGAAGGGCACACAATCTATTGAGAGGGGGAAAATTAGTAGATCCAATCTAGTTAAAATTATCAAATCTACTATAATTATTAGAATATATTATTCTTCACAACTAAAACCACATAAGCAACAAAACATAAAAACTTAAGGTGTAGAAAAGGACACCAGATATACATGGAAATTCAAGATGGGAAAACTATGATGAGAATAGCTTCTTGGCTCTACAATCAAAATCTAGCATCAATGTATAAATATACAAGTGAATTTTATAATATGAAGTAGGCACCAACCTATTTGAGATACCAATACTCTATTGTATTTGTAGGCACCAACCCATTGGAGACACCAATCCCAAATTGGAATAGTACAATGGGTAGAACACCAGACCTACCAAAATACATACATAATTTTATTTCTTGTTTGAATTTGCAAACAACAATCAAACTTAGGATCAACTTTGACTATGTAAACCTTGTTGTTATATGTATACTTAATTATGAGGTGAAGGGTAGAAGGAGCTCCTCCCATAGCATTGATCCATGATCTTCTAAGAAGAAGTTTATATGAAATGGAATATGGAATGACATGGATAAGGGTTTTAGGGGGAATTATGGATTAGGATTAGTATCAATGAAATCAATCAAATGAAATCAAAACAAAGGTAAAACCTAATCTACTCATGAAATGTATTTTCCATATCTATGAATTCAACAAACAAAAATTTTCAAACAAATTTCAAACTACACAATTACCATCACATGTCAAAGTGTATTTGTGTTGATCTTGATATGTTGGATTGCTCTTCAACACAAAGTATCCATGGTTTACAAAAGCTTGATAATGATGATGATGTTCTAGAATGCAAGAGTGTTTTTCTCAATTTGATCAAGAATCACACTGACATGACCTTTCTAAAAATTCTCCAAATGATGTATGAGAGAGATAAAGGTTATTTTATATATTTTATTATTTTAGATGAATGATCAGGATGCAAGGATGAAAGATTAGGATCTACGGTCGATTTCCATTGAGAGGAAATAGATTGATTAGTTAACTAACCAATTAATCTAATTAAGGGAATTAATTAGAAAATCAGTGAGATTAGATTGAATAATTAGTGGGATTGGATTAATTAGTGGAATTATAAAATTAGATTGAGAAATCAGTGGATGTGATTTGTTCAATCACAATGTGTGAGGATAATTAATTAATGTTGAGAGAAATGTGCAAGATGTATTTGATTGAATAAATAAAAGTTTATTTATTAATAGATCATGTTGAGTGAATTTTGAGAAATCCAATAATTGGTTTAATTATTTAATTTAGAAGAGATAAAGTAGATTAATTAAATAATTGATTATAACTATTTAATTAAATTAGGAGAATAAGTAATGTTAGAAAAATAATAAAATAATTAATGTTTATTTAATTAATTAGGAGGAATAAGGTTAAATCAATGATGACATGGTGAATTAATTAAACAATTAAGTATTATTTAATTAATAGAGGAAAAAATATGGTTAACGATGCAAATGATGTAACCTAATACTTAGAGTTTGAAATGAGTAGTGCACATGTAGAAGGTCCTCGGTGGGAATATCCTATTCCCGTCCTCTAGTGCGAGGGGATTCTACCATTTCTGCTAGGTAGGGTGGGTCTCTGAAAGGTTCTCATGGGTCCCCTGGGTCACTTTATATCCCTTATGAAAAGGTACCCCCATCACTTAACTACAAAAATATTTTTCCAAATACTGCTAGTGTGGATGGATGTCCGGTTTGGGATGGGGTCTAGATCATGCATTCAAATGAGGCTACTACTTTAAAAATCAAGGACCCATCTCTGGACCATTTGATTGGTGAAATGAAAAAATGCCCAGTCAAGAGGTTCGTGAGAAGAAGGCCCAATATTGAATCTATCTGTAAGTGGGATTATTCCAAGTGGGTTGTTAAAGGCTCTTTCTCTATTTCATCTCTTCCAAAAGGTTTATTTTGTTTCAAATTCAATCTTCACAAGGACTGCTTGGCTACCCTCACTGGTATCCCCTAGTTCTTTGGTAAACAAAGCCTTTCCTTGTACAAATGGCACCCTAGTTGTGACCCTTCTACTCACTTGGTGGTTGTGCTTCCTACCTGGGTTTGTCTATTGGGGCTCCCTTTGGAGTTCTGGGATGAATAAATTATTGTGGGAGTGGCCAACTCCTTTGGAAACTTCATCTCGTTGGATTATGTCACCAAAGAAAGGACTAGATTAGTGTTTTTCCATTTTTGCATCAGTATTGAACTAAATAAGGTCCTCCTAACCTCAATTATTCTAGAATCCAGGCTTGGCAAGTGGTCCCAAATCATTGAATATAAAAACTCTACTCCTATTTATCAAAATTATTCTTCTATTGGTCATCTTTGCAATGCTTGTCCCAAAGGTTCATTGAATATCCCCTCTAACTCTACTCCTATTTATCTTGTGTCTATTGGTCATCTTTGCAATGGGTCCCTATTGCATGGCATTGCTAAGTGTTGATCATCCATGCCAATCTCCCCTAGTTTCCCCCTATGGTTCTTGTTACCTCATATTGCGAGGTTACTCTTCCTATCTTGCTAGCCCCTTCCCCTTCTTTGGCTCCTATTATTGCTAAGTGTGCCCCTACTACCCTGCTTCTGATGTCCTCACCCTCTCTTGTGGTTGACCAGTTATTTTCCCTAGATTCCTCCAAGCTCTATTCAGTGGTCTCCACTCTAAACTTGTCTGGGCTCAACTACATAATGTTTTCCCGTAGTCAGTGATTGATGGGATCCCTACTAATGTTTCTTTGTTCATTCTTTGTGTTATGCCCCCCTCTCTTGTGAAGACTAGTCTTCTCAGTTCTTCCAGGTTATTTAGCCATCAAAAGGTGGTAGATGTGGGGACTGCTACTATGGCAGGAAGAAAAACTAGTAAAGTTACAAAACATAAAAACATGACCATAGATATTGTGAATGGAAACCAAGTGACACTGGAGTAGGTTGGCTAATATTTGAGGGCTTAATAGCCTTCATAAGAAGTATATTATCAAGGACTTCATCAAAGAGTTGAAGCCTGAAATTCTTCTCTTGCAAGAAACTAAAATGACTACTGTGGGGTTTGACAAATCTGGTAAGTTCATCTAGCCTAATGCTCTATTCTTGGAGATGGATGTTGTTGGGGCCTCGAGCAGTTTGGTTACAATGTAGAAACCTTTCCTCAAAGGATTCCTAATCTCTAAGGAAATAAATTTCTTAATTTTAGTTTCTCTCAAAGTTTTGGTCTTCCTGATTGGGTGTTATCTAATATCTATGCAACTAATAATGTGGTTTAGAGAAAGTACACCTGGGATGACCTACTAGGAAGTACGAATAATTTTTTTCATAGTAATTGGATGGCAATGGGAGATTTCAATTCCCCTCTTTTTCCTTCTAAAAAGTAGTGAGGTATTCTGGATATGTTAGAAAACATGTTGGATATCAACTCTTTTTTGCATGATGGTGGGAAGCTCATTCACCTAGTCTAATAAATGGATAAGGGACAATCTCATTTGGGTTTGACTTGATCATTGTTTGGTTTCTTCCAACTAGGACACATCCTCGCTCTCGTTGTCCTCTCTCATCATACTTGGCTCAGATCATACCCCACTTCTCCTATGTTAGAGAACTCCCCCTAAGGCGAAAGGGCCTTTCATTTTGAATTGATGTGAACGTATTGTAGACACGTAAAATATACCGATTGAAATTGTGCATCTGATCCCGACTACTAACATCATTTCATCCTGAATCATCCCTCGGTCTAACCATTTAATCAAATTCCCCTATCTGATTAAATTCATCAATATTCCTCTCTTAATTAAATAAATCATTTTATCTAATCAAGTCATCTCTTTTTTTAATTAAATCAATTCACCTAATCTAATTATCCTTATTTAATTAAATAATTAATTTTATTTGGTTAAATCTCTAAAGTCTATCCATTAAATTAAATAAATTAAAACCTTATTTGATTTAATCTAACACCATCTCTTTTAATTAAATAAATCAAAACACTTATTTAATTAATCTCTTACCATATTCCTCTCTTATTTGATTTAAATAAATCCATAAATTTGAGTCAAATAGGTCACATCATCTAACCTCTCTCATTAAATTAATTAGCCCCTGATTAATTTAATTCTAAATCATGTCCCATCCTCTAGATTTTGCAAGTTGCACATGAAAATAGATTTAATTCATTTATTAAATCTCTATTTTCCTCACAAGGCATCTTTTGGAATATTCTCTCAATTTGAATTCAAAAATTCCAAGTCAACATGTACATCCAACAAGGAAATAACTTCCTCTTACATGTCCTTTGCATTGAGCCAAGTAGCATTTATTGCAATTTCCCTTCCCTCTTGCAAGTCATTTCAACAAATTTGAATTTCAAATATTTGCATTTATTCGCACAATTATCAAATCTTGCACATCCTTCATCCATTCATAGATTGACAAGTGGCATCATGCCATTGGATGAATGTTAGTCCCACATTGCTCAAATTTGGACATTCATCCATCTTTACATTCTATAAATAAAGAGCTCATATCTTCATTTGATCATCCACAAATTATGCAAAGTTATTATGCTAAAATATTTAGCCATTTCCATCCATCAATCTTGAGTTCTTAGATAGGTTTTTGCAGATTTTGGCTTGGAGCACTCACATTCTTCATCAAAGTGGGTCAATCTTCATCAACATATCAACTTTGCATCATAGGAGTTGGGAAAGGGCCAATTTTCACATCAAATTGGCACCAATTCCCCCATGGGATCATGTGTTTGCTTTTCTAATTAGGATTTAATCTTTGTTTTTCATTTTCATTGTGTTCTTCACTATTTTCTTCCTAATTTGAGTTTGTAAATGGATTTCATAGGGAATCCTTGTTTTGGCTTGCAATCTCTTGTTTAACTTGTTTATTCATGTTGTTTTGCAGGTACTAGGATTGGGGTTCGCACATTTGGCGCTAGAAGGAGGGTTGGATATCATTCTTTCTCATCTTTTCTTAAAATTTTCGTGTTTTTACTCATACACAGAAAATTCCAACGCTGGGAGCTCAACGTCGCCATTTTGGCACCGCTGACTCTTCAGCGTCACTATATGGCACCGCTTGAAATTAAAACCATGATGCTGGATTCGTCCCACCAAAATATTTGAATTTCTAACTCTGCCGCTGGACTCGTTGACTTGAAGGCATTTTCAAAAAAATATTAAACTATGATGCTGGAAGAAAACTGTGACGCTGGGCGAAAAGTGTGACGAAGTTTAGCTCTCTGTCCTGACACAGAGCGATACTGACTGGTAAGCGGTGCTGTGAGGGCACCACTTAAAAATTAAACTGCAATGCAGTTACGAGTTGTGATGCTGGAGGGGAGTAAAAAGGGAAAATTTAATTTTAGCATGTGCTTTTTGATTGATTATTAATTTGTCTTATGTTTTCTACCTTTTAGTCCCTGTAGTTTCCAGAATCTGACTGGTTTATCTTCCTTGTAGGTTGGAAATCAAAAACGAAGAAAGGAGAAGCATGAGGAGGATGTTTCATCAAATCAAAGTGTTTTTAAACACTTTAGTGTTTTCTTAACACTTTTTCACGAAATTGTTATCCTTTCTTTCCTAGGACAGTAATTTTTGTTTGGGTTTAAAAAGAATCTTTCCATTTCTTGCAAAAAGGCTAAAATGAACATTAGGATCAACAACATACTAAAGTTTGTTTTTGGTAAAACAATTGAACAAAATGTCTCTCACTTGTCATTTGGTGCTTAAAAAGAACTCACATTTTTCTTTGTGGATTTAAAAAGAACAAGTGTAACTTTTTTTTTTCGTGAAGGCTTACTTAAACTAAAGGCATTGAAAAAGGACATATGCGCTTCTCTCGCGCTTGATAGCGATCTTGAGAATCAAATGGCCTTTTTCATGACTTTAGGGTGAGACAAAGAAATCACCTCCACTCTTCGATTTGGGTTTAAAATTGAACAACATCTTGTGCGAGTGTGAGTGGGGGCATTGTTGCGTATATTATCTCTCTTTCTTGCCAACAAGGATTGATCGAGTTATGAATATTGTTCTTCATCCGCTTTTGTTTATCCTAGAGGGCCTGCCTTGGGGAAAAAGTACTCACCCAAGGGAATGACTCAACCGGTAACACTCTAAAGCCAAGAGTATTTCCAACTGGTATATAAATGTGGGTATTGGAGTAAACGCCAATATCACGTGGTTGATTCTGACAAGATGGATCTGAAAGGGGACTCTTGCCGTATGGGTCAATCTCCACAAATGGAAAGTCCTTATTAAAACCCATGTGCTAGAATTTTCCAAAATCCTTTAATCTATTTGTTGGTGCAAGAACGGTCATTCTGAAGCCACCCCACACTTTTACAGTCTTTTAGTATAAATGGAAAACATGCCATGGGAGTTTCATGGGTGTTGATGCTTGGCTGCCCCATATAAGTGAGTGTCGTGGAGGGGAGCTAGTGGGGTCAATCATCTAACCATTCACTAAAGATAAGCGTAGCTGGACTTGTCCAAGTGGGAATCCAACAAATATTGTCTTACACATCCATAGGGTTGTAATTATTCTTGGGTTACAAAACGCATTGCTTAATCGAAAACATCTTGAAAACCAACACTTAACATCATCATCCAAACTTCAAAACCTTTTGGAGACAAATATAATTGACTCAATCCATATGTTATTGCTTTCCCTTGGGATTCACATCCTTAGAGGTTTCTAAACATTGGATTACATCTCGATTTGTCTACTTAAGTAAACAATAGGAAAACCCTTGCCTTAAGCTCATCGAATTTCCACATAACATATCTTGTGGGGTTTGAAGAAATTAAGACATTGGACATCTTAGTTTGAAAACTTAATCAAAGAAAGTGTTTTGGGTAAAATAAAGCCATTAAGCAAAACTAAGCAAAATTAACTTTCATGTGTGTTGAAGACTCATGATTCTCAAAAAGTACAAATCCCAAAACAAAAATCATTGGTTGGAAATCCGAAAATGAATGTTCAAATGAAATCATTTCTTGGTTACAAAGGTCTATAGAAGCATTGTATACTCTTCAATACCTAGGTCTAGGCAAAAAAATTGTCTTTTTTAGGTTCATCTTAGGATAAAAAAAAGTCAAAATCTTTGTCATCCATCCTTCAAAACATCGAAACAAAGTCATCTCACCATCACCTTTTGGAAAATCTTGAAAATCATCCTTAATGCTAGGCTTTTTGGAAAAATAAAAATCATCAAAATCCTTGAGACTAAATCCTTGAAAACGTTATCAAAATCACCTTTGGCTAGGTATGTGTAGATGCATCCTTTTGCATATGCTTAGTGAAAGTTATCAAAATCATCTTGTTTAGCTTAGTATATGTAGATGAATCCTTCTTCATATACTTAGTGAAACTATCATCTTGTTTGAAGAGATGTGGGTAGATGCATCCTTCTCCCCGCACATATTCAAATCATCATCCTTTGAGAAAATATATCCCTTAGATCATCATCCAACATAATAGGGTCTTTTTGTTCAAAATCAAAATCAAAATAAAAAATCAATCAAGGACAAAATCTCAAAATCCAAAATCAAATCAAAATCAAAATCGAAACACATCTGAAAGTCCCAAAAGCCTAGTATCTCCTTCAAGATTTACCAAAAGATCATAACATCCGCATCATCCATCCCTAAACATCATCATCATATCATCACCTTTCGATCCTTAAGATATCCTAAGAATGTTTTACTTTGGGCATAAAATAAAGATCAATCTAAAGAATCAAGAGATTCATCTCCCATATTTTTTAAAATTGATCCTTGTTTTATGGTTCAAACTAGATCTCAATACAAGAAGAGTATGGAAGCCAACAAAGAAACACCGGCTTCAAGAAATCTTAGCCAAACAAACGTAGAAATGAATCCTGCCGAATCAAGTAATCCTTTGGCCATCTCATCATCGCAAAATCCACAAGAAGAAAACCAAGGAGAGGACCTTACCTTTGGAATGTCTCACAAAGAAATGACTGAAATGCTCCAAAATCTAGAGAACCATAAAATCATCAACATCATGATGAGGCTTAACCCTTCATTATACATGCTTGAGCTAGCTAAACAAGGGGCCAAGTTACCTTTGGATTATGACGTGAGTACCATAGTGGAGACATCCTTTCCTCCAATCTCATCTACCATTCCCATCTCATCTACACCCCCATCTCAAAACATCACGCAAAACATTCCCCAGATCACGACATCTTTTGCTCCAACCCAACCTAACGTTAATAAGGGAAATGTATTTTCCAATGCTATCAAAACACACCCCCTTGTTAATTATCAAAACTTGGATGAAAACACCATATTGGAAATAAACATACCCCAAAATCCATTACAAAAAAATGTTCCTCTCACTTTCTATCATGATCCATCATCATCATTTTTTCACGCAACACCTCAAACACCTCTCCTCACAAATTCACAAGAAGAGGGAGATATGTTCGTACCAAGGAGCATATTCGACACCACAAAATTTTCACAAGGACTCGTACCCCTCACATTTCCACCTCTTCCACCATTGCCATTATCATCCACACCACTCCTTGGTTTAGGGATTCCCCCTCTACCAAGTATCGATCAAAACAACATCCCAAATATCAACCAAAGCATTATGTCAAACGCTCAAAACTTGTCGTCGACATCACAACAACAGGCGAAAAATGCACAAGAAATTGTAACATCATCAAACACACCCCTAACATCACAAAGAATGGTCTCTCAAGGACCAACCATCACATCAACACCACCATCCAACACTTAACACATCAACACAACATCATCACTCACCACAAACGCCATTCTGAATCCACCACCACCCCCACCACCACCAACTTCCACCACATCAAACCAATACAATGCGACATTGCAAGCTACTTTTCAAAGGGGATTCCAACAAGTGTGAAAACAAAAATCCGTACACCTAGTTGCTCAACAAGTTGCCCAAGGTGTGCAAGTCGACCAAGCAGCCCAAGCCACATTACAAGCACAACAAGCCACACAAGCCCAAGCTTTATTGCAACAACAACAACAACAAGCTGCTCAAGTTGCACAAGCCATGCAGGCATTGCAAGCACAAAAGGCCACTCAAGTACAACTTCTATTGCAACAACAAGTGGCATAGGCACAAGCTCAAGCGCAAGCTCAATATCAGGCACAACAAGCACAATATCAAACACAACTTCATGCACAAAGACAAGCAACGCAAATTGCAAGCATATCAACAAGCATTAAAACAATATCAAGAGCAACAAGAAGCAACACAATTGGCAGCCCAACAACAAGCGTTGTTGGAACAACAACAAACACAACAACAAGCATTGTTGGAACAACAACAAGCGTTGTTGGAACAACAACAAGCACAACAACAAGCACAAATCTTAGTGCAGCAACAACAAGATCAACAACAAGCATTGTTCGTACAAAAACAGGTGGAAGCCTACCTCACTCAGCAAAACATACAAATACCATCGAACAACACATTGAACAACCCACCCATCCAACCCACAATTGAAACACCCCAAAACACTTTCATCCCCCCTGATCCGCAAAATGATGTGATGACACAGATCAGGTTGCTCTTGCACAAAGTGCTCGAGCTTTAGTCAGGGCAAACAACTAAAACACCAAGCAACTTGTGTCCCTATCCATTTGATAGGAGCTTAGTAATGAAACCATTCCCCAAGGGATTCGAGATCCCCAAATTTGACAAATATTGAGGGATGGGAAACCCTGAAGATCACATCAGGGAATTCTAGGTTCATTACATGGAAGTCGCATATGACGATACTTATCTGATGTGGCTATTTCCTAGGAGTTTGGCAGGCCATGCTATGGAATGGTTCTCTCACTTACCCTCAGGCATTAGAACATTCCAAGAAATTATGGATGCATTCATTAAAAATTATGCATGCAACATCGCAATGGATGTTAGTCTAGAAGAACTTTCAGCTCTGAAACAAGGAAAGGGAGAATCATTCACCTCATTCCTACAACGATGGTGATCCAAGGCCAATCGGAGCAAGTGGACCATGCCAGAAGAACAACAAGTTTGCACCATCATAGCCAACCTTGAAGGCCGCTTGGTATTTCATCTCAAGGTTCAGGGCATCACCACATATGATCAGTTGATCCCCAAGGCACTTAGCATCGAAAGAGCCCTTGTGACTCAACCCGCAGAATCAACATCATACCATGAACAAAAAAACAACTACCCACCATCCACCTATAATGATAAACCTCGCACGTGGGCAAGGAACAAAAACATTAGTAATGATGGTGTCGTCGATGCCAAGGTGTTCATTAGTGCCCCTCGCCAAAACACACCCACACCTCAAATCCAAACACAACACCAAAACAATCATCACACAACACACCAAGCAAACAACAATCCAACAATCAATAACCTCAATGACCAAAGAGGACCACCTCAGTGCAAGAGTTATCCCAAATGAAAATAAACCACTTTGGGGGAACCACTTGAAGACATAATGAAAAAGTTGATCGACGAAAAAATCATCAAGGCTCCTACCTTTGAAAATTACCAAGAACCAGATGTAAAACCTCCTTGGTATAAAGAGAATCAACTTTGCGAATTCCATAAAATCAAAGGCCATACCACAAAAAATTGCATGAGATTGAAAAACATCATTCAAGATCTCATCAATAAAAGAATCATAAACGTGGAACAACCTACTGGAAACCAGGATCTTAAGATATACACGAATCCGATGTCGAATCATGGCAACAAAGGGAATAACAATAACAAAGATAAAGGGAAAGGCATCCACTCAAATGTAAATCATGTGTATGAAATAGTCGTCGCCTCCCTAGATGAAAACTACATGGTCATTAATATCAAGGGCGCCTATGCCGAAGATTGTGGAGTCACCACAAGAGGCGGCAAAGTAACCATCATAGGATCATCCCAACCAAATAGAGTCCCTGCATCCAGATCAATTCCTAATGGCTACAATGTCTTAGATACTCTCAAGAGAACGCTAGCACACATCTCCATCATGGAGTTGCTAAAAATATCATCTGCCCATAAGAATTTTTTTGAAGAAGCATTGGCCTCATCCACTGTCCCCGCAGATCTCGATGCAGAGTAATTCCAAGATATGGTCGGAAATATCATTACACCTAATCTTCTTACATTCTCTGACCAGGATTTCCCCGCCCAACCATCTCACAACTGTTCACTTTACTTAGAAGCCATAGTACATAAGAGAAAAATCAAAAGGTTCTTGGTGGATGGAGGTGCGGGCTTGAACATATGTTCCCTAAGTCTCATCAAGCAATTGAAAATATCAGAGGATTCCATTGACAAGGGAAAGGGTATCACGATAAGAGCATATGATGACCAAGAAAGAGTGTCTCAGGGCACAATCAAACTCCCTATTCAAGTAGGGCCTACCATCATGGAAACCACTTCTCAGGTCTTGGACCTCGACTTTCCATATAATATCCTCCTAGGACGTCCATGGATCCATGCGATGAAAGTAGTAGCATCAACTTTCCACCAATGTGTTAAATTTACACATAACGAACAAGAAGTTACCATCCATGGAGATCCTAAACCTTTCTCATACTACAAAAATCTTGAAGCAAAGTATTACAAAATCCCCCAAGTACCAAAAAATGATGAGAGCCCATCCACACCCTACATTGATCCTGCCACTCTCGCGACAGAGACACCCCCCACTCCCACCATCCCCACCATCTCTGACATCAAGCTTATCATCCAGGATAATGGCTGTGGAAACTACAAGCTCCCTAATAATGCTTTTGTGGTAGGAGAGTTACCACAATCTCCTAGATCATGGGGACGCCCACAAACAAATGAAGCTTCCACATCCCAAACGTCTCCTATAGACTATCCCAAATTTACAAGTTTGGGAGATCTTGGTCGAG
This sequence comes from Sequoia sempervirens, assembly GCA_007258455.2. NCBI lineage: Eukaryota > Viridiplantae > Streptophyta > Pinopsida > Cupressales > Cupressaceae > Sequoia > Sequoia sempervirens. Next base: position 182,440,305 of record VDFB02256132.1, on the reverse strand, counting down.
AGGTTATTGAAGCAGATCCATCTCACATGCTATATCATGATGAAAGACCACTAGTGGATTTACCGATAGATGACAGAAGCAAGGGCCTACAAATGATGCTCGCAATGGGGTACGACAGAAATCAAGGACTTGGGAAAAATGACAACGGGCTTATAATACCTATCATGCTAGAGACGTGACCGATAACAAATCTTGGCCTTGGATGTACCCCTCTGAGTATAACCATACATGGCCGCAGTCCTCTAGTTAGAATGGTTAACAATCCTCCTCAGCCAACCCCCGCAGAAGTACGCCTACCCGTATCTACAGGTCATGTCATAGATAATTTTACATTTGATGTAACCGATGTATGTACTAGTAGCGATGACGAGGACCCCACACCCAACTTACCCAGGCTATTCGAGGATACCACCCTCTACATGATTACTACCCTATCCTTTGAAATTGACCATCAAAATCATGAGATTCTCCTAGTATATCCCCAACTAATTGACTACGACCAACAAGGACCACCAGTTCTAGATACATTCAAAAATGATGAAGCACTCTCAAAATTCATGGGATTGCGGGATAACATTCCGAAGGGAGATCACAAAGAAAGGTTTATAATAGAGTTGGACACACATGCATATTATGGGGAAATGATTGAATCCTTTAGTTGCAAAAGCGAGAAATTAAGAATAATATCCAAGTCCTTGAGTGAAAACCACATTGTGGCACTCCCCGACATGAAAAAAGTAAAAAGAAAGGACACATCCAATGGTGAAAACCTCTCTGAGGTGCCTGAGGATGGGGGATTCAATCTTCCTTTAAGATCCATTCATCAGGAAAAGTCAGCAGTCTTGGCAGAAAAATGCAATCCTGTCAACCTAGGAACAGAGGAGACCCCACATATCACATCTAAATACTATCAAAAGAGCAAGAGCTCCTAGTAGCATTCCTAAGGGAAAGACAAATAAACTTCGCATGGAGTTATGTAGACATGCCAGGACTTGATCCAACAACCGTGGTTCACCACTTAGCAGTGTATCCCGAAGCAAAGCCTGTCAGACAAAAACTTCAAAAAATGCACCCTCAAATCGCCTTGCTAGTTAAAGTGGAGCTATAAAAGCTATTAGACGCAGGATTCATCCGATCGATAGACTATCTAGAATGGGTATCAAACTTGGTACCTGTTTCAAAACCTAATGGAAATATTAGAATCTACACAGACTTCAGGAACTTGAACAAGGCATGTCCAAAAGATGACTTCCCACTTCCCAACATCGACATGATAGTAGACATGACAATGGGACATGAAATGTTGTCACTAATGGATGGATTCTCAGGGTACAATCAGATCATGATAGCTAAGGAGGACCAACATAAGATGACTTTCACTTGTCCATGGGGGACATACTGTTGGAACATGATGCCATTTGGCTTAAAGAACACAAGAGCAACATATCAAAGGGCCATGACATTGGTATTCCATGACATGATTCATAAAACAGTCGAAGACTATGTTGACGACATTCTAGCTAAGTCAAGAAAGAGAAAAGATCACATAGCAACCCTAAGTGCCATCTTTGATAGACTGGAGGAGTACAAGGTCAGACTAAACCCAAAGAAGTGCGTCTTCGACGTACAATCGGGAAAGCTCTTAGGATACATAGTGTCAATGAGAGGAATTGAGGTGGATCCAGCAAAAGTAAAAGAAATCCTTGAGATGGAGGCACCGAAAACATTAAAACAATTGAGAGGTCTCCAAGGCAGACTCCAATCCATCTGACGATTCATAGCGCAACTGGCGGATAAGCAGAACCCATATTCTAACCTACTCCACAAGGGAGTAGCGTACAAATGGGATGCCAAGTGTGAAGAGGCATTTAAAAAAATCAAAGAATATCTACTAACACCACCAGTCTTAATGCCACCCATCCCAAAGAAACCATTGATCTTATACGTGTCAGCAACAACAACAGCCCTTGGAGCCCTCTTAGCTCAGCATGATGAAAATGGAATAAAAAGGGCTATATATTACATCAACAAGACAATGGTTGGGCATGAGCTAAACTATTCATTCATAAAAAAAGCATGCCTCGCAGTAGTTTTCGCATCACAAAAATTTAGACATTACATGTTGGCACATAAAATTAAACTCATCGTCAAAATTGACCTTGTCAAGTATCTACTATCGAAGGCAATGCTCACGGGAAGAATGGAAAAATGGGTAATGATATTATCAGAATATGACATCGAATATGTGGAGAGAAAAGCAATTAAGGGCCAAGTCATTGTAGATCAATTGGCAGAAGCACCTATCTATTCAGAGAACCCTCTTGTCTCAAGTTCCCAGATGAATCCATTTTCAATCTCAACGTAGCTGACCACTGGAAACTATACTTCGATGGATCATACACACAACATGGATCAGAAGCTGGTGTCTTTTTCATCACCCCACAAGAGGATTGCATACCAAGGTCATACAAACTAGCATTTCTATGCACCAATAACATTGCGGAATATGAGGCTTTGACTATAGGTCTCAGAATAGCAATGCAATGGAACATCATAGCTCTAAAAGTGTATGGAGACTCCCAATTGATCATAAATCAAGTGAATGATGAATACCAGACCAAGGACGACAAGCTCACTCCATACAAGAAATTGGTGGAAACTCTCAAAGAATCCTTCATCGAAATAACATTTGAACAGATTCCTAGAACCAACAACAGAGCAGCATACGCCATGGCAACAATTGGATCCTTGCTTGATATCCCCCATAGCTTTCCAAAATATGAATTCTTGATTGAGCAGCTTCTCGTGCTTGCATTTGAGGTACCAGAATCAGAATATGTTCATGAAATCATTGGTCCTAGTGATCCTTGGTATCATGACATTTATACATACCTTCGAATAGGAGTCATACCCGCCAACCTACCATCAAACCTAAAATGAACCTTTGTGAAAAAGGCATCCAGATTTGTCATCCTAGGTGATACCCTATATCGTAGGAGCATAGAAGGAACCCTATTGTGTTTCCTAAATGCTGAGGAGGCATTAATCAAGCTCTAACTAAAGTACACAATGGTATCTATGGTTCGCACTCGAGTGGAATGACCATAGCCAAGAAATTGCTGAGGATGGGGTATTATTGGCCCACAATGGAAAGAGAAGCACAAGATCATGCCAAAAAGTGTCTACAATGTCAGGAGCATGGGGACCTCATCCATGCTCTAGCTCAAGAGCTTCATCCCATCGTCACACCATGGCCCTTTTCGCAGTGGGGACTCGATCTCATTGGGAAAATCACACCCACCTCATCTAACAGCCACAAATTCATCATAACCGCAACAGAGTACTTTACTAAGTGGGTGGAGGCCATACCCATGACGTACATAACTGGGAAGCAGATTTCAAAGTTCATTCTGAACTATCTCATATGTCGCTATGGTGTCCCATAAGCCATTATCCCAGATAATGGGACACCATTCAAAAATTAGGAGGTTCATGACTTATGTGAGAAATTCAAAATCCAACATCGCTTCACCTCATACTATCCCCAAGGCAATGGCCAAGCAGAAGCTACAAACAAAACCATTCTGAAAATCCTCAAGAAAATAGTCAATGACGCAGGTCGTGACTGGCACCTACAGCTTAATCCCGCCCTCTGGGCCTATTGAACCAGCATCCGCACACCCACTAGCGCCACCCCCTTCTCCTTGGTCTACGGATCAGAAGTTGTACTCCCCATTGAGATCGAGCTCCCATCCCTCAGGATATCACTACAAAACCTCATCACGGATGAAGACTACCAGGTGTCAAGACTAAATGAGCTGGAGCTACTAGATGAGGGATGTGTAGATGCTTTAAATCATTTGCAAGTCTATCAGAATAGACTGAAAAGGAGCTACAATAAGAAAATCAGAAACAGGATGTTCCAAGTCAGAGAACTAGTATTAAAAGAGAATCAGAAGAATGTCCCAAACCCAAGCAGCAAAGGAAAATTTGAACCCAATTGGTTGGGACCATTCATCATAACAACAAGCTACAAATCAGGGGCATATCAGCTATCAACACCCGAAGGAGAACCTCTACAGGAGCCCATGAATAGCTCCCATCTCAAAAAGTTTTATGCCTAAATCTTTCAAGGTATAGAACCAAAAAATCCAAAAAATCAGAAAATGTCCTGAAAAAATGGTTACTTGGTGAAAACCTGGAAAACAGGCATCTTGGTGACAACAAAAAAATAAAAAAAGCAAACAATCCAAAAAAATCAGAAAAAGGATCAAAAAATAGTAAAGAGAAAAATCGTCCTCTAGTGAAAACCACTTTGGTGGCACTTTGGGCAAGTACCTTGGTAAAAACTTGGCAAACAAGTGCCTTGCATAAATAAGCACTCTCCATCCATCAGGATCTTTATGGTTTGTTCTACATCATCCATCCATTTTGCTTCCATATCTCCATCGCATCCATCATTCATCCACTCGCATACACACCATATCTTGGTCCTGTTTTCGTATCATGATCCCTCCTAGTACTACTCGGCCATCCTCAAGGTCAGTTTGTCCTGCCTTTATCAGAGTAGTCTATCGCATCATGTTGGGGGCATGTTCTCATTGGATCAGATTTGTGTATATTCTTAAAGTCCTAAATATCAAAAAATCCAAAAACATCAAAATATCAAAAAATCCAAAAACATTCAAAACATCAAAAAATCCAAAAACATTCAAAACATGTCAAAAAATCCCAAAAATAGGTCAAAAAAGTCAGTCAAAAATTCAAAAAAAAGGTCATCTTATTGAACTACATCATCTCTGAGCTTGAACGTAGGCAAGGTTGATCTTTGATCATCCCCTGAGACACTTAGGTCAGTGCTTTAGGAGTCTATCATAATAAACTGGCATTTCATCATGTATATCTTTATCTGGAAATCGGTTAAGTCATCAGTCAAACTACATGGTCTCTGCGTGTATAACATAGGCAAGGCTAATCTTTCGATCAGCCCCTGAGACTCCTAGGATAGGTCTTTAGGTTAGTCTCTTAGTCAAAATCTCAGAGAACCCCAAAAACATTGGAAAATCAAAAATCAAAACATTTGAAAATCTCCAAAAATACCAAAAAATAGCCTCAAAACATTGTAAAACTCCAAAAACATCCAAATATTTGAAAAAATTCATCTGTCTCATCTCGTTTACACCCGCAATAACACCATCCATAATAAGTTGATTGTCATCCTCAACCTTTGGTGAAACAGTTAGAAACAAGTCTAGGAGCCTAAAAGTAAAAACTCAAAAATGTCAAGTCTCAGGTTTAAGTCAGTATGTAAACAAGTTGGTCAATTCTTTGTGTCGATATCCCATCATCCAATCAGTCCCATATCAATCATCTCATAACATCATGTCCTAGGATGAATCCTTCCTACAAGGGGCATTATTTATCAGAAAGAACACTTTGGATAAATGATGCAGAGTCCGGAGGCTCAACCTTAATCAACTTGGAAACCTGCCTTCAAGAAGTATCCAGAAAGATTAAAATGACCACATAAAGTAATTCAACCAGCCTTCCAAGTTCTACAATCATCAGAAGCACAATTTCCCAATTTCACTCCTAAACCCCAGTTTTAGTGCAAACCAAGTTTAGGCATTTTCACCAACATTTTCCAAAACACCTAACAAACTCAAGGATGATTAAGATACCCTTTTGCAAGTTATAAAACATACATGAAAACCAATATCAACTCTTTTGGATGAACTCAAAGATCCAATACTCCTACCATGGAAAAGGCTAGTGGATTAGCCCACTTTTACAAAGAAAGTACACTTCAAACTCCACCAACCTTTATGAAACCTTGGGGCAGCGATTAAAATGCCCAAAAACTACTAAATCCACCACTAGTTTCCAGAAATCACTCTTCCAACATAGCACAGCCTAAAACCCTTGATTCTAGGCCTTCAAAAGGAGGGTTTATTGTAAATCATACCTCCAGACCTTTCCAGACTCTTCCACCTATTCAAACATGCATAATTATGCCTACACAAGCTTTAAACTTCATCAGATAGGTTATTTCTTCCAGAAAACTCATAAACCATCATTTAGTTCCTCACTTTCATAAGGAAAATCACCCAAATTCAACCTAGGCCAACACCCAAAACCCACAAACACACTTCCTCTGACCTGCAAATGATTTAGAAACCTAATTTACAACAAATGGGGTCATTCCACTGAGTTACAATTGCTACAATAGGTGGAATGCCCTAAAAATTCATTTTATTACTCTCAAACCACCAATTTACACCAAAACAGGGCAGTTTCAGTAAAACGTCAATAAAATCCTCTAAACTCAATGAAAATTCACCAAACCACTTTCAAATGAAAGCTGATACTCTCCTCTTTCCAACCATAATAGGGTTGAGCCCGTAAAAATTGTACAAAGGTCGTACCACACGTTTTAGCAGAAAATTTACACACAGAAATTTTCCAGAAAGCAGGCTTTTTTTCATTATAACTTCAAAAAAATGATTCAACAACCATACCTCGACCATGAGAGGCTTATTTAACATCTAACCACCCTTACAAACATCCCCCAACTGGAATTTTAATTAGTTGGACATTGGAAACCAACTTTTTACCAATTAGACCCCTAGTTGCCTAGTTTTGCACTTTTAACAATTTGTTGACAATAAGTACATTTTTATGCAACCTTTTGCATTTTTTGAACTAAATAACATCAAAAACCCCTAATTACATCATTAATAGTCTCAAAGACCTTATTTAACATAAAAATTACTCATACTATCACTAACTCCTAGACTAACCCTCATAGAATGCACTTTGCAATTACATGTTTTTAGGTGCTCCTGCACCATACTCCCCGGGTACAAAAAATTTATGCCCCATAAATTACTCCAAAGGTTTTCTCCAACTCTCTGCACAATCCCTTCAAACCTGCTCCAAGTCACCTGCATGGAAATCTTCCTCCAAGGGACTTTATACCCTTCATACTTTGCTTTGACTGCACCTTGCCATGCTTGATCCTGCTCAAATGAATCTGCTTGCTGCCTTTTGTCTTTATTAACACTTGCAAACAAAAATTCAATACAAAAACTGAAACAACCATGCATTAGTGTCTCTTTTTCATGCTCTTCCATGAGCCTTGGCCAATTATACATGTAGTTCTGCCCTTCAATTCTATTATTTGCAACATAATCTGCATTTTTCCCTTCCACTTTCATTTTAACCTTTGGTCTGACCACTGTCAGAAGGATGAACAAGTCAGTGATTCCCTTCACTCTCAGCCCCTTATCCTTCCAATTCACACCTGCACTCAAATGAATTATGCTTAGATCCCTTGTCTCAATAGCATACAATAGCCTAATTGCTAAACTCAGCAACCAAGGACAACTCACTGTCCCAATCTTAGATTTTCCTCTCTTCTCCAACTCAATTGGAGACCACACACACTGTCTTCTCTTAGCCATTCCCTGACCTAGCATCTTCAACATCTCAATTCTAACCTCTATCCTTATTGCAACTCTTTGCAAAACCTTTGCCATATGTCCTTCACCTCTCATGGTGACCAACCTCTGCTCAACTCCTATAAACTCTCCAAACTCTTCCATAGTCTCCTTCACTGTTTTCTGCCAATCTTCATAGCTTACTGTCTTTTCCCTGACTTCCACAACCTGCTCATCACCTACTCTCAGGCCTTGTAACAGACCCTTGGCTTCTACCTTTGTGTTTCCAATGTCACAACTCACTGTTTTTGCAATGCTTGACTGTCTTTTATCTTCTCTCATCCTTAAAGGACACAAAACCATCCGAACCATGATCTTCTCATCACCTTCAAGCCTTTCAAGACTTCTTTCATTCCTCTCATCATTTTCCTTTTTAGTTACTTCCTTATTCTTCATTTTCTCAGTTTCCAAGACCTCTTTATCCTTAGGTTTTCCATCCTCACCTTCAACCTTTTGCTGCATCTCATGCTCTTTCCCAAACAATGGACAACACTCTTCTTCCCTTGTGTCTCCATTATGCCAAAGTTTCTTTTGTTCAAGTAACTCACCTTCATTCTCTTTGATCTCATCTTCTCTTCTTAGGACTGCTGTCCCAAGCACCTTCTTCTCACAATAACTTGTCTCAGTTTTATATACCATTGTATTCTTCATGGGTGTCTGCCCTAGAACACCATTATCCTTTAATGAACAAACTTCTACCTATCCTTTATCTTTGATACACCCTTCAAGCTTACCTTTCCCTCTCAAGGTCATTTCACTCTTGCTTCTTCCTTTCTCATCATCCTTTACACACTTCAACTTTGAATCTGCTGTTACCCTTGCTGTCTTAGCAATTCTTTCACAGGTGGTGACTGCAACTCTTCCTTCATCACTTTCTCCATCCTTTCCTAGTGCCTTCAGGGTCTTTTCACTTCTGACCTTCACTTTCTTTGTTTCCTTTTTGTCTTCAAGCTACTCTGTCTTATTCAATACTTCTTGATGGTGCTTTTCTTTCTCCACTGTATCTATGCTATGCCCTTTTTCCTCATCCTTGTCTTTGTCTGCTTTATATCCTAAGAACTTTTGTCTTTCTTGCATTAGCACCCTTGTTTTCTTGTCTTGGCCATCTTCCACCAATGAAGTCAGAACATAAATCCTCCCATCCTTTTTAATCTGGTAACTATTATCCCTGCCATAGTACATAGCAAATCTTTCCCAACACCATGGTTTCCCAAACATTAGATGACAAGAGTGCAATGGTACAATATCACATAATATTTTGTCCTTATATTCACCTATTTCAAATTCAACCCATGATTGTTCTTTAACCAAAAATGTGTTCTCACCATTAATCAATGAAACATAATAAGGTGAATCATGTGGGAACCTTTCTAAGTTCAATTTTTCAACCATTTCAAGAGCTACCAAGTTATCCAAACTACTTGAATCAACCATAACCTTGCATATCTTACCTTTGCACTTGCACCTAGTCTTGAAAATTGCATTCCTCATCTATTTCTCCTTCTCATTCAAACCTCTGGTAGCCATGATGTCCTTTCTCCTTCAATCTTTAAGAGATCTACTTCCTTGCTCTGATACCACTCTGATGCAGAGTCCGGAGGCTCAACCTTAATCAACTTGGAAACCTGCCTTCAAGAAGTATCCAGAAAGATTAAAATGACCACATAAAGTAATTCAACCAGCCTTCCAAGTTCTACAATCATCAGAAGCACAATTTCCCAATTTCACTCCTAAACCCCAGTTTTAGTGCAAACCAAGTTTAGGCATTTTCACCAACATTTTCCAAAACACCTAACAAACTCAAGGATGATTAAGATACCCTTTTGCAAGTTATAAAACATATAGGAAAACCAATATCAACTCTTTTGGATGAACTCAAAGATCCAATACTCCTGCCATGGAAAAGGCTAGTGGATTAGCCCACTTTTACAAAGAAAGTACACTTCAAACTCCACCAAACTTTATGAAACCTTGGGGAAGCGATTAAAATGCCCAAAAACTACTAAATCCACCACTAGTTTCTAGAAATCACTCTTCCAACATAGCACAGCCTAAAACCCTTGATTCTAGGCCTTCAAAACGAGGGTTTATTGTAAATCATACCTCCAGACCTTTCCAGACTCTGCAACCTCTTCAAACATGCATAATTATGCCTGCACAAGCTTTAAACTTCATCACATAGGTTATTTCTTCCAGAAAACTCATAAACCATCATTTAGTTCCTCACTTTCATAAGGAAAATCACCCAAATTCAACCTAGGCCAACACCCAAAACCCACAAAAAAACTTCCTCTGACCTGAAAATGATTTAGAAACCTAATTTACAACAAATGGGGTCATTCCACCGAGTTACAATTGCTACAGTAGGTGGAATGCCCTAAAAATTCATTTTATTACTCTCAAACCACCAATTTACACCAAAACAGGGCAGTTTCAGTAAAACGTCAATAAAATCCTCTAAACTCAATGAAAATTCACCAAACCACTTTCAAATGAAAGCTGATACTCTCCTCTTTCCAACCATAACAGGGTTGAGCCCGTACAGGTCGTACGAAGGTCATACCACACGTTTTAGCAGAAAATTTACACACAAAAATTTCCAGAAAGCAGGCTTTTTTTCATTATAACTTCAAAAAAATGATTCAACAACCATACCTCGAACATGAGAGGCTTATTTAACATCTAACCACCCTTACAAACATCCTCCAACTGGAATTTTAATTAGTTGGACATTGGAAACCAACTTTTTACCAATTAGACCCCTAATTGCCTAGTTTTGCACTTTTAACAATTTGTTGACAATAAGTACATTTTTATGCAACCTTTTGCATTTTTTGAACTAAATAACATCAAAAACCCCTAATTACATCATTAATAGTCTCAAAGACCTTATTTAACATAAAAATTACTCATACTATCACTAACTCCTAGACTAACCCTCATAGAATGTACTTTGCAATTACATGTTTTTAGGTGCTCCTGCACCAATAAACGAAATGACATGACGCCATCCACTAACATGTCCTAGGATGTATCCTTCCTACAATGGGCATTATCTTTTGGCAATATTTTTGGTTCTTATCCTTGAAAACACATCCTCCTTTGGTTGGTGGTATTGAAGAACATCAGCTTGCTTGTTTACTTTGTCTTTATCTTTTGACTTATCTTATTGTGCTCATTCCAAGGACTTCTCGAGCCATGATATCCCAAAATAGGGGATTTAGAGAAATAGGAATGGGGAAACGATCATTATCCTTTTGTCTGCTATGCTTGTTGGACGTTCTTGTAAAATAACTTGGTGAATACTTGCTTTGTTAAGTATGTATGGAAGAGGTCTAGGGAAACTTGTTGACTATTGCATGGATAGGTTTACCTTTCCGTTTTTTGGTCTGAGATGTTTGAAACTTCTAAAGTGCATCCTAGCAAGGTTTCTGTATGTCAAGTGTGAACAAGAATACTCCTATCTTCTTTTCAAGTCAAAGTACATCACACTAGGTACAACGCCATCCTAGTTTTCTATACCTTGATGCATCATACCATGCGCGTTATCAAACATAAGAAAATTTGGCCCTTTGAAAATCCCAATTCCTCAGCAAGTAATCATCATCATCATCATCATTTGCATTTGCATCATCTTGTGTCTTGTTGAAATGACTTCTATTTTCCTTGCTAACCACACTAACAAGGTACTATGATAGTTGATCATCATTACCATCATCGTTATCGATCCTGCATCCACAAATCATTAGCATATTGCATAAACATATCATATAGGAAACATACGCTTTGCATTTCAATCATCATATAAACCGGTTATCATAGACATTGTTCATAGATAGGTGCATCCATTTCATTGCATTTCACCCATTACATTTCATCGCATGGCATTATATCAATCATTGCATAACATTCATTTTCATTTCATAACCATTTCACATTACCACCTATCACATAAATCATTGCATAAACAGAAGCCTTTCATAATTATTTCTGCATAATCATAAATAATAGGTATATAGGCATTTAATTCATTAACATATATACTTGCATAACATCATGACATCATCTCACCACTTTACGTTCACATTACATTACACATCATCATATCACTTTGCATTTACATATCATTGCATCCTATTAAAATGCAACACATACATTACATCATCATTTAACATATTTAGGATAATAGCGTTTTTTATTCTAAGCATCTTAAAAAAACCACCTCATTGGCATTACAAAAAACCATCTCATTTGCATCATATCACAATCCATCACATACAAAGCATACATCCATCCATAATCATCTCATATATAAGCAAATTCCACACATCATTTTGTGCATATACCATAGATCATATCATTTTACATATTACAATCCATATTACATAATAGATTATTCCATTTTGCATTAACATAAATAGATCATCATATAGACAACATCATTGCACATCACGTAAATGCATCTGCATATCATAGGGAAACATAATATAGATCTGTTAGTCATAATCATAATGCATACATCATTAGAAATAAATGCATCCATAACATATAGAAGTAGAACCATCCATGCATACACAAAAAGAATACACATCGCATCACATCAAAATCATCACCAACTCATATATATATCATCAATAACACAACTGTTATAGTACAAAGAATAAATGGATCACTGTACATATGGGTCAATCAGTACAAAAGGCCCATCGGGCTATCAAAAATGACCCCATAAAGCACAAAAAGTATCATAACATCTCAATCAAGCTCGGTCCCTGTGAATGCTACCTTCGCCCCTGTCACCATGACCCTCTACTGGCCTATGGCTAGCCCACTCTGAATACTCTGGGACCCGCTTTGCTCTGGGTACGATCTCATGATAAAACCGCCGATAATACTCTGCCTCTCGAACGACATCCCTATAGGATCGAACTGGCACTATACCCTGGGAGGAGGAGGCTATCATGCTCTCTATCTACTGTCTTCGGCCTAGCTCGGTGGCTGCCTGTAGCTCTGCAGCCTGTCACTGCTGAATGGTCTGATCCCTCTCAGCCCTGAGCTGCTCTCTCTCGGCTATCATGGCCTGGATCTGGGCCTGCAACTGCACAATCAACACATCTTGAGCATCTGCCTGTCCCACTGGCCGTACCTGTGGCTGCACCTATGGATGCACCTGAGGCTGATCATCACCTTCGTAGTGGATCCTGCTGCTAGTTCTACATGTGTACGTCTCCATGCCCTGGCTAGACTGGGGGCACAACTGGCTAATCCTGTCGAATCTCAGCTCTCCGGCCTCGTCCTCCCCCTCTGCCTCTAACTCTCCGCAGATCTGGGTCAACACCTGGAATAGTCAACCGAAGTGGAGGTCGAAACCAATCCCTGTAGGCCTGAGTGGTACCTGGATCTGCTAAATCCTGATCAGAAGCCCATGGTCGGGCTGCCAGCTGCCTGAAGCTATCAACCACCTTTAAAGTAGGAATGTACTGCCCCCATGATACCTGTGTCATGGAGCGGGCGAAGACGGCCACGTAGTCATCATCAGGCCGATCCTGCGGCTCTCTGAACTGACTCTGCACGTGCCCGAGTAGGTACCTCTCAAGCATAGTATGCTCCTACCCCTGCATATACCGATTCTGGCAACAATAGAATAGTTGATTGACATCCTCAGCCCATCCAGGCTGACCAAGGTATAGTCGCTAGGTAAAAACCAGCATCTCGTCTAAGACCCGCCTCTAGTAGGGGATCCCATGCTCGTCGGTGTGTGGGAAGGACACACGCCTCTGTATCGTGCCACGAGGGGATCGTCTGCCCCCATCGGAACTGGAATGACATGTGCACATAGCACAGAAATGTGCTCCCATGCCTAGACATGAAGTAAAGTCACCCCTGCCCCCAACGCTCTACCGTCCATGTAGACATACTCATGGAGGTCTCTGTATAGTGAAGCTAGAAGAATAGGCCCCCATGCGAAATGAACTGGCCTGTCTCGGACTATCCGCTCCCAGCAATACCCCCAGCCGGGACTGAAGTATCACCCTCATCTTTTTGGGGCAACAAGACCCAAAATGATAGCTGCAATCACCCAGCGGTAGGGAGGGGCCAGGATCTTGTGTTTCTCAAGCTCTATCTATCCCTCGCAGAAGACAATGTCCCGTGTGGTGAGGACTCTGTAGTAGGCCTTGCACCCCTCATCGATATCAAAAATCGCCTGTCGACCGTGAATCGACAATCACAGAATATGCCAAACGTCCTCTAGGGTGACGTTGGCCTTGCTAGTGGGAAGATGAAACAAAGACGTCTCACTATGCCATCTCTCGGCCAGCGCTGACAACATCCCTAGGTGAGTGCGCATGGGTGCTGAGTATGCAATGTGCCATAACCCTGCAATTCGAAGCTGATCCTAGTCCCTGTTGCTCAGGTCCCACAAGAAGGCAGACAAATCTCGTGACCTATGCTCCCGAGAGTAAAACTCCCTCGCCGCGTCCTACATGAAGGAGGGTCAACATGTTAAAAATAATTGAAAATTTTCTAATCGAGCCCTCCAAAAACTCCTCCAGCGGTGCAACTTGTGATGGCGTCGCAATTTGATTTCTAATCAAACTTCGACGCTAGACCCTAAAAAGAGTAAAATGGCACCGCCATGGTGCACTTTCCCTTCTAGTGTCGCAGTTTGGGCGAATTCAGTGTCGCCGTGTCGCACTTTGTCAAACTGCCCCGCCAACCCGAGCTCAGCGTCGCAGTTTTTAAACTCTAAATTGCACCGCTGTGGTGCAAAATCGCACCGCGTGGCATAGTTTACTTGCCAAGTGGCGCCAAATAGCGCCGCTGCAGGCAGACTGACCCTTTAAAGCATTAAATAAGGCATTAAATGAAAAAATGAAGCTTGTGTAAGGGTCACATACTAGTGCCCCAATGCCAGGTGGCCACTGGTATGTCCGAACTCGATCAATGATGTGTAGGGGAAGCTGTCGTTGCGCCATATCACCGGATAGTCAGAGCTCAAATCTGAAGGTTGCTAGTGGAGGTGTGTGAAAATGACTTGAAAGTGACCCCTCGGGCCCCTTTTAAGCTTAAAAATTAGGGTTTTTTCACCTTGATTGGTTGTCCTGCTAGGGTTTTGGACCCTCGAACTAGTTTATGTCTGGTTGAGGCTTGTTTTTCATCGTTTTATTGCATTTAGACATGGTTTTAGCCTCCTGGAGCCTTTTCAGACCTGTCGGGTACTTTGTCCTCTTTTTTCGCGAGATCACCCAAAAATTGAATTTTTTGTCCAATCTCTCGAGGGGGCATTATAATGGCATGCTTTCACTCATTAGGTAGCAGTGGGGAAAGTTTTTAAATATCAAAAACAAATTGGCTTCGATCGAGATCATTTTTTCTTTGAACCAACACAACAAGTGCATTGCTTCAAAGAGGGGCAAAATCTAGACACATAAAATATACCGATTGACATTGTGCATCTAATCCCGACTACTAACATCGTTTCATCCTGAATCATCCCTCGGTCTAACCATTTGATCAAATTCCCCTATCTGATTAAATTCATCAATATTCCTCTCTTAATTAAATAAATCATTTTATGTAATCAAGTCATCTCTTTTGTTAATTAAATCAATTCACCTGATCTAATTATCCCTATTTAATTAAATAATTAATTTTATTTGATTAAATCTCTAAAGTCTATCCATTAAATTAAATAAATTAAAACTTATTTGATTTAATCTAACACCATCTCTTTTAATTAAATAAATCAAAACCCTTATTTAATTAATCTCTTACCATATTCCGAGCTCTTATTTGATTTAAATAAATCCATAAATTTGAGTCAAATAGGTCACATCATCTAACCTCTCTCATTAAATTAATTAGCCCCTGATTAATTTAATTCTAAATCATGTCCCATCCTCTAGATTTTGCAAGTTGCACATGAAAATAGATTTAATTCAGTTATTAAATCTCTATTTTCCTCACAAGGCATCTTTTGGAATATTCTCTCAATTTGAATTCAAAAATTCCAAGTCAACATGTACATCCAACAAGGAAATAACTTCCTCTTACATGTCCTTTGCATTGAGCCAAGTAGCATTTATTGCAATTTCCCTTCCCTCTTGCAAGTCATTTCAACAAATTTGAATTTCAAATATTTGCATTTATTGGCACAATTATCAAATCTTGCACATCCTTCATCCATTCATAGATTGACAAGTGGCATCATGCCATTGGATGAATGTTAGTCCCACATTGCTCAAATTTGGACATTCATCCATCTTGACATTCTATAAATAAAGAGTTCATATCTTCATTTGATCATCCACAAATTATGCAAAGTTATTATGCTAAAATATTTAGCCATTTCCATCCATCAATCTTGAGTTCTTAGCTAGGTTTTTGCAGATTTTGGCTTGGAGAACTCACCATTCTTCACCAAAGTGGGTCAATCTTCATCAACATATCAAATTTGCATCATAGGAGTTGGGAAAGGGCCAATTTTCACATCAAATTGGCACCAATTCCCCCATGGGATCATGTCTTTTCTTGTCTAATTAGGATTTAATCTTTGTTTTGTCATTTTCATTGTGTTCTTCACTATTTTCTTCCTAATTTGAGTTTGTAAATGGATTTCATGGGGAATCCTTGTTTTGGCTTGCAATCTCTTGTTTAACTTGTTTATTCATGTTGTTTTGCAGGTACTACGATTGGGGTTCACACACGTATCAACCTTTTTTCAAGGACCTTCTTTCCTCTTAGTGGAGGGGCTTTGGATGTGTCTCTACAATGTACAATCTAGATTTTAAGCTCAAGAGTCTCAAGTGCAATCTCAAAGTTTGGAGCAAGAGTTTTTTTGGTAATATTTTTGAAAAGAAATTTTTTCTCAAAGATCAAATTCAATACGTTAAAAAAGAGTTGGAATCTAGTTCTGAGGTGGATCTTGCTACTAAGGAGAATACCTTGGTCACTGAACTTCATAATATTATTGAGAAAGTGGGGGTTTATTGGAAACAATGAGATCTAGGAATCAATGGCTTTGTGAGGGGGACAAAAACTCCATATTTTTCCACATGATGGCAACGTGACAAAGGAAGAGGAATCCTATAAAGCTGAATTGATCATTGAAGATGGATCCAAATTGACTAATGAGAAAGATTTGGCTCATGCTAGTGTTTCTATTTTCCATAACCTCCTCAACCCACCACCGACGGAGTTTCTAGCGAGTGACATCCTCAATGTCATCCCCCTAGATCTAACTTGGTAGTAGGTTACGTCTATGAAAAACAGTACTCTGGTGGATGATATTCATGAGGTTGTGTTTTTCGTTAGCCTTTTCAAAGCTCCTGGGCCAAGTGGTTTTCCTCCTTTCTTTTTTAAGTTTTTTTTGGGATATTGTTAGTTAGGATATCACAGTTTTTGTGGCTAAATTCCTCTCTATTGGTAAAATCCTTAAAGAATTTAATAACACTTTCATTTTTCTCATTCCTAAGCATCTGGGGCCCAACAAGTTGATTGAATTCAAGCCTATTAGCCTCAATAACATGTTTTACAAAATCTTCTCCAAGTTGTTGGTCAGTCACATTAAACCCCATTTGGACAAGTTTATACATCATTGCCAAAGAGGCTTTGTACTAGGGTGACAGATAATCGATGCTATTATGTCAATGCATGAAACCCTCCACTCAAGCAATAAAAGTAGAAAGGAAAGCGTGAATCTTAAGCTACATATCTCCAAAGCCTATGACAAGGTGTCTTGGGATTTCCTTAATGAAGTTCTACATATATTTTGTTTCTTTGGTAAAATTTTGAAACTCATTCAAGGTTATGTTACCTCCCCCAAATACCCTATGATTATTAATGCATTGCACAAGGTTTTTTCTTGGATTTTTGTGGATTTCGCCAAGGGGAACCTTTGTCTCTCTATCTCTTTATTTTGATGGTTAAAGTCCTTAGTAGTAATTTTGAACACAAAAGTTTGAATGGTTCTCTGGTGGGTTTTACCCCTTCGTTTGTGTCTCTCATCAGCAATTTTTTGATGACACGATCTTGTTAGGGGAGGCCACACTGACTAAGGCTAAACGTTGAATGGATATTCTTTTGAAATTTAGTTCGGCTTTAGGGTAGTGTATCAATTTTACTAAAAGTGTTAATTTTTCTTGAATTTCAACCCTTCTCTTCAAGTCAGGATTTCCAGAATTCTCAATTGTAAGACTCTCCCGCTTCCTTCAATGTATTTGGTCTTGCCGCTTACTATTGGTAAAGTGGACAATTTTTTCTAGTCTACTCTCCTAGAACAAGTTTAGAGGTAGCTCATTACATGGAAGGGGGGCCTCCTCAACAATGTTGGTAAGCTTCTCCTTCTTAAGACCACCCTCCAATGTTTGTCTATGTACCTAATGTATTTGTTTTTTATTCTGATTGTGTGGTGGGAGAAACTTGAACAAATATAGCGTAGATTCCTATATTTTGGGACAAACAAAAGGAGTAGGTTTTCTCTTGTGAAATGGGATATTGTATGCTCCAAGAAATGTTATGGAGGTTTGGACTTGAGAGAAATTAGATTGATGAATATGGCACTTATAATGAAAATTTACTAGAAACTTTTGAACAATCAGGTGGAATGGATTTCTATTCTAAAGGAAAAGTATCTAGAGGGATCTAGGATTATCTCTATTTGATGGACAATGGAGCTCTTACTTCTAGTTCTGTGATGTGGAATAAACTCTTAAAAATCAAGAATTTACTATCTTTAAGATCCTCTTTGCCGATTAGATTAGGTAACTTGGTTTCTTTTTGGGATGAAAATTGGTTATCCTTGTAGGCTCCTAGTCTACATCCTATTTTTTCTATTTTTTAGCTAGACCTCATTACCTAGTTGGGAGTTAACATATCAGATTACATTGATTTATCTATTGATCCACCTAGATGAAAGATTGACCCTAACTGGTTCAACCCCCCCTTCGATTGGGTGCTAAAGAACTCCTTAGAATAGTCAGGAACCACAAGTTGTTCCCTTCCAACATTCTAGACTCATTGGTTTGGACGACTTCTAAAGATTCCATGTATTATATTAGACTAGATACAATCTCCTTTCTAGTTCTTGGAACCCTATGTTTGATTGGATGTGTCTATGAAGAGGAAATTCCCTACCTAAAATCAATTTTATTTTGTGGAATGTTTGTCAAAAAAGGATCCTTCCACTAGATAATTTGCAAAAAAAAAAGCATACAACTTGGGAATCAGTGTTATTTTGTGTGAGAAAAAGGTTGAGTCCCTCCCTCACTTTCTTTTCCATTATTCTTACTTCTGGAAGGTTAAGAAAAAAATCCAATCTCTCTTAAAAGTTTGTTGGGTCTAGCAAAAATATGTTCATGAGATTTTGGACTGTTGGCCCCCCTAGTGTCTCACCCTATGCTTGTTTAGCTTTGGTGGAAATATTTATTCTTCATAGGGTGGGAACTCTGGAAGGAGTTCAATAACAAATTATTTAAAAACAAAAGGTCCCCATGGTTGGTGGCGGCCAACAAGATTATTAGTCAATTCAAGTTGTTTAGTTGATTTTGTTATCCATTGCAAGCCGAAAAGAAATCCTAATGTTCTAGAGGTCTCTATTGCATATTCTTGGAATCTTTTAGAGGCCCTTAATGCCCACAATTCTCTTATCCTGTTGGATAGGTGAAGTACTTCTTGGTCCCCCCAAGCCTGCTTGGGTGAAGCTCAAGTTTGTCAGCTCAACCAAACCTAAACAAAGTTGGGTGGGTGGGGGTGGGGTCATCCATGACCAGAAGGGGGATTTAATTCTAGCTTATGCAATCAACTTGGGGGTTCAATATTCTAGTTTTTACAAGATGGTAGTGGCCTTCCATGACATACAAATTACCACACAAGCTGGGCTCATGAATTTTGTTATAAAAGGGGATTCTTGAAACATGATGCTCATGCTAACTAGGAAATCCATTCCATGTTGGACCCTCCAGGACCCTGTGGCCTCAACTTGTAATCTCATGATTTCCCTTGAGAACTATAGTGTTAATCACATGTATAGGAGCTATAATAAAGTGGTTGATGCATTAGCAAATCTTGGAGCATTTACTCCAATTTAGTAAAATGGGATAATATCCTCCATATCCCAAGTAAGGTGCTCAAATTAATTCAACATGATGATAAATTACTATTCAAATGAGGTTGATTTGGATATGTTTTCAGCTTGTATTGATAGTTTACATGCTCCTTAATTAAGGAAACTTAATCCTACTAATTAATCTTTTCATATTTATATTTACTTTCGGCTTTGGTTTTCGTATAGCCGTTTATATAGTTGGTGCTACCTTGTTCTAAAAATTGTGTTTTTAGCAATAGGGGTGATTTGGTTAAGGATGAACCTACCAGTTGGGATGGATGGAAGCAAGAAAATAGGTTTGGGCCATTCTAGAACAGGGAAAGTTGGCTTTGTTTGTCAACGGGATGTAGGGGCATGACCCCAAAGTTTCTTTGGATTCACTAATTATTGGGTGGATGGACCTGTTATTGTTGAAGGGGTCTTTTTTCATGGTGGCCCCTGAGCTTATTGTAGAGGTGACGAGGTTCTCTCTAGAAGGGATTTGCATTCCTTGCAAGTCAAAATTCCATTACCAGGAAGACATGAAGCATTTTCTAAAAGAGTGTGAGAGGATGAATAGATTGCATAATGACTTTAACTATGTGGACCTACCTAGAATTTGGAGAAAAATTGTTGAAGTCTTCATGAGGTATGCCACGCTTGAAGGGAAAAATTTTTGCTTCCACACTCATATTTTCCCTATGCTTAATCATCTTAGGTATAATTTCAATATGAGATTCCCTTTTTGGCTTTTATCCTCACTTGAGAAATCTATTAGAAGTGTCTAGGATAAATGAAAGAAATTACCCATCCACCAAGGCCTTATTTATCATCTATGCAATTTTCATTCTATGAGGCTTCCTTCCTTAACTCTATTTGAAAGAAAACTCTAACCATTCACAACCCCACCAATCACTTTGTGGACCCTAGCCCCTCTATTACTCTAGATGAAACCCCTCCTATCATCTTCCATAACACCAAGGCCTGAGCTAAAGCCCTTGCGAATGAAAAAATCCCCCCCCACCACATCAAATGCACCCCTTTATCGAAACCTACACTTATTTCTACTTTTGGGTCAGGGGATTCTAACAATTCTAATGATGATGAGTCATGGAATCCAACCTCGATCAACTCTTCATTGCACACTTATTCTCATGCAAATATCTCTTATGTTCCCAACACCCCTCCAATTACTAACCCTAACCCTCAAAATTATCCTAATTTATGCATCTATTTGAAGGAAACTGGTACTGAACCTAGGTCGATTCTTATCCCTCTTGACCCCCTTAGCAAAAAAATCAATGAAATATCAAAGATTATTAACATCTAGAAGGATATCATGAAGTGGCTTTTGGGTAAGTTGATCACGACTAAAGAAAGAATTCAAATTATGGAGGGAAAGGTTCTCGAGTAGTAGGTTCCATGGCTGAGGGAGGTAGAGAACAAGGAGCACTAGGACATGATTGCCTCTTTGGCCAAGTTGTTTGAGAAGTGGGAAAAGTGGGAAAAGGAACTAGAAGATTTACATTCCATTGTTGGTACTGAGGAAGAAAAAAATAATTTACTAACTAAGATTGATGCCATCCATCAGAGCCAAGAGAAAACCATGTAATGCATTAGGGTCATCACTGATAATAGCAAAGAAATTGTGAAGAACACTACCCTAACCCTTCAGGTTTTTAAGAATGAATTAAGGAAGTTCCAAGGGAAACGAGTTGTGGTTGGTTTGGAGGATGGTCATATGCAGAAGAAGAAGGGTAAAATGGTAGATACCTCGGCTCATGATGTCACGATGAATACTCAACCCATTCAGTAGGGGCCTGTGACTTTTGAAAAGAAGCTCTAATTCCTATCTCAAGAATGGAATGTTATCATTGGTCCCAAGTTATTGGGAGACCTGTAGGTGTTCTATGGTTCTATGCTAGTCTTAGCTCTATGTGTTTTCTTATTTATTTTTTCTGGTCGAGAACTGTTTAAATGTGAGTTTTTCTTTTAAGTTTTTGGGTTTCTCACTTCTCATGAGTTCCTCATTTTCCTCTTTGGCTGTTTTGTAATAGGTACTAGCCTTTCCAATTTTAATTTAATCAAATCGATGCAAATGATGTTAAAAATGGGATTAATGATGTTAATAAAGTGAAATGCAAGAATGATAATGAAAGTGATGCCGATAATGGAAAAATACCATTCATAATGTGTGATATGCATTAAGCAATTTTTACATGTCTATAAGGGTAGGTAACACAACAAGACCCACTTGAATAGGTAACATGATTGTTCCTAATGGTTGTCTACCCACATTATTGAAACTATAAATAGATAAAGCATTAGGTTGAATAAGATACCTATCCACACTAATCTTGTTTAAAAGGTCAACACTACAAACATTAAGACAACACGTTATCAACATGGGTATACCTAACACCAATTTTATTAATTATAACAATTATCATCAAGGAATCATATATTTTTTGAATCTCAAGAGGTGGTAATTCACTTTGATAAAATGTAGTATCCTAATTGATTGAACTCATACCCTCAAGAAAAGCTACTACATCAGTTGGTTTAGCATAATGTGGCACAACAACTTTTTGTAAAGCCTATTGATGTATACTATGATAGATAGGTGAATTTTGAATCAAGTCCCACAATAAAATCTTAGCCTTAGTAGCACAAATATACTCCACAACATCATACTCCTTACCATTATGTTGAGGCAAACGAAGTGTTCGAAGGAGAATATGTTGCTAGAATGATATTAATGATAGAATTATTGGCATTTTTTTCATTGCTTGTTGTTTCTTATATTGTACATATGAGAAATGACATGGTAATATTTTTGTTGTGATAGATTTTTTTGTATGAGGTTATATTGATTCAATTGTATTACAAAAGTTAAGATATAATCAGGGTTTTTTTTTTTTTTGTGGTGGTCCAATAATAAGCATAAGTTTATTTTTCATTTCAGGTTGATTTGAAGGTGGGTAAATGACTAGTTGTGGTATGATTATGTTTATTATTCTTTGATATTATCACACTTTAGTATCCTTAGTGAACTATTTAGGTATGATAAATTCATTGAGGACTTCATCTAGCATATAAAAATCATTCCTATTAAAAGGCTCATAATGTGTATTATAACACACTTGGAGAAAGAGATCTAACATGTTCAAATTACAATACTTTCTCCAACACGTTAATTACAACCTTAATTATAAGGTTCAATTTGTGTTAATTCCTATTACTACTAGTTATGAGTAAATTATAAAAAATCAAGTTTATTACAATACCGTTTTTAGCAATAGGTTTCAAATTTGAATATAGAACACAAATATCAATCTTCTCCTAAATTTTGGCTAAAACTGAGAAGATTAGGGGGTTTTTGTGCCGTAAACTAGAGTTGAAATTTTTAGAAAGTTTGAAATTCCTGACATTGATTATAGTTAACAAAGGTTTGATACTAGTACAATTTATATCTAAAACTAAAAATTCTTCAAAATTTCCCATTTTTTGTAGAAAAGTATGACTCAAGGAAATGAACTAGGGTTTCCAAATTTTATAAAAATAATAATCCTTTCAACCAATTCAAGCATTAATTCAAAAAATTATTATATTATCTACAAATATGATCTATTAAAAAATGCAAATGAAATAATATTTCCAATAATTACAAGAAATTTAAACAAATAACACTTTATTTTCAACTTTAAACACACTTTTTGAAAAAAAAAAAAGAGATCCAATTTCTAAATTTATTCTTGATTATTTAGATCTAAAGGATATGCAATATGAATCAAAATATTTATTTAGTGTACGAAATGTTGGGTTCACAAAAAATAAGATGTGGAAAAAGAAATCCTAGGTCTAGTGTATAGATTACTAAGATCAGTCTTTCTTAGCATTAAAATTAGAAGCCAAGACAACAAGCTAATGAGATTGGAAAATAATCTAGATGGAGAGCCAATCTACCATGGGCTTATATTTTATATTGCTTTGAAAATAGATAGGATTTATTATTAATTAATTGACCTATTTTAACTCTATAACCTAATCTAAAAATATAATCTTTCTACACATAAGCAATTAAAATTTCACAAACTAAGGATATATATATAAGAAGAGAAAAACATTGTCCACATGTACTAAAAATTTGGGGCTAAAATAAGGGGTCAATGGCATTGAGTTCCTTTGATTGTGAATGAAACTCGGCCCTATAACTTGCATATCTAAAACTTCCAAGTTTGCACTTTGTAGTTCCACTCTATAATTTATTTGTCTCTGTATATGAATCTATAAAACCATAACAAAGAGTAGAAATATGGTGGCTATATAGGATTTTTTCCTTGGTCAAACACCTATGTTGGAATTTCTACCTCCACAAATAGTCAATTGGTTGACTGATAAAATGTATGTTCTCCTAACATTAAGTGTGGCTAAGGTTGTAATAAGATATGATAGAGCGAATAACCGAAGATCATCAACTGTAGAAAACTTCACAAAATAGCGAGAGAGACACAAGGCCATTTCACCAAACAAGGAGTGAAAAATATGAGATGAATAATTTACATAATGTACAGGCTTTTAAAGCCATGAAAATGTTGACAGGTAAGAAAACTACCCACACGGGAATAAACCACTTAGATTAATAAATGCAAAATTAAACTAAATGCAAGACTAAGTAAACTTAAGCGGGTAAATGTAATTTACTCTAACACCCCCCCTTAAGTGTAACTTAGGCAGAATGAAGATGAAAAATGTAGTATGGGTCTTTACTACATAGCCATGTTAGGTACCGATTTACAATGCAAAAAGAAATCTCTCAGAAGTGGAAAAAAGGATAAAAACCCAGTGGGAGAAAACCCCTCTCCAAAAGAGAGAAAATAAATTTAAAAAATGATGCATGGACGGAGGACTCAATCACACCCCCCAAGGTCTACATATATCATATATATACAATCAATGGCCCCCCCATAAGAGGGAAAGAGAGATTCTATATATCCCCCCCACAATGTGTAATCACCTACAAAAATGGTAAGTTCCTGAAGACAAAAAATGATCCAATGCCGACAAACCACTTGTCTCCCTTTTGGAAGAAACAAAACCAAATACAAATGTAGGTATGCTTCCCAAAGAAGCATGCAAATGTATGATGGTGTCTCTGAAATATGCTCATGTGTCACCAAGACCTTGGAAAATGATGCCACAAACCAATCAGGAACATGCCCAATCATAATAGAAGGTGAAAAAAAAGGTACCACTGGAAACTGATCCTGAACAATATCTAGAGATGGAAATCGGGTGACAATAGTTGTACCACAACTATCATCAAATAGGAGGGATATACCCTCAAATGTGTCCTCCAAATCTGAAATATGAGATCCTACAAACAAGCAACCAATGTTCAAAAAATACTAATCCCAATCAGGAAGACAATGAGATATTGGGGTGATGAATCACTAGATGTGCGTAATGAATCATCAACAAAAAATGAATGATCATGATGTAGAACAAGAATGATAGGAGTCTCAATCAATGACTCTGCACAATGAATCACTGAATGAGAAGGTACATCAACTAGATTTGATGGAGAAGAAGGAGCATCTGAAGAACCCTCATCATCCTCATCTAAATACTCAAAGTATTCAAAAAATTCAAACTCCTACATAGTAACATGATCATAGGGTATCCTATCTGAAAAATGAAGAGGCATAAGACAATATGAAATACAATAATTTGGGAATGACTGCATATCAAGATCTCCATGTATTTCCTATATTTTAATCCAAAGAGTATATGGACACTCAAAATGATCAACAACATCTAAAGTGGCATCATCAGTATGGATTGTAATAACTCCTAGAACATGATCCATTTTTCAATTCCAGGCAAACTTCTTACTATCAATACTAGGAAGGGGAATAAGATTATATAGGTATGGGAAAAGATGAAGCCATTTCAAGTGATTCAATATCCCATTTCTCCATTGTGTATAATTCCTTATTTCTAACATAATCACAGTAGGATGCAATGAAAATCCCATAATCAACTATGACAAACTTCCAAAAATAAAGACAGTAACCTTCAACAACAAATAGAAATTCCCAAAAACTACAAATTAGAGAAATTTCTCAACCACTACAAAGGTGATGAGAATACCTTTCCGTTGATATGTGTTTTGTGAAAATCGGCCCCCATTTGCAAAAGATATAAAAGAATGAGAAAAGGCCTATAAAGGCACTTCACAAGCATGAGCAAGCACCGAGGGATCAATTCAGGTTGTCCATGTGACCATATCCTTGAGTAGAGGAAAAAATAAATAGGGTCCCTTAAGGCTGAATCATCAAGTTACAACACGGGCAGGGCACCATCACCAAGTCAACACCAATGACAAAGTCTTCACATGAGAGAGAGACTTCAAGTCATGCGAGTCTTTGCTCACAATAATGTAGAGGACTGCGACACAATAAGAAGACTAAAAAAGATCTGGACCACACTCCCAATGTGGGACTAAAATCCAAAAAAATGCTCAACAACCAAACACAAGGTGGCCCACTATACAAACCCTAGCAAATATTTGACAAAAACTTTATAAAATATAAAGTTTTAAAAAAATTAGCCAATCAACACCAAATTGCAGGACTCAGTGTAGTAGCAACAAGATGAAAAAAGGAACCTCTTTGAATCCACATAGAAATCACGCAATGCTTAGGACAAGAAAATTGGCCAAGATTGATACTGCACAAAGAGATTTTCATCTGCTTGTGAGGATCCCTTTGGAAATTGTTTCTCTTCAATGCAAATGCCAATGGAAGAGTGAAAATCGCACTGCCTCCAAACCGGCCTCCAACAAGTGAAAAAACATGCCTCCAGAGGAAGATAAAATCATGGCTCTAGATGAAATTCACGGCCACCAGAGATTGCGTCTACAACAAAGGATAGAGATTTTTTTAAAAACGTTCTCCCAATGCCAACAATCACTCTTACCAATTGCTGCCTCAACCAAAAAAATAGTGCCTCTCTAAACCAAAAAATCATCCTTGAAGAAAAAACACCACCGCCCTTGTAGCCTTCAAATGCCTCTACAATTAGCAAATCGTGTCCTCCACAAAAGGAATGATATTTAGCCTCCAAAGACAAGAAATCTAAATAGATTTACTACCATTAATGAATAAATCGATCCTTCAAACAACTGCACCTAGCCTGTGAGAATCCCACGTGCATGTGTTCACAAAGAATGGAGAAATCATTGCCAAAAGAAATGCCTCTCTAAGAGAAACGCAACCATGGCAATGAAATATCCATAGTCACAAGTAATTTGAGTCTCCAAACAAAAGATTTGAGCCTGTGAAAAAAGTCCACTGTCGAGAAACTCACACACAACACATAGGGTTTCAAACAAAAAAAATCCTTCAAATGGTTGGATTGGGCTGCAATGCAAATTAATGCCTCCTATAGGGAAATCGTTCCCTACAAATAGCTAAAATTTCCCTCAAGACAAATCACACCTAGAAAAATGGAAATCAGGCCCGAAGACAAATTCAAATCATTGCCTCCATAAAACACCATCATTCACCAGCATAAAATTGAATGAAAATGAGGCAACTTTGAAAATTTAAAAATTTCAAATGTTGTAATAATCAATCCCAACACTCCGATGAAAAATGTCAATGGAAGAAGGTACTGCAAACTGGGAGGCTTTGATACCACGATAGAGCAAATAACTCGAGATCATCAACTATAGAAAACCTTCAAAAAATAGCGAGAGAGACACGAGGCCATTTCACCAAACAAGGAGTGAAAAATATGAGATGAATAATTTATATAATGTACAAGATTTTAAAGCCCTGAAAAATGCTCATGGGTAAGAAAACTACCCACACAGGAATAAACCACCTAGATTAATAAATGAAAAATAAAACTAAATACAACCCTATGTAAACTTAAGTGGGTAAATGTAATTTACTCTAACAAGATAAAATAATAAAAATAGTTCTCAAATGTGCTAGAGAAGGATTCCTAAATTATATGACAAGATCAACTGAAGAGAAATTCAAATACCCTTAGGAAAATCTAAATTCATAATTTCCTTGGTTAGGGTAGAAAGCATATCAAAGTATAAAGATGAAAATTCTTTCGAAAACAAGTCTTTAGGTTCTTGAAAGAAGAAAAAATATCTCTAAAACCTAAATTCCATCATTTCCTTTTGTTGGAATCAAACTCCAATCATTGTGATAACTTGAATAATTCTAAAATTCTCCTTGTAAATATGTAAAAATGGATGAATTTTGGTAGAGGTCTTCTATATTAATTGCTTCCTCTTTTATTTCAAAATAATAATTCATTTTTTTATAGTGTAACATTGGAAAAAAATAAAGTTTAGGCCAACTCATTTAATTTTATTTTTCATGAATAATTTACCACCAAGGCCCAAACATGAATTCACATTTCCAAAATTAGAGACCAACAAAATGGGAAATCAAATTTGTTGGGTTCCCTTGTCCAACTCTTTTGCACTCAATAAAATTTAATTTATGTGTTTATGTTCTACTTTAATCAATACTTACCCAAACTATGTGCACTTTTTAAGTAAATTCGATGATTTGATTGATAAAACCATTTCTAGCATAGTATTGACACATTCTCCTAGGTTGATGGGAAAAATTCAAGGCTAGAGAAATTTTAATGTGGATTAAGGGAGAGTTCACTAAATAAAATTTAAAATAGAGTGTGAAACTACACTTTCACCTTAAAGGGAGTACAATTTACGATGCTTCACCTACAATAGTGATTAGTAATTTTCCTTTAGATGTTGAACTTGAAGAAGATTCTTTGATGTATATAGGAACCCCTTGTTTCTCAAGTATATGATCAAGGTGGTACATGGTTTTCTTCATACATTTGTCTTCATTACGCCTAGTTTTCTTGGAGAAAGCACACTTCACTTTTTGGTTTTTTTCCAATTTTTATTTATTTTTGCACTAAAATTATTCTTTGTTACATGAAAATTATAACCAAACATTGAATATTAAGGACCTAGTTATGTCAAGATACATAGGACCAATTTTCATCATATTTTTCTATTTCACTTCACTTGAGTTAAAATCTTAGTATATTCAATTTATTGAAGAACTATTGTATCGGGTTAAAGTATTATGAATTAAAATTAATAGTTTATTCTCCAGTTGATGTCCCCTCATGACATCTTGCTTACTAAATATTTTTTTTAATATTTTCTATACATCATTAGGTGTTATGGAAGAATTAATGTGAAAGAGAAGGTCAAAAGAATTGAATGTAGACAATTTTGCATTGGGTTCATCATTTTTATTATGACATTTTCATTTTTCATCAGCTCATATAGGTTCAATTTCCAAACCAATAGTGAAATGATGTAATCCTATTTTCTTGAGCTTTATCTTCATTGATTTGTTCCATTCATAGAAGTTAAATAGAGTTAGGATTATATCCATTTTTTAAAATAACAGACAATACAACCCACCTTGATTATGATTTTAATCCCCCCTAATATTTGGTACTTTATATGTTTAAATACATATAATAATTTTAATGTAATGAATAATGGTCATTTATAATTGATTTTGATATCATTTTTCAATTTAATGGGAAAGTGATATTCAATTATAAAAAACCTTTACTCAATATGTGTGGCTAAACAAAATATAGAATAATCATATCTTCCTAATTCTTCACTTAGAAACTAAAATTTTACCTTTTACTAGTGGAGAAAAAAATTATATTTAAAAAAATATTTTTTAAATCATGTTGATGCTAAAATATTTGCAATATAGAGGGATTTCCATTGACCATTCACAATAAAATTTGTAACTTACTATTTGAAAGTTATGGAAAAAAGAAAATGGCTCCCCCTTTTGACGATTGCAAAATTTCCCATTTTGAAACCACTTTGATACAATCTAATAGTTAATGTTATATGAAATAATAAGTGTACACAATTACACTAAATTTTGGTGACAATAAATTAATGTTACCCTAACATTAATAAAATTGCAACAAAGTAATTTAAAATAAACAATAAAAGCCAAGTAGTGGGGAGCCTGGAAACCTTTTTAAAAGGGAGTTTGAACACTTGAAAAAATATGATGGGACACATGAGGTTGTTGTGTGGAGGATAAGAAATGTGAGAATTATTATAAAATAGCATCACTTGATAATTCTACAAAATTATCTATAGAAAGTGGAGAATGGATGCCACATGGGAAATTTGAAACCTTCTTTGATGCCTAAAAAAGAAGTATCACATATAGGTTGGTATATGTCTACAATTATTATCCTTAACACAACAGGTTTGATCTTTATAAACAACTTGAGTTAGTAAATTGGCCTTCACTGTTTTTACCATTATACTTACACCAATGCCCACAATATGAGCAATGCCTTTGATCAAATTGACCTATATAGAAAGAGATTATATAGAGAGGAGGAGGTTTTCATTAGAATATGGCATGGCTAGGAAGAATGATGGTAATGAATGAACAGATCAAAAAAATTATAAGTATAGAAATCACATGACTTAAAATAGTGACTATGTAGGTTTACACATACAAATCAACTATCACAAATTGACCTAGTTTTCTATAGCTCAATATCCATTGTCACCTATTTTTGGAGATTGATCAAATGTGACATGGGTCACACCTTTATAATGCATGTAAACCAACTTGACTCAATTCCTTAATTTTCTCTCTATAGAGTATGATGCAATGCTATGTACCCAAATAGTGATTTACGACTTCTCCAAATGATAATATGGATTTAACAATCACTATTGAAATGTATCGTAGCCTTTCTCTAGTCAGATGGTACCTTGAATTGTCTTCAATAGAGAACACACAACAAACCAAAGATTGTGTGGGAGATAAACTCATAAATAATACAAACCAACAAATAAATGTAGAACTTATTTGATCTACCATGTCAGAGTTTGCAAGCTTTTTGCTTGATTTTTAGTATCAACAAGTCACACAAGTCAAGAAAGTGCATAGTTTAAATATGACATAAAAATTGTAATGATACATAAGATCTAAATGATTGATTGGAAGTGTGTTAAATCCTCGATGACGAGGATGTACATATAATATGATGAGTTTTATTAACTAAAGGAGTGTTCAAATCATGGTGGCAACAATGCTCCACCAAGTAGCAAATAAAGAATGCCACACATAATTAAATATTTTAACTACCTTTTCAAGTGACACATTGCCATATAAGGTGGCTTAATACATAAAGTAAAATTAACAATTAAATAAAACTTATTTTACTCTAATAGAAATGACAAATATTTATTTTAATTTTTTGTTGAATTTCAAGTTTTATACGTATGAGCAACTACATGATATTAATGAGATTTTTGCAATTCATTTTGTTGTATATGGTTGTGTTTAGTAAGTTGTCTTGTAAAATTTAATATATGACTAGGATATTTTTTCTTGTTTCAAGGAGGTCCAATAATGAGGATAGATTGATTTTGTTGTTGAGGTTTTTAATAGGAGAGAACATAATCAGTTTTGACATTACTAAATCAATTGAATTTATTAGTATTTGACTTATTGAAGTTTAAAGAGTCTTAGAGGATTATTGAGATGATATGAAGTCATCAAGGGCTTCATCTAAAATATCAAAATCATTGCTACTGAAAGGCTTATAAAATGCATGAAAGTATTATAGAAAAAGATCTGACATGATCAAATGACTCTAATTTTTCCAAGATATCAACAATTTATGTGTTTTTTTTTTTAAATTACCAATTGAAATGTTGAATTTCTTATATTTTTATTTTTTATGGTCCAACATAGTAGATCAAGTATGTTACCAAGAAAATTCTTAGAAAACAAAATCTAGATCTGGGTAGTGGATACATGTCATGGATTTAATATCCTTTCTAAACAAGGCTCTTGATAAAAATGGTTTTCATGGAATTCAAACTCTCTTACAGTATACATTGTGTTCCTCTACAACAAGAATTGGTTATCAATGCCCTCCACTTTTTCATAAGACTTTTATTAAAGCCTCTAACCCATCACCTCCTCATTTTTCAAGTAGAAACAACATAATTTCTACTATGTATCCCTTATTTTATATAGAGAATATATTATGCACTACTTTGAGGATGGAAATAATCACCTTTCCACCTCATTGAAATAAAACTCTTTCAAAGAAAATAAAACATAATTCATCCTTTTTGCATATCATCAATTTTCTGGCATTCCATTCATGAGTGTTTTTCCTTAAAGAGAAAACTGCAATAGTTAATTCAAATATATGGCATTGATGTGGATCCAAATAAAATAATAAATTATTTATTATGGTGTTTCTCTTTGCTATGTTCCATTAGTAGCATCATATGATGCTCATTACCATGTATGGGGGAACAAAATATTTTGTGCAAATATATTTAATCATTGGAGAGCAACATGATAATATCCAACATGGTTTTCCTTCTCCGTATACTTGAGGGGTAAGGATAACTAATCATGTGAGGTGTGTATCCTTTCTAGAGGATCCCCTCTTCATGCATTATCTCCTTAGTGATTACACTAACATTTTAAAGTGGGGGCCATATTCTCCCATCCATTATGGAATCTAATAAAAATTCAATCCATGTTGTGTCCCTTTAGTGGTAGTATCATAAATGGTATCCCATACGGTGTTGCCCTATAATGAATTCATGTTCCCATTTAGTGGTCGTATTATGCATGATATACCTAAAGGTATGACCTTGCAATTTATTAAAGTGACCCTTTATTTGTGGTATTATACATGATATCGCTTAAAGTGTGGCCTTCAAAATTGTTCATGTGCCCCTTTTTTTGGTGGTATTATGCATGATATCCCCTAAGTTGTTTCCTTGCAAATTGTTAGTGGTGGTATTATGCATGATATCCCCAAAGGTGTATCCTTGCAATTCATTCACATACCCCTTTAGTGGTGGTATTATACATGATATCCATTAAAGTGATGCCTTACAAATTGTTCATGTGCCCTTTAGTGGTGGTATTATATGTAATACTCCCTAGGGCGTAGTCATTATTTTTTTCATGTACATGCTTTGTGGTGGTGTTATTTATAATTCCCCCTAAGGCATGGTTGGAAATTCATATGACATGATGTAAAAAATTATACACCCCTTAAGGTGATTCATCTATCACTATGAACTAAAGTTTTTTTTCTCTCTTAAAGAGATTCATCCCTTATAACATTAAACTTGTATACAGTCCCTGAGGTGTGGTTTATAAAAGAATATATATTTAGTATAATGGATCTTGTTATTTTGTGAAATTGACCTTTTTTTATATGGAAACCTATCATAATGCAACTTTCTTGCTAGTTGAGCCATATGTTTCATGGGTAAACTAGCATAATACAACTTGTTGGCCTTATAAAATGCATCATATTGCAAATAAAATTAGCATAATACAAAATTTTCCTAGTAGAGTCATGTCTTTCATGAGTAAACTCGCATAACAAAAGTTGCTAACCTTGTGAAACTCATCATATTGCATGGAAACCTAGCATAACAAAGCTTTCTAGCCATTGGATCTATGTAGCTCATGAGTGATCTAGCATAACTCAACTTTATGATCCTTATGAGAGAATCCTAATGTATAACATTAGATTTTATGGATGATGTTTGGTATTTGAGACAAATTTCAAATTGAGGTCTCTTTACTTTACCATCTAGAATCCTTTTTAGTGTACTAACCTTGCTTTTGTGTTTTATTATGTTATGTTTTCTATGTGTTTACCTTGTTCCTTTTGCATATTCTCTTTGTGTCTTCATTTTATATTTTTTTTGTGTATGCCTCATATTTGTCATGATGTATTGCACCTCATGTGTGTGTGCTCTTTGTATTTATAGTATTTTTTCATAGTATATTTATCTTGGGGGATAATGCATCCCAAAGATTTCATATCATCCTACATATCCAATGTTGGGATAAAATAACCCATTTTCTCTTATCCTTACTTTAATATGAGCATGAGCATGAGTTCACACTCTCACTAAAGTGGGGGCTAAATGTAAGTTCATAAATTGTCACCCTTGACAATTTCACGTAGGGTTTAGCTCCAAACTATCTTCTTGAACCTAATTATGCTCTTAAAGTTTTGGTTTTATGGTCATTTCTAGGAAAAAAATAAAATTGGGAAATTGATGAATGGGAAATTGGATAACTTTTTGAGATATCACACTTTTCTCATTCAACCATTAACTAATGTCCTAAGAGTCCTAATTGGATTGACTAACAACCTCACAACGTGAGCCAATTCTCAATTAGGAGGGTCCTAGGAAGGGGCTCTTAAGTTCTAAGGTGTTCACCACCAAGAAAATTCTTGGAAAGGAAAATGTTTGAAAACATGTTGTGATATGTAAAATGACCTAAAACTAGAAATTCAAGCTAAATGAAAATACAAAAGATGAAATTATGCAATAGGGAGATGGTATGTGTGCACCTTGAAAATATAGAGATGTCGCGAGGATTCTAGAAATGCAAAGAGGCTACCAAAATATGTTGTGGAGGACTAAGATGCCCAGGATAGTTGCGTATTAGTCTTGTTGCTATTTTTTTAGTGCAAATGTGGAGTCTTTGGATCTCGGAACTGGATCTCTCAAAATCTCTAAAAAATAAGCTTGGGAGGACTATGACGCCCAAGATGGCATATTAGTCCCGTTCTTAATTTTTGCAAACTCTAAACACATTCCTAAGCTCTTAGGTTTGCACTGGCTTCCCTTTTGATCTTAGGTTTTGGAACTTCTAAATATGGCTTGTAAGTGAGTTTTCATGAAGATGACAACTTTTTGATGCAACTTTTCACTCCAAGTGATCTTCACGCCCACAACCTAAATCTACAATCACAAGTATGCAAGATGGAAAAACTTTTTTGTTAGTGAATGGGGGTTTTCCTTGGTCAAACCCCTTATAGGTAATTAAACCAAATGATGAAATGAAGCATGAAATATGAAATGTGTAGATAATATCACCTTGTATGATTTCTTGTGAAGAAAATCTACAATCTACCATGTAGTTAACATGAAGAATGTAGATCTGCGATCCTTGCATATGATGTGAACAATAGTTGTAAATATTTATTCAATGTTGCATCCACAATCTTGGCTCAACAACATGAATGGATACACTAAACCCTTGACGTGATGCTTGAATTCTTAATGATGGCTTCAAATACTTGATGAATCTGCTCTTGAATACTATTGTGAACTCAATTATGCTATGATAAAAGATCTCACAAAAGACTTGGGTTGAAATAAATCAAGGAACTTTGTATTTATACTTATCTATGCTTAATATCCCAAAATTATATCACAACAAGCCAACATATGAATTCATTAAATAAAGGAGGCTAAATCCCGCCAGAATTTGAAATTAAATCTCAAAAATGACTCAAGGAGGACTAAGATGCCCAAGGTGGCATCTTAGTCCACAGTCCTAAAAACTTGGGGCACAAACACCAAAAAGGAGCCCAATCTAGAGATACCAAAATTAGGGTCTCGAGAGCCTTGGGGGACTAAGGTGCCCTTGGTGGGATTTTAGTCCTGACCCAAAAATAAGGGACACACCGATGGAGTCATTAAATTATCATTTATGCATTGGATAATGTCGAGATTAACCACAAAAATATGTAATTAATAGATATTGTGGACACAAAATAGCACCAATTAAGCCATAAAGAAGCATAAATAAATCAAGGTGGGCCCAAACTAGTGTGAAAATGCAAGGGTATGCATTTTACTGCACTACATTTAGCTCCCACTTTAGTGAGAGGATGAACTTACTTCAAACTCACAGTAAAGTAGGCAACCACACAATCAAGAGGGGTTCAAATGTACAAATGTTAGCAAGATAGGATGAAAATAATCAAGAGGGTGGCGAAGCCCCTAGGATCAAGATCCTATGGAAAATCCAACATAGGCATAATGGAGCATGCTTGTGGATGATATATGAAGCCATAACTAGATTGGAAACATACACTATCAAAGATAAGAAAAAGGAAAAAAAAAAGGAAAAGGAAAACTACAACGGATCAATCTTCGATTGGTCATCCAATGCAGTGGACCAAGTCTAGGCTATTTGTCCAAAAAGGCTTACAAGTGGAACACACTATCCACTATGCAAACAAAACGTATGCTCATGAGGGCTAGTGGGAGTTAGGTGTTCACTAGGTGAGCCCCAAGGGACCATATCAAAGCCATACCTCCATGACTTTAATAAGGTACAAAAATGCATGCTCACAAGGGCTAGTGAAGCTAGGTGTTCACTAGGTGAGCCCCAGGGGACAATATCCAAGCTATACCTTCATGACTTTAATAAGGTACAAAAATGCAACGAGAAAGAGGGATGCTCAAAGGGATTTTTCTTAGTTCGTGTGAGGTCTTACTCTTAGGGGACATCATTCCTAATGTCTCAAGAGAGGACCGATCAAAAGGTAAAAGATTCACTACTTAAGGGATACAGTGTGTTGTATCACCACTAAGGGGAATATAATATGCTAAGATAAATCACACTCTTGAAGGACATTACTCCCAATGTCACCACAAAGAGGAAAACACATCGAATGAAATAAGAAAATTACATCAAAGAACATGAAAAGGAAAAAAATGCAATCGAAATCATGCTAAAGTAATGCCAATGTATGCCCCCACTTTAAAGAAATTGCTATCACCATGATGTGAGCAATTACTTTAAAGTAGAAAATGAAAATGTAAACAAGAAGAAAGACATGAGAGTCAACTTGGAAAGCCCTATGCCAAGTCATATGTTTCTGAGTAAAGTTGCATCATGCTAGAGAAAAGGAAAATAAATGGGTTACCCCCAAAATAAAAATAACAAACACATAAGAGATCTATGGATTTTGGGTCAGTATGTTCTTTGCTACAATGTTATTAGAGAGCTTGGAACTGTCATCATTCCCCAAATAAATAGAAATAGAAGAATGACACAAAGAGAGTGAAAACAAAGAAAAATAAAAAGCCTTTTGGGTCAAGATGAAAGAGACATAGGGTGCCTCAACACCTTGCATCATCCCCAAAATGAGAACACAAGACAAATGAAAAGGAAAATGAAAGGCAAATAAAAGATAATGAAAAATATTTTGGGTCAACATGAAGGAGACATGAATGTCTCAATGCCTTGCATCATCCCAGAAAGGAAAAAAAAAGAAATGAAAAAATGAAAGGAAAATTCAAAAGGAAAAACTATACAACATATAGAAGAATGAAGGTTCAAATAGAGGAATGCACATAGAGAGAGAAACATCAAACAAAACATCATGGGGGATCACGTTATGCATACACAAGCAAACAAAAAGAAAATGCAAAAGATTAGTAAGGCATAAGCGATTCAACCTAAAGCAAGTCACTGACCTCCCAATCTCAGTCTGTATAAGCGGAAGGTAGATAACGAACCTAAGGGACAACAAAAAATGCCTTACTAGGACAAGGCCATCTTCCTCTTGTCCCCGCTAAGTGCAAGACAAGAATGGGCTGAGGAAGGTGATGGGAAGGATCATGTAATAGTGAGAAATGTAACATTCTATAGCTATTACATGACAAGGAGTTGAGAGTATGTTATGCGATCACTGGGTAGCAATTATTGCCATCGAAGTGATACTTGCTCAATATTTATTTCAATACACAACACTCATCACTACTATGTCCAAGAACTCAATGATATGCACAATGTGGAACTTTTGCATCTTTAGGACATAACACAAGTTGGTTCATGGGTGGTAATAATATTAACCCTTAGTTGAGAAGTA
The DNA here is from genome assembly GCA_007258455.2 of Sequoia sempervirens. NCBI lineage: Eukaryota > Viridiplantae > Streptophyta > Pinopsida > Cupressales > Cupressaceae > Sequoia > Sequoia sempervirens. Next base: position 182,402,913 of record VDFB02256132.1, on the reverse strand, counting down.
TTTGTAATTTTTGTTCACTTTCAGGTTGTCGATGGAGAGGTTGTAACTTTTGTAATTTGTAAGGCCTCTTGTGTTTGCTAGATTCACCAACTTCTCTAGATGGGATTAGGGTAGGAGGTCTTGAGATGAAACTAAACATCTCAAGAGGTGGTACTGTGGGAAGATTTGGTTATTTAATGGAGGGATAGAAGGATGCATTAGCTTCAAGGTTATCGAGACAATCATTTAGGAACTTATTCATGCTATCATCATCTTCTCCAATGATGTCAACATCACGAGGATGACATGCATTAGGAGTTGAGTGAGCATGAGTGAGTTCAATTTCATTAGGGTCATTACCAAAGGCACAATTTGACACATCTACGAAAGATTTCAAAGACATCCACAATTTTCTAAAGCACATATCCATGATGCAAGATTGAACAAATACACTTGAAATGAAAGAAAATAGAATAACAACAATGCTGAAAAGTGAAACAGAAAATAGAAGCAGCCCACTGAAAAGCAATTCAGATCTTGAAAAATGAAGAATCAAATTCAACAGGGACTAAGATGCCAGAAAGGGCGTCTTGGTCCTCCTGGTGAGATTTTGAAGTTCTATAGGCTGAAATAGGAAGCAAACAATAGAGAGAGACTTCTGAGGAAAAAATTCTAAGAGGGACTAAGACACCGGGAAGGGTGTTTTAGTCCTAGCTGATGTTTTTTGCAGAAAAATAGTGAATTCTGGAATGTCAACAATGTTTACAGATTGCCTATGCAAGATACTGATGCTTAGAAATATAAAAATGTATAAATAATTGCAAGAAAAAGTAACTAGGAACAAGCAATTGAATACAATATGGAATGCAAGTTTTTTCAATTTTGAATGCAATAATAATCTTTCAAAATGAAATGAAGATGAAGAACAATGCACTTTTTCAGTTTTTCAATGAAATGAAATGATGCAAGAAAGTAAAAATGCAACCTATATGCACTTTCACTAATGCAAATATAGGAAATCCTAAATGCAATTTCACGAATGCAAAATGCAAGAAACCCTAGATGCACTTTCACTAATGCAAGAATGAATGCAATATAAATCTAAGAACATTAATGGACTCCAAATCATAAATGAAATAAATGCTCAAAAGTCAGGTTCACCAAAATTATGCATGGGAAAATGGGTACCTAATGGTATCACACTTTTTCTACTCAAGTATTCACTAATGTCCTAGGAGTCCCAATTGGATTGACTAACAACCTCTCAAGGTTATTCAATTTCACAATTAGGAAGGTCCTAGGAGGGGGTTCTTTAAGTTCTAAGGGGTTCACCACCAAGCAAATGCTTGGAAAAGAGAATGTTTGAAAACACAATGTGATAAGAAAAATGATCTAAAACTAGAAATGTAAGATAAATGAGAGATGCAAATGATGAAATTATGCAATAGGGAGATAGTATGTGTGTAGCCAGGAAATCTAAAGATGTTGTGAGGATTTTGGAAATGTTTAGAAGCTTTCAAAATATGTTGTGGAGGACTAAGATGCCCAAAATGGTGTATTAGTCCCGCTACTTTTTTTCGAGCCAAATACGAAGTCTTTGAATCTCGAAAAATCTCTGAAAAAATAAGCCTAGGAGGACAAAGACACCCAAGGTGGTGTATTAGTCTCATTCTTAATTTCTATAAACTCTAAACAAGATCCCGAGCTCTAAGTTCTGCACTAGCTTCCTTTCTGATCTCAGGTTGTGAAACTTCCGAATGTGACCTCTAGTTGAGTTTCCGTGAAGATGAAAACTTTTTCATGCAACTTTGCACTCCAAGTGATCTTCAAGTCTACAACCTATATTTGCAATCACAAACGCATAAGAGGGAAAACATTGTTGATTGTTACTGAATGGGGGTTTTCCTTGGTCAAACCCCTTGTTGGTAGTTAAACCTTGACATGAAATAGAAATGGTGAAGGAAATGGTTAATGAACAACATGCAATGCTACAACTCACCAAACCTTTGTAAATTTTGCAAATTTTTGTGCAATGGTTGCAATGGATATGGATCTTGAATGCTTGAAAGATAGAACTTGAATTACTTGCTTGAATCAAAACCCAACATCATGAATGTTAGCACAACAACACACATGATGCAAGAAAACTCTTTGATATGATGCTTGAATCTAAAAATGGCTCCAAATGCTTGAAGAATCTACTCTTGAATTCTCTTGTGAACTCTATTATGCTATGATAAGAGATCTCACAAAAGACTTGGGTTGAAATGAATGAAGGAACCTTGTATTTATACTTATCTATGCTTAATATCCTTAAATTATATCACACCAAGCTGACATATGAATTCATTAAATAAAGGAGGCTAAATCCCAACAGAATTTGAAATTAAATCTCAAAAATGACCCAAGGAGGACTAAGAGGCTCTAGGTGGCATTGTAGGTCCTAAAAGCTTGGGGAATAGACACCAAAAAGGGGCCCAATCTGGAGATGCCAAAATCAGGGTCCCAATAGCCTTGGGGGACTAAGGCTAGGTGGTGTTTTAGTCTGGACCCAAAAATTAGGGACACATCGATGGAGTCCTAAAAGCTTGGGGAATAGACACCAAAAAGGGGCCCAATCTGGAGATGCCAAAATCAGGGTCCCAATAGCCTTGGGGGACTAAGACGCCCTAGGTGGTGTTTTAGTCTGGACCCAAAAATTAGGGACACATCGATGGAGTCATTAAATTATCATTTATGCATTGGAGAATGTCGGGATTAACCAGAAAAATATGTAATTCATAGGGCTTATGGACACAAAATAGGACCAATTAAGTCATAAAGAAGCATAAATAAATCAAGGCAGGCTCAAACAAGTGTGAAAATGCAAGGCTATGCATTTTCCTACATTACACCTATATCCAAAAATCAAACTTCACATTAAATTTTTTCTTGAAATCCATCAACATGAAAAAAGGAAAGCTAGAAAGAAAGAAAAAACACTTCTAATGCAAGGGTAAGTACAAGAAGTTGAGTCCACGAAACGTGGAAGTTTTTGCCTTAGCCAAAAAAAAAAATCAGCATTGCAAAAACGGGATCCCGTCTAGCTTCGGGATCCCGAGCCTAAATTAAAAACGGGATCCCACTTTTTAAAAAATTAGGATCCTGTTTTTCAAAACGGGATCCCTTTTTCAAAACAGGATCCCGTTTTTAAAAATTTCCATTTTGGAAAATTTTCAAAACGGGATGTATTGAAAATTTTCCAAAGAAATTTCCAAAATGGAAAGTTTCAAAACGGGATCCGATTTGAAAATTTTTCATTTTGAAATTTTCGTTTTGGAAAATTTTCAAAACAGGATCCCGTTTTTTAAAATTCCAAAAATGGAAATTTCCGGTTTTTGGCGATTTTGAAAACGGGATCCCGATTTAAATAACAGGATCCCATTTTGTAGAACCAAAACGAGATCCCGCTTTACAAAACAGGATCCCGCTATGTAAACGGGATCCCGTTTCCAAAAATTTGAAATTGGGTTTTCTTTGTAGGCGGGGTTTTGCCTTGTATTTTGGTTCGGGAAAAGCATTGGGAATCCGAACCTAGGCCTTCAACCTGGTTTGACCTGCAAGTTGAAGGTCCTACCAATGTCAGAGAAAAATACCGAGTTTGGACATATGGCTGACAACTTTTTTTGCATAATTTTTTGACGAAATTAAAACCCATTTTAGATGAGACAATGTGGATTCCAAATATATAAATTTTTTTACAATTGGATTATTTTTTCTATTTTTCAATTAATTTCTAATGAAACTAGTCCATAAACTTTAAATATTTTAATAACTTTTGATCAACATAACATTTTGACGAATGGATTGCACGAGAACAAACTTCAGACAATTCTTTTCAATTTAAAAAAAAAATTCAAAAAATGATAAGTTAAGGTCATCTTATGCATGTCGTATATGACAATTTTTCAAAACGACAAATATGTCTAATAAAAAATTAACAAAAAACAAGTAGTCAATAAAAAATTACAATAAAATATCGAGAACAAGCTTCAGTGAGTCACAAATCTTTTTCCAAAAGGATTTAGAAAAATACGATAATTTAGGTCAAAATATGGATGTTGTACACATGCATGGTATGGTAAAAAAAAGTGACTTTTAAACAGTGGTTTTTATAAATGCCTATTGAAACTCAATTTGTACAATCTGGGTATTGAAATAAATTATATATTTGGAAACTAGGCTCTGAGTACTACATTTTATGATTAGTGATTTTTTTGAAAATGTCATCTCTAAGTGCTTCAAATTTTAAGGTCAAATGTGTCAAATGCTGAAAATCAGGGAAAACACTTCCACTTTTTGGCCAAAAAGTGGACTTAACTTCTTGCACACACCCGCAAAGAACCATCTCAAAGAGAGAAGCTAACTTGAAATGATGAAAATTCCTCCATCCTGCAATGCCACCAACTTCCAATTTACCCTTTCACACTTTTTCTACTTGATGTCTTCGATATGTCTTTTGAGGCCCCATCAAGTGTAGCAAAGATAGCCTTGAAATTCCAAGCATAATTGTTTGAAGATCCACTAGTAACATTGATAAAATCATCTAAAAGATACATAGTAATTCTTTCAATGTTTTAGAATGCGCTTTCCCAAACACTGATAATAAGAAGATAGATTACTTGACTGGTACATCTTAGGGATGATATGTAAACTACTTGACATCTTACAATACTCATAAACCTAATTTGAGTGGCATCTTCTCTTGCAAATCAATTTACCTCCAACTTACCACTAATTGGGGATGCATGCAAATGACTATGTAGCAATTTATAAGTTCTGATATATTGCAAATGAATGATTGTCCCAGTCTTGATTGCATCATTAGAATCTTCAATAACTTTGTTTGGTTTAGTTTGGACAGCCTTGAGAGCACAATCATTTGATAACATAATGTAATTGAACAATTATCAGATTCAATTAAAAATTCATCTTTTATACAATATTGTCTAAATTATCTTTATAACACCTTATTTCTCTTATTATAAAAAAAGGAAACACCTTATTTCTCCAAATAATAAAAACTATCACTTTTGTTTTATAGAATGAAAATAAATTAAAACCACGATATATCACATACCAACAATTTTCAAAGAATTTGAATTAGATGAAAACTTTTGAATCGAGATCAAACACTTTATGCATCCTTTCTACCTTACTGAATCTCCATCACAACTTCACACCTTATGGCAATTGCCTATGTATTGCTGAAAGAGCGAAAGACTTACAGGAAAAATGTCGCCCTGGCCAAGATTTGGTCTGCACGCTCTAGTGTCAATGATGAACCTCCTAGATAAAGGCACAGTTAAGAAATAGTATGAGGGCTTGTGGAGCGAGCTTGATAGGTTCTGATAGATCTTTTGTAGTGTCCTCAAATCTATTCGAAGAAACCCTTATACTTGCATTTATTGGTTCCTTCGTCATTATGAACCATATATCTGAATATATTTGATTGTCAGTTCCTTCCACCGCTATCAGCTAGATATCACCATTAGAAAACTTTTGCATTGGCCCGCATGTAGTAGTATATTCTCCTTTTTCTTTTTATTGTTGACAGATGTTCAATTCTAATGAAGGATTATGCTAAAGGAATATCGACACAAAGGAATGAATTTCCTAATTTACCTTTGATGATTCTTCTTGATGCTAACAAGCATTTAAAATTCTCCATACAGTTACCTGTGCTTTCGTAGGAACCAAAACTGCATCAGCAGATCTTAATGCCTGACTGCCATTTCATTTTTTATTCACTAGTTTCTCAAATTCTTCACACTCATAATTGCACATGAATAGAGATATCGATAAGCTTTGATATCATATGAAGGGAGAAATCTCAGTATATCGATTGATACTCTGAAGATAGATTTATACAAGCAATATTACAGTCAAGGAATAACTGTAACTTTGTAACTGCATAACTATAACTGAACCTCTGCATAACTGCTATATAAAAGAAATCTAACAATGCAATATTTATGCTAACATATGCTTCGGTAATGTTTTTGTTATTTCAATGTGTGGATGGTTAATAGATCTTCTTGAAGTTCTTTTAAAATAAAATAAAAATACGCTCGTGCATGGAAATTTTTGAAAATTAACATCATGGGAATTATAACTTCATTCTCATTCTTTTCTCAATGTTGGAGATAACACCTTTTTCCTCCTACATCCATATCTAAATTTACATTTTCAACTTAATTTTCTACAATTTCTTCTTCTTCATTTTTACTGTGAATATCTTCTAGTGTCTTGCCTCTTCTCATATGACTTTTTATTGCAACCATCATTTATTGCATCCCACTTAGGGCCTCCACTACCTCATATGTCCTTGTAGTAGTTATTGTTGCAACCTTTTCCATCCTTCTCCTTGGTATCATCCTACTATCCTAAATCTCTCTTATTTTTTGTTTCTTCTTTTTGTAGTCCTTTTCGCTACAATATCCCTTATTGCAGGTATAACCCTATAATCATTGCTTACATGATTTCTTTTGACCTCGATCCAATTTTTCTATCTTCCTTCCCAAAGATGTAGTTGCACTTTGAGACCATTTTGATGGCATCTACTACCTATTGTAGGTTCCCAAAATCAAACCAAACCACAACAAACATGTGGAGAAGGGAGGTTGTGATGTTGAAAGCAACCCACACAACCTTTGTAAAAGACCTAAAAACTCTTGCTACAAGAGAAATATTTAGCTTTAGGTAAAATAAGCTATGTTGCAAGTGCAATAGTTAGTGGCTACATGAATATATATCTTATTCTAATTACAAGGTGATCCAAACACTCATACATATAACATAATCAAATTTTAGAATAGAAAAACTTATAAAACAAATTACCATTCATAGAAAGAACACACATTCATTAAAAGTAACTTTTAATAGACAAATATCTTATTTCATTTATATCAAAATAATAGTTATTTACACATACTGGCCAAAATTATGACTCCTCTATTTTTTCTTCCTATTTTTGTGCTCTTCATCTTCTCTACTTTTTTCTTAATTAGTTTCTTGTTTTTCCTTTCCCAAACAAAAATCCCTCAAAAAATCTTAATTTTTCTAAAAAATCCACCTAAAATGGGTGCAAAACATAAAATCTCTTATAAATATTCAAAAATTCATTGTTGGCTTCAAAATCTTCATTAATGTTGCTTCATCTCCATTTTTTCCATTCTATTATTCATCAATGCACCGTATAGTAGGTGGTTTTTCCCCCAAATAGTCAAAAATTATATCTTGAATTGAAATAATTATTCATGGTAGTAGTTAGAAAAAAAGACATCGAAAAATAAGATGGCCCTACATCACTAGTATAATAATATTCTTATGTTAATAGGGTGATGTAACATTTGAATTGATCCTCGTAATGACATAATAGTTGATTGATCATAAATACCTATATTTATTTGTTCAGTATTATTTTTCCAAATACAAAAGTATCTCTACAAACTTCTAAAATAATTTTCATTCAAATCAAATCACATCAAAAAAGTTGGTAATGAATATAGTTAAATATACCATGATTCTTATGTAGATAAGATTATGTCACAATGGAAGTGGTTCTCCTAACAAAATAATTGTTGGTTGATTAGAAAAATATATATTTAGTTGTTGGACACTATTTTTCAAATTATAGAGATCTCTTCAAACTTTTTTTTTTTGAAATAAAATGAATCTTTGCAAACTTCTAAAAACTATTTCTTTTATTCAAATTAGATAACAAGAAGAGTATGATAATACATAAATTCCAATATTTTATCGTTGTTGTCCTAATTAAATGACATCACAATGAAAATAATCTTTCTAATATCAAGTGGGAGAAAATATACATTTTATTGAACACTATTTTTTCAGAAAGAAAAAAAAAATCTTTATAGACTTCTACAAATATCTTACTTCAAATCAAATAAAAAATTATTATAGAGATTTATAGACGAAATGCGAAAATGATAGGATAAGGGAAGGAAAACTGCAAATATATCTAATGAATATAAACACAAGTTGAAGAAATTAATACTGACATTAAGTAATTTTAGTCTATTTAAACTTATGAAATAGTTGAAAAATCAAAAGCAAATTTTAATACGTTAAACCGATTACCATTGACTATTTAACTGTTAAACCGATATCGACGAAAATACTCAGAAATTTCATGTGTCCGTTGCGCTGCGATTTGACATTCGAAGTTTGGGAGAGACAAACGCAATGAATAGTTGTGCATTGTTCAAAGTGTGACACGAGATATGCATTTGTTGACAGAAGTTAGTCGCAGGACACGCGTTCTTGTTCAAATGGAGGGTGAGATCTACGATTGACCATATATTCCTATATAACCCCGGAATACAAGTAGGAAGATCCCTACGGATTACCCAGATCCGAATATGGATGTTTCGAAGTTTGTTTCGTTTTCCTCATTCTCAGTTTCAGTAACACTAGCAGTCATAGCGGTGGTAGCTTGTCTTTATTCACTGAATAGAGGAAAGGCAAAGCTGCCGCCGGGGCCGCGAGGCCTGCCTATTCTGGGTAGCTTGCTGGACCTCGGTTTGAATCCCCACCAGTCTCTTTACGCTCTCTCCCAGCGCTATGGCGGCCTCATGTATCTCAAATTAGGGACCATCCCCGCCCTTATAGCTTCCTCTCAGGAGGCTGCAGTTGCCATTCTCAAGACTTTTGATTCTGATTTCTGTAACAGACCGGAAAACATGGGAGCGGCTGCAGATATTCTCTTGTACGATAGGAGCGATGTCGCCATGTCTTCACAGTGGTCTATGCTGCGAAAAATCTGTATTTACCACCTCTTGACCCCAAAATGTCTGCACAAGTGGCAGCAGTGCCGAGAAGAAGAGATGGCGCTGTTGCTCGCCTCTATCTTTAAACAGCGAGCCACTGCTGTAAATGTCGGAGATTTTGTTAATGTCTTTACTTCTAATGTTATTGGACAGATGACCCTCAGGATGAGACTCTTTGATGAGAATAACGCAGAGGCCGCGCATTTCAGACAGTTGATGGAGGAGTTCTTGAGCGAGGGAGGTCGTTTTAGGATTGGGGACTACGTTACTTTCCTAGATTGGATTGGCTTGGGTGGTTCTGTTGATCAAATCAAGAGCTTGCAGAAACGCATTGATGAGTTTCTGGTGAGGAAGATGGAAGAACAGCAGAAGCGTATGCTTCTGTCCAGAGAGGACGATGGCAACAAGGACTTCTTACAAATTCTCTATGAACTCAAAGCTAATTCTACCGAAGAGGGAGCACAACTTTCCGAGTCTAATATCAAAGGCGTTTTACTAGTACGTACAACAACCCATTAATTTGAAGTATTTATAGATATGAGACTATTCACTATACGTTTTTAAATTCATCATAGAAAATGCAAACTCAACTCGATTTTAGCTCAAATTATTTATACACAGATTCGTGGAGTGATTGGTAAATTAGTATAATATTAAACAGTAGATGTGAACCGTTTGAATTCAAATATTTTACTTTGGATAGCAACATCAGGGAAGTTGAAATAACGGTAAAAGAATGAACATGAAGAGATCGAAGTGAGAAATAATGGTGTCTATTTGTTTAGAGATATCTTTTTGGAGTTATCTATTTTTTTAATCAGTTGGTCACATAAAATGGTGTAATAGACAGGAAAGATATCTTTCAGTATACTTTATATATATTATTGCATATTTTATATATATTATTAATAAATATATATATGCTATTAGTTAGTGATAACTTTAAGAAAATCTTGAGGATTTTTTCATTTTTTTTGGAAAAAATATTAATTTCTATTGGCAAATCTTTCCTTTTTAAAAAAAAAATATTAATTTTATTGACATTTTTTTATATAACTAAAATTTGGTAGAAATTTGTGGGGAATCATGAAAAAATAAAGAAAATGCATTAATTATGATGGTGAATCCATCCAATCTAAACATAATTCTCATCGAAAAGTAGGGGCCCGAGAGTGGAATTTATTGATGGGTTTAATAGGTAGACTATAAAATTTACTTGCCACGATTATTTTAAAATATAATATAATGGCCCTCATTATATAAGGTAAAATGTACCCATGATCTATAATTTTTATGGGGCTCAGAATTTATTTTAGATCATTGATCTAATGACCCTTCTTGTACTCTACGAGGTAAAATGTACCCACAATCTATAATGATCATTGGACTCAAAATTGTGGGCTCTGTGAGCATTATAGATCGTGGGTACATTTTACTTTGTGGAATACAACAAGGACCATTAGATTATATTATACATCAATGGTGGAAACTAAATATTAGAAATATGGTCCTAAAGCAACTAATAATTATGATATGTATTGGCGAATTAATATAGATTTCTACTATAATTTATCAAAATTTAAGCGAATCTAATCTAATTATGTATGAGTTAAGTTTTTTAATAAAATAAATTCTTTGGTGATTTAAATAAGACTATTAGCCAATTTTGGATACCCAGATTTCAATTTCAACTATTAGTCAATTGACGAATATTAACCACTAAAAGAATCACTAGTATTAGCATTCACAACTCAATAGGAAAGACACAAGTATTAGGATTAGAGTTAGGGTTGGATAGCATTACAAGTAGAGTTCCGGTTAGTTTGGTTAATGCTAGTATTGGGATTATGATTAGACTTAAAAATAAAATTAGAATTAGGGTTGGGGTTAGTATTAAAATTAGGATTAGGGTTATGATTACAGATAGAATTAGAATTATGATTATAATAAGAGATATAATTAAGGTTAGAGTTAAGATTAAGAATATAATTAGAATTAGAGATAAAATTAATGGTGCCATTTCAACGGAAAGACAAATATAACTGATGCAGGTTCCTAAAAATTATATACATAGATATCTATTTTCTATGAAAAAATAATCCTACTTCAATCTACACATCTTGTTGTAAAGTTTAGGCCACCATGCTGATATATAATCTGTCGGAAATCTATTTACGTAGTGGCTTTAATTTTTTTTCTTTTAGGATAGTAACCTGATCTTTTTTCTCCGTATCTGTTCAGCATTCTTAATTTCTAATATTATATATGTTAAGAAGTTTACTGTTTATGGTGATCAATGCAGAGCATGATATCGGCAGGAACGGACACTGCTACCCGCACGGTGGAATGGGCGATGTCCGAGTTGATCCGCCTTCCTTATCTGATGAAGAAAGTGAGAGACGAATTGGATGCATGTGTGGGAATGGAAGAGAGAGTAACAGAATCTCATCTTCCTCAGCTAAAATATTTAGAAGCAGTTGTGACGGAAACTCTTCGACTTCATCCTCCAACGCCACTTTTGCTTCCTCACGCATCTCCCAAATCTTCAACCAAAGTAATGGGCTATTTCATTCCCCCCAATGCACACGTAATGGTGAATGTGTGGGCTGTAGCAAGAGATCCAACTGCGTGGGACAAGCCATTGGAATTTGATCCGGATCGCTTTGTGGACAATTCCATTAATATCCAAGGAAGAGATTTTCGAATAATACCCTTCGGTGCAGGCCGAAGAATGTGCCCGGGCTATAATCTGGGGCTTCGTATGATTCAATTTGCACTTGCAAGCTTTGTTCATGCATTTCATTGGTCGCTTCCCCCTGGCCAACAACCCCAAGATTTGGACATGTCCGAGAACTACGAATTGACTATTCACAGGAAAGTTCCTCTGCTCCTCTTTGCTGCTCCTCGTCTGCCTACCTATCTTTATATCCCTTAAGTTCATAGTAATCCACAAATAAACTGTTTCTAAAGGACATAATATTTCACCCGTCCATGATAATATGTACGTTTTTTGTTTAATCCCTTCCTTATATAAGCGCTCTCCTCTTCTTTTAAGATGTGTTGCTTCCTAAGCCCACAATCCCTACTGCGTGCTGATTTTAGTATTAGCTTGTGAACATAAATAAAAGAATGTGATTTATATATTTACATCCGTTTCACAAATAGTTCTTCTCTATAAGAAGACTACTATTACAAGTTGATTGTTATCCATCTGTATATATTTTATTTAGATGTTAAATGATTTATATATTTATATCTGTTTTACAAATAGGTCTTGTTTATAAAAAGACTATTAGTACAAGTTGATTGTTATCCATTTCTATATATTGTATCTAGATGTTACATTACATGTATATTTCAAAATAGTATAGTTTTTTTTAATAGTTAATCATTTCAATTGTTAAAATAAGTTAAGATTTTAGATTTGTTGTATTCATTAAAAAATGTTTATCTAAATCTATTGTTTCATTCATGTTTGAAAGATTAAATAATTATTTTATTTAAAATTAGAATTCAAAAATATTTTGATTATTGAATTTTTTTGTTGTTAGGAAAATTCACTCATCATTTACCTCTATGAGCTCATTAACCAATAATTTAATCTTTATAAATTATCCTAACATTCATTTAACTCTAAAAACATTATAATAAGATCACTATTTCTGAAGTTAAAAATATTTAAAGTGTTTGTACATCAAAATAGTAATACAATTTAGTATGGTGACTTCTTTATACATTTGGTATGAATATTATATTTTCTTTAATATGTATTTTAATTATATTTATATATCTTCATAGTAATGACCTCTTCTTTCTAAATATTAATTTTCTATGTACATAGTAAATTGATAAATTCCATTTTTAAATCTCACAATTATCATTTACATCTATATAATATCCATTTAGAATGTGTAATAAAAAAATTAAGCTAAGTTAGCTATACTTATATTGTGTAAAATATTAGAAATAACACCAAAAGATGTTGTTGAATGATCAATATGCATAAATACTCTTGTCAAAGCTTAATTTTGCAAAAAATTCTTTTAATTACATAAATATATATATATTAATATTTTTTAAGTCAATGCAAAGAAATATGTATACTATTGTGGGTTGAACATGTTAAAAACTCATAGATGATAACTTTCTTTGCATAAATAGGCAAGATAATAATGATCCCAATGAAAACATGACTTCCATAATATTGTGTACTTAGACACAAGAAGAACTAGGGAGTAATAATGTCTATACATCTATTAAAATAAATTAGAATGTCTTAATAATAATATTATTATTTAAATAAATGATCAAATCATTCATCATATATTCTAATAAACTTGAGGTAAGAATTATTTCCTAATACATCACCTCTCTCATTAGAGCCACTAGATTATACAAGTATATTTATTTCTTATATGTTGTGTATTTTGATGCACCCAATTTTAAAACTATGGTCTAAACCAAGATAGAATATTTAGGCATATATCATTTAAATATTTTTTTTAGTTTTAAAAAATGATAATTCAATAGCCAACTCAAAGGATTCTTCCATGCTATCTACTTAGTCTCTCGCCAATAGACATGAAACATTTCAATGGTTGAAGGGTTATTGTTTACTCTAAATTCATTATTAAATTTAAAATATTTAATGTCAAATTTCCTATTAAACTTATTAGAACCATTCAATCCATTTCTTATATACTTACTCATGTAATATATATGGATGGCATGTTTTCTAAGTAATAAAGAATGCACCATTAGTTATTAACATGCAAAATAATGATTAAATTTAAATCCCACCACATGCCTAAATGAATTTTGAACTATTTGGTGAAGATAAAATCAATGGCTCTAACACCTCTACAAATTGTAAAAGGTTTTAATTATTAGATAATGTTCAATTGGGAGAAGTAGGTGTGACTTTTAAGTGAGGGATTCTTAATAATATGGAAGATTTCAAAGGCTATCCTATAATCTCACAACCTTCAACAATCTTAATGTGGCCAATATGTATGGTATAGATAATGCATAGAATTTCACAATGATACATAGATGGGTACAAAATTAATATTCTATTACAGAAACATTCAAATAAATATTGGGAACCACTCCATTCAAACTTCATCTATAATTTTTTGAACAGTTAGAAAAATAAGTAAACATTTACTTAGTATTTTTTTCTAATATAGGAAATTGATTCTAAAAAAGGAAATAACCTTCCTTGAGAATCAATTTTCTATATTAACATTAGGATGAATAAAAAAAAGCTTTAGTCTCATAAATATTTTTTATACTTATAATTGTAAAATTAAATTAAATATTACAATTCCAATATAAAACACCCAATTATTATAGGCTAATGAAAATATATTTTTTATAATAGAAAATAAAATCTAATTTCTACAGAATAGAAATTATAGGTTGTAAAATTTATTTTGTAGCCTTCTAGAAGTCTCCATCATGGACATGAATGTGTAGCATGAATGTCCTCACAATGCATTATCATAATATATAGAAAAGATAATAAACTATGGAATTACTCAAAATTTGTGCCTACAAACACACAAGAGAGATCATGAGACCATTCTGTACAAAATTATCAAACTGATATAAAATTATTATAGTACATAATAGAAAACGCTACTAGTAAGAATTAAGAAATAAATTTTGGAAGAGAAAAAGATATCACCTAGTTGTTGCTTTCTTCCAACTTTGATATTTGCACATAGAAAATGCAAAAAATGTTGGGGTCATATGTTTAGGGTCTTTTCATATTCAAACCCCAATTTTTGTGTTTCTACCTTCAAAGATAGCTAAGATAGATTTTATAAAAGATTTTGATAAAAAAGATAGATATAGATATAGATTGATTAAAATAAGATATAATGCTAATGATTTAGATGACAAGTTTAAATATACTATTCTAACACCAAGGATATCTAGTTGCTATCATATAAAACCATTTTAATAATGAGGAGACATTAAAACAAGATATATCTTATCAATGAGTTATAGATAACCTATAAATTGGATAGTAGAGCTAAAGTACTACTATATTACTCAATCTTATCATAGAGAAATGAAACGCAATGTGCAAAGAGAGTGTTGTTACTTCATAAATGTGGAAAGCTTGAAGAATTTTACAAATCCAAGAATAAAGCATAATGGGAGCATTCAAGAGAGAATGATAGAGGGGAAAAATTATTTTTTATAAAATAGCAAGTCACAACTTTTCTACCATCTCAAATTTTACACATAAGCATTAAATTTGAAATATTCTCAAGAATGTATTGCTCTAGTGGCCACTTGAGTCATAAATTTCCTTCGGAAATTAGCACATTGTGCATATGTTCATGTGTAGCATTATTATCTATTAAAATAAACTCCAAACCTTGAGATCATAATATTTTGCTAGAAAGAATATATTGTGGTGTTAACATTTTATAATTAAACTATTTTATACCATAAGCTAAAATGGGGGACTTTACATATTGTGAAATTTCAAGGTACACAATTTCCTACACTACATTTGACCCCCACTTTAGAAGAAATATGCACTATACTAAATATGCATGCAAAAGTAAAAATTATTTAAAATAAAAAATTGCCAAAGGATACTATAAAGGAAGTAGAATATTCAATCCACATGTATGTGCCCTCAAGGAAATAATACCTACAAAACAACCAAAATATCATTAAAAAAATAAACATGTTGTGATGTGGGAAAATGGGATCTAAGATTCACACATCCTCGTACGTCACATTAGGGAAGGAACCAAAATTCATCACATACACCCAATTGGCTACTAACCTTAATGGAAGTGCCAAAATGGTGGATTAGTTGGGATTTGGTCCTTCTTTGGAATGAGGGTTGAATTGATTAATGCTGATTGATTAAGGATTAAATTGATTTGATTATTAAAATGTATATCTATAAAAAATGATGCAAATATAAAAATTGACAATAGAACAACAAAGTGAAATGATGGAGGAACATTGCATAAAAATTAGGGTTCAATTTTCTTGGATAGGGGTGCTACTACCATATTCATGAGAGCGCATATCTCAAATGGTCCCATTCAATAGGTTATTTTTCCTAGACTCATATTCAACACTTTATCTGTTGATGATTAATTCCACATGCCCTAACTCACTAAAGTAGGAAGCTTAAATTCTTGATCTTGCAATTAGGTCTTCAATCTTCTCCAAAATCCTCTTTAGATCTACAACCTAAACAAAAGAGAGGGGAGAAAGAGTTATGTCATATAAGGGCTTGCCTAAGCCAAACCTCTTTTTTGATGTTTCCACCTCTATAATGGCTATGATGTCATAAAGAGTGCTTGGACTCAATCGCACATAGGCAAAAATAGATAGAAGAAGTGATAAATTTGTAGGTGTATTATATTATAACTGTTGGTATTTGATTACTCGACTGCCTCCATTCAACCACTTTCTTTATACCACTCTATAAATGTAGATGTAATGATCAAATAATATGATAATGGAGTAAAGAAATTTTTCCAACATATCCAGTATCAAAGAAATGATGTTCTCATGTGTCTAAGTATGGTAGTTATGTGCCTATCAAATGATGGCATGACATTATGCAGAAGACATGGTGAAGTAATGCATGTTCAATAGTTTTGGTGGAGCTAGAGATATTTCTCTTTTGCATTTCCTATTTTATATATAGTAGGAGGCTAGGGATTTTTCCAAAAACTCGGTGGAAGGACCAATGGAAGGATCTAAGAAACATACATACAACTAGAGATTGAAAGGTTCATTGCACTGCATCCTCTTGGTTTTGATCTATATCACAGTATGCCATAAATAATCTTATGCATGTGCATCAAACTTTGAAGTCCAAGAAAATGGCATAAGGAGGTAGTGACCAATGTACTATTTTTACCTTACTTAAGTGTAGTTTCTATTTGGATTCTAATTCATGGTTAGCATGGAAGGAGAGTGAAGAGTCAGGGATGAATCCTATAGTGCTTGCAAAGAAGGTGGTCAAAGTAGTTTGGGATTGGAGAATTGTTGTGGCCCAAGAAGCATTTGCATAAAAGATGTGGCTATCAGATCCAAAGTTAAGCCCATATTTATGGTTTGTAAAAGAATAAAATAGTGAAGCATCAAGGAAGAGTTAGAAGATAATTAAATTTTTTTTGTTCTTGTGACACATTTGTCCCTATATTCAATTATTGATAATGAGAGGCATCTAATCATACAAGAAAGGAAGGTGTGTAAAGGTTCAAGCAAAAATGATCACCTTGGTTTCTATTTTTATAGTGAAGTAATAAGGTAATAGTGGTACAAGGGATATATCATTATGGATATTGTAATAGCTAAGTTATATATAAGTATTCATGTTTTAATTTTCATACTTAGAAAATAAAAATTCAAATGTATATAATGAATAAGAATTTATGGAGAATAGTGAGTGGAAAGGAAAAGGAACCTAGAAAGGCAACTAAGTTTTTGGAGTTGAACAATAGAGATGATAAAGCCAATGATATTGGTGGTCTTTCCCTTTCTAACTCTAAACTACATCATGTAGATTTGGACAAATCATCAAAGGAAATTTGGGATGATCTAAATAAATTGTTTGTAGTAAAAGCACTTAATGCCAAGTTTTCTTTAGAACTTTAATTATTCAGGTTCAAAATGGAAGATGGAATTACAATGTCAAATCACATAAGTAATTTGAAGTCTCTCATTAGGCAACTAATAAAATTAAAGGCTATAGTACATGGTGATGATTCTAGAGCTATTTTCTCAAGTAGTTATCCTTCAAAGTATAGAAATGCTATTTTTACATTCAGCCAAATAACCTCTCAAAATTTAAAAGATATGATTTTAGCTCTTTTATCAAGAGAAAAGAGAAAATTTTCTCATGCTCTAAGGTGTCTTGGTAGCCAAAATGAATTGTTGGCTCAGCTACCCATGTTCAAAGTCGACCCATACCATAAAATGTTTCATAGTAGGCAATACTCCTAAGTACCTCACCCTTTTAAGAGTGGGGGGCCTAGCTCAATTGGCTAAAGCATCTCATTGCAAGAAAGAGGTCACGAGGTCTAGTCTCCCCCAAAACTTGTGGTACCAGAGGGTGTGTTGTGCCAACACCACTAGTCACATGAGAAAGTTTACCAGGCGTGTTGCAGTTTATATGGGGATAACTACCTGACTAATTCCTGCAATCTAAAAAAAAAAGAGAGAAAAAATGCAGAAGATTCAAAAGATGTTTCTCAACTAGAGAAGGAATTATATTAAAAAAGAAACAATAAAAGGTTAGGTACAAGAGAAAATGTATGTTTTTACTATAAAAAAAAGGGACATAGTAATATTTTGTAAAATTTGAGTGACTGATCTTATTGAAGGGAATCTCAAAGATGAATCAGATATAGGAAATTTTGAGTGAATTAAATATAAGGATTAAATAGATGATGAAGCTATTATTAATGACTCTTTTGGCGGAGTTAATCCTCCATTAGTATACAAGGCTTCACTTATTAGATTCTGGTGGAATCAAAGGCTAGAGGAAATTCCATCATCTCAAGTCAGCTTCTCACTTTGAGATGATGTTTTGCATGAGAAGCATTTTTGGATTTAATTTCTTGTTTTTTTGTTGTTGTTGACAGATTTGAAGAATAAATATATTGTGAAGTTTGAGTTTTGGAGACAAGTAAAGGGTTTGGTGAAAATCTTAGTATGGATTGTTTCCTAAAGATTTCATGATACTGTTACCAAGGATTATACCTTTATGAGGGTCAAGGAGACAAATCAAAGGATGCTTGTCCAATAATTATGGTCAAGACCAAGGATTATACCTTTATGATGGTTGAGGAGACAACTTGGAGGATGGTTTTCTAATAATTATGATCTATGATTCAAGAGTTCATGGGAGGAAGAACTTGGTAATTCAGCTTGGAGCTACACCTTTTTGAGGGTTACGAGGCAACATGGAGGAGTTCCACCTAATTCAAGATTTGTTTCAAGGAAGATCTTCACAAGGATGTATATATATTGTAATTAGAAAGTTTTGTTATGTAAACCTTAAGTGGGGGTCCCTTAAAAGGTGAATAAAATATTTTAGGAGTTACATCTGTAGGAATGATATAATAACGTGGGGAATGTTGGCGTATTACATTATAACTATTGGTATTCGGTTATTCAACCACCTCCATTTAACCACTTCCTTTGTACCACTCTATAAATGAAGATGTAATCATTAAATGATACAATCAATAGAATAAAGCATTTTTGCTAACAAAATTAATAATTTCTACAAGTTACCACTCAAATCTACTTTCCTTCATGGACAAGAGTCATTGTACTATTCTCATACAAGGATAATTGGTTGCTTGATTATAAGTCTTGTAAGTGATAGTACTCACAAAACTAATGAACAAAAAAATGAATAAACTCACATTTGAACTTGATATATTACAAGCATGAATCTTGACTAATGGTAAGTGTTATAAATTCTTCTTATTTTTCTCTTGACTATTTTTTTAGGATGCTCAAATTTCTCAATAATTTCAATATTATTTTAAATGGTGAATTGATTTTTTTGAAGATAAAATCCAAAGTCCTAAACAATTTATATTAATTTTAAAGTTGAAATACATGCTTATGAGTTCAAAGAATCTAAAGTAGGGGAGAATATTTATCTCACTAGGTAGAAAATTAGCTTGAAATTTAACAAAATTGATCATAGTCATGACCCATCAAGGGAAAAAATAAAGAAAAATCTATGAGCTACCCCCCTGCAACCCAACATGTAGTCTAAAGATGCTTCTCTAAATTCATGGATCTCAACATCACACCAAATTTAACAGTTTCTTTAAAAATTCAAACCCAAACACCCATTTGGCTAGAAGAAATTACCAAAACTTACTAAAAATTAAAAGACATTCTATGGAAAAACATTGTATGCTTAGGGATAAAAGGATCAAAGTTTAGACCTTACAAAGAAAACTAGACTATACATTGCCAACTTCCTATATATAATTGAAAAAATTTCCAACCCATTTGAAGTCCTTGACCAACTAAACACACAACATTTTCCTGGAGAATCTCACTACAACCTTCACTCACTATCTATGTTCACAAAAAACCTCACCTTTGATATCTAGAATGAAGTTGTAGAAGGTTATTTCCTCACCTAGCACTAGAAGATACTCCACTTCATGAGACCTAGGAATACAAAGAGTGAAGGAGGCTACATCTGTCATTACTTCCATCCCACCTTAAATTTGAAGAATAAAATATTGTAGGCCATTTCTACCACTTCCACTTTTGGAGTGTGTAGGTCAATTATTTCTACTGTGAATTGAGAGGAAATATCAAAATCAACCCTATACCACTCGTCTGACACCAAAAATTCTTGATCAATGATGAGTTTAAGCACTCCAATCAAAATGAAATTTGGTTCCACCATGATTCTCTTCAACTGGAGCTTTGAAATTGCACCTTGAAAGGATATCTATTTCCAGGTTCTCATTAGACTAATGGCAGTATCTATGGGTATGTGCAGGATCATCGTGCAAAAAATAGGCCCTTAAGTGGCAAAAAAATTAGAAAAACTAGTGTTAGGCAACTTGACGTAAATATTTGAATAAGTTATCTATATTATTTCGTAGAATATTTGAAAATACTAGTTAAAATCTATATTAAATTTCAAAAATATGTAAAATGAATAAGATATATGTGTATGTATTTTTGTATTTTTTTCCAAGTAAATAATTAATTATGAATTTTTTATTACAACTTTTAGAAAATATAAAACTCATCTATTTGACCACCTTAACTTGGTCAAAACTTCATGAAATTTAATTTTTCTTTTTTAATCCTATAGTATGTGAAGCATAGAATGGGACGATGTTTGATTCAAAAATATGATACTGTTTGAAAGTTATAGATGTTTTTCAATCAGCCTATCGATCAAGACTTTAGTCGTAATTCTAATAGAAAATGAATAATAATTATTTATTAAATTCAAATTAAATCATAATTTATATTTTTTGAAAGTTGAGAATCTCCTCTAAAAACCCTTTTCGTTTCATTAATTTTGGGTGAAAAAAAAGTCGTCAGCCACATACCCTACAAATACCCATAATATTGCCACTTTTTGGCGCACCATGATCCTGCACATACCCCTATATCTCCTCACAAAAATTTAAAAAAATACCTTGAATGGCGAAAAGACTTGTATTTATATGTATTTCTTCATTTTCACAAAATTAGTTATCAAAGGCCAACAAATGAAATTGGATTTAAAATATTAAAATGTTGATAATAACATATTTTAAATTGGATGAAAATAGGCTAGATGATAGTACTACCCATATGGTCAACACCAATTTTGAGGATTTTTTGGTTGTTTTTGATAAAGGAAAAAATGGGTTTTACAGGGACCCAAAACCACCAAGTTTACAAAAAAATAAAGAGGACAAAAAAGTCCACCAGAAAAAATAGGCTGCTAAAAAGGAAAATACCAGAAAAAGCAGCAGCCAACCACAAAAGACCAGAAAGGTCAATCAAAAAACTAGCTGGAATGCAAGCCAAAAAACCAGCAACAACTAACCCAAAGTCTTCAGAATAGATTCAGTATCTGCCTCTAGGTCTTGCATGTCCTGAACCCCTTTCTTGAATGTTTGAATCATTTGCGATGTTGGAGGTGCCTTCCTTTTCAGATTAGCCCTTGTTCTCTTAGAAATCCCAATGTCCTCTTCCTGGTTTTTATCTTTCACCTCTTCCAAGTCAACCACCAAGGACCCCTGTTGAGCTTTGTCCAATTTTTCAGTCATAGCGTTGATAATGATGGCATTATGTCTTGCCATCCTATTGTTCTGTTCAACAATTATCTTCATAGTATTTTTCATTTTTTCCAAATCTATTTCAATCCTTCTGTCCTTTCCCACATTGCCTTGAATCTCTTTACTGGCACTGTGATCTTTATGCTCTTCATTCTTCTTACTTAATGCATAAACCTTATCTCTCATTTCTTCCAATTTACTCTCGAGGGCCCAATTTTTTATTTCCAGATCATTGATTTCATGAAAGACCCATTTCGATATTCTGAAATAGTCCATCGCATTATTCCTAGCTATACCCAGGAAGTCAGTAGAGGGTTCCCTATCAAGATTGAAGCAATTTTTTGTAGGGTCAGAGGCTCCAGGGGATCCAATTCTAACATCTTTAACCAATGACGAGACAACATAGGATGAATTATTGTTAGTGCCAAAATCCTCCGACTTAGGAGAATCTTCAGAATAAGAGACAAGGTTTTTGACAGTAGAGCTTCCAGGCTTAGAAGCAGGGAAGGCTTTAATAGACTGCAGATTATGGGTTTGAGTTTTCTTGCCAGTCTGAACAAAGTGCGGACTCAGGACCATCCTCACTGGGCTCATATTGGGAAAATTCCCCGAACAACTAGGTTCAGTGTCATCCTCCTCAGACTCCGGGGAAGCAACCAACTTAGCAGGGGCCGACATATTTTGAAAATGTTCAATGATTAACCTAATCAAACCAGTATGAAAAATAGGATATATTTTTGGGTTTTTATTATGGTCATCCAAACTCTTTCTTAAGGAACAAAGAAGATAGTGGTGAAGAGAAACCCTAACCTTATAGCGAAAATGGTTAAGCAAGGAAAAATGATAGTCATAGGCCCTAATGAAACGACCATCCAGAGTTATATACTCCACGATGACGCGAAGCACTTTTCTCCAGAGAGCTTTAATGGTGTTGACCTCAAAGTAACTGTTAGAAATTTTCACTAGTTTCAATCTTTCCTTATCTTTCTTTGGAAATCTAACCACAGCTTCATCAAAGAAAACCCTATCCCGAAAAAAAATTGTGTCCTTCAGTGGACATGCCAGTCACTTTAGCTATAAGATTTTCGTCGAGTTGAACTTTCCTACCAAAAAGGGTTAATTCCCCATTTTCCCAATTCCTCTCAAAATGCTCTATAGCTTCTTGATTAGACCCATGGAGTTTTTCTAGAAAAGGGAGTAAACCCCCGCTTTTGACTTTGTTCCACACTTTAGTATTTCTTGTGTGCATCTCAAAGCTGTCTGGCTCAACTCTTTTTCTATCTCCTCCCATTTTAGCAAGCACAATAAAGCAAACATAGACTAAATCTTGACTTGAAATGGTCTTGGCAAACTAGTGAGCCCACAAAGCATGCCAAGAAAACTTACAGGATAAGTAAATTTGCTCGGTCCCATGCAATCTAATTATAGTGATGTATTTTTGCCATTCTATCATCATTAATGAGATGACACACATCTTGCCCATGTGACACATCATAGTTCAATAAGGCATGAACATTAGCACCTAAATCACTAATATTCATCCAAGTGCATTGTCCTTTACTTTTAACCCCTTCATTCGCAAAAAAGTCTGCCACAACATTGGCTTCTCTATAAGCATGTCAAACCTTTATATTATCAAACTTAGCTAAAGTTGAAATAGCATCATCAATCCAAGACTTTATGGTCCACGAGGGGGGGACCAACCTAAAAGACATTCAATAATATTTTTAGAGTCCCCTTCAAGCCAAAGGTTTTTAAAATTCAGACTATGAGCCAAATTTATAACATGAAAAGCTTCAGCAGCCTCAGTAAGGTGATTGGTTTGAGAACCAAGGGGAGTGGCAGTTGCACCGAGGAAATTTCCAAAAGAAGGGGCTTTTTGGGTTGTTAAATAAATAATTAATTTTATTTCTCTAGTGTAGTAAAATACATACCCTTGCATTTTCACACTAATTTGGCCCTGCCTTGTTTTATTTATGCTTCTTTATGGCTTAATTGGTCTTATTTTATGTCCACAAGCCCTATGAATGACATATTTTCTGGTTAATCTTGACATTCTCCAATGCATAAATGCTAATTTAATGACTCCATCAGTGTGTCTTTGATTTTTGGGTTGGGACTAAAATGTCACCTAGGGCGTCATAGTCCCCCAAGGCTCTCAGGACCCTAATTTTGGCATATATGGATTGTCCCCCTTTTTGGTTTCTATGCCCCAAGCTCTTAAGACTTGGGACTAAGATGCGACCTATGGTATCTTAGTCCTCCTTGAGTCATTTTTGAGATTTAATTTCAAATTCTAATGGGATTTAGCCTCCTTTATTTAATGAATTCATATGTCAGCTTGGTGTGATATAATTTCAGAATAGTGAGCATAGATAAGGGTATGTACAAGATCATGATGGGCCAAAACGTGGCAATATAATGGGTATGTGGCTGACAACTATTTTTTACCCAAAATTGATGAAACGAAAAGGGTTTTTAAAGGATATTCTCATCTTTCCACCAATATAAATTATGCTTTACTTTGAATTTAATAATAATAATTATTCATTTTCTATTCAAATTACGACTAAAGTCCTGATTGATAGGCTGATTGAAAAACATCTATAGCTTTCAAATGGTATGGCATTTTGAATCCAAAACATGCGCCACATTCTATGCTTTGCATACTATAGGATTAAAAAAAGAAAAATTAAATTTCATGATGTTTTGACCAAGTTAAGGTGGTCGACATACAAGTTTTTATATTTTTAAAAATTTGTAATAAAAATTCATAATTAATTATTTACTTGGAAAAAATTACAAAAAAATATGCATCACATCGAGGCATGAGTCCGATACTTATACCTAAAATATTATAAAAAATATTATCATTTTATTGTGGTTAGGGTGGTCGATAGACACCTACTTATTTTTTCCTTGAAATTTAAGTACCAATCGCATTGAAATTTCAAATTTTCACCAAATAGATTTTTTTTAAACAAACCTAGTAGTTTAGAAAATAAATTCAATTTGCTATAGATTCTATTCTTACATATTTTTGAAATAATATAGATAACGTATTCAAATTTTTACATCAAGTTGCCTAACTCTAATTTTTCTAAATTTTTTGCCACTTAAGGGCATGTTTTTTCCATGATGATCCTGCACATACCCATAAGTATAAATACAAGGTTCCTTGATTCATTTCAACCCAAGTATTTTGTGAGATATTTTATCATAGCATAATTGAGTTCATAAGAGCATTCAAGAGTAGATTCATCAAGTATTTGAAGCCATCATCAAGATTCAAGCATCATGTCAAGGGTTTAGTGCATCCATTCATGTTGTTGACCCGAGATTGTGGATGCAACATTGAAGATCTATTTACAAATATTGTTCACATGATATCCAAGGATCCAAGATATACATTATTCATGGCCAGTACATTGTAGATTGCATATTTGCTTCACAAAACATCTTACAAGGTGATATCATTTAAACATTTCATATTTCATGCTTTATTTCATTCATTTCATCATTTGGTTTAATTACCTACAAGGGTTCTGACCAAGGAAAACCCCCATTCACTAACAAACAACAAGTTTTTCCATCTTGCATACTTGTGATTGTAGATCTAAGTTGTGGACTTGAAGATCACTTAGAGTGCAAAGTTGCAATAGTTGCAAAGTTGCATCACAAAGTTGTCATCTTCACAGAAACTCACTTACAGGCCATATTCAAAATTTTAAGAACCTAAGATGGAAGGAGAAGTTAGTGGATACCTAAGAGCTTAGGATCCTATTTAGAGTTTGTAGAAATTTAGAGTGAGAGTAATATGCCATCTTGGGCATCTTATTCCTCCTAGGCTTAATTTTTTAGAGATTTTTAGAGATCTGATTTTGAGATTTGAAGACTATGTATTTTCCTTGAAAAATAGCAGTGGGACTAATACACCATCTTGGGTGTCTTAGTCCTCCACAACATATTTTTGCAACATCTTTGCATTTCTAGAATCCTCACGACATCTCCAAATTTTCTAGGTGTAGACATACCATCTCCCTATTGCATAATTTCATCATTTGCATCTTTCAGTTAGCTTGCATTTAAAGTTTTAGGTCATTTTGCATATCACAACATGTTTTCAAACATTTTCTTTTCCAAACATTTTCTTGGTGGTGAACCCCTTAGAACTTAAGAACCCCTTCCTAGGACCCTCCTATTGGCTCATCGTGTGAGGTTGTTAGTCAATCCAATTAGGACTCTTTGGACATTAGTGAATGGTTGAATTAGAAAAGTGTGATATGCCAAAAAGGTATCCATTTTCCCATTCATCATTTTGGTGAATCCAATGCTTTTTCTTTTCTAATTTGGAGTCTATTAAGTCCTTAGATCTAGATAGCATTCATTCTTGCATTGCATCTTGAATTAGTGAAATTGCATTTAGGGTTTCCTATATTTTCATTAGTGAAAGTGCATATACGTTGCATATTTACTTTATTACATCATTTAATTTTATTGAAATTTTGAAAAGTGCATTGTTCTTCATCGTCATTGCATTCTTATTACATTCAAAATTGAAAAATTGCATTCAAATATTGCATTCAATTACTTGTCTCTAACTACTTTTTACTTTTCTTGCGTATTGGCCCATTCTTATGTTTCTAAGCATCAGTACACTACATAGGAAACTTGTAAACACTTTGACATTCCATAATTCACTATTTTTCTACAAAAAACCTTTGCTAGGATGAAAATGGCCTTCTTGGAATCTTAGTCCCTCTTAGGATTTTTTCTTTAGAAGTCTCTCTCTGTTGTTTGTTGTCTATTTTAGCCTCTAGAACTTCAGAATCTAATTTGGAGGACCGAGACACCCTTCCTGGAATCTTAGTCTCTATTGACTTTGATTCTCATGTTTTTTGAGATCTAAAATTTATTTTCTATGTTTCTATGGGCTACTTTTTGTTTTCTATTTTAGTTTCCAAATTTGTTGTTATTCTAATTTCTTTCATTTCAAGTGTAATTGAAAGCATAGGATATTGTGTTCATTGCACTTTATGTGGTTTATCCCTTATATGATTTGTAGTACTTGGTGTCCTACTACTAATACTATGATTAGACGAAGTGAGAGACTCATGGCATCCCACGATAAGACACTTGTTGTGGATCTTGGGTTATCAAGGTCTCTTACTTCTGGTCTTGGCACTAGTTCGCTAGGTATGGACCATACCTTTGATACCTCTTTTTTCTATACCTACCTTACGTAGAAGTGCTATGTTGAGTTTTCAAACAATGATTGATCATATTCCTCAAGAAAACATAATTAAAATGCATGAAAACTTAGCTAATTTACAAGATAGTGTAAGTATAGAAAAAAATTCAAACACTGTTATACCTGCCATAAAGAACCTTCACCACATGATGGAAAGTGATGAGGGATTAGAATTTGTGTGTAACATAGCTCAAATATTTGGAAAACATCTTCATCCCACCACTAATGGTGCTAAAGCCTCAAAAAATATGCAAAGCTAAGGAGGAAATCAAACTCCTCCCTCTTCAATTCCATAGCCTCAATTCCCACCTATCCCATTCCTCAAGTTACCACAAAAATGCAACCAACTAGTAGCATCCTTCCTTCCAACACATACATACCACCACCCTATTCATCTCCATCACATACTACAAGCCATGACCCTATCATTAACCACCTCTTACAAGTCCTTTCATCCATCCAACGTCAAGTTTCCACCATAAATCAAAATCAAAATGGTCCACCCTCATATTGTGTCAAGAGAAATCCATTATCCTTGGAGATATTAAGAACTCTGGTGCCACAAGGTATAGAGATCCCTAGATTTGAGAAATATGGAGGAAAGGGAGATCCCACTAATCATGTTAATGACTTTAGTACTTTTTGTAGTGACTTTATCCTTGAATAATTTTTTTTGGCTAAACCTTTTCCCCAATCCTTGAAAAACATTGCTTTGGATTTGTTTTCTGCATTACAGAATAACTCAATTCATAATTCATTCATTCAATGAACTTGTTGAGTCTTTTATTAACCATTTCCAAGTGCACATGCTCCTTGAAATGACATTGGCTAATTTGATGAGATGCAAGCAAAATGAGGGTGAAAAATTCACCAACTTTATTTCATGCTACCAATCATTTTATTCCCAAATCAATGTGAAAATTCCCAATTCTCACCTTTAAAAGATGTTTGTAGAAAAATTACAAAGCAAGATAAGGGATAAGCTTACCATGATGAAATTTACTTCCTTCATGCATTTATGCATTACCCTTTGAGACTATCAGAATTCCCTAACTAGTAGTGAACCAAAAACCACCCCTACCCATCCCAAAAAAGACCGAAGCCTCAAACCAAAACATTTACAACCCTTTGAGAAGGAAAAATAAAAGTTTCCTTCAACTAAATTGCACCTCCCAACCTACCCAACCAGTTGATACCCAAGTAGATGCTATAAAGAAGAGTAATCCTTATATCTTTAGGAATTTTCAAAGAGAATTTACTCCCTTACCTAACACACTTCACAACATTATGACCCAACTCTTAAGCAAAAACATGCTTACCTTACCTCTTGTTCAACCCCTTGACCCTAGCAAGCCATTACCTCTGAAATTTACACTCAATGCCTATTGTGCTTATCACCAACAAAAAGGACATGATAAAAAAAATTGCAATAATCTTAAACATCTTGTGCAAGACCTCATTGATTCCAGTCATATCCAAATTTGAGGTTTAACTGAAAAACGTAATAAGTATGTGGCCCCTCCTAACCAAAACTTGAAAATATTTAACTATTCCATTTGTTAAGGCTAGTGAAACTAAACCTAATGTGATGAATGTTGACACAAATGATGATAATCTAAGCAATCATGAACAAAGTCCTATGGATGATGATGAAAAAATTCCTATGGATACTAATGAACATAGTCCTATTGATATAATGATAGGAGTGGTTGAAATCGAGCCATGTAAACAACAAACCATTGACATTACTTTCTCTTCATAAGAAACAATCAAACATGCAATTAATGGTCCTCTTTACATAGTTGGTAGAATCAATAACAAGACCACTCTTGGGATTTTAATTGATATCATCTATGGAGAGAATGTGATCACATAAGAACTTTTATATGTGCATGAACTTTATCAAGATATAAATGATAGAGAATGATACATTTGATTTATTTGGTCCTACTTGGATCAAAAATTCAAAGCAAAATGCACAACCAAACTATGTCTTGAAAAGTTTCCTCTAGCTATGATTGAACCTCCACCCATGCTTGAACCTCTGCCACCTAAAGAAAATAATGTTGAGTCTAAAACCGTTCCAATAAAAAAAGACTCATTCATGAACAATCCCTTGCCTATTTCCTACAAGAGACCTAGAGAAAAACAAAGAAGTCCTAATATTACTCCTAAGAAAATTTATAAAGCCAAAGAGAAAGTGGTTGAACAACCTTCTATGGTTTCTTTCATTCTTCCTTCAAAAAAAGAAAAGGAACCTATGGTTGACAAACCCCCTCCTACACAAATGCAACTTGAAAATCATAATAAAAGAAACCACAATGCTAGAGAGCATAGGCATAGACATCGTGCTATTGCTTGAAGATGAATAATGATAACAACATTGAAACTAGAAATCTAAACTTGAAAGAAGCAATACACAATGACCCTCCTCTCTTACTAGAATAAATAGAAGCTATACCTTCACCACAACAAGGACCAACAACTTCTATGGATATTATCATTTGTCCTCCTATTGTGGTTAACTTGGATGATGATGAGGAAATAGCTATAATTGATGAGGAAGTGCATAATGAGTTAAATTTATAATTTTACTCTTCTTTGAGGTTAAAAAACAATAACCATGGTGATCCTCCTAAATCGAGCTATTCACCATGTGTTGAACCTAGTGATTCTCCTAGTACAACACTTGATGTTGTCCCTCTCGCTAGTGATATGCATTTTTCATATACTGAACAAGATTGGGATGAGGATGAACTACTGGATGGTTGAATCACATGTTATTTACTAGTCTTTGATCTTTTCTTTTTCTTTTTCTTTTGTTTCATTTTATTTTTTGATTGCTTGAATGTGTGTGTCATGATCCCCTGTGATGTTTTGTTTGACATTTCTCTCTCTATGTGCATTCCTCTATTTATACCTTCATTCTTCTATATGTCGTATACTTTTTCCTTCTGATTAATCTTATCTTTTCCTTTCATTTTTCTTTTCATTTGTCCTGTGTTTTCCTTTTGGGGATGCCACAGGGCATCAAGATTCATGTCTCCTTCATGTTGACCCAAAATATTTTTCATTATATTTTCTTTTCCTTTCATTTTCCTTTTCATTTGTCTTGTGTTTTCCTTTTGGGGATGACTTAAGGCATCAAGACAGACTATGTATCTTCAATGTTGACCCAAAAGTCTCTTTCTTTTCTTTTTTTTTGCTCTCTTTGTGTCATTCTTCCAGTTCTGTGTATTTAGGGATTGTCAACAGTTCTAAGCTCTCTTATATCATTGCAACAAAGAACATACTGACCCCAAATCCATAGATCCCTTATGTGTTTGGTGTTGTCATTTTGGGGTCAACCCCTCTCTTTTAATTTTCTCTTGCATGACGTAGCTTTACTTGGAAACATATGGCTTCACATAGGGCTATCCAAGTTCGCTCTCATGTCTTCCTTGCGGTTTTCATTTTCATTTGCTACTTTAAATTAATTGCTCACATCATGGTGTTAGCAATTTCTTTAAAGTGGGGGCATACATTGGAATTAGTTTGGCATGATGTCATTTGCATATATTTTCCTTTTCATGTTCTTTGATGCAATTTTTTATTTCATGCGACCTATTTTCCTCTTTGTGGTGACATTGGGAGAAATTTCGTTCAAAAGAATGATCTATCTTAGTATGTTATATTCCCCTTAGTGGTGATGTGACGCACTGCATTCCCTAAGTGGTGAATCTTTTATTCTTTGATCGGTCCTCTCTTGAGACATTAGGAATGATGCCCCCTAAGAGTAAGACCTCACGTGAACTAAGAAAAATACCTTTGAACATTCCTCTTTCTTTTTGTGTTTTTGTACCTTATTAAAGTCATGGAGGTATGGATTTTATATGGTCCCCTTGGGATCACCTAGTGAACACCTAGCTTCACTAGCCCATGTGAGCACATGCATTTTTGTACCTTATTAAAGTGATGGAGGTATGGCTTTGATATGTTCCCCCGGGGGTCACCTAGTGAACACCTAGCTTCACTAGCCTTTGTGAGCATGCATTTTTGTACCTTATTAAATTCATGAAGGTATGACTTTGATATGGTCCCTTAGGGCTCACCTGGTGAACAGCTAGCTTCACTAGCTTGTGTGAGCATGTGTTTTTGTGGCTTATTAAAGTCATGGAGGTATGAATTTAATATGGTCCCTTGGGGCTCACCTAGTGGACACCTAGCTCCCACTAGCCCTTGTGAGTGTATGTTTTGTTTACCTAGTGGACAATGTGTTCCACTTGTAAACCTCCCTTTTGGAAAAACAACCTAGACCCAGTCCACCATGTCAGATGACTAGTCAAATCTTGATCCGCTATAGTTTTTTCCTTTTTACTTTTTATTTTCTTTGATGGTGTATGTTTGCGATTTGGTTATGGCTTCATATATCATCCACAAGCATGTTCCATTGTGCTTATGTTGGTTTTTCCATAGGATCTTGATCCTGGGGGATTTTCCACCCTCTTGATTATTGTCATCCTATCTTGTACTTGTCAATAGAACCATTAGCTACAAACTAGGTATGATACACCCACTTGTACCAAACCAAATTTCTTCCCTTAGGAAGAGGAACAAGATCCCAAGTATGATTCTTCATCAAAGAAGAATACTCCTCATCCATGTAGCATTGTCCCACTCTGGAACACTTGAAGCATCTGAGAACTTTTAAGGATCAGTAGAAACTGCATGACTCAAAAGACTGATACCTAAAGTATGAGAATGAGTTCGGTGAGAAGTTGTGGGATCTCTTGCATGAGAACCAACCTTTTTAAGAATAGTGGAAGTCCAAAGAGGTTGTGTTAGTGTAGGCTCAGGAGAAGATGGAGTTATTTCAACAACAAGATCAATACCATCACCATTAGGAGCATCAACAACATCATCATTATCATCAACAACGTGAAACAAAGCATCCTTTGAAGAAGAAATGAGAAGAAGGGAGGTAGATGCTTGTGATGGAGAATCCTTTAAAAAAAAGACTCATCAAAATAAACATCACAATGAAAATGTGCCTCTTTACTGATAGGATCAAACAACTAATATCCCTTCACATCCTCATAGTACCCAACGAAGATGAATCACTAACTCTTCTTCTCCATTTATTTATGCCACCCTACTTGAATGAATGTCCATGCATCAATCCCAAATACTCTAAAATAGGAGACCTTAGGCTTGACAAGATACCAAGCCTCCTCAGGAGTCATATTCCACAATGCCTTGTGAGGCATACAGTTTTGAATGTAGTTGCCATAATTCATAGTGTCTTCCCAAAATGTTGGAGCCATGGACCTAGATTGGATTATGCAATTTTCCATCTCCTGTAAGGTTCTATTTTTTTCGCTCATCCACACCATTCTACTGCAAAGTGTATGCCACTCTATGTTGATGAAGAATACCTCAAGCACTATATAAATCCTAAATTTCCCTATTGACATACTCCCTCCCATTATCTGTGTGAATCTTCTAAAGGGAATGTCCTAACTGCTTCTCCATAAATGAAAGGAATGTCATGAAGAATCAAAGAGCCTCATCCTTGTACTTCAAAAAGTACACCCAAGTGTGGCGAGACAAGTCATAGATGAAGGTGAGTAAATACTTGGTCCCGAAAAAATGTAGTGGGAACTGACATAAGATCACTATGCACCAACACTAGGGGTGTTGAAACACATGTAGCCATACCTTTTGGAAATGGATCTTGATGATTTTTCCCATATACACAACCTAGGGAAACCCAATCAGAACAAGAGATTTGAGGTAGGCTAACCACCAAATGTTGTGTGCTCATATGTTGGAGATATATGTAATTTAAGTGCCCAAATCACTCATGCCACAATTTTTTCATAGAATCTACATGAGCAATAAAGGATGATCTTGATGAAGGCTCAAATCCATCAATCTTATACAAGTGGGCTCCATGATCAACTACTCTAGTAACAACAACCTTCTTAGGATTCTCCAACTCTCGAATAGTCATGTCACTGTGAAAGAACTCAACAAGCCTCCCATCACCATGCTAGAAAATATGATAAATGAAGAGTAGATTCTTTGAAATATCAGGAATAAGAAGAACATGATCAATGCAACCATCCTACATTTGAACTAAGACTATCCCTAAAATAGGAATCTCAGAAGAGTCTCCAACTGCAATGTGAGTAGTATGACTATCAGAGAGCAAATCAAGAAGATCTGCATCATGAGTCATGTGATGTGAGGCCTTGGAATCAACAATCCAACTTTCATGGTTAGAGGACAAACCTCTTCTTGCAAGGGCTTGGACTTTTCCTAAGGAAGAATAGTTTAGCATGGGAATATTATTCTTCTTCATAGCTTCCTATAATGTTTCTAGCCTGGAAAAACAATGTGCATCATTATGCCTTGACCTTCCACAAAAAGAATAATTTTCTTTCTTCTTCTCAAACTTGGAAGATGATTCTCCTAAGTTAGAAGAAGGAGGTGGTGTTTTCTTCTAATCATTCTTCTCCTTAGGCTTGGATGGATGCTCATCACCTAGAGGAGAATCTGTCTTGGGATTCTTCTTCTTCTTCTTACCCTTTCCCTTGGAAGACTGAGCCATTAGGGCATGACTCTTAGGAAGAGAATCCATATGGATCAGCTTGGCTTTCTACTATGCCAATCAATCACAAAACACCTCAAAGGTAGGCATATTATGGTCTTCTCCCATGGCATCCATAGTAGAGTAGAAGGTAGAGGAAAATGCTTGAAAAGGACCTCTTAGTTTTGACAAGATCAGAAATATGCAATCATCATTAATTTTGGCATGAACACACCCTTTTAGTTCTGACAAGATCAATTTGAACTAGGAAAGGAAATCTTGAATAGTGGGAAATGCATCTGGAGAAAGAGAGGTGAGATTGGCTTCAATTTGCAAGATTTTGAACTCGTTTACTTTCCCATAAAACTCTACAAGCTTATCCCATATTTCTTTAGGTGTTTTACACTCAACAATGTGAAACAACAAATTATTAGACACATGGAGACCTATGATCCCTCTAGCCTCATCCATTTTTTTGTGATGGAAAAAATTCTCAAAGTCCTTAGTGAACTTGGGTTGTTTGGCATCCAACATTTTCCAAAGCCCCCGAGATTGCAACAACTGGAATATTTTGAGTTTCCATGTGTGGTAGTTATGTAGGGTGAGTGGGTCAATCTTTAGTTCTGACATGGTGGGAAAATGAAGAAAAATGGACCAAGAAGCTACTTATATCTCCCCCAAAAATGAATAGAACCAATTATTTTTAATTCCAATTTTTTTTCCAAAAAATAGATTTGAGCAAGAAACTACAAATTTGCAATTTTGAAGGAATTTTTTTCAAAAAGGGGGTACCTTTATTGCACCAAACTCATGATCACACAGTGCTGCCACAACAAACTTCTCATCGACATGATAGCCAAGAATGTATTCTATGTCATGATCCACAAGTAGAATGAATCAGACCTTGTTCCCATGAAGGACCACCTATAACCTTGTGCATGAGCCTTAGCTCATATTGCTAGTAGGGAATTGAGGTATAAAAGGACATTTGAAAAATTATTTCTCACAAATGTTGGATATATATCCCCACCCAAGTTAAAAAGAAACATATTTTTTTATTCCGAGCCTTGAAAAATTTTACACAAGAAGTAATTTTTTCCTAGCAACAGAAGGAACCCTATTCCTTCTCCCATTCTCCTACGCAGGCTCTCTTACTACAAAATGAATACATAGAAAAAACATGCACCAAGGAGGAACTAGTGGATTGTTTGAGTGCAAGGGATTGGGACCAAGCAACAAAAGAACTCACCCTCAACAAGGAAAGAATAGCGCCTACTAGAGTTAGGGACTTCCAAGTCTGAGACAACCAAGTAAGATGCTCATGAAGAGCATACCAGCCATAGATTTGAAAGCCAACTGAGAAAAGTGCCTCTGTCCTCTCCAGTCGGCCTCCCTCACAATAGCTAGCAATAATTCCACTTTAAACAAAATTGAATCATAGTAAAGCTCCTTCAATGCATAATTTCATGGCCTTTGCAAAAAAAAAATTCTCCTAAGCAAAAAAAATGCCAATGAGTAATGGTTTAGAAGAATGCAACAAAATGTAGCCTCTAGATTGCAGATGGAGACCCAAAAAGAATAAATTGAGCTTACACCAATGAATCTAGATTTTCAAACAAGAAACACTGCCAACAGAAAATTCATAGTCTCCAAAAGGTAGAATGCCACTTTTGGCAGAATCGTACCTTTTTTCAAAAGGAAGATCGTCCCCTCCAAATAGATTTCAAATGAGTCAAAGCCTTGCAACCTCCAGATGGACAAAAATGCCTCAAAAAAAAAAGCCACCAGTTTCTTTCAAATCATGTTTGGAAAAAACTCTCTAGAAGGTGGTTGCAGTAAAATTGCTTTGATACCATGTTAGATCTACTAGGAGTAATTGCACACCGAAAGAAACCTTCATGAGAAAGAAGCAACAAAATAAACTATTTCACTAGAGATGAAAAGAATGTATTGAGACATGAAAAAAATAATGTACAAAGTGACTAAAAAAAAGGCATGAAAACATGTGATGGGGTGCACAAATTCCTAGCACAAGAAAAACCACCTAGTGATTAATTAAAAGAAAAACTACCCCTAATTTAACTTAAGAAAAATGTGAACGGTAAAACCATTCGATCTAACAAAATTTAATTTAGGCCTCCAAGGTATAGTGCTATGAAATATTAATCATTTCATGGTCAACTCTATGCTTGCAATAAATTTGGTCATAAGGCTAATGAACACATAAATAAAGTGATAAGGAACAATAATGCTACGAATTCTCAATCATTCTATGGTTATTGCTACACATGCAATAAGTATGGTTACAATATTCTTGATTATAGATATAATGTTGGAAGAAGCAGTTCTACTCCACAAACTAGTATCACCTACTACAATTGTAACAAACTAGGACATATTACAAGGTTTTGCAAGGGAAGGAATTTAAGACCTTTTTCTCCTCAAAATAATATTGACTCTAAACAATTAAAGAAGGAAATGAATAAGATATGATAGAAGAAGGAATAATGTGAAGTAAAGAATAAATCTATACCTCTACCTGGTGTAGATGGATCCTCAAGTAACTAAAAGAAAGTATTGTCTTAGAGGGAGTTGCAATTTAAAATCCTTTCAAACCCTTGTAATGCATAAGATGTTGAGGTCTTAAGTATAATAGTTAATGGTGACTTGGAAATGTTTGGCTAGTGATATTATGAAATTTTCTGAAACTTTCAAAGAAAATACACTCTATGGAAAATTGTTGGATGATCATGGATCCCTATGATATTACAAAATAATGAAATTTTTTCTTATGCCAAAAAAATACATTTAATGAGAAGCCAATAGGGTAGGTGTAAAGAGAATTTGATCCATACTTGATCAAATTTCATCCCATTCAAATGAAATCAAGTGTGTACAAAAGCTAAGAAAGTGAAGTTTTTCAGTAAAGTAGCAAGAAAACCCTGATGGAAGTATTCACAAGTATTTCTTTGGTTTACTTAAAAAACCCTACCTTCAAAAAGTGTTATCATGGGTACACCAATAGTTATTGGTTTTTTGAAGAGTCCAAGTTCAAAATTCAAGAAACATCCATACATATCTACCTCAACTAACAAGGATGGAACATTTTCTCATGTTTCAATCAATGTGATTCATAGTGAAGATGTCTGCATCTATATTCACTCATAGATAAATGACAAAAACCATCTAAAGTTGGAATATTCAAAATTAAATCATCTCTTGGGCGATGATTTTCAGCTCATGTTGGCATATGAAAATGTGGAAGCAAAAGGTTTAGATGTGTGAAAGGGTTTTCCCAACTTTTTATTTGAAGATGTATGGGGTAGAATCACTTTTATTGAGATTCATAAAGATAATTTTTTTCTTGATCAACTTCAACTAATTATGAAGGAAGCTATCAGGGTTGTGATTGGGTTGTGCTCCACTAGATTTGTATTGGTATTCAAGGCCATAAATAATGAAGAGGTTATGAAGCTTACCAATGTAAAATTTGACAAAAGAACCCTAACCATTAATGAAATCTCTAACCTAGGGGTTAGGTATGCCAAGATGGGAATCACATACAAGGTCTATTACACTAACAGGGAAGGGTCTACTACCACCACCACCATCTACACTATTCATCAGAAGGTGAAGGAAGGAAAGAATTGTGATCTTCTTGAGTTCTTGTGGTAGCAGTTGCTAGAGAATTTGCAAAGAACCAAGGTTTCATGGTATAATTTCTAGTATGGCACTTTGATTATTTGTTTTATGTTCTTTTTCATGAAGGAATTTCCTAGTTTGAAGAGTGTGGTCTGGATAAGGGATATTCCCATTACACATCAGATTAGGGACCATATGCATAGATTTTCAAACACCAAACAATTCCATACAATGTTTTCGGGTAGATTTAGGGGTAAGATTGGAAAATGAAACACGAATGTTATCACCTTTATGGTGGATAAAGACAATTATTATATGGAGGAAGTTGAACCAAGAACTTCATGGATAATAAAGTTTCCCTATGACATCTCTAGACCTAATTGGATTGCATATGTTGACATTTTTCTTAGAAAACCTAAGGATCCTACTATTGAGAGGTTTGGAATATATCGTGAGATAACCAAATAATTAATCGAGAAGAGTGTAGAGGAAAAATTGAACAAGATGAAAAATCTGGGGAAAATTATTTTTTAGTTGGAAAATGTGTTTGGCACTCTTGAGGGCACTATGAAAAAATCACAAACCACTTCTATCACAACTCATGCTCCTAGAAGATCCAATAGATATGTCTCTACCACTATTTTCCTCTCAATTTTTCTAGACCTACTCAAACACTTCCTAGCAGAAGGAGGATTTCTATTAATACTAAGACTATAGAAAGAGAGAAACCTGAGATCTAAGTTGTTGGGTGAATATTTTGTAATCACTTTATAGATTTTGAAATAGTGATTTCAACCACAATTATTCTGAGATAAATCTCTCCTCTTTGAAATGGGAGGCTCCCTTCTTATTTCTCACTACAATTAACAAGAAACTAAACTAAAAATATATACATTGTGATTATCCATGGGGGTGTCTCCATTAACATATCATCCTGTTTCAAGATAAGAGAAGCAAAATAACAATGATATTCTCAAATACAACTAGTTAGAGTAATAATAGTTGACACTCACAAGTACTAGCAAACAAAAGTAATTTAGAAAAACCCATTGAAACACAAAGTCTTCAACTACTTTCCCAAAATGATTCCAAGATTAACTGTATCACCAATTGTAGCATGAAGTATATCAACTACCAATACCAATGATTCATGAAATGAATAATTTTAGCAACACTTCATTGCAAAAGAGATCTCTCATATTTATAGATGAGAGCTAAAGATCCAATCTAAGAAAAGTATAACTACTTTGAATTCTTCAATATTTGAGTCCAAAATTATTGGAGGAATTCATTGTTATTACAAGTATTTATAATTTGACAAATGACATGTAAATTGTCTTCGAATAGCTACAAAAACTTGTAAATACTAAAAACTAATACAAGGAAAATTGAGCCTTCTTCAACATCCTTCTCCTTGAAATCTTCATGATGAAATGCACTTCATCATTTTTTGGCATTGGAGTGTACTTGGAGATGGCGAGAATTCCTGAGATTGACTCCTTTGATGGCGTTGAATGCTTTCTAGTTGCTTTCAGGAACAATTTTTCAAATTATCCAAAGTAAGATGATTATCCATCATTTTTTCCATTAAAGCTATTGAGAAAGATTCATCTTGAAATTCGTTTGAACCATTGATGTATATTCTTGAATAATTGAATTAGAGGTAAGAACATTCTGGTTGTGTTTCATGGCTTTCTTGCTTAGTTATCGACAAGAATTCAATCAAAACTACTCAAGAACTCAGACACAAAAGATCAAAATAACATGCAAGAGGAGCTGAATTTTTTTTTGTATTTTATAGTGTTAGAGAAAAATAGGGTTTTATGCACTAATGGGAAAATTTTGAGCGATTGCGTATGCTTTGGTAATTCAGATGCAAAGGTGGGGAAAAATTGAGCTCTTACAAGGGGTATTACATTTCAAATGTAATGGCTCATGATTTTCAGATTATGTAATTAAATTTAAGAAATTACATGGGTTTGGATAGTTTGGATGTGATGATGGCAGAAAATGAAGCGAAAGAAAACTTATTAGCAAGTGGAATGCAAGACGGAAAAAAATTCCTAGTGTTAGGAAAATTTTACGAAATGCTTGTATATGCACTACAAAGTTATAAAACTTCAAGTGGAAATTATCTTTGCAAAAATTTGCAATGTTGTTAAATTTTAACAACATTGCAAGTGGATAGTTATTTTTCTCTTTTGCAAATTCATCAAAAAATCTAGACTTAGCAATTTGGGATGATCATTTTAGTTCTTTTCTAAATCATCAAATTTTAACAATTATACAATTCAATCTTTTTTTTATTGTCAGGTTGGGGAGAAACCCCAACACTACAATTGCATAATTTTAAAAAAACCTCAACACTGTAATTGCAGAGTCTCAAAAATTCCCTAACACTATAATTTGACTTGCAAGGTTGGCGAAAAACCTCGACACTGCAACTTCAAGTTTGGATAAGTGGAACCTATGAAAAATGGGGGAATGAATTAAATGATGATGTATTCACAACCACTTTCAAAGAGATTCCACTCAAGGGTAACCCTAGAGATCTCAATGCAAAGGAGAATGAGATCTTGTAATAGGGTTGTCCTAGGGATTGAATGTGATCTAATGACTCAGATTCACCACCAAGTTTAAACTTGGAAAAGACAATGGCATGCAAGATGAAATGTAAAACCCTAATATGATGCAAACTTGATTTAAATGACCTAGAAATGAAAGTAAACCAAAAAAAAAAAGATGCAAGATAGAAGGTGTACACCTGGAAATCTAGGAATGACTGTGTGGTCACCAAAAATGTAACCCTTCTACTATTTTTGGCTCGTTTGGGCCCTCCTTGTGATTTTTGCTTATATTGCCTTGATTTAATGTTGCAATGTGGATAACACATTCACATTAGGTCTTGGGCCCTATTGAATTTAAAAGACTTAAATGGTGCCTTACCTAAGTGTTGTAAAGTGTTGTAACACACTTTCACACTTTTGTAGGGTCTTGTTAATAAAATAACCTCTTTTCATCATTTTCCATGCCTTGGTTCGAAGTGTTGTAATGTGTTGAAACACACTTTCACATTTTTTCTAGCCTTTTCATTAATAATATGGCTTTCTTATGCTTTAATTGGCCCTAATTTACATCCAAAGGCCTTACTTATGTGTATTTTCGAGAATAATCCCAACAAATATCATCTAAAACATCAAAATCTTGAAACCCACCTCAAATTCCTTAGGTGGGAGTCATTCTCCATTCTGGGCGAATCAGTCCCATTATGTGGGACCCATTCAGTGAGGGTAGGGAATGAGTCCCCTTTAAATTAAAATTGAAATTTAATTCAAAATTATGACAATTTTTTATTCTCCAAGATCTAAGGTCAGCCCTATAGTGTTGTAATTTTGGGAATTATTGCATAATTGAGTATAAATACAAGATTCTTTATCTCATTTTCATACCTAGAAAGTTTGATCAATAATTCAAGAGTTAACAAGAGCATTTGAGCATTCACAAGAGTATTCAAGGAATTTCAAGGGTAGATTTTCAAGTATTCAAGAGTTTCTTCAAGTGTCATTCATCATGTGAAAGATTGTTTGCATCATGTTGTATAAGAGCTCACATTTGTGATGTAGGATTGTGTGATTCAAGCTAGCATTGCATTCAAGATCTATCAACATCAAGCAATATTATAAGTCCACATCCATTGGAGCCAATACTTACATGTTTGCAGCACCCTATTGCTAGGGTTTGGTGAGTTTCAACATCATTATTTTTTCATTCATCATTCTCCTTTCATATCTGCTTTAATTTCAAGATTTAATTACCAGCA
Source organism: Sequoia sempervirens (assembly GCA_007258455.2). Classification (NCBI taxonomy): domain Eukaryota; kingdom Viridiplantae; phylum Streptophyta; class Pinopsida; order Cupressales; family Cupressaceae; genus Sequoia; species Sequoia sempervirens. The sequence continues at coordinate 182,362,001 of VDFB02256132.1, read as the reverse complement.
AGGGGTTTGACCAAGGAAAACCCCTATCCACTAACCTCACAACATTTTTCCCTCTCTTTGCATGTGATTTGTAGGTCTAGGTTGCATATTTATCAAGGAGTAAAATTGGAAAAGTGGTAATCAAGTTTTTAAAGAAATTCAAGGTTGTCAAAGTTGCAAACAAGCCTCAGAGAAGGATTATAAGCTAAATTTTGCAGTTTTGGACCTGAATTTATATACTACAGAGCAGACTGAGAGTTATAGAATCCCATTTTGAGTTTCCAGAAATCTAGAAGTGGACTAATTCACCACTATTGGAAAATGAGTCCCACTACCTAGGCCTAAATAGGATTTTTTCCTATCTAAGTACCCTTTTGGCTGAAACCTATTTCGACACAGTTTTCCTAAAACTAGACTAATTCACCCAACTTGTCGTATGGGCCTCAATCAGCATAAACATTAGGCTTTTTAGGATTCTATACCTCCATTCTACCTCCTTCAGTTTCCTAAGTGCACATTTCTAGTTTCATGATTTTATGTTACATTCTACTTACATTTCTAGGTCTTTTTGCATATCATGCTATGTTTTCAAACATTTTGTATTTTCCAAGTTTACACTCAGTGGTGAACCCCTTTCTTGTCTCAACCATCTCCAAGGATACCTTATAATCAAATATCACACATCCTTCATTGGGTTGAGATCTCTAAGGTGTCCTTGAATGTGAATATTGTGAAATCAGATCCCTCTCCTTATATCCATTTTTTGAACAAGGAAGTGAAGCATCCATTTCCAGTGTCTACATTTTGTTTAACATGACTTTCAAAAATCATAATTCTGATTTGGAGTGCATTTACATCGTAGATTTAGCTTGCATTAACATTGCATTTCATTTTTCAGTAGTTAATTTGCATTCTAGGGTTTCAAAATTTGAATTAGTGAAAAGCTTATTTAGCTTGTATGATTGCATTTAATCTCATTAAAAATCAGTAAAATTCTACATTTGCATCTCATATTAGCATCAAAAAACATAAAACGCATAAAATTCAATTAAAAAATTCTAATTTTTTTCAAAAACATCAGTACTAGGACTTATTTGCCACCTTGGGTGAATTAGTCCCTTTGCACATTTTTCACTACATTTTCTGGCATTTAATCTTCATCTTTTGAGTTCCTATTTGTTGTTGTTACTTTTCTATTTCTATTTGTAGACTTTCTATTTCATTCAATTCATTCCATTTAGCATTGCTTAAAATCAAAATTGCATTTACAACATGATTGCATAATTTAGACTCTAAAACTTACATCATGGATATGTGCTTCAACAAGCATTGGATGCCATTAAATTCCTTAGTGGATGTTTCAAGTTGTTCTATTGGAAATGACCCTAATGACATTGATCTTACTCATGCTCCTTCAACTCCCAATTCATGTCCTCTTCGTGATGTTGACATCATTGGAGACAACATGAATAGGTTCCTAAAATATTTTCTTGATAGCCTTGAGGCCAACACATCCTTCTATCCATCCATGCACCAACCAAATCCTCCAACTATACCATCTCCTAATATTTTTGGTTACTTACACCCTAAAACAAAAGTTGAACCTAAGTTCCCTACAATAGGTGAACCTAGTTCCTCTAGAAAATAAAACACTCAACCATCTTATGATAATAAAGTAACAAAAATTCCCATTAACCTTGAAGAAACATATGGAAAAGGCTTCACAATCTTGAGTAAACAAGGATGTAACACAACAAGTGAACATGAAATTCATCAAATCCTAGAACAAAAACCAATGGATGAAAACACAAAAGGATTAGGATATCAAGATCCCTCTCATAATAGACATCCTCCCTTAGAATATCTAAGGCTCTGAGATGATGGTATGGTGATCTTTGATTCCCCTCTTGATTTGAATGTCCTTCCTAAAGAACAACCAACTACTCATAATAATGAGAAGGATGCAAGGATCACTTTAGGTCCTCCTCCTTCAATTAGAGATTTGGGTGAATCTAGCAAAGGTAAGAGGCCTTACAAGTTAGAAAAATGAAAGTCTCTTTGCCCACCACCTGAAAGTGAATGAAAATTATAAATTCTTCTCAACCAAGGATTAATATTATTACTATAGACACTTAAAAATGGCCTGCAGAATCTAATTAATTAAATATGATTTATTTGATTAATTAATCCTAACTTCATCTACTTAGTAAATAAATAGAAATATTTATTTATATTAAGTTCACTATTAATTATTCTATTTTATCATATTACTTTCCTCTTAATTAAATAAACAAAATTAAATACTTTGTTTTATTTAATTATTATCATTATTATACTTTATCCATCAAATTCTATCGATTAAATGAAATACACAACTTCAATAACTTTGTGTCAGTTAATTATATTATAATATTCCTCTTTATTAAATAAGAAAATATCAAATATTTGTTTTATTTAATTAAATATTCCTAATTTTCTAATTTAAATAAACCAAAAATATTTAAATAAAAGCATAAATCAAATCCCTCTATTCACTCACCAATAAAATTAGATTTTTCAAATCTAATTAATTTAACTGTCATTCACGGGAAAAGCCTTAGGGACAAACCTACATGCAATCCTCTCAATCTTCTACCTCAAATCTTTCCTCTCATCTTTCCTGGTGTTTTCATGGGGAGAAACAATCCTCCATGATCAGCTCCATCTTCTCATCTCCTACATTCAAATCTCCAGATTTAATCTTAGCCTCTGTTGTGTTACCCCTGTGCAAAACTGTTGTCAGAAATCTATATATACAGCCTTTTGAAGCATGAAAATGACCCTGAGAATTATCATCTTTTATGCAAACTTACTCTGCAGGAATTAGTACTCAAGCAACCAAGAAATCATAAGCATTAGCATTAGCATTTTAGTATCATCATAGCATCATGGCATTATTAGATTTCATACAACATCATCATTAGTTTTACTATAGCTTCCATTTAGTAGGTTTCATGTCAGGATAGTTTACAGTAGCTCCATATCATCCAGGAATCATTAGAAATCATCACATCATTTCATTTAGCATCCATTCTGTTCTCTAGATAGGAATTTTAAACAGTTACGGTGCTTACAAATCTGAGAGCTTCTGTAATTTGATAATTTTTTGGAGATAGGAGACAATGGAATGCATTTAGGCTTTCTGTGTTTTTAAATTAGTTTAATTCATGTTTAATCTTGATACAATGTTTCATTAAGAGGTGTATTTAATTGTATTTAGTTTACTTTTTAAACACTTACAATTACCACCTATGAACTGACTTGTTATATATCCTAAAGATGCAAAAGTTCCACATTGTGCATATCATTGAGTTCTTGGACATAGTACTAATGAGTTTGGTGCATTGAAAAAATATTGAGCAAGTATAACTCTGATGGTAATAATTACTATCTAGCGATCGCATAACACACTCTCCTACTATTTTTCATGTAATAGCTATACAATTTTACATTTCACACTATTACATGACCTTTCACATCACTACCTCAGCTCATTCTTGTCTCGCACTCAGTGGGGGCAAGCAATTGTTAGTCTTGTCCTAGTAATAAATTTTTCATTGTCCCTTTGGTTTGTCATCTACCTTCCACTTATATAGAATGAGATTAGGAGGCAAATGACTTGATCATAGGTTGACTTGTATTTTCCTTACTAGTATTTTTCATTTTCTCTTCCTTTTTCATTTTCTTTTGTTTGATTGCATCTGTGTAATGTGATCCCCCTTGATGTTTTGTTTGATGTTCTCTCTCTTTGTGACATTCCTCTATTTGTACCTTCATTCTTCTCTATTTCGTGCATTGCTTTTGCATTTTCATCTTTATCTTTTCTTGTGTTTTCCTTTTGGGGATGACACAAGGCATCATGAAACTTATGTCTCCTCCATGTTGAACCAAAAGGATTTATTTTCCTTTTCCTTTTCATTTTATCTTTCTCTTTTGTTTTCCTTTTGGGGATGACACAAGGCATCGAGACATTCATGTTGACCCAAAATCTTTTTCTTTTTCTTTCACCTTTTCTTTATCATTTGTCTTGTGTTTTCCTTTTGGGGATGACACAAGGCATTGAGACATTCATGTCTCCTTCATGTTGACCCAAAAGGATTTCTTTTTCTTTCCTTTCCTTTATCATTTAATCTTTTTCTTGTGTTTTCCTTTTGGGTATGACATAAGGCATTGAGACATTCATGTCTCCTTCATGTTGACCCAAAATCTTTTTCCCTTCTCTTTCGCCTTTTCTTTTTCACTTATCTTATGTTTTTATTTTAGGGGTGACACAAGGTGTGGAGACACCCTATGTCTCTTCCATGTTGACTCAAAAGGTTTTTCTTTATTATCACCCTCTTTGTGTCATTCTTCAAGTTCTGTGTATTTGGGGGATGATGACAGTTCCAAGCTCTCTAAAAAAAACATTGTAGAAAAGAACATACTGACCCAAAATCCATAGATCCTTTATGTGTTTGGTGTTTTCATTTTGGGGGAAACCTTTCTCTTCTTTTTTTTCTCTCACATGACGCAACTTTACTTAGAAACATATGACTTGGCATAGGGCTTTCCTACTTGGATCTCATGTCTTTCTTCTTGTTTGATTTTTTTCATTTGCTAGTTTAAAGTAATTGCTCACAACACGGTGTTCAACAATTCCTTTAAAGTGGGGGCATACATTGGTATTATTGTTTTTCATTTTTCCTTGGTTCTTAGTGTAGCCTTCTTACTTCATACGATGCATTTTTTGCTCTGTGGATGACATTGGGTGTGATGTCCTTCATGAGCATGATCTATCTTAGCATATTACATTCCTCTTAGTAGCTTGATGTGACACACTGCATCCCCTAAGTTGAAAATATTCTATTCTTTGATTGGTCCTCTCTTGGAGACATTAGGAAAAATGTTCCCTAAGTAAAGACCTCGCATGAGCTAAGCAAGACTCCTTTGAACATTGTTTGCATGTTGTATTTTGCATTTTTTGTTATATGGACACCTTGCATAAGACAACTTGCATGCCTGTGGAGCCATCACGTTTTTTCATGAGCTCCAAGCATATGAAGTTTTTCTTGTCTCATGAAGCTTGGAAAATCATTTTTTTGTGGCACCTTATTAAAGTTAGCAGGAGATATAACTTTGGTATGGTTGAGCGGGAAGCCCATTCCGAGGCATGAATTTCCCCATAGCCACCTAGGTGTGTGTGAGTGCATACGATCCATGAGTGTATGTTTCTCACCTTTTAGGCCTTCTAACCTGATGAACAACCATGAGTTATGTCGCCTTAGAGTGAGTATGCATTTTCTAAACAAACAACCTAGATCTGATCCACATTAGGATGGACAAATGGTCGAAGCTTGATTCAATTCTTTTTATTTCACATTTTCTCTTCTTTAGCTTTGGCATTGTATGCTTGGCCTTGTTTTTGTCCTTAATGTCATTTTAATGTGTGTTCCTTGGTGCTTATATTGGTTTGACATGGAATCCTAATCCTGGGGGCTTGATCACCCCTCTTGATTTTTGTCACTCCATCTTTCTAGCATTGGTACATTTGAAACCCTCTTGATGAAAATTGGTCTAGTTTAGTGTGATTTTGAAGTAGGTTCATCCTCTCACTAAAGTGGGGGCTAAATTTGTCACCAAGAAAGTAACCCTTCTACTTTTTTCTGACTTGTTTGGGCCCTCCTTGTTATTTTGGCTTAATATTGCCTTGATTTAATGTTGTAATGTGGATAACACATTCACATTAGGTCTTGGGCCCTTTTGAACTAAAAATACTTAAATGGTACCTTACCTAACTATTGTAAATTGTTGTAACACACTTTCACACATTTCTAGGTTCTTGTTAATAAAATAACCTCTTTTCATCATTTTCCAAGCCTTGCTTCAAAGTGTTGTAAAGTGTTGAAACAGACATTCACTTTTTTTCTAGGCTTGTCATTAATAATTGGGATTTATTATGCTTTAATTGGCCCCACTTTTGCATCCACATTCCTTACTTATGTGTATTTTTGAGAATAATCCTGACAATAATCATCTAAAACATCAAAATCCTGAAATCCACCTCAAATTCCTATGGTGGAAATCATTCACCATTTTGGGCGAATGACTCCCCTCAGGTGGGACTCATTCACCATTATGGATGAATGTGTCCCCTTAGGTGGGACCAATTCACCTAGGGTGGTGAATGAGTCTCCTTTAACTCAAAATTCAAATTTAATTCAAAATTCTAGTAGGTTTTTATTCTCCAACATCTAAGGTCAACCTATAGTGTTGTAGTTTTGGAAATTATTGCATATTTGAGTATAAATACAATCTTATTTCTCTCATTTTCATACTTAGCAAGTTTGATCAAGCATTCAAGAGTTCACAAGAGCATTTGAGCATTCACAAGAGTATTCATGGAATTTGAAGGGTAGATTTTAAAGCATTCAAGAGCTTCTTCAAGTGTCATTCATCATATCAAAGATTATTTGTATCATGTTGCTTTAGAGCTAACATTTGTGATGTAGGATTGTGTGATTCAAGCAATCATTGCATTCAAGATCTATCAACATCAAGCAATATTCCAAGTCCACATTTATTGGATCCAATACTTACATGTTCACAGTACCTTATTGCTAGGGTTTGGTGAGTTGCAACATTGTTATTTGTTCATTCATCATTCTCTTTTCATGTTTGCTTTCATTTCAAGGTTGAGTTATCAACAAAGGTTTTTTCCAAGGAAAACCCCTATCCACTAATCCCACAACATTTTTCCCTCTTTTTGCATGTGATTTTGCAGGTGTAGGTTATAGATATATCAAGGGGTAAGATTGGAAAAGTGGTCATCAAGTTTTCAAAGAAATTCAAGGTTTTTCAAAGTTGTAAACAAGCCTTGGAGAAGGACTACAAGCTCAATTTTGTATTTTCAAACCCAAATCTATATCAAGAACAACAGAGTAGATTTAGAGCTACATAATCGTATTTTGAATTTCTAAAAATCCAAAAGTGGACTGATTTTCCACTATTGGTGAATGAGTCCCATTTTCCAGGCCTAAAAGGGATTTTTGCAGATCTAAGTACTCTTTTGGTTGAAACCTTTTTCAACACAATTTTCCTAAAACTAGGTCGATTCGCCTAGCTTGGTGTATGAGTCCTAGTTAGTATAAATAGAAAGTTTTTCAAGATTCTAGATCTCCATTCTACCTCCTTCAGTTTCCTAGGTGAACATTTCTAGTTTCATAATTTTATGTTACATTCTACTTGCATTTCTAGGGATTTTTGCTTATCACACTGTGTTTTCAAACATTTTGTATTTTCCAAGTTTACACTTTGTGGTGAAGCCCTTTCTTGTCGCAAACATCTCCAAGGATAGATTATAGTCAGATCTCTCACATCCTTCATTGGGTTGGGATCTCTAAGGTGTCCTTTAATGTGAATATTGTGAAATCAAAGCCCTCTCCTTGTATCCATTTTGTGAACAACAAAGTGAATCATCCATTTCAAGTGTCCAAAGAGTAATTGAAGCTCTAAAATGATGCAAAATATTTTTTGACCTAGTGGGACTCATTCGCCATTTTGGGAGAATCACTCCCAATTCTGGATTTTTGCACAAAAACAAGTTTAAGGAAAATGGGTATCCAAATCTGCAAAAAACTATGAAAAACACCTATAGTGGGACTCATTCACCACTTGTGGAAAATGAGTCTAGTTTGGATTTTCTGAAAATTAAAATTTTGAATATACTCTTCTCAATCTACTTCTCTAGGTTCCCATATCTAAAACTCTGATTTTACGGTTGTAGATGACCTTTTTGTGAAGATTATAACCTTGCAAATGGGGAGACAACTCCAACAAGCTTGTAACCTAATCTCCAATGATCTTTAAGTCTTCAAAAAACATAAATCTCCAATCACACAAAGAGAGAGAAAAAGTGTTTATTGTTAGGGAATAGGGGTTTGGCTTGGTCAAAAACCTTTTAGGTAATTAAACCAAATGATGAAATAAGATAATGAAGCATGAACATGAAATAATGCAATTAGAACCTTGCCATGATGATAGATCTTGAATTGCTTCAATAATTGATGAAGAATTTTTCCCTTGAATGCCTTAGAAATGATCTTGAATGCTCTCTACATGATATTCTGAAGTATTAGAATTCCTAACTCTTGCTTGCTTGACTTGATAACATGAATGTTTGATAAAATAATTTTTTGAAAGCTTTTTTATATAGGAAATGTACTCAAATGATTGTTAATTTGATCCCCAAGGCCAAAATGGAAGAAATTTGAATTAAAAACTTGAATTTCCCACTCATAACCTTGAAAATATCCCAAATAGGACTCATTCGCCAAGATGGGTGAATGAGTTGCACCCGGATGAGACTCATTCACTCAAAGTGGCAAATGGGTCCCATAGGGGCTATTTTGCCAGATAGAATGTTGAGGATTGAATAAATTAAGCTTATATGTTGATATTGTCAGGTTTTTAATTAAAACATGACTTGGGATGCATATTATTGGGTCATAGGGGCCTATTAGTGATGATATTAAGGTTATAAATGCAATAGGGAAAAAATACAATGTGAAAGTGTAAATAAATACACTTTACAACATTAAATTAAGGAAAAATTGGGTCTATTTAGCTTAGGAGGGCCCTAAATCCCATGTGAATGTGTAAAACACATTACTACACTAGATTAGGCCCACCTTAGTTTACAAGCCTCCTAAATTTAATGTGAAAGTGTAAATATATACATTTTACAACATTAAATTAAGGCAGAGTTAAGTTTGTTTAGCTTAAAAAGGGCCCAAGATCTAATGTGGATGTGTAAAACAACTCACAACACTAGATCAAGGTGACATTAAGTCTAATTTATCATTAATTATATCAAGCAAGGGATACTTTTTCGGTGAGTCCATCTAGCCCCCACTTTAGTGAGGGGATGAACTTGCTTCAAACTCACACTAAAGTAGACATTCAAGAGGGGTCCAATCGTTCCAATGTGGATGGTCTAGGATAACAAAGATCTAGGAGGTGGTCAAGCCCCCAAGATCCACGATCCTAAGTCAAACTGACATAAGCATGAAAGGACACACACAAGATGTAAGATATGCAGCAAAACAAGATACGTGAACATACAATGCCAATAACTAAAATAATGAAAAATGAGTAAAAATAAAAATCAGGTGGATCAAGCTTCGACAAAGATGTGCTCACTCTAGGGCCATGAAACATCAGGTTGTATGTGGGGCGAGTTGTCCCAAAGAAGTGGTTTAGTGAGAAAATCATGCTGGTGTGGCAACTTCCCATCATATAATGAGAAAGTCATGCTAGTGTGTCAGCTTCCCATCATACTAACCATACCAAAGTTAGCCTCCTAATAACTTTGATAAGGAACCAAAATGTAATTCTTTTTGTAAATGCTTTTGAATATCACATGAAAATTTTGTAAAAGTGGATTTTTCTTTGTTCATGTAATGGTCTTCTTCTTAGGGATCATTTTTCCTAATTTCTCCAAGAGAGGACAAGTGAAAAGTGTCAAGTCATCACCCATGGGATGTCTCATTCACATCATGCCATATCAGTAGATCGTACACTCTTGAAAAAATCACAACAAAAAAGAAAAATCATGCCATGAAAATTTTTCCAAAAGATGTCATCCATGTATGCCCCCACTTTAAAGTGGTTGCTACACCATCACTATGAGAAATTTATTTAAAGTATCCAGTGATAAATGCTAACATGAAACAAGACATGAGAACCAACTTGAAAAGCCTGATGCCAAGTCATATGTTTCCAAATCATACTACATCATGGGTAAGTATGTCACATGCGATTCAATTTAAGGCATGTCGTCCACATCCCAAGCTTGCTCTTATATATACATGAAAGGAAGTCAAATAGCTAAAAGAGATAATGACAAGTATATATGGGGATAAGGATTCCTAACCCTCTTTCCCCCACTTAGTACAGGACAAGGGTGAGCTCGAAATGGATGATGATGTGCTACTCCTTGCAAAAAGGGAATGACTTGCGATGAATGTAAAACATGCAATAGTGAGTATGCTATGATCCTACAACTATTGCATGGGAATAAGCAAAAAATAATATTATTTATTATGATGAGTAAATAAGGTGTTGACTTGATACATATTTAATGAGATATCTATTAGTTTCAGATGCATCAAAGTTAAAGTTGTCTTGGAAAAATCTTTTGTAATAGTGTTGACATTGAATGAAGGTTTTTCCTTCGAGGGACAATAACAAATATCATTAGTCTTTTCTTAAATTTTAGGATTTATAGGGATATGGATACCTTTTTATATAGCATCACATCCTTTCCCAAGTTGCTTCATAAGTTCAAAACCTCTTCCATAAAGCTTTTTCACTTCTTTTAGATTCATTGGTTGTTTAACTTCGTCAAAGTTTGTCTTGAATGTTGTCTTTTCTTTTATGGTGGTTGAAATGGATACTTTTGAATTTTGTGTTTCCGTTACTAGTTTCCCTTTTCCCTTTTTAGACTCTTTTGTTATGATCTTGTATTCTCGCATGAATATAGGTATGAAATCAAAGGTTTCTGAAGCATCTTCAAATAACTTTGTGGCTTCTTCAAATTTCTTTTGTTTTTCTATGGTTGGTGTGAAGGGTTGTCCAATGTGCATAATTTCAAAGGAATTATCCTTTGTTTTATGATCTCTTAGTGAAGAGGAGTCTAATTTCACTTCATCATCTTCATCTAACGAATCCATATTACTATTGTTTGAAATAAGTTTGTCAATGTTGTTGTTTGCTTGCACCATGGTACCTTTCGTAGTAGGAGAGTTTTTAGGAGAGCGAAAAATTAGATGTTCATGAAATTAAAACATGGGATCTCTTAAAATAACTTCATCACAATTAAGGATGTTATCAATGGTTAGATATTTTTGTGTGTCAATGATGTCATTTTCTTGTTCAATAATTTTTTCCTCATGATTCTCATCATTTGGATCCTACAATACCATAATATCTTCTTCACCAATAGGAGAGATTAGGAGGGGGAGGAACTTTATTGTTTTCTAAAACTTAATAATTTTTCTCTAAGGTCTCACTCTCTTGTGCCATAATATCTACCCTAGTAGGAGAGCTTTTAGGAAAGTGACAAACAATAGGTTCATCACATTCTATGGTTAGATATTGTAAACTAGCTTCATCACATATAGGCGAGGCATCAAGAGAAGGATAACTATGAGTTTCATGGTTACTAACGATTGGACCTTTTTGTTCAAATAGTTCTTCCCAAATGGCAGAGGCATTAGGAAAGGGAGGAATAATATTCTCATGAGTCTCAATAAGGATATCTTCTAACACTAAACTATCTTCTTCATGTCTAGAGAAGATATTAGGAGAAGGAAAGGTTTGATTGTCATGATTATCTATATTTAAATCCCCCTGTCCTATAATGTCTTTCCAAGTAGGAGAGGTAGAATTTTCATAGTTCACAATTATTGGATCTTTTAATATCAACATATCCTCCACACAAATGTGTTTGCAATGATCATTCATGATTATATTCTTATTCTTATATTCTTACTCGTTAAAGAATTTTTAGAAGGTTGCATGTTTTATTCACATCGGGTTCACCAAAATGGAACCTATGAAAAATGGGGGAATGAATAAATGATGATGTATTCACACCCACTTTCAAAGATATTCCACTTAAGGGTAACTCTAGAGCTCTCAATGTAAAGGAGAATGAGATCTTGCAATAGGGCTATGTACCATAGAAAAATGGCTCTTGAACATTTTCATATTCTTTTAGGTCTTTCTCTCATGATGCTTGACCTGATTTTCTTTGATTTAATGTTGTTATGTGACTTTTGCATTCACATTAGGTCCTAAAAAATTCAAATTATGGTGTGTTGTGAAGGTGTTGTGAAGTGTTGTAAAGCATTTCTACACTTTTCTAGGCTCTTTTTGTTACAATTCACCTAAAAATCACTTTATCATCATTCATCAAGTCCCATTCTAAAGTGTTGTAAGGTTTTGTAACAAGATTTCATGCTTTTCTAGGCTTAGTTTTACTGTTTACACCTTTCTTATGCTTTATTTGACCCCTTTATGCACTTGTAAGGCTTAATTAAGTATATTTTTGAATGTAAACCCAACAAATAACATTAAATATGACTTAATTACTGACACCCACTTACAAGTCCAAGGTGGGACCCATTCACCATGGGTGGTGAATGATTCCCTCTTAGCTCCAAATAAAAAAAAATCAAATTTTCTTTCGGGTTTTTATTCAAAATAATCTTATGTTGGCCTATGGTGTTGTATTATTGGGTTACTAAGGCACAAGTGTGTATAAATAAGTGTTTTTATCTTGATTTTACATCTCCTACAATCTGCTAATCTTATATTTCATTCAAGCACTTTGCATCATTCAATCAAGTATCAATAAGCATCTTTGAGCATCCATTGGCATATCTTCAGATTTCTTCAACAAGGTTGTGATGAGTTTAGGACATTTGCATGTTATTTATTCATCTTTCCTTGTTCATTTCATTCCATTTATTGATTATGGGTTTGATTACCAAAGTGGTATTTGACCAAAGAAAATCCCTATAACCTAACCCTTAACCATTTTCCCCCTTTTCCATGTGTGTTTGCAGACATGTGTATGCAAATTTATCAAGCAATTAGGTGCTGAAAGGTGGTCAAGAAGTCAACAAAGAGTTTCAAGTCAACTACAACCTATTTCAAGCTTGGAGACAACCTACAGTCCATTTTCTGCTGATTTGACTTCGTTAGCCCGACAAGAAGACAAGTGCAGATCTGGAACTACAAACTTGCTGGGTATGTGCAGGATCATGATGGGCCAAAAAGTGGCAATATGATGGGTATGTGGCTAATGACTTTTTTTTTACCCAAAATTGATGAAACAAAAAGGGTTTTTAAAGAAGATTCTTAGCTTTCCACCAATATAAATTATGTTTAAATTTGAATTTAATAAGTAATTATTATTCATTTTCTATTCAAATTACGATTAAAGTCCTAATTGATAGGCTAATTGAAAAACATCTATAGCTTTCAAATGGTATCACATTTTTTGAATCCAAAACATGCATCACATTCTATGCTTTGCATACTATAGGATTAAAAAAAGAAAATTTGAATTTCATGAAATTTTGACCAAGTTAAGGTGGTCACACATACGAGTTTTTTATATTTTTTAAAAGTTCTAATAAAAAAATCATAATTAATTATTTTCTTGGAAAAAAATTACAAAAAAATATGCATCACATCGGGAAATGAGCCCTCTACTTATATCTAAAATATTATAAAAAAATATTATCATTTTATTGTGGTTAGGGTGGTAAGAGAGACACCTACTTCTTAGTTTTTCCCTGAAATTTAAGTACTACTGCATTGAAATTTCAATTTTTCACCTAATAGATTTATTTATTTTTTAAACAAACCTAGTAGTTTAGAAACTACATTCAATTTTCTACAGATTCTATTCTTACATATTTTTGAAATAATATAGATAACTTATTCAAAATTTTACGTCAAGTTGCCTGACTCTGATTTTTCTAAATTTTTTGCCACTTAACGACCTTTTTTTTCCATGATGATCTTGCACATACCATGTTCCTTGATTTCATAGAATTTTGGGAGAGGACTAATTCGCTATTAGTGGAAAATGAGTCCCACCTTAAGGATAGAAAACTAGATTTTGTTAGATTCCAGATCCCGACACTCAGAAACCAGTTTTCAAGACTTTTTTCCAGTAGTTGGATTGATTTTACATCAGTGGTGAATGAGTCTCATTGGTGATCTTCATTGATTTTTGTCAACATTGAGGACACTCCAAATTCATCATTAAATTCCTAGGTGTAATCCATTCAACCTTGTTTAATTTTGTTTGCATTAGTTTACTTCTTTATTGCATTTTCTACATATCACAGTGTGTTTTCAAATATTACACATTTCTTAGGTTTTGCATTCATAATCAATCAATTACATTGCTTAATTACATTTAGACCATCTCATTTAGCCTTAATAACATCATACATTTCCTAAATTGAGTGAACTACATTGATTTTAAGGGTTTATCTCTCTCCTTTTAGGCGAAAAACCATAAGAGTACAAGAGTAGCCATAAACCACCTTAAAATTGTTGGTTCATTTTGGGGAACCTGAATATTGAACACTTTATCTTTTTGATTCCAATTTCATCTTGCATCCTAGGTTTCATTTGCATCAACATTCAGTTAGGCCTTGGTTTTTTTTGCGTCCTAGGGTTTCTCATATTGCATTAGTGAAACTCATTTAGATTTCTTCTTGCATATCTAAACATCAAAAAACTAAAATTTTGCATTTGCGTCCTTAGTTTGCATCTAAAAATAATTGAAATCATTTTAATTTTTTTGAAAAATGTAAAAAAAACTCATAACTGGACTCATTCGCCACCCTAGGCAAATCAGTCCACCTGCACATTCTGAACAACATTTTCAGGCATTTTCTAGGTATTCCATGTTTACAGTTTTCTTTAGTTGCTTTCTATTTTTCATTCCTAATTTTTTTTTTTTGCTACTTCTTGCAGCTTATTTTACTTTCATACATTGCCATCATGGCTTTTTCTTTTAATAAGTTTTGGAGTTGATTAAAATCCTTAGTACAGACATGTCCAATTGTGCCTTTGGATATGATCCTAATGATCTTGAGCTACTACATGCTCCTTCAACTCCTCATGACTGTCCTCCTTGTGATGTCAAAATCATTGGAGAAGATGATGATAGAATGAACAAGTTCTTAAATGAATGTCTTGATAACCTTGAAGTCAATGCATCCTTTTACCCATCAATGAAGCCACAATATCTTCCTACTATTGCACCTCCTGATGAATTTGGATACTTAAATCCCAAAATTAATGGACCTAAGATCCTTCCATCAAGTGGAACTAGTTCCTCTAAACAAAAACATCCTCGACCATTTTATGATAACAAAGTTACAAACACATCAATCAGCCTTGAGGAAACATATGGAAAAGGTTTTACTATACTAAGAAAGCAAATGTGTGACACAAAAAATGAGCATAATATTCATCAACTTCTCAAACAACAACCAACATAAGAAAACACAATAGTACTAGGATATAAAGATCCTCCTCATGATGATAAGCCTCCTTTTGAATATTGGAGACTTCACAATGGTAGTATAGTGATCTTTGATTCTTCTCCTGACTTAAACATTCTCCTTCCACATAGACAACTATTACTTGATTCTCATGATAGGGATGATAGGATCCCCATGGGTCCTATTCCTTCTTCCATTCATGAAAATGGAGAATATAGCTAACGAAAATGACCTTAAAAATTGAAAAAAATCAAGTTTCCTACTGATCCTCCACCTGAATGTGAAGGATACTTCAACTTCTTTTAAACAAATTCCTTCTACTTTTACCACATATGAATAGGTTGGTCATCCATCCTAATGATTCTAACATACCATTTTACAAAATATCATAGTGTTCTTGGACATCGAATCGAAGAATTTCAGACATTGAAGGAAATACTGGACAAGTATCACTTCACTGATACCAATTTCCTTCCTATCATCCCTTAAACATAAAATCCTCTCCTCATGCCATAGTTGTAGAATTTCTATTCTCACTATTGCATGATTTTTCCCATCACCCACCTTGGCTCATTCTTTCTCTACACTCAATGCGGGAAAGAATTTGATAGCCTTGTCTTTGTAATGCATTTATCTTTGTCTCTTAACTATGTTATTCAACTTCCACTTGTACTACTTCAAATTGAGAAGTCAATAACTTGGTTAATGGTCAACTTACATTTGCATTGCTAACTCCTTTTATATTTTCATTTTTCTTTTATGTGCATATTTTTCTCCCCCATAATATGTGTTTTATGTTCTTTCTCTTTTTGTACACTTCCTCTATTTGTATCTCTATTCTTCTATATGTTGTGCATTGCCCTTTTTTCCTTTTTCTTTTTTTTTTTCCTTTTTGGGATGATGCAAAGCATAGAGACAACCTATGTCTCTTCCATATTGACCAAAAAGGTCCTTTTCCTTTTTTCCTTTTTTTTTTTTTTGTTTTTCCTTTTGGGGATGACGTAAAGCATTGAGATGTCCTATGTCTCTTCTGTGTTGACCCAAATGGTCCCTTTTCCTTTTCATTTTTTATCTTTTCTTGTTTTTTCCTTTTGGGGATGATGCAAGGCATTGAGACCAAAATGTCTACTTCATGTTGACTTAAAAAAAATTATTTTCTTTTTCTTTTCGTTTTCTTTTCGCTTGTGCTTTTCATTTTGGATACAATGCAAAGTGTTGAGACCACAATGTCTCTTCCATGTTGACCCAAAAAATATATATTTTTTCTTTTGTTTTCACTCTCTTTGTGTCATTCTTCTAGTTCTATGTGCTTTGGGGAATGATGACAATTTTGAGCTCTTTCATATAAAAAATTGCAACAAAAAACATTCTGACCCCAAATCCATAGGTCCCTTATGTGTTTGGTGTGTTCCTTTATGGGGGGAAACTCTCTTTTATTTATTTTTATTTTTTTCTTACATGACAAAGCCTAACTTAGAAACATATGACTTGGCATAGGGATTTCCAAGTTGGCTCTCATGTATTATTTTTCCTTTTTGCAATTTTCCTTCACTACTTTAAAGTAATTGCTCACAAAATGATGTGTAGCAATTCCTTTAAAGTGGGGGGCATACATTGGCATGATTTCATTTGCATTCTTGGTTCTTAGTGCAACTTTGTTACTTTATACAATGCGCTTGTCACTTTATGGATGACATTGGGTGTGATGTCCTTCATAAGGGTTATCTATCTTAGCATTTTACATTCCTCTTGGTGGTTCGATGTGATACACTACATCCCCTAAGTTGTGAATATTTTATTCTTTGATCAGTCCTCTCTTGGAGATATTAAACACAATGTTCCCTAAGTGACAGACCTTGCATGAACTTGACAAGACTCCATTGAACTTTCTTTTACACTTTACATTTTTTCTTTTTACATTTTACATGTTTTCCACCTTGCATAACACAACTTTCCTGCCTGTGGTACCATCCTCTTTGTTCATGATTTCTAAGAATATAAAGATTTTCTTGTCTCATGAAGCACGAACCAATATTTTTCCTTGTGGCACCTTGTTAAAGTTATCAGGAGGTATAACATTGATATGGTTGAGCGGGAAGCCCATTTAGCAGAATGACTTTTCCCATATCCACATATATGTTTGTGAGTGCATACCAACTAGCGTATGTATTTCAACTTTTGGGTCTTCTTAGTCGGGAGACCTCCATGAGTTTTGTCACCCCAAAGTGAGTATACATTCTCTTTTTCTAACAAACAGCCTAGATCTAATCCACAACTAGTTAGATGAATGATTGAAGCTTAATCCGATTCTCCCTTTTCTTCACATGTGTGTTTCTTTGTTCTTATGTTTAGTTTTCCATGGGATCTTCACCCAGGGGGCTTGATCATCCTCTTGATCATTTATATTCCATCTTTCTAGCATAAGTGCATTTGGATCCCTCTCGATGTGTGTGGCTACTCTAGTGTGAGTTTGAAACAAGTTCATCCTCTCACTAAAGTGGGGGATAAATGTACCATAGAAAAATGACTCTTAAAAATTTTCATGGTCTTTTAGGTCTCTCTCTCATGATTATTGACCTATTTTTCTTTGATTTAATGTTATAATGTGACTTCTTCATTCACATTAAGACCCAAAAATTCAAATTATGGTGTCTTGTTAAGGTGTTGTGAAGTGTTGTAAAGAATTTATACACTTTTATAGACTCTTTTCATTTCAATTCACCTAAAATTCACCTTATCATCATTTATCAAGTCATATTCTGAAGTATTGTAAAGTCTTGTAACAAGATTTCATGCTTTTCTAGGCTTAATTTCACTATTTATACCTTTCTTATGCTTTATTTGACCCCTTAATGCACTCATAAGGCTTAATTAAGTGTATTTTTTAACGTAAACCCAACAAATAACATTAAATATGACTTAATTCCTAACACACACTTAAGAGTCCAAGGTGGGACCCATTAACCATGGCTGGCGAATGAGTCCCTCTTGGCTCCAAAGTCAAAATGTTTCAAATTTTCTTTCGGGTTTTTATTCAAAATTACCTTATGTTGGTCTTTGATGTATTTTTGGGTTACTAAGGCACAAGTGTGTATAAATAACTATTTTCCTCCTCATTTTACATCTCCTACAATCACCTAATCTCATAGTTCATTCAAGCATTCAATCATCCATTCAAGCACTTTGCATCATTCAATCAAGTATCAATTAAGCATCTTGGAGCTGCCATTGACATATCTTTATATTTCTTCAACAAGGTTGTGGTGAGTTTATGACATTTGCATGTTGTTTATTCATATTTCCTTGTTCATTTCATTTGATTTATTCATTATGGGTTTGATTAGCAAAGTGGGATTTGACCAAGGAAAATCCCTATAACCTAACCCTTAACCATTTTTCCCCTTTTGCATGTGTTTTTGCAGACTTGTGTGTGTAGATTCATCAAGCAACTAAGTGTTGAAAGGTGGTCAAGAAGTCAGCAAAGAGTTTCAAGTCAACTACAACCTATTTCAAGCTTGGAGACAACCTACAACCTATTTTTTGCAAATTTGACTTTGTCAGTCCGATAAGATTTTACAAAATTGGTCCTTGATTTCACAAAATTTTGGGGGAGGAATGATTTTCCATCAGTGGCGAATGAGTCCTACCTTAAAGCTGGAAAACTAGATTTTGTCAGATTTCTGATCTTGACACTTAGAAACCAGTTTTTAGGACTTTTTGCTAGTAGCTATATTGATTTTCCATTAGTGGCAAATGAGTCCCATTGGTGATCTTCATTGAATTTTTTTAGCATTCAAGGCACTCTATATTCATCATCAAATTCCTAGGTGCACTCTGTTTAGCCTTTTTTAATTCTAGTTGCATTAGCTTACTTCTTTATTGCATTTTCTACATATCACACAGTGTTTTCAAACATTGCACATTTCTTAGGTTTTTGCATTCATAATCAGTCAATTACATTGCTTAATTGCATTTAGACCATCTCATTCAGCCTTAATAACATCATACATTTCCTAAATTGAGTGAACCACATTGATTTTAAGGGTTTATCTCTCTCCCTTTAGGTGAAAAACCCTAAGAGTGCAAGAGTAGCCATAAACCACTTTAAAATTGTTGGTTCAGGCTGTCCTAGGGATTGAATGTGATCTAATGAGGGGTTCACTACCAAGTTTAAACCTGTAAAATACAATGAGATGCAAGATGAAATTAAAAACCCTAATATGATGCAAGCTTGATTTAAATGACCTACAAATGCAAGTAAAGAAAAATAGAAAGATATAAGATAGAAGGTGTGCACCTAGAAACCTAGGAATGACTAATTGAAGCTCTAAAATGCTTGAAAATATGATTGTTTCATCAAGTGCGACTCATTTTCCATTTTGGACAAATCAATCCTACTATATTTTTGCATAGAAACAAGTTTCAAGAAAATGGGTATCCAAATCTTTAAAAAAATCTCTGAAAACACCTAAAATAGGACTCATTCACCACTAGTGGTGAATGAGTCTAGTTTGGATTTTTTGGAAATTCAAAGTATGAATCTTCTCTTCTCAGTTTGCTCAATTCACTCCTACAAGTTCTGAGATCTAAAACTACGATTTTGGGGCTGAAGATGACCTTTTAGTGAAGATTATGACCTTGAAAATGGGGATACATCTGCAACAAGCTTGTAACCTAATTTTCAATGATCTTCAAGTCTTGAAAGCACCTAAATCTATAATCAGACTATTTTCATAGAGATTGCATGTGAATTTCAAGTTTGAATTCTCAATAATCTCATGAAACATGGAAACATCTTCAAGCCTATGGGTTGCTCATAATGAAGATGAATCTCTAAATAAAGGGTTGGTTCCCTGTGATACCTCCTGCAAACTACCTTCTTTGAGAGGAAAAGGGATAGAAAGAAACTTGGAATTGAAACCTATCCTAGGAGGTGATGCACCAAACATTCTATATCTGCTTGCTTATTCAAACTCTCAATGTATTCAACAACTAAGCTCAACTATTATCACAACCCAACTAAGCATTTAACACATAAGTATTTCATTGGAAAGGGGTTGAATTTAGAGCATGCATGAAGGAGAGAAAAGTATTTTCTCAACTTCAAATCACTGCAATTAGCTTACTCAATCCATGACCTGCAATAACCATGCATCTCCCTACATCCATATTGTTTGAATGAGACAAAATCAAAGGATTCTAAGAATGAATCAGAAAATTATCATCAAATCACTCATACACTATAACATAAGAAGTATTAAGAAGGAGAACTATTTCTTTCTTTGTTGAAAATGAAGGAATTGTTACAAGTTGATAAATATGAGTTACAAAGGATTTTCTTAGCCTAAAAGAGCTTAACAAAGCTACAATACAAGCTAAAGAAAAGTAAGAACTAAGGAAAAAGAAACCAAGTCTTTTTCTTTATACAATAAAATAGCTGAAAATTGCTAAGAAGAGAAACTCCAAGTGTAGAAAGGTGGAACCGCAGTTAGCTGTGCCTCAAAATATCTCTTCAAATGTTGATATAAGAGAAAAAGGGAAAAGGCATGATAAGGGGGCCCACAACTGATGTAAAATGACCTAAAATAGCTCCAAACTCTTCCTCTCAAATTGCACGACCCATTGCACTCCAAAGGAACCTTAGTTTGACCATAATTCAAGGAAAAATATATTAATTTTACTCCAAACACATAAAAAACCTTCAATTTCACCTCCTTTTGATTTTGGCATGACTCATCAATCAATTTTCAATTATCTCTTTTGGCTACATTTGGAAGGCAATACATGTTAATTTTGGATTTACATAACACTTCATAATGTGTTTTACATTTCAAATCTATTTCAATGTAAAATGGGGAATTAATTTATATGCAAAAGTTAAAATCAAAGGAAAAAATTCCTTTTGGAAAGTCGACTAAAATTGGGGTTGGAACCCTAATCTCAAAAACCACCATCACACTTTCTTCACTTTCCATTTTCACTTCACACTCTATTGAAGGCGCCACCATGGAGTTTTTAACTGGAGGTTATCATGAAGTCCCGGGGTGAGATCTTGAGCCTTTTATGGAGAAAATCTATTGGATATTTCGTGGTAAATTACTCTTTCCATATTCCTTTTTTCACTAAAGGAGGATGAGCCTTTATTTTTCTAGTCTTTCAATGTTCAACCCTCTACATTTTATCATTGATAAAGACATGATTTATTTGGCCACAACTTCCTTTACCTTGTATCAACATTCTTTTGAGTAGAATGAATAAAAAACCTGTTAAACATGTGTAGGACAACTGAGAGGGGGGTTGAATCAGTTGTCACACAAATTCAAACTTAAAACTTTATCACTTATCAAATCTTCAACCACACCATTCTATTATTAATTATGAGCATAAAACATAGATGAAAGAAAGTAACTTAACACAATGAACACCATATTTTTATGTGGAAAACCCAAAAAGGGAAAAACTACGGTGAGGATTAACTCACAATATATAGTATTTTCAAAAGAGGCTCACTGTGAAAAGAGGGACTCACTGTCCAAGTACAAAGGCTCATTGCCTACAAAAAGGACTCACTATCCAACAAAGAGGCTCACTACCTACACATAATTATACATAATAGAATAAGGTTGTAAAACCCAAAATGAATTGAAGGATGCACCTATCATGTGCTGATATAGTTCCAAAGATGCTCACAACTACTTCCTTTCTTATTGCACCTTCACATATATTACTCGCTCAATTTCTTCTATCAATTTTCTATCTTATTACCCTTCCACACACATATTCACGCACACTCTCATCCATAAAAATCTGTTCGCCACATACTTATATACATATTTGATCTCCATCGTAGGTATCAATTGGGTTGGCTTAATTAAATGCAATTCATTATTAAATATATCAATTTTCAACTCCAAAAAGTATTTTCAAAAATAAATTTGACCATTGGCATGATACATTGTGTCGGCTCAAACCAAAAATAGATCGCACATAAGTTTTCATATCATATCAAACTCATCCTAACAAGTCGGCTAGGAATAGTCTTCAACACAAAAAGCAATAATGATTCTGTTGGTTGCCACTACATTGTATGACCACTAGAGCTCATAGTATTTTGAACATGTATGCCTTGAACATCCATAAGTAGTTTCCCAAAACCACAGTCAACAATTGTCGACTATGGAGAAATGCAGACTACAATACCAGAGAGGCACCAAAATACCAAACCAACCACTAGAGAAGATAAGAAAGTCATATGCACCAGTTTAGAGTGTTAGACCAAACTACCAACATGGTGACATCAATGAAAACATATAGATATTCTAGTCATTCTTCCAACAATCTCCCCCTTTATCATTGATGGCAACATGTAAGCAAAAATTCTCCTTTCCTCAGAAACTTTTGAACTCTCTCCACTATCTCCAACAATCTCCATTCCAACACTCTCCCCCTTTGACATAAATGGAAAAGGGCACCAAAAACGAGTGTAAACATGGTGACATAAAAATTTAAAAAATATTTCCAAAAACTTCAAAAACTTCCAACATTTTAGAACATTTAAGCAAACAAAAATTAAGTGAAGATGACAGTCTTCACCTAGAACACCTTCTTATACCCTTCTTTGAGAACTGGATACAACTTCTTCTAGTTAAAAATAGTAGACTCCATTTTTGTGCATGTACTTTCCAATAGTCCCAACAAAGTAAAAGAGGGTGACCAAACTACTACAAAACACCACTTCTCAACATCTTCTGCATCAATAATAATTCTAGGAAGATGGTCTAACTGGACTTCAAAAATATTTTTAAGAAGCCAGAAGGTCTTTGTCACATCATCTCTCTATCTTTGTGTAATGATTAGTTCAGCCTGTAGTTCACCAAATTTTATCCTTTGCTTCCCTTCTTTATCTTCAAATATATCAAAATTATTTCCAATGTCATTCACATCAGCTTCAATTGCTTCAAATTTACTTCTGAAATTATCCACAACTATAGGCCACCAAAGACAATACTTGTAAAAATATGAAATTTCCTTGACACACTTCAAGTTGTTTCCACAATCAATCCAGAAAATCTCTACATAGCATTTTTACAACTTCTTTCAAAAAATATTCCCATCTTACATCCTTTTGGACCTTCAAGCAATGCTTTCTTCAAGAATCTCAATCAGATTTTCTGGCAAGAAATCATAAATAGTAGATACTTCAATACCTTTCCAAAGTAGATAATCTATTGGAGCATCATCAATTTTCATTTTTTTCAATAAGTGAGGCAACATTCCATACTAGTTCACCAATCTCCTTCATTTTTCCTTCAACTATCATAGACTGGATATCATTGGGATCATGGGATTTAGTACCAGTAAGAGATTATTTCTCCTTCTTGTTTGAAATATCAATTATTTCTTCAGTTATCTATTTTCTCTTTTTTGATTATGAAGGGGAATCACTTATAACAACCTCCATTTCTCTTTTTTCAGAGGAAGAGACCACTTCGAATCAACTTGATGTAGATATACCAGAGCGAGGGTTTTCTTGCAAAGATGAGAAATATGATTTGAACATATTTTTCATTATCTTCCAAAGACTCTAGATGTCTATAAATTTTCTTTCCAATAGGGATACTAGATTCCCACATCACATTATCCTTTCCCGATAGAGAATTTAGAAAGTAAAACTAGACATACCACCAAGGATCTGAAATGAAAGGAATAACTCTCAAGCAATGACACTCAAACATTTTCAAGCAAATTAACAAGTAACAAGCTACATAAATCAAATTGTTTGTTCTCCTTAACCATCATGTGGGAAATATGTATGACAATAGCTGAAGTTGAGCTTTCACGATATTTGAAAAAAAAATTGTATGAGATACTATATGCAACATACCTAATGCTCGAGTTAGCAAGTGTGTCAATCAATAGTGCCCTCCGATCTTTGCCAATGCTAGTCAGCTCCACCACATCTTTATACTTCATAGTTTTCTTTCCAGGAATTTCTCCAACACTGCATAATCCTGTGATCTCTTCGATTGCTTCCTTTGAAATAAGATAGTGTTTGTCCAAAACAATGCTTCCATCCTTAAAATAGTTCAACAAGAGCAAGATAACCTCCTTATCTATAATCCATGAAAATTCACTCCATAAATCCATCCCTAGGGTTTTTATATTCTATAATTCGACTTCACTCAACCCTAGTTCAATTCCTTTCATTCTCCTAAGATCTTATTCTTCTACTTCGACCCTTTTTGGCTTCAGAGAGGTAACACCACACAATCCACTATCCATAGCTTTGATTTCTTTGAAATTCAATGAAACTTCTATGATTTTCTTCTTCCCTTTTGCAATAAGAGAAAAAGGGTTTCCAAATTACTTCAATAAATTTTTGAATTCCCTTTAGAAAGACTTTCAAGGACACCTCAAGATTTCTTCAGAGAACCTCTTAAATAATTCAGATGTATAATTAACAAAAATACATTGCAAATTTTTACTTAGAAGCAGTCGAGTTTTCCCTAAGTGCATTAAATGTGCCAAACACAAAAATCTACTAAATGCGCACTTCACTTAGAATAGAAAGACCTAATTCAATATGCAAATCCTTATACCATCATATTTTTCTTTTGTTCCTTTTCCAACACCTCTAAATTGAAATTCTTCATATTTCAATCATGTTCTAGCCTCTGACATGCCATCCTTCTATGGGTTTTATAATCTTCTAATAAAGCTCCCCTTAAGACCATGCTAGGTCTAGATTTTGAATAATTCATCTGTACTGGATGAGGGTACAGACACATCAAGAGTCTTAGGTTTCTCTTCTTCTTCTTTCTTCTTCCATACCTTATCCATTTCTTGGTTCATCTCTTTGTTGGATGTTGCTGATATGTGGTTGTCATTGATGTCAACTCTATTGGCATTAATGTCTTTAAGGCTATATATGTCGAGGATATTAAGAAAATTGTAATGAAATAGGTTGTTGATGATGAAGTGAAGTTCAGTATGTTGCCAAGCTTAGTATGTTGATGATTAGAGGTTGTAGATTAAAGGGTTTTTGTCAAGTATATCTAGTTTATCCACGTTAAGTTTCAAAGATCCACATGAAGATTTGATCGAGTTATGAGCAACTGTGTTTTGTCAGTCATTCTGTTGCTTCAGTTGGTGTTCCTAAATGAAGGTGATGTGATTATAGTAAGTTCAGTTGTTGTAGATGATTTTATGGTGATTTATGATGTTTTTGGATGTTTCTAGATCATTCTCTATCTATGTTTCATGTCTGCATTGAATATTGTGCTTACGATTGGTGATTTTCTCTTGCACGTTCATTTTTTTCATGTTCATGGCCAACAAGGTGATGGTAGTGTGTTGTGGATCTTCATGGAATAATTTTTGAAGGTGTTCCATGTTTGGGGGATTTTTTTTGGGTCTTCATTATGTTGTGGTTGACATTTGTTGATTCACATTGAAAATTATTTATTGTTTTGGGCCAATAGTTTGCATATGTTTTATTATTCTGTTGAAGCTGACATGTAGTGATGCAATCTCTTGTTGCAGATATATAAATGATTGTTTATTCCATTTGATGGAATGTGTGCGTATGAGATGTGAAAATAATGTCCTAATCATTTGAAGGAAGAAGTAGAGTGTGAAGAAGAGTGATTAGAGTGTGAGGATGTGTTCATGTGCTTAACTGGAACTGTAATCAGGCATTAGCAGATGCTATTTTCTCAGCTCACAATCCTGCAAATGTAATCTAAATGTTTATGTAAGGAAGTTTGTCTTCCTTTGGGCAGTAATCATTTTTGTATTTAAGCAGTGAGATCTAGGAAATGTTCCTGAGTGCATGTACATTCCCCATTTATTCTTGGGTATGTGCAGGATCATCATGGAAAAAATAGGCCCTTAAGTGGCAAAAAATTCAGAAAAATCAGAGTTAGGAAAATTGACATAAAATTTTGAATAACTTATCTATATTATTTCAAAAATATGTAAGAATATAATCTGTAGCAAATTGAATGTAGTTTCTAAACTACTAGGTTTGTTTTAAAAAAAAAAATCTATTTCCAAGGTGAAAATTTGAAATTTCAATGCAGTGGTACTTAAATTTTAGGGAAAAAATAAGAAGTAGGTGTATGTTTGACCACCCTAACCACAATTAATTTAATTTTTCTTTTTTTAATCCTATAGTATGTGAAGCATATAATGTAACGCATGTTTTGGATTCAAAAATGTGATAACGTTTGAAAGCTATAGATGTTTTTCAATCAACCTATCAATCAGGGATTTCGTCGTAATTTGAATAGAAAATGAATAATAATTACTTATTAAATTCAAAGTAAAGCATAATTCCTATCAATGGAAATCTGAGAGTCTCCTTTAAAAACCCTTTTCGTTTCATCAATTTTGGGTAAAAAAATAGTCGTCAGCCACATACCCATCATATTGCCACTTTTTGGCCCATCATGATCTTGCACATACCCTCTTATTTATACCTTTAATAGGGTATAATCTTGTGGATTGGCCTCCACTGTGGTTTTTACCCTAACAAGGTTTCCACATAAAAAGTCTTGGTGTTATGTGTTTTTTTGATGTATTGATGATTTATTCTTTCATGGTTATTAATCAGATATGAGAATAAGGTTAATAAGTTTAATAAGTTTAAATTTTTGTGACAACTAATTCACTCGCCCCCCCTCTTAGTTGTCTTCCCTTATGTTACCAACAATTGGTGTCAGAGAAGGTTCCTTGGAATAAGTTTAATAGCTTGAGGTGATCCGAGATGGTGACATATAAGAAGGATAGTCTAATATTTGATGGAAAAAAATATTCTTTATGGAAGACTTGAATGGAGTGTCATATGAGATGCATTGGTGAACCCTACTGGAACATTACAAGGAATAGGTATGTTATCCTATAGAATGGTCCTTCTACTGCTGCTGAGATTAAGAATGTTGAGTACAATATCAAGGCTAAGGAAGCATTGTTGAGTGCTCTGACTGATTCTGAGATGACAAATGTTATGGATCTGAAGATTGCTTATGAGATCTAAAAAAGATGGAAACTTTGTATGAAGGTGATGCTAATGCAAAGATTTATAAGTTGTAGAGTTTGAAAGGGAAATATGAAATGTTGAGAATGGGTGATGATGACAACATTACCTCTTTCATGCAAAGATTGAATGAACTTTTGTGCGGTATCAGATGTGCTAGTGGACAATTGGAAGAATTAGAGATTGTTGCTAAAGTGCTCAGATCCTTGCCTGCTGCATACAAAGTCAAAGCTACTGCTATTGAGGAGCTTCAAACTATGATAAATGTTACCCGAGACATGTTGATTGGTAAGCTTAATGCTTTTGAGTTGAGAGAATTTGGTGATGCTCTTCCTAAAACAAAATTTTCATTCAAGGCCACTACCTCTAGAAGGGATAAATAGAGATATGATTCAGGTGAAAGTTCTTCTAGAAAGATAGTCAAGTATGAGGAGGAAATGAGAGAGATTGAAGAACAGAGAAACTAGACGAGCTTGGAGCACTTATTCTCAAGAGAGAAGCTAGAGGAGAAGGCAAGTATAAAGGGAAATTTCCTATTAAATTTTTTTCTTGCAATAAGATAGGTCATTTTGCATCAAGGTGTCTGAAAAGAGTTCCTAAGTCAAGACCTACCAAGCCTATATTTCAAAGAAAGTGTTATTATGCTACTGATGAAGGTGTGATAGATGATGAATTTGATAAAGGGAATGTAAGTGAGGATAAATGGGTATTTATTGCTATCAAGGAAAATAATCCTGTGTCTACTAAATCTGCTAGTTGTACAAATGTGGAGAAAGCCCTAGTTGCTCGAGTTGAAGAGAAAGATGAATGGGTGATTGACATTGGATGCTCCCATCACATGACAGGTGATAAAAGTAAGTTTGCGAGCTTGGAAAAGTATGATGGTGGTGTTGTAAGTTTTGGTGATGATAAAGCAGGTGTAATCCGTGGTAGAGGATGCATTTCTCTTGATGGTAAGCATAATACCAATGACATCCTATGTGTGGAAGGTCTGAAGCATAATATTTTAAGTGTTGGATAGATGGTTGATAAGGGATACAATCTTCAATTCAAGGATGGAAAGCATATAATATTGGGAAGTTCCAGAAATGTGATTGCATCAAGTACAAAAACAAAAGGTAATATCTTTCACCTGAGTGCTTCTAGTAAAAGTTGTCTTATTTCTCAAGTTGATGAAATTTGGTTGTGGCATAGGAGAATGTGTCATGTAAACTTTGATAATATTATCAAGATAAGTTCTACTCAGGCTATGAGAGATCTTCCTAAGTTGGTAAAACCTACTGTTAGATACTTCAAAATCTTTGGGAGTAGATGCTATATCAAAAGAGATGAAGATATAGGAAAGTTTGATGCTAGGAGTGATGAAGGATTATTTCTTGGTTACTCTACTAAAAGCAAGGCCTATCGATGCTAGAATAAGAGATTGAGGAAAATTGTTGAAAGAGAAAATGTCAAGGTTGATGAAGAAATAGTTAGACCATCCAAAACCTATGGATATGATTCAGATGATCAGAATGATAGTTTAGATAAAGGAAAGAAAATTCAAACATCAAATCAAGTTTAGATCATTCTGGTGAATCAAGAAAATAAAGAGGAAGGAACTAGTGAAAGTGTAGAAGAGAGATCACAAGAGCCTGGAGTTTAAGAAAATCCTAAGACTCCATGGTATGTAAGACTAAATCATTCAGAAGATCATATCATAGGTGATAAAAACAAAGCTGTTCAGACTAGGAGAAATTTTTTAGAAGAATATTGTTTGATTTCAAAGACTGAACCTACCAATGTCAACGAAGCATGCAAAGATGAACATTGGGTGGAAGAAATGAAAGAACTATAGCAGGTTGAGAAGAATGGTAAATGGATTCTTGTTCCTAGACCTAAGGAAAAAAATGTAATTGGAACTAAATGGGTCTTTAGAAACAAACCAAATGAGCAAGGTGAAGTTGTTAGAAACAAAGCAAGACTGGTGTGTAAAGGATATTCTTAGATGAAAGGAATTGAATTTGAAGAAAATTTTTCCCCTATTGCTAGGACTGAAGCGATGAGACTATTTCTTGCTTATGCCACTTACAAAAACTACAAGGTTTATCAGATGGATGTCAAGTCAACATTTCTAAATGGTGAATTAGAATAAGAAGTGTATGTTAAGCAACCTGATGGATTTCAATTGACTGATCGGGGAGATATGGTTTGTCAGTTGAAGAAAGCATTATATGGACTTAAAGAAGCCCCAAGAGCATGGTATGCTAGATTGGACAAGTATTTGTTGAAGCTTGGATTTAATAAAGGTACTGCTGATAGTAATATATATTTGAAGATTGATCATGATAAAGATTTGATTGTTGAAGTTTTTTTTATGATATCAAATGTTTTTGGAGGAGATGATGGTTTGTACATGAATTTTTCTAATGAGATGCAAAGTGAATTTGAGATGTCTCTGATTGGAGAGATAAAATTCTTTTTGGGATTGCAAATTACTCAGTTAGATAAAGGGATCTTTATATCTTAGTCCAAGTATGTGAAAGAAATGCTAAAGAATTTTGGTATGGAGATTCAAAGCCAATTGGTACACCGATGGTGACTAGATGTAAGTTGACACAATATGATGATTTCGTGAACACAAATCAAACTAGATACAGATCGATGATTGGTGGATTGCTCTATTTGACTCAAAATAGACCTGATATCATGAATTTTGTATGCATTGTTGCAAGATTTCAAGTTGATCATAAGGAATCTCATGTGACTGCTATGAAGAGGATTTCCAGATACTTGAAGGGGATAGTTGATTTTGGCCTATGGTATACTAAAGATGAAGAACTTACTTTGAGTTATTTTATTGATGCTGATTGGTAGGAGATTTGAATGACAAAAAAAGTACTAGTGGTGGTACATTTTTCTTTGGAAAGAAGTTTATTTCATGGTTAAGTAAGAAGCAGAATGCCATTTCTTTGTCTACTGCAGAGGAAGAATACATTGTTGCTGCTAACAATTATACTCAAGTATTGTGGATGAAGTAGATGTTGAAAGATATCAAAGTTGTGTATGATGAACCTATTGCTATATTCTGTGATAATTCAAGTGCAATTAACATTTCTAAGAATCTGGTGCTACATTGAAAGACCAAGGAAGTTTCACTTTTTGAGAGAGAAGGTGAGTGAAGAGGAAGTCAGATTGGAGTATGTGCCTACTAAGGAATAGATTGCAGATATCCTTACCAAGTCATTTCCTAAGGATACTTTTGAGTATCTCAAAGGGAAGTTAGGGGTGATTACCCATCCTAATAAAAAATGATATGCATTGACTTGCATTAGTTTGTGCATTTCACAATCATATCTTGATCCGCATTGATGTTGTGGTGGCTACTACTCAGGGGGAGTAGTCAGATGTTCATATATGTGGTTCAAAGCTTGTGTGGAGAAAATATATCTTTTTCATTGATGTCAAAGTGGGAGAAGATTCATGTGAAAAACTTTGTGGGAAGAAGAGTCATGTGAAAGAGTTGAGGAGAAAAGAGTCAGAATCTAAGTGGGAGAAAGTACTAAGAGATAGTTGTGTTGATGGTGTTTTTCACATCATATGTTGCCATCAATGCCAAAGGGGGATGTTGTTGATATGTGGTTGTCATTGATATCAACACTATTGGCATTAATTTCTTTAAGGCTGTATATGTCAAGGATATTGAGAAAATTGTAATGAAATAGGTTGTTAGTGATGAAATGAAGTTTAGTATGTTGTCGAGCTTAGTACATTAATGATCGGAGGTTTTGGATTAAAGGTTTTGTTTTCAAGTATATCTATTTTATCCACATTAATTTTTAGACATCTGCATGAATATTTGATCGAGTTATGAGCAGTTGTGTTCTGTCAGTCACTCTATTGCTTCAATTGGTGTTCTTGAATGAAGATGATTTGATTCTAGTAAGTTCACTTGTTGTGGATGATTTTCTAGTGATTCATGATGTTTGTGGATGTTTCTAGATCATTCTCTATCTTTGTTGCATGTCTGCATTGATCATTGTGCTCATGATTGGTGATTTTCTCTTGCGTGTTCACGTTTTTCATGTTCATGGCCAATAAGATGATGGTAGCATGTTATGGGTCTTCATGGAATAATTTTCAAATGTGTTTCATGTTTGAGGATTTTTTTTTAGGTCTTCATTATGTTGTGGCCAGCATTGGTCGATTCACAATGAAAATTATTTATTGTTTTGGGCCAACAGTTTGCTTATGTTTTATTATTTTGTTAAAGCTGACATGTAGCGATGTAATCTCTTATTGCAGATATATATAAGAAATTTTTTATTCCATTTGATGGCATGCATGTGTATTAGATGTGTGAATAATTTCCTAATAATTCGAAGGTAGAATCAAAGTGTGAAGAAGAGTGAGCAGAGTGTGAAGAATTGTTCATGTGCTTAACTAGAACTGTAATCAGGCATTAGAAGATGTTATTTTCTCAATTCAAAATCTTGCGAATGTAATCCAAATGTTTATGTAAGATAGTGTGTCTTCCATTGGGTAGTAAGCCTTCTTGCATTTGAGCAGTGAGCTCTAGGTAGTGTACCTAAATGCATGTGCATTCCCCATTTATTCTTCTTTATACTTTTAACAGGGTATAATCTTGTGGACTGACCTCCACTATGGTTTTTCCCCTAAAAGGGTTTCCACATAAAAAATATTGGTGTTATGTGTGTTTTTGATGTGTTGATAATTTATGCTTTCATGGTTATTAATCAGATCTAAGAATAAGGTTAATAAGTTTAATAATTTTAAATTTCTATGACAACTGATTCACCCCCCCTCTTAGTTGTTTTCCCTTATGTTGCCAACACTCTTCTTTGTCAATCTTCTTTACTGGTTCACTCTTCTCTTCCAGATCAGACTTCTTTCCTTTCTTATTCTTGCAAACTTTAGATACATGTACAGGATTGTTACAGTTATAACATATCACACCTTTTTTATTAGACTGGCCTCCATTATTCCTTGATCTACACCGATTCACTATGTGTCCAAATTTATTATAGGTATAGGAATAACAATTAAAAAATTGATTCATTATACCTTCATTCAACCTGTTCCTCATCATCCTTACTTGAGATCTATATTTGGTATCCTTATGCCAAAACTTCCCACATTCAAAACATTTTCTGGAAAGAGAGCTAGAAAACTAGTTTATCCTACTCCTGCATTCAGTTGGTCTATGACCATATTTGTTACAAGAAAAGAAAACACCATCAAAAGAGGGGTACCTCTATGCATTAGGTTGTCTCATAGGTGGTCTTCTTGCAAAATTTATTCTTTGCTTCTTCTTCCTTCGATTCTTCTTCACATCTTTAGAACTTTCACCAGTATCAACTCCTAAGCAACCTTTGTATTTACATGATTTTTATCCTACAAGAAGTTCTTCAAGTTTATCAGAGCTAGATCTGAAACTATTTTCATAGAGTTTAGCCTTCTCTAATTCAACTCTTAAGTTTTCTATCTCCTGCTCGATTTTAGAACATTCATCAGAATTGTTTTGCACCATTCTATTTAGGCATTCTTCAATCCTCTTCTTTTCTTCTACTATCACTTTTAGTCCAATTATCTCTTGTTTCAAGTGTTCACCTACTTCTTTGTGTCTCTCCTTAAATATCTTCAGTTGTTCCTTTAGTTTCCGAGCACATTCATTTGCTTCATCAAGATTCTCTTTCAAATCTCTATTTCCTCTTTCCACTTTATCAAGATCTTCAAGAGTAGTCCGGAGTTCTCCTTTATCATCCTGAACCATAGATTTTTGGCACCCTAGTTCTTTCTAGCACTTCTAGGGTTTTCACCCAAATAGAGAAAGTAGGGCCAAAATATCTAGCTGGGTTCATTCAAATTATGCAATGTATGATGTTATTTAGACAAAATGGAATGATCTAAGTGTAATTGAAAGATGAAATTGATTGATTAAGAGTGCAAGACCTAGGAAATGTAACTTGTTTGAAAACACATTATGTATTGCATAAACACCTAGAAATGGATGCAAAACTAAACATAACTAAATCAAACTAAAATTGTGCACCTCGAATGTGGATGAAGACTGGAAATGACATTTGAAATGTTTTTGATGCTATTTTCTAGGCCTGGTTGGACTCATTCACCATTCTTGGTGAATCAATCCCAGTTCTACAAAACTGAGTTGAAACTTTTTTCTAAGAAAAGGGTATCCAAAAATGTAAAAAACTCAAAATTAACCTTGGAGTGGGACTCATTCATCACCCATGGAAAATGAATGCACTTTTGAATTTCTAAATTTTCAAAAGTGGAATCCAGAGCTTCTGATCTACACTTTAGCTTCCTACAGGTGTCCACTTCCAAAACTTTGATTTCTCAACCTGAAAATGAGTTTTTGTTGATATTTTGACTTGTTGAATGAGACGAAGACTTGGGAAACTTTGTAACTTAATATTCAATAATTTCCAAGCTTCCAAGAGTCCTAAATCTATAAAAAAAAACAAGAAGAGAGAGAGAGAGAGAGAGAGAGAGAGAGAGAGAGAGAGAGAGAGAGAGATGTTGAATATTAGGGCTTGGGGGTTTGCCTTGGTGAAACCCCTTTTAGGTAATTAAACCAACATGATGAAAAAATGTAATCAAACATGAAATTATGGAGTTTATTAGCTTGCCATGAATATTGATCTTGAAAGTCTACAACAAAACATGAAGAATCTTCCCTTGAATGTCTAAAAATTGATATCTTGGTGGCTTGCAATGATGAAACCCTAAGTTGCTTAACTTGAGATGGAATATTGGTGGATGAATAATGAAGAATGGATAAAAGAGAGATTTGAAAATGAGTTAAAATATTTATATATATAGGAAATTCACCTATTTTACCCATTAATACCACATCACAAGCTGACATGAAATAATAAACTTAAATTTCATTTTTTCTCGCTCAAAGGTCAAAATTGGGCCAAATAGGACTGATTCACCACACATGTTGAATGTGTCCCACCTGGATGGGACTGATTCACCATGCATGGTGAATTGGTCCCATAGGGGCCATTTTTCTAGCTAGGATGCTAGGAAATAAGGAAATAAGGTTTAAATTTCAACTTTGTTAGGTATTTGATCAATTTAAGCCTCAGGATGCATAATATGGGCCAATAGGGGCCTATTAATGATGATGTGAATGTAAAATAGGGCTTGGGACACAAAAATCTACTGTGAAAGTTTGATTAAATACACTTTACAATACTAAAATGAGGTCCACAAAGTTTAGGAAAGCACAAGAACCAATGTGAATGTGCAAGACACATTACAACAGTAGTTTATCATTAGTTTTAGTTAAAAACCTTCTAGATTGATGTGATAATGTTATTAAATAGATTTTATAATGTTTAATTAGGGATAAATGGGTTCATTTAGTCTAGAAAAGCATGAAAGTCCTTTACAACACCTTTACAAGACATCGTTAAAAGAATGTTATTCTATTTGTAAGGGTCCAAGACCTAGTGTGGATATAGAAAATGGCTCACAACACCTGAATCAAGGTCTCATTAAGTCCAATTTATCATGAATTAATCCCATGTGAAGCAAAGGGTACTTTTTTCTATGGCATATTTAGCCCCCACTTTAGTGACAGGATGAACTTGCTTCAAAATCACACTAAAGTAGACATTCAATAAAGATCCAACTGTATAGATGTAGATGAAAAAGAATGACAAAGATCAAAGGAGGTGGCCAAGCCCCTAGGATCAAAGATCCTAAGTCAAACCATCAAGTACATAGTCATGCAATGGCAAGAAGTGGAAGAGAAGAAAAATGGGGTCGAAAAGATGTAATCACTCTAGGGCCATAGAACTTCAGATCGTCCAGGAGGTGAGAAGTCCACAACATACTCACTCTGGGGCCACATAACTTCTAATTGTCCACAGGGTGAGAAATCCCAAAGGATAAAACATACATTAGCTGGTATGTACTCAAACACATAGGTGGCTATGGGGAAAGTTGTGTCGCTGAATGGGCTTCCTGCTTAACCATATCAAAGGTATACCTCCCAATAGCTTTAACAAGGCACCAAAAAGAAAAATGATGTTGTTTTTAGCTCTATGAAGTAAGAAAAACTTTGTATGCTTGACACTCATAGACATTGTCAATGCAAAATAGTGCAAGGAATATTCAAAGGGATTTTGCTTTATTCATGGAAGGTCTCATCTTAGGGAACATTCATCCTAATGTCTCCAAGAGAGGATACATGCAAATGGTCTCATCTTGGACAACATTGTACCTAATATTTCCAAGAGAGGAAATCACAAGAAAAATAAAATCACACAATGAAATGTGAGTGGTAATGTATGCCCCCACTTGAAAGCAGTTGTGAACACTAGTATTGCAAGCAATTGCTTTAAATTAGAAGAAGGATAACATGAGAGCTTACTCAGAGCCTTATGCCAAATCATATGTCTCCAATAAGCTATGTCATGGAAAGGGGGAAGTATATTAAATGTGACCCATCTTAAGGAATTTCGTCCACATCCCAAGATTTCTCTTATGTGTTCATGAAAACTTAATGACTAGCCAAAGGAGACAACCACAAGTGACATATGAGGATAAGGCTACATAACCTTGTGCCCCCACTAAGTGTAGGACAAAGGTGAGCTGAAACGATTGATGAAATGAATAGTAGACTAAAAATTTGTATCAATTAGAGGAATTAGATGCCCCCATAGAAGGAAGAATACCAAATTCCTGAAAATGTTGGATTGTATGACTCAAAGCATTACATTCATTAGTGGACTGACCATGAACTCTATATGATAAGCATAGAATGAATTCTTCTAAGATAATTTCTTTCAAGTTATGGGAGGGAGGGTGAGCAAGTGATCTTGGAGGAGTCTCAACAAGATATCCTCTTGATCTATAGTAGAAGGTGGTCTTGTGGTATGTGGTAATGATACATCTTGTTTAGTAATGGTTGTCATATCTTTGCAAGACTCTTTAGATTGTGAAATTTTATTTTCTCCATAATAGGAGGGTATAAAATCTGACGTATTTAAATCATGAATGTTTTGTGAGATGACATTGACATTAAGTTAAGGTGTATTTTTTTGTTTTATGTTTGGTAAATGATGAGGTTCAAGACCACTAGTGGTGAGGAAATCATGATGGATGGCAGTGAATGTTGATTTAGGAGTATGTTGTCTGGGGTTGTTGATGTTGGGTAAGGGTTTGGCGATCTCTATTACATGATAATAGCCAAGACCATGAGTTGTTTTTTGTGTTATAGGATTGATAGGGTTGTAGATACCTTGTTCTTGAGCACCACATCCTTTTCCACTATACCCAAGTTGTTTCATGAGGTCAGAGCCTTTTCCATAGAGCATCTTCATTGCTTTTGGATTGGGTGATGGTTCATTATTGTTTCTATAAAAGGTTGTTGTGTATGTTGTATTTTCTTGTGTAGATGGTTGAGAAGATTGTGTGGAATTTTGATTTGTCATGATGGTTGGTTGTGCATGTTTCTCATCTTTCTTTTGTGTGATTATGTATTTGCCAATAAATGAAGGTATGAATTCTAAGGATCCCTAATCATCACCAAATGATTTAGATGGCGATTCCTCATCGTTGTGTTCAATTTCAAGAGGATCTATGTTGGATGTTGGAATTAATGTTTTCAACAGACTTGTAGCTCCTTTTTCAAGCTGCAAGCAACTTTTAGGCTTGAGGTCTATTTCAACTTGATAAATGCTATTTTTATAGAAATATTTCATTATACGATGAAGGGTTGAAGGCATTGCATTCATCTCATGAATCCATGGTCTTCCTAAAAGAAGATTATATGAAAGATCATAAGGCATGACATGAATAGGAGTTTGCAAAGTATCCACCCCAATTGTAATAGGCAAAGTGATTGCACCAAGTGGTTGCTTTGTTGTATTATCAAATCCTTGAATAGATATGGAATCAAGTTTTATTTGTGACTTTTCAAAACATAATCTATCAAGGATATTCACACTACACACATTAAGGGAAAAACTATTATTGATGAGGGTTCACTTTATCCATGTTCAATTGTATTGAGCAATGATCATGAAAGCTTCATTTGTTTTCACAACTCTAAAGGAGGGAGCTCGAGTTGATGGAAAGTAATGTCAAGATTTGTTTGATTTGTTCTATGGATTAAAGCTACTACATCATTCAAAGTTGTACTAGGAGGGACTATAATTTGTTTTAAGGCTATTTGAAGAATATTGTGGTAATTTGGTGAGTTCTGAAGTAAATCCCAAAGGGAAATCTTTGCAGGAGTATTCTTTAATTGTTCAATAAGATCATTCTCCTTTATGTGTGGGAGGTAACGAGGATCACTAGGTGGATTGGGTAAAGGTAATGAGGGTGGGATTGGTTGTAGTGGTTGCAAATTATTTCAAGTGTTATATGTATGAGCAATGGTATTATAACTTGCAGCTGTTGTGATACATTATTTTGAGGTGGATAGAGGATGAATTCAGGTTGATTTTGAGTTTTTTTTTTGTGTGAAGGTGGTTAGAGAGTAAACTCAGGTTTTTTTTAAGGTGGAGGTTTATGTGAAGGTGGCTAAAGGATGAGTTTAGGTTGGATAATGTTAACATCCCTTAAAAATTGAGAGTCCATATAATTATTCTGGTTCGTGTCTTGCAT
This sequence comes from Sequoia sempervirens, assembly GCA_007258455.2. Classification (NCBI taxonomy): domain Eukaryota; kingdom Viridiplantae; phylum Streptophyta; class Pinopsida; order Cupressales; family Cupressaceae; genus Sequoia; species Sequoia sempervirens. Next base: position 182,324,222 of record VDFB02256132.1, on the reverse strand, counting down.
CAAGATATTGTTCCTAGGAGGACAGTTTTGAGGAGAACAACAAACCAAATTTTCTTGACATTCTAAGGTTGGTTCTTGGAGAAGGACTTCATCATAAGTATGGGGATGATCATTGATTGAATTTTTTTCTTCAATAAATTTTTTTCGTAGGTGAAAGGGGACAACTAAGATTCTAATGACTCTCATTGGTTATGTTTTCTAACAACAAAGTATCTTCATCACAACTAGGAGCGATACTAGGAGAAAAAAAATTGTGATTATCATGGAAATTTATGACTTCATTGCTTTGTTCCCTAATGTCTTCCAACAAAGGAGAGGTAGGGGAAAGATCATAAAGAGGGTTGTTTTTGATCAACATATCCTCATCATTTATAATCTCATCTTCCTCAAGGTTATCTACACAATGGAAATTAGGTAATGTGATGTTTAAGAATGTGTCTATGATTTCATTCTCTTGTGCTACAATATCTTCCCAAAGGGGATGAGGAGAAGGACAAACAAGATCCTCATGATTCTCAACAATTGTGTTTTCTTTCACCAAGATACCTTCATCACTAAAAGGAGAAGTATTGGGAGAAGAACAAATATCATCATCATGGTTATCTATATTTGTATCATCTTCTATCACATCATCCACACAAATAGGAAATATAGGAGAGGGTGTGAGGTTAAGGTTAACATTGTCATTTTCACTCTCTTGTGCTAAGAGACTCTCATAACTAGGACATGCAATGAATGAATGACGCTCATGCTTATTGACTAACTTTTTCTTTGCAAATTTGGAGAATATTGAAACTAACATTTTGAAAGAAAAATATATGCTAACTCAAAATGAAATGTAAAAGGATAAAATGAAATAAAATTTTCAGAGAATAATTGACTAATTATTATATGTAACAAGATGAGAATGCAAACTTTAAATTTAAACCATGAATGAAATGAGCTAAGTTAAGCTAGAATTGATGAAATGCATATTAAAAAAATGCAACTAAATCATATAGGTAGGTTAAGGCACCAAACAAAAGCTTAAAAATAGAGTTTTTAGTGTTGTAAAATGGAGTTTCAGAGGTCAAAATAGACTGATTCGCCCAGGGTGGCGAATGAGTCCCAGTGGACTTTTTTCAAAATTTTCAAAATATTTTGAGGGATTTTTTATGGTTTATGAGTGCTATGATGTAGAACTAAGTGAAAAATGTAGAATTTCAGAGATTTTTAAGGAAATTGTATGCAAAATGCAAGCTAAAAGCACTTTTTCCTAATACAAAAATTTGAAACCCTTGATGCAAATTAACCAATGCAACTCTAATAAAAATTCAATGCAAGATAGGATTATAATCAAAATGGACTCCAAATTAGAAAATAAGATGTTCAAAAAGAAGGTTCACCAAAATGAACCATAGATTTTGGGTACCCTCGTTCTTTCTAGCACTTCTAGGGTTTTTCACCTAAAAGGAGAAAGTAGGGCCAAAGGATCTAGCTAGGCTCATTCAAATTATGCAATTTATCATATTATTTAGGATAAATGGAATGATATAAATGAAATTGAAACATGAAATTGATTGATTAAGTGTGCAAGACCTGGGAAATGTAACTTGTTTGAAAACACATTATGTATTGCATAAACACCTAGAAATGAATGCAAAACTAAATAGAACGGAATCAAACTGAAAGTGTGCACTTGGAATGTGGATGAAGACTGGAAATGACATTTGAAATACTATTCATGCTCTTTTTCAAGCCTGGTGGGACTCATTCACCATTTTGGGAAAATCAATCCCAGTTTTACAAAATTGAGCTGAAACTTGTTTCTAACAAAAGGGTATCCAAAAATGTAGAAAAATCAAAATTGACCTTGGAGTGGGACTCATTCAGCACCCATGGTGAATGAGTCCACTTTTGAATTTCTAAATTTTCAAAAATGGAATCCGGAGCTTTCGATCTACACTTTAGCTTCCTATAGGTGTTCACTTCCGAAACTCTAATTTCTGAACCTGAAAAATGAGTTTTTGTTGATATTTTGACTTGTTGAATGAGGAGAAGACTTGAGAAACTTTGTAACTTTATCTTCAATAATTTACAAGCTTCGAAGAGTCCTAAATCTACAAACAAACAAGACAAAAGAGAGAGATGTTGAATGTTAGGGCATGGGGGTTTGCCTTGGTCAAACCCCTTATAGGTAATTAAACCAAAATGATGAAAGAATGTAATGAAACATGAAATTATAGAGTTGGTTACCTTTCCATGAAGATTAATCTTGAAAATATACAACAAAAAATGAAGAATCTACCCTTGAATGTCTAAAAATTGATATATTGGTGACTTACAATGATCAAACCCTAAGTTGCTTGAATTGAGATGGAAGATTAGTGGATGAATAATGAATAATGGATAAAAGAGAGATGTGAAAATGAGTTAAAAGACTTATATTTATAGGAAATTCACGTATTTTACCTATTAACACCTCATCACAAGCCAACATGGAGAAATATTAAAATTAAATTTCACTTTTTTCTTGCTCAAAGGTAAAAATTGGGCCAAATGGGACTGATTAGCCACACATGGTGAATGTGTCCCACTTAGATGGGATTTATTCTCCATGCATAGTGAATGGGTCCCACAAGCACCATTTGCCAGCTAAGATGCCAGGAAATAAGGAAATAAGGTTTAAATTGGAACTTTGTCAGGTATTTGATCAATTTAAGCCTCGAGATGCACAATGTGGGTCAATAGGGGTCTATTAATGATGATGTGAATGTAAAATAGGGCTTTGAACACAAAAATCAATTTGAAAGTGTGATTAAATACACGTTACAACACTAAAATGAGGTCCACATAGCCTAGGAAAGCATAAGAACCAATGTGAATGTGCATGACACATTACAACACTAGTTTATCATTAAGTTTAGTTCAAAATCCTTCTAGATTGATGTGATAATGTTATTAAACACATTTTATAATGTGTAATTAGGGAGAAATTGGTTCATTTAGTCTAGAAAAGTGTGAAAGTCCTTTACAACACTTTACAACACCTTTACAAGACATCGTTAAAAGAATGTTATTCTATTTGTAAGGGTCCAAGACCTAGTGTGGATGCAGAAAATGCCTCACAACACCTAAATCAAGGCCTCATTAAGTCCAATTTATCATGAATTAATCCCATGTCAAGCAAAGGGTACTTTTTTCTATGGCACACATCCATTCAACCAGCCTTCAGGATCCTCCTCAAGTGGTTAAGCTTTACACAAGGAATGACAAGCTCTGATACCAATTGTTAAATAGGCACAAGAAAATTAAGAGGGGGGTGAATCAGTCATCACACAAATTCATACTTAAAACTTTATCACTTATCAAATATTCAACCACACTATTCTATTATTAAATATGAGCATGAAACAAAGATAACAAAATGTAACTCAACACAATGAACATTAGATTTTTACATGGAAAACCCAAAATGGGAAAACCCACAATGAGGGTTAACTCACACTATATAGTATTTTCAAAAGAGGCTCACTACCAAAAGAGGGGCTCACTTTCCAAGTACAAAGGCTCACTTCCTACAAAAAAGAATCACTATCCAACAAAGAGGCTCATTGCCTACACAAAATTGGGTATGAGTACGATCATGATGGGCCAAAAAGTGGTGATATGATGGGTATGTGGCTAACAAATTTTTTTTACCCAAAATAGATGAAACGAAAAGGGTTTTTAAAGGAGATTCTTAGCTTTCCACCAATATAAATTATTCTTTACTTTCAATTTAATAAATAATTATTATTCATTTTCAATTTCAATTACAACTAATGTCCTGGTTGCTAGGCTGATTGAAAAACATCTATAGCTTTCAAATGGTATCACATTTTTGGAATCCAAAACATGCATCACATTCTATGCTTTGCATACTATAGGAGTAAAAAAAATTGAATTTGATGGAGTTTTGACCAGGTTAAGGTGGTCAGACATATGAGTATTTTATATTTTTTTAAAGTTGTAATAAAATAATCATAATTAATTATTTAGTTGGAAAAAAATCACAAAAAATATGCATCACATTAGGACATGAGTCCTCTACTTATATCTAAAATATTATAAAAAAATATTATCATTTTATTGTGGTTAGGGTGGTTAGACAGACACCTACTTATTTTTTCCCTGAAATTTAAGTATTACTGCAATGAAATTTCAAAATTTTCACCAAATATATATATATATATATATATATATATTTAAATAAACCTAGTAGTTTAGAAACTACGTTCAATTTTCTGTAGATTCTTTTCTTACATATTTTTGAAATAATATAGATAACTTATTCAAATTTTTACGTCAAGTTGCCTAACTCTGATTTTTCTGAATTTTTCACCACTTAAGGGCCTATTTTTTCCATGATGATCCTACACATACCCAATTATACATAATAGAATAAGGCTTTACATCCAAAAATGAACTGAAGGATGCACCTATCATGTGTTGATACAGTTCTAGAGATGCTCACAACTATTGCCTTTCTGATTGCACCTTCACATATATTACTCGCTCACTATTTCTTCTGTCACTTTTCTATCTTATTACCCTTCCACAAACATATTCACGCACACTCTCATCCATAATTTTTTTTTTCCATATACTTATATATATATTGATCTCCATCATAGGCATCATTTAGGTTAGGTTAATTTGATGCAATTCATTATAAAAGATATCAACTGTCGACTCCACAAAGTATTTTCAAAAAGAAATTTGACCATTGGCATGATACATTGTGTTGGCTCAAACCAAAAATAGATCACACATAAGTTTTCATATCATATCAAAATCATTTTAACAAGTCGGCCAGGAATAGTCTTCAACACAAAAAGCAACAATTATTTTGTTGGTTGCCACTACGTTGTATAAGAACTAGAGCACATAATATTCTGAGCAATCAACAATTGTCGACTGTGGAGAAATGTAGACTATAATACCAGAGAGGCACCAAAAATATTGTATTAGCCACCGAAGAAGATAATATAGTCATATGCACTGGTTTAGAGTACCAGACCAAACTACCAACATGGTGACGTCAGGGACAACATATAGATATTCTAGTCATTCTTCAAACAAAACCTTCTTACTCTATGACCATTGTTTTATTTATCTTGTATCTACAGATTTAGCCTCTTTTGAGGGTTTTAAAACCCTAAGTTGTGGCTCCTTGAATGTTGTATTTCTATGATCTGTATTTCTTGTGCACACTAAGACTTTGCATTTTTGTATTTGGCCACTTTTGTTTTTGAAAGCTGGGTATCTTTTCATTTTATGTGGCGACTTAAACCACCTATTCTGCTTGTTTCTCCATGAGAGGTCATGGCATGAATCTTTGCATTCTATTGTCTTTTATGGACCTGTGAAAAATCATTATATTTATTTATTATTTCCCTCTTTGAGAGGACTGTGCTATGCTTCATTATTTATTATCATGCATTATAGTGAAGGATGTTTCACTGTGTTTTATTTTTTCCTCTTTCATAAAAATATTTTCTATCTCAGAACAATAATAAGAAAGAAAGATGCTTGAATCTTGGTATGCATGTTCCTGCTACCCCATTGATGATGTGCTACTTTCTAATCATAATGCACTCTAGTAGATGATATGCTTCCTTAGAAACTTGTAGTGACTTTTATGATTGAATTCAATTTTATTGATTGAAATACACTCCAAATCCCTCCTAAAATCCAAAAGGGAAGCATGCTGAGCTCAACCCTTGTGGGAGCCCATTTTCTCCACATGCTGAAATGTCAACGGAAATGAACTATGAAATGAAAGATGAACCTGTACCTACATAATTAGCAAACTAGTTAGATAAAATAGTGAATTTCAATGCTCTTCTTGATGATTTAACTTTCATTTGATGATTTAATTTGGATTTTTTGCATTTATCTAATAATGGATCAATTGATTTAATGCACCACAATAGTAAGTTATATGTCTGTTGGTGAAACATATGATGATATTTCATGTCCTGAGATCTAACAAAATATTTCAATCATCTACAAGAACATTTGGAGATCAGGAACATGAGGAGATATAGATAGAAGGATCAAACTAAAGATAAAAGGACCAACATCTACATTAGCCCTTAAGGAAATGATGGATATGATCTCTTCTCATGTGTTTTTAATTTACTTTATCTTCAGATGCATAGCTTGCATATATTGTTGTATTAGTGTATTTCATTCATTCCCACGACTTGTGTGGGACATTTAAGCATTCTTTATCTCAATGTATAAAACAACAACATTATATATGTAATCTTATAAATATTTCCATTACAAAATGAATAAAAGAGTGAAATATTATGCAATTTGTGTAATTCCTTTCTATTGTAACACATTGGATAATAAAAAATGAATTTACAAATTTTTGATACCCTTCACTTTAATTTAAATGTAATCAACTATTTCAGCTCTACCATATTGAGCTGTGAGTGAAATTTGGTAACATTTCTAGAATTTTTTGTTGAATACTTTCCTGGTAAGCATGCCATACCAGTTGCCTAAATAATCCATTGGGCATGGAGTCAAATTCTCCCTTCCTCAAACTCTTGAAACCATTGTAACTCGGCTATTACAAACTATACAACATCATAACAAAATAGAAAAAAAACTATCATTGCTCTGTTTAAGACAAGACCAACAAATAGTGTATCTGCACTTATTGAAAACAAAATAGTACTAAAAGGAAATGTTCTTAGAGAACTTATTGTATGAAAACTACCCTACCTTACACTACCCAGTAGTGGTAGTGCTCAAAGATGACCATTCACTAGTTGTGAGAAATAGCTTCCATTCTTTAACAACAAAGGATGCTTCAAATCCTCAAGATTAACTAAAAAGAGGTATGGAAATGATAAATATTTGATTAACTACTGTACTAAAATTTGGAACATCACAAAAAGGAAACCTTCCTCATTTTATTGACCATAAAAGATGTTATTTTTAGGCATATAGATAAGATTAACCTCCTACTTAGTTGCACTCACATGCTTTGGAATAATCATGACTTGTAATTTTGTAGACTCTTCCTTGGATAAATATCTAATTAGACACCCTTTTGAGAGGATAAAACTTGGCCTTTCACTATTGTCTTCATGCTTATACATTGTTGTCTCTTTATCTTGTTGATTAGACTACTCCATTTGTGGTGTAATATTTTCTTCCTACAAATATGTTGTTTCACCTTGTATCTCAATTTCAATTTGATCTGAAAGTGTTAGCTCACATGAATGCTTGCCTCTTTGACCTGAATAGGCTGATCACATACTGTTGGCTCATATAGTACTAGCTTATCATCTATGTTAGAACAAAAAACATCTATGATGCTTGAAGACATGTTCTCATCTAACTCATAACTTTGCATTGAATCCATATGAGTTTTATGATTTAGTTGTCGCATACTAGGCATAGATGCTATCATGCATGTGATATCCTCATTTTCACCAACAAATTGAGGAAGTTCATCAAACAAGTCAAAATAATTCTAAGATCCACTTTCTATTTTCTTATAATTTTCATTAATCTCCAAAATAGGATTGACCTCTTGTTGTCTCATATGGATTGAGGCTTCAATCTTATATTGAACCAGCAATACACCATGTTTTCCAATATCCTTTGGATGTTCCAAATCAACTGGTAACTTAGATACATGTGTGCTCTCTTTAGCTTGCTCAATAAAATAGGTAGTTGGTTAAACAAATTAACTAATTGTTCTTCCTCATGTGGTTCCTTCTCCAGTGAAACTTGGGTATCCTCTCTACGTAAGTGAAGATCTTTAACTAGTAATTCTTGTACTCTACTTTCATTCATCTTATAAATAGAATTAGAATTTTTTTCAAATGAATCAAAATGCAAGGGGTTTAGTAGCAATTTTGATCCAACATCCTCTTCACATTTACTATGGTTATTTTGAGTTATGGACATAGTATAAAAATCAACTTCCTACTCCTCTTGTTTATTCCTTTGTTGCTTTGATCATTAATACTCTATAGCTAAATGTAGTGGATTTATACTTCTATTCTTCTCCATGATCAATGGGCTATCTTGATCAATGGGATGATTTTTAACTATACTAGGTTGTACTTGATTATTTTCCTCAACTTTCCAGGGATGAAGGCTTGTGAAACTTGGAATTTCAAGCTTACTAACCTCATCTTAAAATGGATAATCTAGAATGAAAGGATCTATTTGAATGTCATTCTTTTGGGTAAGCGAAAAATTGATCTACTCCTCTTTTGGAGCTAACTCCCTCTCGAGCTTTTTTTCAAACTATATCCTTTGTGTTTCCAAATCCTATTCATGAAGGTAGGATTGATAGTCTAACTCTGATCCCCACAAATCAATCTCTTGTTATCTTTGATCTTTTCAATCTGCTTTATGAAGTCTAACAATGTTCCCATGATTTCATTCATGCTATTCTTCATATCTCTAACCTCTTGGGGTTGAATCTGAGCATGTGTAGGCTGATATGGAGGTTGAGCTAGGGTGGGTGGGTGGTAAGATTGATAGATTTATTTGTTATTCATTGTGATATAGGATTTTTGGTCAAAATGAGCATTTTGGCTCCTTGGATATGGATGATACAAGGGTTGATGCACAACATTTTCATAGTATGGGGGTGGGTATACATGTTGGATATGAAAATTTGACATTTCTACTCATATAAAGAGTTGGAAATCAGAATAAGAAGCTTGATTTTGAAACATACCAGTACTTGATCATTTGAAACTAGTAGATTTGAACCTTGAGTCACCAAGTGTGTGTCTAGATCATACCTCCAAAGGCTGTAAATATTGTTTTTCACACAAAAAAATAGAATTATGTGGAAAATATTTAGACTAGGAGAGTATAAAGAGTCCCACTAGGCATGCCAAAAGTTATTGTCATAGATATTGCACCTGGATGTCAAGATTAAATGCTTAGCAATCTCATGAAACATGGAAACATCTTCGAGCTTGTGGGTTGCTCGTAGTGAAGATGAATCTCTAGATAAAGGGTTGGTTCCCTGTGATACCTCTTGCAAACTACCATCTTTGAGAGGAAAAGGGATAGAAAGAAACTTGGAATTGAAACCTATCCTAGGAGGTGATGCATCAAAAATTCTATATCTACTTGCTTATTCAAACTCACAATGTATTCAACAAATAAGCTCAAGTCTTTTCACAACCCAACTAAGCATGTAACACATAAGTATTTCATTGGAAAGGGGATGAATTTAGGGCATGCATGAAGAGGAACAAAGTATTTTCTCACCTTCACATTACTAAAATCAGCTTACTCAATCTATGACCTACATTAACAATGCATCACCATACACCACAATTGTTTGAATCATCCAAAATCAAAGTATTCTAAGAATGAGTCACAAAAATATCATCAAATCACTCATACACTATAACACAAGAAGTATTAAGAAAGAAAACTATTGCTTTCTATTTTGAAAATGAAGGAATTGTTGTTAAAATTTTGTCAATATAAGTTACCAAGGTTTTTCTTAGCCTAAAAGAGCTTAACAAAGCTACAATACATGGTAAAGAAAAGTAAGAACTAAGAAAAAAGAAACTAATTATTTTCCTTTACACAATAAAATAACTCCAACATGCCAAGAAGAGAAAGTCCAAGTGTCGAAAGGTGGAACTGTAGTTAATTGCACCTCAAAATATCTCTTCAAATATTGATCCATGAGCAAAAGAGAAAATTCATGATATGGGCCCCCACAACTGATGTAAAATGAGATAAAATAGCTCCAAATTGTTCCTCTCAAGTTGCATGAACCATTACACTCCAAAGGCACCTCAGTTCGACCACAATTCAAGAAAAAGACCTTAGTTTTACTTCAAACACATAAAAACCCTTCAAATTCACCTCCTCCTAATTTTGGCATGACTCATGAATCAATTGTCAATTATCTCTTTTGACTACATCTTCAAGGAAACAAATGTTAATTTTGGATTTATATAACACTTCATAAAGTGTTTTACATTTCAAATCTATTTCAATGTAAAATGGGAAATTAATTTATATGCAAAAGTTAAAATAAAGGACTAAAATTCTTTTTGGAAAGTCAGCCCTAAACTCAAAAACCATAGCCACACTTTCCTCACTTTTCAGTTGTACTTCACACTCTATTGAGGGCACCACCAAGGAGTTTTCAACTAGAAGTTATCATGAAGTCTCTGGGTGAGATCTTGAGCCTTTTATGGAGAAACTCTATTGGAGACTATGTGGTAAATTACTCTTTGCATATTCTTTTCTTTACTATAGGAGGCTGAGCCTTTATTTTTTTGTGCTTTCAATGTTCATCCCTCTGCATTTTATCATTCATAAAAACACAATTTCTTTGGTTGTGACTTCCTTTACCTTGTCCCTACATTCTTTTGAGTAGAATGAATAAAAAACCTTCTTAATATGTGGTTGTGTTTTTATTTATCCTGCATCTATATATTCAGTCTCTTTTGAGGGTTTTAAAACCCTAAGTTGTGGCTCCTTAAATGTTGTATTTCTACGATATGTATTTCTTGTGCACACTAAGACTTTGCATTTCTAGATTCGACCTCTATCGTTTCTTGAAAGTTGAGTATCTTTTCATTTTATGTGGTGACTTAGAAAACCTATTCTGCTCATTTCTCCTTGAGAGGCCATGGCATGAATCTTTGCATTATGTTGTCTTTTATGGACCTGTGGCAACTCATTATATTTATTTATTGTTTGCCTCTTTGAGAGGACTATGGTATGCATGAATATTGATTATCATCCATCTAGAATAAATTTTATTAGAGACAACCTTGAAGACTTTTAATCTCTTGAATGGCTCATGATTAAGTGCATAAATCTATCTTTTATTGTGTAAAGACTATCATTTATAATCTTCATGCAATTGTGGTGTGCATTTACTCCTGCTAGAACTATCTCTTCATGCTTCCTCTATAATTTGGAATGCTATTGAGCATACTCCTTTATTGAAAAATAGGATATGTTGATTTTGAATATTGCACTCTCCATATTTTCCATATGGCACAATGGAAACATCATTATAAAATGAAAGGGGAAACAAACCATACTGTAGCTTCATCTTGATAGTTCACTTCATGACTTATGCTTATATGGAAAGCTCTTATCCTAAAGAAAGGCTCTTTGCCATCCTTGATGTATGAAAATCATTATCCATATCCTTGATTTTGACAGTGATACTATATCCTTATTGGATCCCCTAGATATGGTGATTTGTCATGAAAAAAATAGAGGTTTTCTTGCTAAGAGCTTTTATCATATTTCTGATTGGTACCTTGAAAACTCATTACCATGCTAATCTCTTCATGTTTACTTTGTACACCGAGTCTTAGTTGTGATGATTAACTCTCAAAGAAACTATTCTTCCTTGCAATGCTCTTGATTTGATACCTCTTAAAGAGGACTATTCTTCATGTATTAATGACTGTCTTAAAAGACACAAGACATGCCCTTGTTCTATTCAACCTTGGTTATTGATCTATCAACCTTGGTGAGTGCTTTATTTTCCACCCCTGCTTAGTTGTTGATCTTTCATGCATAAAAATTCCTTGTGATACCTCATTATGTTGAATTCCTTGAATACTAAGGGTTAACCTCTACCTTACTGCAAACCCTGCTCTTATAGCACTGCTACTCCTATTACCTCTGAATGGTTATCCATTATCCTGATTTGTGAGAACTATCATAATTATCTAGTGAAAACTTTAGTCTTGATACTTTAAGATTGTCCTCTTAAGTTTTATAATAGTCTCCAATTTTCCTTTGGTTTGCACCATGAATAGTTACTAGGGTGACTGCATTGTCACAATGGCACTTCAAATTGTACTTGTATTATAGTGAAGGATTTTTCACAGTGTTTTATTTTTTCTAGTTAAATATGTAAATATTTATTGTCTCAAAACAATGATAAGAAATAAATATGATTGAATCTTTTCATGCATGTTTCTTCTGCCCCATTGATGATGTGTTGCTTTCTGATCATAATGCACATTGGTAGATGATATGCTTCCTTAGAAATCTATAGTGACTGCTATGATTGAAGTCACTTTCATTGATTTAAATACACTCCAAATCCGTCCTAAAATCCAAGAATGCAACATGCTAAGCTCAAACCTTGTGGGATCCCATTTTCTCCACATGCTTAAATGCCAACAAAAATGAACTATGAAGTGAAAGATAAACCTATACCTGCACAATAAGTAAATTAGTTAGATAAAATAGTGAAGTTCAATGTTCTTCCTGACGATTTGACTCTCATTTGATGATCTGATTTGGATTTTTTGCATTTATCTAATAATGGCTCAATTTATTTAATGCATCATAGTTGTAAGTTATATGTTGGTTGGTGAAATATATGATGAGATTTCATGTCCCAAGCTCTAACAAAATCTTTCAATCATTTGTAGGAATATCTAGAGATCGAGAATGAGAGGAGCTGAAGATAGAAGGACCAACATCTACATCAGCCCTTAATGCAATGACAGATATGATCTCTTCTCATATATTTTTTCTTTACTTTATCTTTAGATGCATATAGCTTGTATACATTGTTGTATTGGTTCATTTTAGTCATTCCCATTCCTTGTGTAGGACATTTAAGCATTCTTGATCTTAATGTATAAAACAACAACATTATGTATGCAATAGATTGCAAATATTTATGTTACAAAATGAATAAAAGACTACAATATGATGCAATTTGCGTAATTCCTTTTTGTTGTAAAACATTTTCAATAATAAAAATTGAATTCAAATTTTTTTGATACCCTTCACTTTTAAATGTCATCAACTATTCCAACTCTAGCAAATCGATCTGTGAGTGAAATTTGGTAACACACGCACACACACAGAGAGAGAGAGAGAGAGAGAGAGAGAGAGAGAGAGTATTGATTGTTAAAGAATAGGGGTTTACCTTGTTCAAATCCCTTTTAGGTAATTAAAAAAAATGCTGAAATAAGATAATGAACCATGAACATGAAATAATACAATTAGAACCTTGCCATGATGATGGATCTTGAATTTCTGCAACAATTGTGAATAATTCTACCCTTGAATTCCTTAGAAATGATATTGAATGCTCTATATATGATCTTATGAAGTCTTGGCATGCTTAACTCTTTCTTTCTTGACTTGATAAAATGAATGCTTGATGAAATAATTATTTGAAAGCTTGTTTATATATGAAATGCACTCAAATGATTGTTAATTTGATCCCTAAGGCCGACATGGAAGAAATTTAAATTAAAAACCTGAATTTCCTTCTTAGATCCTTGAAAATAGCCAAAATAGGACTCATTCAAAAAGTTGGGAAAATGAGTCCCACTTGGATGGGACTCATATGCCTAGAGTGGCGAATGGGTCCCACGGGGGCTATTTTCCCAATTCAATGTCAGGGAGTGAAGAAATTAAGTTTATATGTTGATATTGTCAAGTTTTTTATTAAAATATGCTTTAAGATGCACAATATGAGGATATAGGGGCGTATTAGTGATGATGTTAAGGTTATAAATGCAATAGGGCCCAAAATCCAATGTGAAAGTGTAAATAAATACACTTTACAACATTAAATTAAGGAAAAATTAGGTCTATTTAGCTTAGAAGTGCCCTAAATCCCATGCGAATGTGTTAAAAACATTACAACACTAGATTAGGTCCAGCTTAGTTTACAAACCTCTTAAATTTAATGTGAAAGTGTAAGTAAATAAATTTTACAACATTAAATTAAGGCAGAGTTAAGTTTATTTAGCTTTAAAAGGGCCCAAGATCTAATATGGATGTGTAAAACACCTCACAACACTAGATCAAGGTGATAGTAAGTCCAATTTATCATTAATTGTGTCAAACAAGGGATACTTTTTTTGTGACTCCAATAATTAACTTGCAAGGTTGGGGAAAAAGCCTGACACTACAATTGACTTGTAGTATCTCAGAAAAACCATGACATTGCAAATACTAAAAAAATGGGTAAGGCACAAGATAGTATGCAAGAGTGGAGAAAAATCCTAACATTGCATGAGGGAAGGAACTTTGGAAAAATATGCAATGTCTCAAAACTTCCTCAACACTGCATTTGCAATTTAGGAGAAAAACCCCGATGTACACCCTTTTTAATTTTTGCAACTTTTACTTGTAGGAAAACCCCTACACTTCAATTGACTTGTAGTGTCTTAAAAAAACACCACACTACAATTGACTTGCAGGATTAGGGAAAAACCCTAACCTTGCAACATTTTGCAACTTTGACTTGCAGGGTTAGGGAAATACCTCGATCTTAAAAGTACAAAAAAATTATTAACTCCTACAAACTGAGTTTTCACAACTTGCACCCAAAGGAAAATTTTGATGAAACTAAAAGGGGAAAATGTTGAGAAGGATTCTCCAAGGCTAGGGAACCATGTAGAGGACTAATGCAATTCACCTTAATTTGCATTCTTAGAGTTTCTGAGCTACAAAACTGACAAGTGCCATACCACATAATGATAGATGTATGATGAGGAAGGGAGTGAAATCATGATTCCAATGTAAAAAATGGCATCGAAAATAGATTTTGCTAGCCCCTAGGATGCTAATTTGAAACAAAATGTACTTTTAACCCTAATATAGTAAAAACCTAATTTTAACATATATAATCTGAGCAAAAAGTGAAGTAACTTAAAATAATTTTATATTTTTCCTTCTTGTAGCTTGAATTTGTTGGAGAGTGATTGAAGATGCTAAGTGGATGAGAGTACGTACCTCTGAGACTTGAGGTCCTATGAGAGGAGGTAGCTTGGGGTGATTTTTTTGTGCCTTAGCTTTGTCCATACACATTTATTTTATTTTTTTATGCATTTCTAGATTGATTTAGGACCCTAGAAGACAAGTTTGCAATGTATCACTTATTTTCACAAAGTGTTCCCATTTTTTTGCAAAGTGTCCCCATTTTTTGCGAAGTGACCCACTTTTTTCACAAAGTATCCTATTTCTTCGCGAGGTGTTCCAAATAAGGAATAAAGTGTCTAGAACCCTTAGAAAAGTATCCTAGAACAACTTTAGCACACTTTTTGACTATTGATGTGTATATTTAATATTTTAGAATACTGATAAGAGATGTTTTTAATTTTGTTAGATTCCACCCTGATCATGACAATATCTCAGTGGCAGACAATTATGTCATCTACAAGACCTAGTCTCGACATTATCATAGGTGGATACTCAAATTTTACAGAGCACTCAATTATTCTAGGTGTATCTAATTCCTCCCATGAGGAACCATGATGCTATGTTGATGGTGCTTGTTGAGAGATGGGATGCTAACACCTACACATTTCACCTACCTACCAGTGAAATGATGATCACCCTAGAGGACATACATTGCATCCTTCGAGTTCCTATTCGAGGTGACAGTGTGTGCTTCACAAGGGATCATAAATATGTGAAGATGCAAGTAGATAGAGCAACATAGGACTGTATATGCCTAGGGCCACAATATCCTTGCACATTTATATTATGATTTAGGGTAGTTTGTATATCATGAGGACGATAGCATGGTACATTGTATGCTACTATATGTTTGGTGCTTGGAGCATATCACATGCACTAGAATGAAAAGGTTTCCATCTATATTAGCCCTAGGATACCCATGTGCATTTAGTTATCCACTAAGGAATTGATGGAAGTATGGGGATTTACACTTTTGTAGAGTTCAATTTGATTGATTAGATCAAGAGGAGGTCCTTCGGAGACCGTATCAACTAATACCACAGTGGCCAAATGATAGCTAATAGCTGAGGAGGATGTAGAGGGATAGGTTTCTTTTAGGGAGGCACAATTATGTAGTAAGACCATTTTACTATGATCATGTGATGCAGGAGTTTTTTCAAATACATGTACCACTAGTAGCACACCCCTTTTACATGCGATCAGTGTAGACTACCCAGAGGCTAGGAGATACTTGGCGACTAACAGTGGATGATGTTAGACCCAGTTATTCACAAGACATAGATCTTGACATACGCCTAGACTCTGACATTGATGACGTCGGTGCTACTAATGCATATGAGAAGTGGTGGCTAGTAGCACAACTAGCTCTTGTATTCCCAATGGATCATCCCATAGGTTTTGTAGAATGAAATATAGAGTAGAGGGATGAGGAGGACAATACAGGTGTGGATATAGGGCTTAGGGCATCAGATCTATTTGTAGATGAGATAGATGAGGATTACGTCGAGGGAGTAGATCCTGATTATAAGGGAGAGGAGGAGGATCAAGAGCAAGAATTGACAAGGAGGAGGAGCATCTGATGAGTTAGGGAAGTGAGATGGTAGATAAGGGTCTAGTTTCCCATGAGTGGGGAGATCCATCTCCTACTCGTGTTACCAGATCACATTTGGCAGCTACAACACATACCAACACATACGAGCATGGAGAGGCTAGCACATCCTCCATTGCTCCTGCACAAGATGAGGATGTCTTTACATAGCCAGCTGGGGATCTAGGTGACATGGTTTTATTTATTGTTATTCTAATGCTTATGCTTTTAATTTATAGATATCATGATGTGTATTGATTATATTTTTTATTTCCATCTCACAGAGGTTGTGAGAGATTTATGTGATCTCTACCTACAGGAGGCTATAGAGATAGTGCCTTCTTTAGTCTTTGATCGGGCTACTAGTATATACTAAATGCCCCCACCCATCATGGAGCAAGAACTAAAGCTATTCAAGCCTTATTTCAAAACTGAGAGTAGTAAATGAGGGTTCCATGAGGTGTGTTGATTGAGCCAAGGCTACTTATGAGGAGATTTGGTCATCACGAGGTCTAGAGGGGGTCGAGAGACTCCATGCAGAGGTAGCCAGGCTATAGGAAGATAGATACCACATAGAGCAAGAGTGTCTAGGGGTCATTGGATGGGAGACCAAAGCTATTGGATGAGCATAGGGTCTATAGTATGCTTTGGATGCTCATATCCGTTCTCGATCACAATCGCATAATACCATCTCTTGAAGGACTACATCTAGATAGATGTGATCTAGTAGCCATAGGCCACCCTATCATTATACATTTGATGAAATTTACTCAAAAATTATATATATATGATCATTTTACACTTATGTGTTTTATATTTGAATGAAAATGTGATTTATCAAATAATATTTGTAATGATATTTAATAAATTTCTCCATGATTTAACATGTTTTATGTGATCTAATTAAAACTACTCTAGTTTCTTTTAGATGCAACATTATATGTAAGTATGTTATGCTAAATTAAATGCACCTATGATCTAATTAAAAGAACATTAAATGCATATAACGATCTCATTTAACACAACACCCAAGATGGACTTGAATATTATGAAACCTAAAGTAATCATGTAAAAAATAATTTAAGTAATTAATTTAGTATTCAAGACACACAAATAATTGTTTGCCAAGAATGAAGCAATGTGAGAGTACATAGAATATCACCTACTAACTCTAACACCACTGCTCTATCATTCACACTATTAAAGAATATTAGATATAGTACCAACACAAATACGTGGAATTAATAGGTTCCTTAAGAGGTGTACCATCTATTTATGTTAATGTATATGCTTTAGACACAAAATTTTCATTAATTATATAGGGTCCTAATCAATTAGGGCTAAATTTTCCTTTTTCAGTTGGGGTGACATTGAAATTACATTGATTCTCACATAAGACTAAATCACCTTTATCAAATAACCAAGGGATGATGTTATCATTGTAACTACATTGAATTGTTCTAGAATAAGCTTGAATGTGCTTAAGAGCATTAATGTGTTGTTCTTCCAGCATTTCAAGTTGATGCAAATGTTGTGCCTTATAAGTGTTATCATTAATAATTCCTTGGAGAGCATTCTTAATGAAGGAATCTCTAACTCCAAGGGTATTATTACCTTAGTGCCATAGAAAAGGTTATAAGGGGTAGTCCTAGTTGATGCTCTAACATTCATAAAATAATCCCATAACACATATGTTAGCTACATGTGCCAATCCTTATTGTGTTTTCTTTTTTTTCCTTACGATTTTCTCAATGGTTCTATTAGTTTATTTGGCTTGACCATTAGATTGCGGGTAATAAGGTGTTGAAAAATGATGTTGAATGTTAAATTTTTCTAAGAAATTCTTCACATATTTATTCTTAAATGGTGTCCCATTGTCCAAAACTAAAGTGGAAAGAAGTCCAAAGTGAGCAATAATGTGCTCCAATATGAAACAACATATTATGCTGGTAGTTGTTGAATGAAGGGAAATCACTTCCACCCATTTCATGAAGTAATTTGTTGTGGTGATTATAAGGGTATGTCTAGCAGAGGAAGGAGGTGAAATCTTTTGAATAATATCTAGTCCCCAAACTAAGAAAGGACAAATAGGAACTTGTGCATGAAGCTCGAAAGTAGGAGAGAAACAATTTACTATTTGCTTGACATTTGTCACATTTCTGAACATACGCAAAGAAATCTTGTTCCATATTCCTTTAGTAGTATCTAATGGAACCTGCAAAATTTTTGTTCCATCTTAAACCCTTGTCAAATTTAGATGTAGGATTAATATATGAGGGTTTAGGATTCATCTTTCATAAAATCTTGTAATGTTCTATTTTCTGTTAACTCCCTATTGCCCATTGCCAGTAATATTAAAACCTCTTGTGTCTATCATTTTCATCTAGTAACCAGTTCCCCAATCCTAAGTCCATGAATCTTAATTTTTATAAGGTTAAGTTAAAGGTCCATTTGGCCTTTACATCCTTTGCATTATAATGGCTTAGGAATTTTTGAGTCCTTTCTATCATATCATCCTAGAGGGTCCTCTCCATTAAAACAACTCATGAGGACGTGCCTAATTTTTTTTTACTTAAGTTATGTTGACCTTTTATCTTTATCACTCATTGCTGATTACTTTTGAAGTGTATGTTCTAAATCAGTGATGAGCAATGAGTTTGTATCTCTTTGATATCACTGATCATGAATAGTTGCAAGAAAATTTAAATTAAATGCGCAATGAGCGATGTTCTTTGTATTATTGAGGGATCACTTATCACTAATGGTTTCTAACCCCTCAATATTGTAATAACGATAAGCAATGTCCTTTGGCCTTATGATCTTATTTTCATCACTTATCGTGGATATGTTATGAAATTTCAATTTTAATTAGTGATGAGTGATGGATGGATTTCCTTCGCATCACATATCATGGATTTGTTTTAATTTTCAATTTCTACATTAGCGATACATGACATGTAATGGTGCTATGATGATCTCTCATCGCTAATTGCTGGCAAACCATATGAGGAGAATTAGTGATGAGAAAAGGCCTAATGTTTTTATAGTTCATCGTTGATCCATTCCAAAGCCTTAATTTTGACTAGCGATGAAAAATAGAGTTCCTTATTTTAAAAGGTTTCTTTCGCTAATATGAACACATCTTATCTACGATACCTTTTGTGCCATTGATTTTCATGTAGGTGTATGTGTCTAAATCTGATGCCTTCACTATATCTCTCATCATTGATAGGAGCCTAGGTGCAAAGTGGGATTAGCAAGGAGCGATTGAAATGAGCGTGATCAAAGGATATACCACAGATCCAAGGGCTAAGATTTCATCACATAAAACACTTGTATCGCTGATGGAGATGGAAAAGGATGAGGTATATCAGTGACAAGTGACAACTACTACATGAAAAGGAAATGTCGTGGAATCCTAAGAAATTCGCAATAAAGCAAAGAGGAAGGAGGTGAGATGAAATTATAACCATTGATGTGGTTTTAAAGCTAAATGATCAATGATCAGAGTTTAAACCTCAACAGCTAATTGTCAATTCACTCATGAGAACTTACTATTGATAATTAATGGTGGCATGCCTCTCTCTTGGACGTAAAAGAAAGTAGATACCTAGTTGATCATGCACTTGGAATCATTGGCTAGTAGAAGGGATACCAAGAACTAAAGAAATTATGAGGGAAGCTTAAAAAATTACTAGTAACAAATGTGGCATAGCGTTTACCTAGGTAAGCAAAACTAATTTCTCCTTCTAGCTGAAGTATTGATGTGAATACCTTAAAGAGAGCTGATAAGAAATTGGAGAATTGTATTTTTCACTACAGATAGCTTCAATTTGGTAATTAAGTACCGGATAGATAGTGAGGAAAGTGTCTTGTTGAATAGTAGTTCTTTGTGGTCTTATAATTTTGAAGGGTTTCTTTTGACTGTAATAAATTGTAAACCCTAGTTCCATTGCATTGAAAACATGAGTGACCCAGAGCCTACTGCATCTAGTGTTAAACAAGAGAGGAGACCAAAATAGAAGAGGGTTAAATGACTTAAAACTTAGGATGTTTCAGCTGAGGTTGTGTCTAAGCCAATGGCAATGTCCAACCCTTCACCAAGTACTCCTGCAATATTCACTAGGTCCAGAAGTGCAAAGGAAGAAATCAAAAAATTTATGCAAGCGGCCTCTAGAGACATAAAGGAAGGAGGGTCATGAATTGGTAAACGACCTAGAGGTCAAGTTGTCGTGACCACTAGGTTGATTGATAGTGTTGGTGAAATAGGTGAAAAGCCCCAACCTCAGAGTATATGGAAATTATTCTAGTATGCTTTCAACAGGAAACATTCTAGCAAGCCCCCATGTTGTTTATCGGGGTTGAACCTTGGAAAGCTGGTGGTCCCGAATGTGTTTGTAGAAATGGACCTAATGATGGAACTGGCTAGGCATTGTAACCCTACTGATAGGACAATCAAAAGTGAAAATGGTGATATAATTTTGGAGGTAACAAAGGATAAGATGATAAGATGTATATGGGTTAAATCCCAATTATATTGTAAAGTTTAGGCGTGCTGAGCTCTATGTTGAGTATGAGAAGAGAAAATATGCATACAAAGAAATACTGCTTGTGCAAAAAAGGAGCAAGGAGAAAATCACTGCTGAGGATGTTGAGCCTTTTGAGTGTGAAGAGTTTGAAGATTACTTCAAGAACACTTATTATTGCTTAAATCAAGTATTGGCTCGGGACTTTGAGGTTATGATAGCCCCTAATTTTTTGGTGATGGTGGTGGATATACAAGTTCATAATAAAAACACTGGTTTTGATTATGCCAACTTTGTTGTTGAATGAATGTATGAAGATTTCCTCAATCTGAAAAAAGGAGGTGCTCCCTTTATGTTTCCCCCATTACGCTTTGTTGATGTGTATGTTCTTATGGGAGGGTGAATATGAATGGAAAACAAAATTAGATCTGAAACTTAGGGAAAGTGAAAATAATGTTCTACCGATACATATGTGGACATATATTTGGGATCAGAATTGCTCCAATTCCAATTATATGTTGTTTGCTGACACTATAAGGTATGGTATTTTAGAAACATTCAGTGTAGCATCTATATTCAGGCTTTCTCCATAGATTAGAAGTATTATGCACCCAAAATATATACCAAGATCAAAAGCCACACATAACTGGGTAGATTGATTTCTACATTTTGAATAGACTTTGATTAGATCCTATGGAGCTAAAGTGACACCTCATTGTCTACCCTTGTATGTCTCAAACATATTGGCTTTTATGGAGATCATGTGGAAAAATGATTTCATGGATTATGAGATGTTTAGAAAGCCCAGGAAAGGTATTGTGGTAAATCCCTAATGTGATTTTTTTTACTTCATATTCACTACCCCTGAGGGGTATGAAAAGTTTGGTATTATGGTAAATAATCTTAGAATGCCTATTGATGAGATCAAATTTTTTGATCAAGAGGGTTTTGTAGTAGGAAGAAGAGGACAAAAATCTTAGGCATCATATCTCATGAATTCTTATATAAAGATGATGTATTGAGAAATCTAAGAAGTGATGAGGATGTCATGACTAGGAAGAATGAATGGACAACTATAATGAACATTGAAGAAAATATCATGAAAAGGAATGCCTTCTACATAAGTCCATATAGTGTAATTGAAAACCCCTTGGAAAGAGCCTTAACTATGCTAATGGATTATCAGTCATGTCAGTTTAAGGTAAAGGTAAAGGAGGCTGCTGATAAAGAACAAGTTCTCCTAGAAAAGAAACAACAACAATAGGCTATGGACATCCTAGAGCAACCTGTTGATGTTCAAGAAGTCAGGGAGGAACAAATGGTAGAACATGTGTTAGGGAATGAGGTGGAGCAAAAATATCCTCCTCCTCATATTAAAGAAACTCATAATTCAGATGTTCTCCCTGACAGAATTGTCAAATGGCAATATGATAGAGAAAGTGATGTGATCCCAAGATTAGGGAGTGTGATGAGTTTTTGGCTGATGATAAATTTGTGCAGACCAAGGAATTTCAGGAGTTTACAATTCAACAGTGGAACTTAAGGAGTTAAAGGAGATACTTGAATCAACTTGAGCTAATGTTGAACCGTCTCATTAGGAGGAAGCTAAGAAAGTAGAGGAGGAGAAAATTAGGGCTAAAATTGTAGCTATTACTCCCACTAAGGCTAGAAAAATTGTCAAAGATAGTGGAATGATGTTATTGCTAGGATGTACTATCATTGCTGCCATAGCATAGGATGCAGTGAGAAGATACCCTCAAGCTTTAATATCTGAAGATCAATTTGAGGATAAAGTGTTTGGTTCTAGATATTGAAGAAGTTATTGGTTCTTTGGTGGTCAAAAGAGCTACTAACATAATTGCTAACTAAGCAGCTAAGTTAACTACCCATGTTGCAATGCTTTGTGTGGATACTGCACATATTTCTTAGAAAAATATGATTCTTTGGTTAAGGAGTACAATAAGGCCTTGGATGAGCTGAATAAGATGAGAGCCACTATTCAGGCTACTTAGAAGACAATAACTCAGCCATCCACTTCTTCATTTGATTTGTCTACATAGGATAGGGAGACTTTGGCCTTGGAATTGATGATTTGAAAGGTAAGTTGATTGCTGAGAAGGAAAATTTCAAGCAGGCGAAACTTGAAATAGCCAGGGTGGCAAATGAAATTTTTCAGGATGTTCTAAAGCATAGGGTAACCAAGTTGGTTGACAAGGCCAATGATGTTTGGGCCACTTATAAGAATATTCATGAGGAAAATACAAAGTATTTGCATGTACAAGAGGCCTTCAGGAATGAATGGAATAATTGGATTACTAGGGTAAATGCTTTGAAGGAAATGATGCCCAAAATGAATGAGGGCCCTGAGGCACCTACCAATATTCCTAAAATTTTGCAATTCATTGACTCAATAAAAGAAATAACTACTTTCCATGGAAAGTTAGGTATTCAACTCTAGAGTAAGTTGAAGATATTCAAAGAGATGGAGGAACGTGGTATGCCTCAGATATTGAGTTAAAAAGGTGAATTACATCCATTTGACACCTAGAAGAAAGATTTTGGAGGAATGCTTGCAGCAGCTATGATGACCTTGACTATCACCGACTACATCTTGCTCAATTCAAATATTGACACAATGGTGTAAATTGAAATAAGGATGGAAATATTTGGGGTATGTACAGGA
This sequence comes from Sequoia sempervirens, assembly GCA_007258455.2. Lineage (NCBI taxonomy): Eukaryota > Viridiplantae > Streptophyta > Pinopsida > Cupressales > Cupressaceae > Sequoia > Sequoia sempervirens. The sequence goes on along the minus strand of VDFB02256132.1, from coordinate 182,300,677 downwards.
TCATCATGGAAAAAATAGGCCTTAAGTGGCAAAAAAATAAGAAAAATCAGAGTTAGGCAACTTGACGTAAAAATTTGAATATGTTATCTATATTATTTCAAAAATATGTAAGAATAGAATCTGTAGCAAATTGAATGTAGTTTTTGAACTACTAGGTTTATTTTAAAAAATAAAAAAGTTATTTGGTGAAAATTTGAAATTTCAATGTAGTAGTACTTAAATTTCAGGGAAAAAATAATAAGTAGGTGTCTGTTTGACCACCCTAACCACAATAAATGATAATAATATTTTTTTAATATAATATTTTAGATATAAGTAGAAGACTCATGTACTGATGTGATGCATATTTTTTTGTAATTTTTTTCCAAGTAAATAATTAATTATGAATTTTTTATTACAACTTTTAAAAAATATAAAAAGTTGTATGTCTGACCACCTTAACTTGCTCAAAACTTCATGAGATTCCTTTTTTTTTTGTAATCCTATAGTATGCAAAGCATAGAATGTGACACATGTTTTGGATTCAAAAAATGTGATATCGTTTGAAAGCTATAGATGTTTTTCAATCAGCCTATCAATCAGGACTTTAGTCATAATTCAAATAGAAAATAAATAATAATTATTTATTAAATTAAACGTAAAGCATAATTTATATTGGTGGAAATTTGAGAATCTCTTTTAAAAACCCTTTTCGTTTCATCAATTTTGGGTAAAAAAAACTCGTCAGCCACATACCCTACAAATACCCATCATATCACCACTTTTTGGCCCATCATGATCCTGTACATACCCTTTGTTAAAGAAGACAACATTTTAATTGATGCCAGATATTTTGAATACATTACTAAGGTGTAGGATCTATTGAATGTAAAATGGCCTATTGAGGAGGAATATAACACTTGGTTGGAGAAATACACTAAATGAATCTGTGTAGGGATTAGTGAATAAGATGAATAATGGATGGGAGAAGAATAATAAATAGCCTGAATACAGTACAAAATATGCTTTTGATAAAACATGGTAAAATATTATTCTCACCAATTTGAAATGGATGGCACATGGTGCCAATATGGATAAGTGAATTTTGACTTTTGTATGCTTTCCTTACCTTGCTTCGTAAGTTTTGCTATTTTGGCTTTCCCATGAATGGCATTTTTTGAGTGCATGGAGAATATCGTGAAATTGTTGTAACAAACTAATGATGTATTTGGAGGTGGGACTTGTTTTCTACAATGAGTTGAGGTCAATTTTGCCTCATGTTTCTTTGTGTAACCTAAAGACTTGAGTGTAACTAAAAATGGAATATTGTTGCAACGGTCTAGTGAAATCTTGGCATGTGTGCTTTCTAGCTTGAAGCTTGTTTTCTCATTCATCTATATAAGAAGGAATTCAAGGCCAAAAGTAGGAGTTAGTTGAAAGTTTTGAGTTAACACTGTGAAGTTTTCAAGACAATATGAAGCAAGTTTTTAGAGTTTTTTGTTCTAAATTTCTTTTGGAGTTCATATTTATGCATGTAGATTTGATAGCAATATAACATTTATAATATAGAGTAATATCATATTCATGGCTATTGTCTCTCCTTGTATGCGTTCTGTAATTTATGAGTGAAAGTAATCTCAAATTTCTTTTGTTTGTCTCTATCATTGCCTGATAGATGTTTGGTTTCATGCTTGCTTATCAATTCAATGAATTGATGTAAGTGCTTGGCTGAGATTAAAAACTTATAATAACTGGGTGCTACGATGGTTGTAAGTAGTAATAATCATGAATGTCATAGAGAAATGTTGTAATGCAAAGTTTCTTGAGGTTATGGGTGCTATTGTTTAAATTTTTATTAGGTCACATAGAATGACATTGACTCTGTGCTTGGGATAAAGGAATTGGTTCATACAGAGTATTTGTGGTTCATTTTTGGTGTTGATTCATTAGCTACTCAATCTTTAAATCATAAACTATCAAATGGATACTATTGTTGTTGTTCTATGTTAAAGTTCCATATTCTCATGCACAATATATATGACATTGATTAATAAGCTACCAACTTATTAGATGTATATTATTGAATGGTTTTATGAGACATATATGTTATTGGCAATGTATTCGATTGTAATTGTGTGAAGTGTCTGAGTATACATTATGGGATCATCCCCCTAGGTTTCATGGAGCCCAAAGAGTAGGAATGGAAGCCTTGCAACTTCTATTCATTCATGGGCCAATCCCTTTAGAGGTGCTGATATTCATTTGTGGGCCAATCCCTTTAGATCAGTTTGGTTCTTAAAAAAAAACCAACAGTATCCTATATGGATTAACTTTTGAACTAATGACCTTCCTCAAAAATGTACCCCACAAGCACCTACATGGGCTTCGTCATGTTCTATAAGGATTTCAGATTGTTTAAGACACCTAAGCAAGAGACCATCAAAGGATCTCTAATACAACATGTTGGTGAGAATTATATATTTAGGCACAACTTTTTGAAGGTGATCTCGAGAATTCTTAGTTGTCGGTTTGGGAAATGTACCATTTTTTTAATAATTAAATATCAGTGCATACCATTCACTAGAGCTTTCTATGGTAGTTGATAATACTTCTTATCCCTTATATTCTATTGATGGTTTCATGATCATATGCATGATAAAAGTGAAATATTTTGAAGGATCTTGAGGAGATATCATAGAAGCTACACTTTCCATTGCATCCACATATCAATTATCTTTTTGTGGGATGTTATCAATGGAGAATGAATCAAAGATTTCTAGTAAAGACATTGTGATATCCTTATATTTTGATAATTTTTCATGATTTGCTTGATATGTTCTATTTATTTATTTAATGACTAATTATGAATCACCAAATATTTTGACATTCTGAGCTCCCAAAGATAAAGCAGCGCATAATCTAGTAATCACATGTATTTCAGCATTCAATAAGTAATTCCATAATTTACTAGTAGTGAATACAAGGGCTAAACATTGTTTCTCTATTGTCATGTATCGTGTCTCACAATCAATTAAAGTTTGGCTAATGTAATAATTAGGATTTTATTTACCATCTTCATCTTGTTCGACCAACAATGCTATGAGCACATGGGCCAATGCTACTATATAAAGAATGAATGGTTTATGTATACACATAAAAATGGTCATGTCTATAATCCTGGCAATTAATTAAATATTTATTATTTAATTAATTTATCTAAAAATTCTCTACATATGATTAAATTTAATTAATTTAATTATATTGTTCATTCATCTTATTTTCTTCTTTCGTAATTAAATAAATTTATTTTATTTAATTATTTTCATAAGTCCACTTAATTATTAAATAAATACATTTGTTAAACTTTAAATTAATTATCTTATTTAATTCAATCTGGTTAGTGATAGGTTTAAATATTTCTCTTTCTTCTTTGAATTTTTTCTTCTAATTCATTGATACTTCATTTAGATTAATTTCATAAAGTGTTTGTTGATAAATATATTAAAAGGATGTAACTCTTCGTCACAATTGTTTTATTTTAATTGTAAATCTTGTTCTTCTATCATAATTAAATATTTATTTCATCTCAGGATCTTCTTCAAAATCCTGATTAAAACGCTTCTTATCACAACTTTCTTACGCTTTAAAAGCAAACAAATATTAATTTAATTAATATATACAAATAAACAGTAGATTTTATTCATTTATTTATGACACAATCTTTCTTTATACTTTAAGAAAAGAGTTTTATCTTCTTATCTTATCTTTCATAACAGAAAATATTGTTTCAATTTCTTCTATTTTCTCCTTGATTCCTCCATGCAATACATTTCAATGCCGAGAATTATCCACAGCAAATCAATCACAGACAGCAGTGATCATTGAAAAACTCTAAATACAGCAAGATCTAAGCATTGCGACCAATAATTATTAAGTGTATACATGCTATTTAGCATTCTAGTATCATAACATCATGTTTACTTCAAGTATATTAGTTCAATTCCATATCATAGCTTAAATCTTGCATCATGCATCATATTTTAAATCTTGTTCTTTAGGAAGACAGTTTGTTGAGCCTAGCACATAAATCTGAGAGCAAAAGTTGGAATCAACAAAAACACTGAAGATAGAGGACAATAATACGACAATCAAAGCAGAATATTGAGTTTGCATTTACTTACCTTTTATTTTCTGTTTTGATACAATGTTTTATTGGTGTGTTTGAATAGTATTTTATTTAATTTCATTATGCATATTTTCGATCACACAGTTTATCTTGCATATTTGGTTTTAATACAGGTGGAGTAGTGAGATAATCTTTCAAATTCACAAAAGCCTATTTACAATCCTCATTCCAAATAAATTGAACATATTTCTTGAGCAGATGTGTAAAAGGTAATATTCAATCTGGCGAGGATGCTACAAAGTGACAAATAGCCTAAACTCATCCTTGTAAAGTACGCAATTGATAAATGTTTCTAGGAGGTGGCATGTCAACTATAGCATCAAGTTTTCTTTATGTCCACCTCAATGCCTCTATGAGATATGATAAAACCTAAAAGTTTTCCACTATCTACATGAAAGACACACTTTTTTGGATTCAATCTCATGTTGCATTTTTGCATTCATTCAAATATATTTCAAAGAATATTCACATTCTCTTGTTGAGTTAAAGATTTAGCCAGAATGTCATCAACATAGTATTCCAAAAATTGTATGTATGTAATCATGAAATATCAATGTCATAGCTCATTGATATGTTGCACCTACATTCTTTAATCTAGAAGGTATCATTACCCAACAAAATGTTCCCCAAGCTATAGTAAATTATGTTTTTTATTGATCTTGAGGGTTGAATAAGGTTTTTTTTGTACCAAGAGAATTGATCCATGAATAAAAACAAAGCATGTCACATAGTCGATTCTACTATTATGTCAATATTAGGAAGGAGAAATTCATCTTTTAAAGATTTCTAATTTAATCATGGAAGTCCATACACATCCTAATACAATTATCAAGTTTTGCAACTATGAAAATGTTTGAGATCCAAGAAGAATAATCTATAGGCCATATAAAGACAGCTTCGAGGAGTTTTTCAATCTCAACTTTAACTAGTGAGCCTATCTTAGGGTTCATCTTTCATATCTTTTTTTGAATAGGTTTAGCATTCTCAGCAAGGACTATATTGTGTGTTATGATCTTAGCATCAATTCTTAGCATACCTGAATAGGTCCAAGCAAAAAATTTAAGAAAGTCATGAAGTAAAGTTGCATGGTCTTCTTGTTCATAATCATGAAGGTCCTTTCCTATATTAATCAATTTTTCTTCATTATTAATGTCCATTGGTATGTCAATAGTATCTTTTAAAGGAGGTGCATTTTATCTCTGGAATTTAGGGTTGTATTCTTCATTGTCCTTATCAATCTCATTACTTTTGTTTTCGTTGTCTTCTTTCTTAGTAATAATCATAGCACATGTAACCCATTTATTTTTAGGAGTAAATGGTTTATCATAAAATCCTAGCATTTCTTTCAAGGCTTCATCATCTTCAAAATACTCCAATGATGCTTCACAAGTTGTGTCAATCAATTCTGGATACTTCAGGGTGAGTGTTGTTTTAGGATTACACATGATGGTGTTAATGTTTAACAAGGCTCTTTTCATTGCTTGTGTTATCTTATAAGGGAAATATCCTAAACCACTTTTTGTCCCTTATGTGTTAGGCTCTATAGGAACGTAGATACCTTCATCTTCCTTTCCACATCCTTTTCCACTATAACTAAGTTGTTTCATGAATTCATAACCTTTCCCATAAAGTCTCTCCATTTCTTTCAATTTTTGTGGTTGTTGGTAGTCTATCTAATAAAAAAAATTTGTATAGATTGTGTCATGTTCAAGAGTGGATGAGGTAGATGCTTGTGAGTTTTCTTCCAAATTTTTCATTGAAATTAAGATTGGTTGCTTTTGTTTTTCTATTTCTTTTGTTATGATTACGTATTCTCCCATAAATGAAGGTGTGAACTCTAAAGATCCCCAATTATCGTCCAATAACTTTGACACTTTTTCCATGTCTTGTTTGTATTCTTTTATAGGATCTATGTTCGATGTTGGAATTAATCTTTTTAAATTTCTTGTCATTCCTTTTTCAAATTTTAAGAAACTTTTAGGTTTGAGGTCTATTTCAACTTGGTATACATTTGTAAGAGAGGGGAACCAGCCACGTGTAGGCCCTAGGTCATGAAGATCCAATAGCAGAAGGCTACCCTAACTTACCTCACTCTAAAGGGGTGTTTGAAATGAGGGATGAGAATGATGAGGACTATAATTCCCTTCAATCACTATGCAGACACGAAATTAGGATTGGGGTTGGGTGAGCCAACTTTTAGGTTCAACACTGTACCTCAAGTAGCTCTCTACTCAAGGATAGAAGCACTGTTTTGGGATGACACCGCAGTGTGCTAGTGTCTCTTAGGTGTGATGGTGTTTGGATGACTAAATGACCAAAAAGATAGTACGAACCACCAGAAAACAAGCTAACAGCCTAGCTAGTCACTTCTAAAGGAACAAAACATAACTATGAAGTATGAAAGATACAAATGAATATGATAGAGTAAATATATGAAGGCTAAGGTGAAAAAGATAATCTCACAAAGATACTCATTCGCCAGCTACCTTCAAAAAGCATGTCCACCTACACAGAAGAAAGAGGGAAAATTTTGGGGGGCTATATAGGGGTTAGCCTCAGTCAGACCCCCATTTTGGTGTTTCCACCTCCATGGAAAGCCATGATATCAATGATAGAGAAATGTACGATAAAGAAGTAGAGAAGGAGAAAAATCAAGTAACACCACAAATTAGTATTAAGCTACTCAACCAAATCATAAAGGAGAGGAGTGAAAATGTTACCACCTCCACCAAGAGCTCACTAGCTAATGGAGGAGAAAATAGGACATGAACAATCACCACAACCTCAACTATGATGAAGGGAGATGCTGCAAAACCTCAAGCCCCTACTGCAATGGCTTCTTTGACACTTGCTTTATGGAGCTGATGGGGTTTTGTTGTTGCTGCTATGAACTGCTAGACTCCTATTGAGAATGGAGAATTCCAAGAGAATGGAGTTGAATGCTTTAGAATTCTAAAAGAGTGTGTAGAAGATGAGTTGAATTCTTAGAATTTGAAATGAATGAAGATTGTTTTTGAAGGTGGGATGAGAAAATCTACCATATTCGAGGTCGATTGGTCGATGAGTGATGTTACAAACCGTCCTGAATGGGAAGTGTAATGCCTCTACCAGCTTAAGATGCATGAATTTTTCAAGGACATAAGTGCACTATGTGAATGTCTATGTGCCACACGGGTGTCCCCAACAAATATTCTTCTACCCACACAAAGGAAAAATGCCAAGTGGAATGAAGACAATGAGCTGATATGGAATTTCACCTTCAAATTTGGTTTTCTAAGGTGAGGAAGTGTAAAAGGGGAATTTGCATAAGGGGTACAAATCCGCTTCTATACAATCTTATTGTTAGGGAAATAATTCATTATATGGTGAATAGTTGAAGGAAATACATGCATCTCATGAATCCAAGGTCACCCTAAAAGAAGATTGTATGAAAGATTATCTGGCATGACATAAATAGGTGTTTCTAGGGTAGCCTTTCCAACTATAATAGGTAATTTAATCACACCAAGCGGTTACTTTCCAACATTATCAAATCCTTGAATCAATTAAGAATCAGGTTGAATTTTGGACTTATCCACACCTAGTTTATCCAAAAGGGTTACACTACACATATTAAGGGTAGAGCCAGTATTGACAAGGGTTCTTCTTATTTCCCACCCATTATAGGTGGCTATTATCATGAATTCATCATTTTTATTTCTCACTTCCAAAGGAGGTAACTCATGTTGATGAAAATTAATGTCCATGTTAACTATATTCATTCCTTGAATTAGGGCTACTACATCATTTGCAATTGTATTAGAAGAAACCAAAACTTGTTGTAAGGCAGTATGAAGCATAGTGTGATAACGAGGTGAGCTTTGAATCAAATCGCATAGGGATATTTTTTGCGGTATTCCTAAGTTGTTCAAAAATATCATATTCCTTTCCACTATTCAAAGGTAAACGAGGGGCACTAGGCAAGACAATGTTAGGAAAAGGTCAGGATGTCACAGTGATTTGTCTTGGTTGTGAATTATTCCTAGTGTTGTATGTATGAGCAATGGTATTATAACTTGATTTCTACAAAAAATTATTCTTACGTGGTTCAAGGGTAAAAACAGGTTTGTTTTGAGTTTGAGGTTTGCGTGAAGGTGGGTAATGGATAAGTTGAGGTTGAATCACATTAACATCTCTTGGTTTTGGTTTTCCATGACAAGCCTTAGTGGATGAACCTTGGGAGATGAATCACTGAAGGGCTTCATCTAACATGTCAAAGTCATCACTACTAAAAGGTTTGAGGGTTAGGTTAGCTCGGAAAAAGATATTTGAAATATTCAAATAACTATGCTTTCTCCAAGTGGTTCATCAGTTTATAGGTGTTTTTTTTTTCTAATGAATGACAAATTTAATCTAATCTATTTGAACTATGAACTAATGCTAAAAAGTGAAAACTATAATAATATAATTCTATCCACAATTGAAATGAATGTAAACTAAGCTTGGTCTAATAAAATGAATGTAACAAAAACTATACAAAGTGAAATAGATAACTAACAGTGGAAAATTGAAATAGAAAAATAGAGAATTTAACAAAGTGTATTTAAATTATGAAATAGGTCTAAGTGCATTGAGACTTGTATAGATCTAATCAAAAGGTTTTTTAGGGGTCAAAATACTTAATAAAAGTCACCACAAAATACCCATAAACTAAGAAAAATCACCTATACTAGGACTAAATTTCCCAAAGGGGCATGTGAGTCCCAATTTAGGTTTTTTGTAAAGATTTAAAAAAAAATTGAGTGGATGTTATGCTTTTTGGTTTGGATGATGTGTAAACTAAGTGAAAATATAGATTTCACATGAAATTCAATGATGCAAGATGCACAAATGCAACCTATATATGCACTTTCACTAATAAAAGATTTCAAAACCTTAGATGCAAATCAACTAATGCAAAACCTCGCAAACACTACTACATTAAGGGGGATTTTAAGACATTAATTTAAGACAATATATTTTTAATTTTCTAATTGTCTTAAGTTAAGACAATAAAAAAAAACTTTTTCAAAAACTAAATGTTTTTATTTTCCCTCCCATATTTTTCTTTCTGGCGTCATTTTTCTTTTCCCTCTTAAAATGCATTTTCCTTTTTGTTGGAGGCTGCGTTGTGGGCAGAACTCGACAGTGAACGCAGTGTTTACCAAGCTTGGGGGCAGTGTCACCAGGGCAGAAGGCAGCACTTTTCAGGAGGTGGGGGCAGCATTTATCAGGTGGCAAAGCAGAAACAGTGCCGGGACCATAGAGAAGACAAAAGAGAAAAAAAGGGTTTGTCTTATGTCGCCTCCTCTGTTTTCTATTTCCTTTAATTTTTTTTAGTTTGTTATTAGCCCGAGGACAATAGGACATACAACAGGGTTCCTCTAATTTCTATTCAGTTATTCTTCATATATTATGAAGTATCAAGCACTTATTTATCAAGAACTTTGGCTTTTAGTGTTTACCCTATTCTAATATACGATCTATTATTCAACAAATTTGAATGTTTATAAAACCTTTCCAATAAACCCATTTCAGTGCATATCTAGCAACCATCGAAGTCCTTGAGACCATGTTTTCTTGAGGCGTTCTATCAAACAATTCCTGTACCCTGTCTATGCTTCCGCATTTTAGATGCATACTTGCCCATAAATGTTGTGGGCTTCGGCTTTACTCCTGTCAACTGCTTTTGCCTGAAAATTTCTAAAGCACTTTCAACAAATCCATTTTGTGCATATCCTACAATTATTGCATTCCAAGAGACCACATTTCTTTGAGGCATTATATCTAACAGTTCACATGCCTTGTCTATGCTTCCACATTTTCTATACATGTTTATCTTGGCGTCGCTGACTGCACTTGATTTAAAGTTTTTAAAGCCACTTAAATATATCTATTTGGTGCATATCCGCAACAGGGGCAGCCACATTTATTTGAGCCAGCATTTCAAACCTCAAGCATTCCAACAAACATTTTTAAAATTCATCTTTCTGGAGCTACCTGCGTCATTTCTTTTTCTCTGCCTGTTGTTTTGTTTAGACTGCTAAGTGATAATTCTTCTATGTTGGTTGGGCTAAAAATATAGTAGTGTAAATGTAACACACAACCTTCAAGGAAGCCATGAATTTGTTTATTCCACTTGTAATTCTGGCGATTCCATTTGTTTCATCATGAAACTGGCGAGTGTTGGGCGTCCGTTACTAGATTCGGTCATCTGACCTCTCTCGTTTCCGTGCTTAGGCTCTACATGTAACAGTTTTTTGCTCCTTGATCCCAAACGGTGGGATTGGATTATACTTGGCATCAAGAAAATTTAAGAAGCACACCATTCCCAAGGAGCAACTAAACATGGGTATGGGACCAAATACCCATAACAACAGAGGAAATGCAAAGTAATAAGCCCTCAGTCCCAGTGACCAGAAATCACTCCCTCTGATTACAGCATCCTCTACATAATGTGCAGGCACACTAGAACCTGGAATGCTAATGAGAAAATTGGCATGAGTATAATAGCGAATGCACTGCACTTGAGACATGAAGGCTATTAAAAAACAGAGCAATAGGCTTGTATATTTGATAGAGCCAGCTGAAGTAGTTCTGTCTACAATGTCCATAGATTATTTGATTGGCCAGTATAATGCAGACCTGATGCATCTTTTTATGTTTACTCCTAGATATGTAGCAAGATTGTTATGTTTGATTTTTGAAGATTAATGTCTTTTTAAGCTGCATTATTATTTTCTATGAAGTAGTAAACACTATGAGAGCACTTTAATTTCTGCACAGGCTGCCTCTTTATTTTATCCTATTTTATCCCTTATTCATCCAATAAATTTATTTTTCCTTCATCTGTTGCAAGGTTTTTTTGTATTGAACCAATAAAAAAATTAGAAATCTATAGACTGCTACACAGGTAAACACAATTACAAATCTACAGGCTGCCACATCCATGCAAGAAAGGAGTTCTGAGATTCTCCTTGAGTCTAGATTGTCTTAGTTTGTTTCAGTCTTAATAATCCCTCTTTCTACTCTCCAGACCAGCTATTTTTGACATCCTGATAGAATCACACTGAGAAGAGTCCCATGTCACCCCACTGTACATAAATCAGTTTTAATGGTAATCTTCCCACCATCAAGAAGTCGATACGGGGCAAGGTAAGTAGTCCTACATCACCATTCTTTGGCACTTTAAAAATAAAAGGAAGTTATCTTTGCCTTCACTCCTGTATACTATTTTGATTTTGATTTTAGTTAATTTCCCTTACAATTGATTAATTTCAACTTCTACTAAAATTCTTAGTCGGACTCTTCTCTAAAAAACATAAAATAAAGTTATATATTTATTCATTCCTCTACACTATTTTGGTAGTCCTTTTCACTTCCCTTTCAAGTTGATTATTTTCACCTTCTTGTAAATAAGTCTTAGCTAAAGACTTCTCTAGAATCAAGAATAGATAGTTTTTACCCACTGCATAATTTTAACAGACTATACCTGGATGATATAGGCATAAAAAAAAGTTTATCTATTTCTTCATTACTTACATTAATTTGGTTTTAGGTAATTAATCTAGATGATTTTTTATTTCCATTACAATTGATGATATCAACTTCTAGAAAAACTTCTCAGCTAGATTCTTCTCTCAAAAATTAAAAAATAAAGCTCTATATGCCTTAATTACTTTACACTATTTTGGTTTTAACTTTTAAACTTTAGCGAAATTATCCACAACTGTATTGTTACTTTTTCATTTTTCCTTCAAATTGATTATTTGGACATTCTAGTTAAAAAGCCTTAGCTACAGATCTCTCTACATCAATTAAATTTAGCCCCCTTCTTCTTGTTGATTAAATAAAGTACACAGTACTAAAAGCCTAAAAGCTAAAACACACTATGCCTTGACTCTAAAGGTATAGAAGTTACATCCCTCCCCCAACCCCACACACACAAAAAAAAATTGATCACATATGCATAAATAACACACAGAATCATTGGTAAGGATAACAAAAGTACCACTAGTGGCAAAATGATTGTGAGACATCGAGTCTAATTGCACATGAAAGATGTTCTTGAAAGGCTATAACATGCAATAACAGATTGCATGTTCAAATGCGCTCTAATTTTGGCCAAATTCAAATTTAAAACATTAGAAATAGACACTTGCACATGAAAGATGTTCTTGAAAGGCTATAGCATGCAATAGCAGACTGCATGTTCAAATGCACTCTAATTTTGCCCAAATTCAAATTTACGACGTTAGAAAAAAGCACTTGCTCAGGTTTCTGCCAATCCATAATTTAACTGCTAGTCTTAATAATATAAATAAAATGTCTAGTTGGGGTCTAAATTAGTCACTCTTATAAAAAAAAAATACATGTAAGTTGAATGTAATGAGCTTGAGCGGTAAAAGCAAAGGAGCTTCTGAAGCATAACCCAGGTTCAAATATTTAGGAGACATGCTAAAGTGTTGAAATTTAGATAAAATATCACATGCAACTGGACCTGCCAAAATTTGTCATCAATGGTCAAATTAACTATTCCCAACTCTTAAAAAAAAAGAATATTACATAGAATTGTAGCTATTATTACAATAAATGCTATCTAAATTTTTGAAGCCACCAACACACTCACACATCTTCTGCAGTTCTGCAAATTAATATGAAAATATCCAAAAACAACTCTAAAACATGTAACAATACATGGAATTAAAGCAACACAATATACACTGCCAAAATTTCCGAAAGGCATTTTTTACAACATACATTGTCTAAGTTTCCAAAACTCCCAACATACATGTCTTCTGCAGATCTACAAAACAAACATAAATAAGATCTGCAAAAGTAAGAAATATAATGTTCTCTACCTAAAATTCCAAATTTATGCATGCCAACACACTCAAATGTCTTCTGGAGATCTGCAAACTAAACCTATATAAAATCTCTAAAGAAAGAAGAAAAATAATATTCTCTGCATTGCCAAATTTGCATAACACATCTGCTGCCGATCTACAAACTAAACATAGTTTCTCCAAAAGAAGTGATTGTAGAAATAAATCTCTTCCATCTCTTCTTAAATAAATCTAACATTGCTAATATTTTTGTACCTTAAGTGGGAATTAGAGTTCACTTCTAAAGGTATACCATATGAAAATGGAACCCAAAATAAGTTCTCAGTTCTAATTGCTTGATTGATTGAACCATTTATACTGAAATCCATCTCTTCTTAAATAAATCTAACATTGCTAATATTTCTGTACCTTTCAGGGAGTGGGAATTAGAGTTCACTTCTAAAGGTATACAAAATGGAACCCAAAATAAGTTCTCAGTTTTAATTGCTTAATTAATTGAACCATTTATACTGAAATCCATGCAGATTCTTGCTGGAAGGTCACAGGAGACTAAGGAATTCAATGATCGTATATGAATGAATGGCTGCAAAGGTTGTTTCTTTCTGAGATGCTGTGTGTGCTGACCTTTACTAAGCTAGGTATTTACTCTAGTAATGTTTCTCCTTTTTTCAACATTTGCACTGAAGTGGTTTGGAAATTTTGTGGAATTTTGATCCTTTGTCCTAATGTAATCTATTCATTATCATCACAAATTTCGAATAATCTTCTAAATATGTTTTTCTCTGGCTTCTCTGAGTTAGTTCCTACTATTCTATGGTTCTTTTACCCTTTTTTTCTCTGTCTGGCAGTCAATAGATTTATAAGAGACCTTAGGTTTTTTACAGGCGACTTCAAGTAGCCATTGCAGACATTGGGGGATCACAAACCTCGCTATGGCAGAGAGTTTCAAAGGAGCTTTTGGCACCTCATTACCCGCATGCTCTGCACCAGCTCATGCATTATTCCATTTATAAAGATTGGGATACTACCAAGAATGGACCACCCCTTTATTGGTTCCCTACCCAGTAAGTTCCTCCTAGTTTTAAATCAAAATGTTCAGAAGTTTCATTACAGGCAGGAGTTTAAAGGCAGTTAAGCTCTTAAGATACTGAAAATAATTATTTTTGTTAATATTTTATGCGTCTAGTTCTTGTTGACATGTCATTTGGTAGTCCTATTTTTTGGATGTCTACTTAAAGTGGGAAGAGCCTAATTTTAAGAAAGCGTGATTTCTATTTGGACCATCCAATTGGTGTCGTTTTAAGTCCAGTTTCAGATTCTTTAGAAAAATGTTCGAAAATCTTTTCACAATTAGTTAGATTAGTCAAAACCAATCGGATTATACTCTTAATTCCTTGGGATCACGATGTATGATCTAACGATTCCTATATAGTGAAGGTCTTCAAAATTCTTCTCTATCCTGAGGATATAAATGAGACAAGATAATCACTTGATCCTGCCCCGTAATTTTGCAATCCATAGTAACATTTCTTAAAATCAGATATACTCGTTTAATACTCAATTATGTACAGAACCCATGTACATTTTTATAAAGATCGTTTGTCATTTATCTGTTATTTTTGAAGTCAATGTTTTCCCTTGACAAACATAGGCATAAATGTATTCAGGCAAGATTACATCTTCCAGGAAAAAAGCCTCTACTGGGCATAACACTCCTTTGGACTGAAACTCCTCTGAACTACAGAGGAGTGAACTTCAATTGAAGCACAGTGCCATTAATGCATAGCTATATTTCAAGAACTCAAGACACGTGATGAATACCACCCACTCATTATTCTAGATGTAACATGCACTCATCTAATAGAAAACAAAGTTAAGCTAAAGGAAGAAAGCACATAAATTAACTACTTCCAACAGAATATTATTTTGAAAGATCTTTCCGAATGTTGAAAAACCCCCGTTTTCCTGGATTGTCTACTTGCACCTCTGATTTTCCATGAAGTCGAACAAATGAGAGTTTGACGTGAAGCTGCTGTATTGTTCCCACCAAATCATGAAGCTACTCTCCTTTAAGAAAACCTCTGCGGAAACACTCTTGTCTCTGATCATATTCCAAATATATTGGTCAAACTCTCGGCTTTCTCTCCTGATTTGATCTTGCGAGAGACTTGACAACGCTAGACAAGCATCTTCTAAATGAGCCCAAAAACAGGAGTCCAGTGTTACGGATGCAAACTTTGTGCGAACCTTATTTTCTCTACCACTGCGAATTTGTTCTTTTTCTTCCATCCATTTCTGCAGAACTCTGTGATGGTGGGGTCTCACCTCATCTGAAAGATAGCTCTTCTTGTTGGTATCCTTCCGTGTATGATAGTAGTATGCAATGTCCAGAGGCTCTACAAGTCTTCTATATGCGGTGCCAGCATTGATCCATTTATTTTGGTATCTGAAGTCAATGGGCAATACATGCTTCTTCTCCGTTTCAACAATTTCCTCCAAGAATGTTTCCAACTTCTTTCAGAAAATATTTACCTCTTGATCTCGTTTTCTCTCATGTTGTTTGAAAGAATAATAGTAGCCAGAGTCCTCCATACAACTTGATTTGTACCATTCCACCTCTGCCATATAACTTTGCATTATACTCAATTCGTTATTTAGTTTCTCAATGTTCATATCTTGCTCATTTTTCTTCTCTCCAGCTTCTCTGAGTGCACTAAATGCCTGAGGGTTCTCCTTGAAAACAAAAAATAATCAATCTCTTTGTCTAAAGAGAGGAAACAACATTAAGAGGAAAAAATGCAGAGAACTAAGAAGCCACCACAGCCATTGAAATAAATGCTTAACATGAACGACTTATAAATGTGGTTTCTCAAAAGGTTGGGAGGATAGCCAAGGCAACAACTAATACTAGTATAAGTAGTAGTTGAAATTTTTTGAATAAATTTGTATAGGAGAAGTAATTTCCCATAATTTTCCAATAAAGGATGTTTCTTTTTGCTTAGCTACCTATTCCCACTTATTGTAACACTTGCCTATCTCAAAAAAGTGCTTTTAGCATCTAACTCTAACCCTCAACTTGTAAATAATTCTTTCGAAAACCTATCTTAATTTTTGGATTTCCATCTCCACTAACAACAAGAAGAACTCTCCCGCTCTCTTCTCTATAGGATGCACACTGCATTGTTGAGGCTTGGTAAAGGAAAGTATTCCTACATTACATTGACATCTACACATGTTGTCAATATTTTCTTCATCACCTCCTTGGTAATGTTAAGTAAATTTTTATTCTTGCTTTAATGGAGCTGAGAGTTGATAGTTTAGTTCCACCAATGTGATGATTGCAATTAGAGGCTTTATCATTTCTCTCTATTCTCTTTGGTAAATTTCTTGGTGACTACCACCATCTATTTTTCAATATCGTACATTTTATTTTATCAATCCTTGTAGACCTAGGATTTAATTTTCATAGTTTTATTATTCTCAATCCTAGATATACTTAGGCTAAGAGCACACATTCTTTAATCTCTATTTTCTATTTGATAGTTAATGGAGGTCACAAAACCAGTGTTCCACGGGGATGTGTCCCCCTGGAAAAACCACCCGTTTCCGAGACAGGGAGACTCCTAGGAAATGTCCCTCCGCCGTCCCCCCGCCGTCTCCACGTTTCTCTACTGTCTCCCATCTCGGAAACGCGTCGCCCGCCGTCCCCCCGTCCCCGTCCCCGAAACTCCGTGGAACACTGCACAAAACTAAACTAGGGGCTTGACCATTCTTGACAAGCCATCAAGTAGTTTCAACCATTTTTCTTGTTTTAGCTAAAGGTATTTAGAATATTACAACCACACAAAGGTTTTAGTTTTTGTCTTCTTTTTCTTTACAATTTTACTATTTCATTTGTTCTAGCTAGTTTGACTTCATTTTTATCATCAGATCTATTTTGGATTGTTTTATTTTTTTCCTTGATTTGTATTGTATAGGTTGGTTCAAATTTTGGTGAAAACTTCAAAATTTTTTATGGACAATGCTAAATAGGGATAATAGTAAATTAGAACTACTATGCATTGGGTGTATGCCTACACATTGTGATATTATCTTTGACAATGAACAACTTCTCTTGGTGTCAAGGTCTTTATTTTCTACTATTTCCATTTTTGTATCCAATTTATCATTTCTACACCTCTATTTTATGTAATATATAAATTTGTGTACTTCTCTCATCATATCATTTAATGTAATCAAGAGGTTAAAATTAATTTAACTTTCTTCATTACAATACCCTCTACTTCTATGCTTCATGTGAGCTAAAGTGAGAAACATAAAAAGTAGAATCCTTGTTGATAAAGGTTGGAGAACAAAGATTCACAGTTTTGTGTATCCTTTACTTCTATGTTTCATGTAACCTAAGGATTAAAACAAATCCTTGTGTTTTGATACCATGAGTAATTTAACAAATTATGACATGTATGATAACCATAAAATTTAAATCTCATAATGTAACTACTCCTAGTGATGATTATGATGAAGACTGTTAGCAAGAGCCTTACGGGTTGAATCTAAGTCTCCAAATATAGATGTGTGGGGGATGACGTAACTATTTTTAATGGTAGTATTACTTATAATTTCCCTTCCAAGTTACTACAAAATTTTGGTTAAGGATCCCTTCAATGAGAAGTCCCCTTTAAAACAATTTGTAATTATGTAGTCATCGCTTGGTCTTTGGCCCGTGTCTTCTCTGGTAGGAGACGTTGGTTAATAAATGTTAGTCACTTGCCTTAACTGCATGACTAGATAAAAATTTCATCTTGGAAGTTGTTTGGTGATCTTCCCTTTTAATAAAGGGATGTGTGCTCTTTCTTGGGAAAGCTATTGTGGAGGGCCTTTTTCCAGTACTTTTCAGGAAGCAATGTGTATAATGTTTGGATTTGCTTGGATTGTGATGGTTGTAATGTTTGATAAAACAAGTGTTTGGGGGTCCTCCAGTTAGTTTTGTCTCTAAGATTCTTCAGTTGAGAAGCCATAGATGAAGTGGTTTGTTTCATCAAAATAGATTATGTCATATGCTTGTCTCTAGCTATATTTGATGGCCACAATCCATCTCATCTCTGTTAGTGAATTCTCAAAGAAAATAACAAACAGGGATTTATATTCGACACATTCACTAGATGTATATTAATTGCCTGTGAGTTCTCTTGGAAGATGTATAGAAACATAAATACATCCACTTTGTGATGCAAACAAGATCAACATATGGGCTGAATAGGTAGCCTCTCACACCTCTCTATCTATTTCTTAGCCTTTAAGGCATAGTTATAAGCCTCGTCAGTAGTAGGTATTTTCATCAAATCTTGAAGTTAACACATTAGTCCATTCCCCTGTCAAGCTGCTGCCCACCCTTCACTCTCTTGTGTATCCATCCAAATTTGAAGCCTCGTAATCTGTTCGGTATAAGCCTGCACTAATCGGGGTCTTTGTTTTAAGTTCTAAAATTCTTTAAACAATTTTTTCTTGTAAACAATCAAGTTCTTAGATGTTTCAGCATGAAGAAATAAACATGAAGTCTATTCTTGCTTCTCCAAAAAAAAGTCAATGAACAACTCTATGAAATGGGAGAGTCAAATCTAAAATAAAGCCTCACTCTACATGCTGTTGTGGTCTCATTTCAAATGGAGATTCTAAATATTTTAGGAGTGGATAGCTTTTAAAAAATGTAAGCTATGACATGGGTTCCATAAGATTTTTGTATTAGTGTATACCTTCAACAATTTAATTCTTCAAACATACTTGTTTATTATATCGACTAATAGTAGTACAATTTAATAGTAGTTTACCACTTATCCACATGCAGCCATTCCTGAAACAAAATGACTAACGCCATGAAAAGTGGTTCTAAAATTTTCATGAAATTGCTACTAAATAAATTGAGTTTCAAACCGACCCTAAATGTTTGGCATTTTGTATCTCCCACAAGTGGTCTAAATTTGATGGCTGTAATTAAGATTTAAGAAGATTGGACTACATGAAAACAAAGTTTTTAGAGAAACTATCAAAATTTGAGTAGGATTATTCTCATTTGGAAGGTAATTTTGAATGAATAACATATAAAATCTTTTTTCATTAACATATAACATAAATTAATTAATATTAAAAAAATTGAAACTTTTGAGAAGATTAGGATATTGCAGATCAAAGTCTTTTAGTCATGCTACTAATGGGGATCTTCCCACAATGTTGCAAAATATTTGAAGATCATAAGTTAGTATGGGTGGCCAGCTGCAGGGTTTGCAACAACTGATGCTATATAGGTATTATTTTAAAATGTTCTCTATCATGATCATAAGTTATTGTTTCTTAAAAAAGAAGTAACAAATTATTGTTGCCATCTGTTTTGCTAATATATATAATATATGTAGATTTGGATTTGTTGTGATCATACTATAGTAGTTTTTACTGAAATATTGGAGTGAGTTGTCTATTTCCATCTTTATAGTAGATCTATTTGTATTAAAACTCAGTAATATCAAAATTCTAGCGTAGAATTTAAGGTAAAAAGGCAGGATTTGAGCAAAGATATGCTTATGATGAGAATCCATATAGCCTGGCATTTCCAAGATCAATTGTAATTTGATTCAAAATAGGAAGTCAATGTACTCAGGACTAGTATTATTTCACTTGAGATGCAGAGTTCATATTTTTTAATTTATATGTTGTGTCATTGTAGGCATTACCCTTAGTTGGCACATTTTGGGGTATAGTCTTATTTGGAGAGTATAGGAACTCTTCAACAAAAACTTACATACTACTTGCAGGCATGCTAACAATGTTTATAGTTGTTGTTGTATTCCTTATAGCTTCGTCAAAGGAAATAAAATTTTGACATGACCCTAAAGCTTCCTTGCCAGTTCTGATTATTGGAATTTTCAGCAAAGAACCTACATCCCCTATTGCAAATAGATTGGAGCAGCAGCTATAGAAAATGGTTTTTAATCTATTTTTAGTTTATTGTGAATAGATGGAAGCCGTAGCTGTAAAGGAAAGTGGTTTTATTTTATTTTTTGTTTCTATGAATAGATTATTGCAATGACTGTAGAAAACTTGGTTTTATTTCATTTAAATTTGTGAATAGTTTAAGACTGTGGTTGCAAAGAGATTGGTTATTTGAGTTACTATGAATAGACTATAGTAGCAACTGTATTTATATAGGTTAGCTCACCTCTTGTATATTAAAAGATACTTCTAGAGCTGCTATAGATTATTGAGAATAGTTTGAAGTAGCAGTTGTAGGGATATTTTGGTTGGACTTGTTAATTAAAAAACACCTATACTCTTTGTACTCTGTATTGTTTTTGCAAACTCTTAGGGATATTTTATGGAGCTTGGACGCTATTTTGACAGTTGATTATCTTGTTTTGTTGTTGTAGAAACCTTCAGGGATTATTGCACTTCTGGATGAAGCTTGGTATGCCTGTATTCTCTATATGTCTTCAAACTCTTTAATGGGTTTTATTTTGTTAGTGCTTTGGTACAAATGTAGTTGTTGTGCTAGTTGTGCTAGTCATTTTGAGCTGAAGTTATACTATTATTTCCATTTGATTTGACATATAAAATGAAGAGGAAAAACTTAATAACAACCACCTTAGAACTATCAACATATTTTGTGCACCTATTCTATAGAGAATAGGTAAGACTATATATTTTGTATTTCTATTATGAGAGAGGTTAGAGGTTATCATGTCTCTAATTCATCTATTTTTCTTGATTTTGTAGTATGTTTCCAAAGTCTACATATGAAACATTTGCCCAAAAGATGTATCAAACATACAAAAATCACAAATATTTTTCCAAGCCAAAACTTGCTTGTATTGAGTTCACTATTAATCACTAAGCTGGTGATGTAAGGGTTTACTCTCCCTGGCCCAACAATGTAGCTTAAGCAACACTTTTCCTATCAACTAATTGTTTATATTCTGCATTTTATCTATTTTGTAGGTCACTTACTTGGCAGATCTTTTCCTTGAAAAGAAAAAGGACTTTGTTGTTGTGGAATAGCAAGCTTTGTTGAATGCTTCCAAATGTTCCTTTGTTGCAGGTCTCTTTCCTCCTTTGCCTGAGGAGTCTTCAAAATCGTCCAAGTTCTCTTCCATTGGAACACATTTTAAGGTATATTAACACTGTAAACTATTTTGTATGCTAATGGTGTGATGTTTTGTGTCCTCCAACTGTTTATGCTACTCCATACACTCTTTTTTTTCTTTTGTGTTTCTCTGCATGTTCTCTTGTTTTCTACACATGTATTCCAAAGCTTTTGAACTATTTAATACCATGCATGTGATAGTCATTTATTTTTCCTTTGAAGAAGTACAATCCCTACCTTTTAATGTTACTGCAATGCATTTCTTGTTATTGCTTATGTTGATGAAGTAATTGCCTAATTGCTTTGTTTTGACATAGGACAACAGATAGAGTTTTCAAGTGGAAATTTTAAAGCATAAAGGAGCAGTTTGGAAGGAAAAAGGTCAGTTTGACACCTGTAGCAAAAGTTTGCAAGCATCTAAGAGGGTATTGATGGGCAGCTGAGTAGGTTGCAGGCATATAGAGAAAATTTAAGCACCTGTAGCAGCAATTTGCAAGCATCCAAAAGGTTAAAGAGTGGATATAATCGCTGATAGAGGAAAATAAATTTGTAAAGTCAGGAGTCTTCTTTCACCAATGCCTTGTTGGAGCTTTTTTGTGGAGTCAAATAACGGAAGCAGTTTCTAGGTGGCCAAAGTAGGAGGTGGTCATTGGTACTTAATGTCATGTCCTACATTCTCTCCAACGAAGGATATACAAAGAAAATTAAAATCACTTTTGTAATTAGTTTTTTTTATTTTGA
>VDFB02256132.1:182206191-182278676 GCA_007258455.2 Sequoia sempervirens | reverse complement strand
TGACATTATTCAACATTATATCTCAACCATCACTTCTTACTAGCATCCTAGCATCTAATTTAATATAAACCTATAGTTGTATTCAAGCATTTACATCAATTCTTTGAATTAGTAAGCAAGAATAAAACAATATGCCTATTGCAAATCAATAGAGACAAATAAGATAACCCTTGATTATATTATTTATAGTTTATAAAACTAGTACATAGGAGAGAAAATGGTGTTGAACTTGCACTATTTTTTTTCTATTATGACAATATTACTGTGAGAGCTTCATATACATATTATTAGACTCGAACCTAAGACTTAACACTAAACTGTTTAGTATCCTTTACAATTCTCGTTGTGATAAACCTCAAAACAACTAACTACCTAGTAACTCCCTTGCAATCGGCCCTGAAATCCCATTTATAGAGACATGGGAGTGACAAGCATCAGGCCAAAATTACAATTAGAATTACATTTTCATTTGACACTTAATTTCACTTTAATTTTAGAGATTCCCCAGATAGTTACATTTACTCATTGCAAAATGGGGGAGAACAAAAAGAGAAAACATCATGAAGTTTCTTGAAGAAGGCCAGCCAACCTTCTAAAAGGAATAATTTCCTATTGTAGTAGTACCAAAATCCCTTGTCCACATTGATGAAAGAAGATTCTCCATCAACACCCAAGGAAAAAACTTACATATTAACAAGAAAAGGCATACTTTCCATCAAAGAAATGGTTTCCAACACCTCTCCTTTACACCAACCAAAAAAAAATCCACATTAGAAACAAAGACAAAAACCCATATACTTGTTGAAGAGGACAAATCCCTTGTAGTGACCATGGTTTCATCAAAAACAAAAAAAAAATCGAGGTTCTACTCTGATTTTTCAGCATTAGAGTGTGCACACCTACTTCATGTTCTTAATGAAACTGGAGAAGCTACTAGTCCTCCCTCATCAGAATCCTTGTGTGGCACTAGAGTGAGCAGGTAACGGCCATACTTTGGGTCAGTATCTCCTTCATCACCTGAAGGGCTATCTGAAACCTCTATGGGAGAGTTGTGTCATCCCATATAAGAATCATAAGCCTTGTGGTATTTGTTCTTCCTCTTTTCTTTCCTCATCAGCTTAATTGATTCTTTCTTTCTAAACTTGGCCAATTCTTAAACCTTGCTCCTCAAATTATTGGTGCTCTTAACACTAGCCTTCTTAGTTTTACCATGAGCACTCTTCTTACCCTTTGTTGTTGTAGGAGGTCTTGGAAAGCCAAGTTCATTTTCAGGCACATCATCCCAGGACTCATGTAGACTGAGTCTCCTTGATCTTTTGGCTAGCTTGACAGAATCACTTGACTTACTAATTTTCAAGGAGAAAATAGCAATAAAGAAACAAAGAGACTCTTAATTGTAGGAATAATTTTCACCATTTTGTTCTTACAAATATTTTTGTAGAACAAAATACTTGAATTCTCACAATTCTTGCTAGCTTAAAAGGAGATTGTAGACTACAAAACCCTCACCACCCCAGGCAATTTAGAGTGATAAACTAACTTATACGTAATTGAAACAAGTAGGTATCAGCACCTACTTACATGGGAAAAACTACCTCAATATCTCTGTAACTTCTTATGCCATCTTCTTCACAAACTTAAACTTAATTTCTTTGCTTCTAATTGCAAACTGTGAAGAAAAATATGGTTGTTGATCCTCATTATACTGAGTAATTTGACTGTGTCAACATTAATTCTTGAGGAAGGCTTGTGTGAGTGATTTGACAATCAACCACTTATTTTTGAATCTCAATCATTGATCATATGCCAAGATGGATTGACATATAATTAAAATCAAGGTAATTGATTATGAAAAAATAACTACATGTGCTTGCTACCTTTTCCCAATCAGAAAAACCCATTCGCATAAAGATTAACTATGTCTACATGTGCTTTATTGTAAGGCCTCTCTTTGCATGTGCCTAATACAATCTTAAAGTGTTATATATTCCTCCTAAATAGATGGTTAGATATATTGCAAGTGATATGAAGATGATTGTCTAGCAGTAACCTTATAGTTTTACGTTATGTTATTTTACTTAATGAAGATGTATGTGCATGCGAATTATTGTATGAGATTCAAACTTATAAGATGAATTCGAAATAAGATAATTGTTGTGTCGTATTACATTGGAAGAGTAATTAGCTATGTAAATGATTCATGAATAAAGTTACAAAGATTCAATTTACAATTAATGTTGTTTATTAATATGTCTAACTGTGCTTAATTATGTTGTGCAGGAAATTAAATGAGTCGATGTGGGATTAACATTAAAGGGTCGAGAAGATAACAGTGCTAGCATGAGAAGGGATAACCATCAAGTGCAAATCAAAAGACTTCTTGTTGAGGATATAAATTTAACTCCATCCGAGTCCTAAAAGCAAGTAGAGTAAATGTATTGGTGGGCTAAGGAATCAAATATGTAAATAGGAGGATGGATAAATATTGGAATCAAATCAAATATATCTTTGGGAAGTTCTAAGTGTAGCTTATTTGACTTAGAAGGGTTTGAGGTTATATTTTTGATTGGGTGATTATGTTTGAGTAGAATCCAATTGTAGGACATGTGATGTGAGTTTGGTTGGGGTTGGAACCCTTGGTCAGGATCAAAATTCGTATGGATTCTTTTGTGGGTTTTAAAAAGGGATTATTGAGTCAATTTCCTTGGTTTTTGAACAAGAATAGACCCCTAGGACCTATATCTATGGGTTTTGGAACCTTTTGACATGTGGTGGCAGGTGTGAAAGAACCTCTCTCAAGAGATCCCACATGCATTCAAAAGTGACCAGGCAGGAAAGAAAGTGACTTGTCACTCTCAACTTCCCACTCCCAAAAAGTTGTTGGAATTGGCACAAGACTCACACATGTGTGAGCACTTGTGGGAAAGAGTGTAGGTTTGGAGAATCCCTTTATATCTCAAGAAGATGTAAGATTTGGGCATTGCCCACTTCTCCTCTTGGAGAACTTGTGAAGTGAAGAAAAGAAGGAGGGAGTCAAGGATGGAAGAATAGGAGTTCAAAGGAGAGTAGCTTGTAGAGAGATAAGTCTTTTTCCATTTCTTATTCTTAGTATTGGTAGAGATAGTTTGATCTATGCATTGAATCATAAGTAAGATTGTTTAAGGGATATATTAGAGTAATGTGTTGTATAATGAGCAATCTTGTTATAGCACTAAGCTCTCACCATTGAATTACAATGGTGTATAATGTATTTCTTGCTCAGGGGTATGGCTAGAGCCCACGAGGCTCCATGACGCCATTACGATAGGGTGGAGAGGAAGACCTTGTTCATGAGTTTGTAAGTCATTTGCTTCCTCAAATATTGTGATAATATTGTAATTCTAAAAGATGGGATTCATGTTTTAGCAAGTCTTATTCCTTTGTTTGTGGTCATTGTATTTCTTTTTAATACTATTGCAATATTAAAAGTTAGTATTTTGTTTTAGAAGGAAATTATAGGAAAAGAGCAAGCCTTATTCCGTTGTATGGTGTTTATTGTGTTTCTCAAAACTAGTTGTAATCTAGAAAACTAGTGATTGTTGTAACATAGAAGAAGAGAGATTC
Source organism: Sequoia sempervirens (assembly GCA_007258455.2). Classification (NCBI taxonomy): domain Eukaryota; kingdom Viridiplantae; phylum Streptophyta; class Pinopsida; order Cupressales; family Cupressaceae; genus Sequoia; species Sequoia sempervirens. The sequence continues at coordinate 182,275,073 of VDFB02256132.1, read as the reverse complement.
ACACAAGACAGTTTGATAAGTAGTATTTATGAATATGAAATTTTATGATTTTGAAACTATAAACCAAAGGGGAAAGAATTAGTGCCACCCTAAACAACGTGAAGAACACCCAAGTGCACCTCCTCCCTCCATGAGAAGGGCTCGGCCTCAACCGTAGGCTGCTCCTCCTCAGTTGTGCATGAGAAAATCACTGATTGGTCTTATCTTATAAAATGCTACCTCTTAGTGAATCACTTTTTCATATTTCTGATTTCACCGTTAAATAAGCTATCTCTGTAAATAACAGTTTTTATATTATTCATCGAAGTGAAATTGTTTCAAATGTATCTTGCCATAAAATAATAAAAAAATAAAATAAAATGTTTGTTTTACATCAAGTACTCATTCATTATGAACATGCCCATAATATGAAATTGTTATTCTACCTTTAAAAGTAAAATGTGATTTATATTGCAAGTAATTATTCATTCTGAATCTATTGACAATAAAAAAAATATAAACATCATTCTGTTCATTTTTATTTATTTATTTTTGTTTAGTTTAATAATAATAATAATAATAATATTCTGTTCAAACCATACATAAACATCATTCTGTTTTCTTTCTATTTTTTGGTTTCTTTCTGACTGTGATGATTTTATTACCTCCCACTAAACATCCAATATAGTGCAATAGGATAAAGACAATATTGGAAAGATTAAACCCCATCTTACTTGAATCATCGTATACCATTAGGAAGGGAATAGTAGTTTTCTATGCACATAAATATTATACTCTCTGCGAAGGTTCTAAAACATTTGACGTTATTATTAGTTGAAGCAGTATTTTCTTTATAAAAGGAAAGTCATCGATTTTTGCTGAGTTAGATGAATAAGTGTTTGTGATAGCATAACACAGAAAATAATTCAATATCAGTGACAAAAACAAAATGACAGAGGTTATTAAACAGTTGCTCCTGAGGATTTTTTAGGATTTTAAGACTATTAGATTGATTCAGTATATCGATCCTAGTATATACCTTGTATGACGTGAAACATCCAGTGGGGATAGGGGCCATCCTCATGCTGAAAAACTTGTTAATACAGTCTTTCTTAAGCTTAGCATAGTCAATGCATCATTTCATTTACTATTTCTGATTTAGGACCTTGCAGATTTAGATTTCCCCAGATTTAGTATTGTAATAGGATTACCTTAACCAATGGAAAATAAATAAATAAATATGCACATAAATTTTAAAAGCTTTATTTAAAAATATATAAATATATAGACCTATACACATATCAGCGTATGTTCTGCATCACCTCCCCCTTCACAACAAAGCAACAAAAAAAAAGGGATCCAGCCTCCAATCTTACTGCTTGCAGTTGCATCTCTCCCTTCGACCTTCACTCAGTTGGCTTGGCTGCCGCCGCCTCTGCACTGTAAGAGAGTGTGAGAGATAAATCAAGAGAACACATCTTAGGGTTGCAACTTTTAACTTCCATTTTCCTTATATCTCTTGCAAGCGGTAAGACTGCCATATTAGGGTTTCAAAATGTAGCAGATTAGGGTAGAATGGGAGGGAGATATCCAATAATATCCTTCTGATTTATGCATGGAAGTGGTGCTCATCATTTGAAATGGATGCCAAAATAAATTAAACTTGTTTAAACTTACGTGCTCTACACTAAAAAAATTAAACCTATGCTTAATCGCCTTCCCATATTCATTGCCACGTCGCCCAAATCTTGGACACGGTTTTGTGTTCAATATGCGTACATATTTCACTATGTGGAAGAAGGGAAATAGGGCTATCAAATCGGATATGCTACTATAAAGTGTTCCCTTAGATAAAGACAAAAGTATTAATATGCATTCTTAAGAATAATCAGCATGTATGGTCTTTCATTTTTATTGCTTGCAAAGAAAACACTCGAGTAAATCTTAAAGGAATGATATGCCAAAGTTAGGAAGTGGGTTACGTGGCTTAAAAGAAAAAAAAAGAAAAGAGAAGCATAGTATCATTTAAATAAATAATAATAATGTATTGCTTAGCATTCTAAAAATTTCTAAAACCATAGCATTTAGGATTATCCACGTGGCTCTCAAGCTTTAAGATCTCCTTAATAAAGGGATAGAGAATATACCCCCACACTTTAGATAAAAAAAAAAAAACATATAAATATAAAAACAAGGAACATTCAAGTAGGTTTTACAAGAGAGAAAATAAGAGTTAAAGAGGAGGGCCACGTAGCTTATAGATTTAGAGGGAAAAAGTAAAAAGTAGTGAATTTAAAATAGGAGTTAGGAGATTAGATGGCTTTAATCATTTTGGTTATTATGGTTTTCTTATTAGCTTTTAGAATAGAGGTTTAAGTTATTGATTGGTATATAAGTAATAATTAGGCATGTAATGATTCTTCAAAAGTAAGAACTATTATTATAAGTATAAATATAAATATACAATTTCATATATTTACATATTTAATATGTAAATAAATTTTATTTCTTTTTGGGTGTTAGGCTTAAGCATGAACTTCAAGAGTATCATTGACAATCTCTATATATAGTTAGGAAAATTAAATGTTATAATGGAAGAATATGGCCATCAATAATGGTAATAGTGATTGTATATTCAACATAACTGGTAAGATTAACACTCATATTAATGGCATTAAAATTAGGTTCAAAATAACACCATTATTAAGAAAAGTGGTACTACTACATGTTTTATAGAATTGGCAAACATAATTTCAATATCACTATAAAAAAAGGGCTATTAACTTTGAATGCTACCTTTAACTAGTTATAGCAATGGGTATGATTAATCTATTGATCATAATAAGATTAATGTGGCTAGTATTATAGTCGTAGAGGGAGTAATAATTTGAATACTAAACTAGTGGAAAATCATATCATTTATGGAATTAATAATCTTGTGGGTGACACCAATGAAGTTGTTAATGTTATAAGTTCAATAAATTTAGTATTAAGGTTATATGGATGACAATATTAAAGTAACACTGTAATAACAATTCAAGTAACATTAGTGACAGTAGTGGTCAATATGAGTATTAATCCTAAACATTTAATGAGGATAATGGTAAATCTAGTCTTGCCACATCCCCATGGGAATAAATTTAATTGATAGTGTTCTCAAGGCAACATAGTTACACCTTCATGAGTTATTGCTAATATGTGGAGTGATATTATCATATAGGTGGAATGGTCAAGCTCCATATGCATTGATGAATGCTAAGCTGTCCTAATTGTCCTATTAATGTAGTCATTTGAAGTTAAGATATAATGTGTTCTCTTTTAACATAGTATAGTGTTTACATTTAAAAATAAAAAATAAAAAAAATAGTCGTGTTTTTGCCCTAGTGTAAAAATGGGCATTACATTTTGGTATCAGAGCCAAGTTGCAACACTGGGTACTCTGAAAATAAGATGGGTCTTAGTGAATGTGTATTTGGTCATCGAGTGATTCTCATTATGACAATTAGGTTTCAAAATGTTTCCAACCTAATAAATTTTATTTTATTCTATTTATTCTATTTATTTATATATATATATATATATATATATATATATATATATATATATATGAGGGTCTATCTTGTGTGAAAACATTGACCATCTTTACTAAAATTTATAAAGACATGTGTTAGCTAGACTTTAACCATTTTAGGAATTTAATTAAAGATAAGTAACTCGAAAGATCTTGAGCTTCCAAGGGAAAAACCCTCTAGAATATTCTGATTATGGAAGTGATGTGCATGTGAGAAGGTGTGTTAGTCCATCTAATAAGAGTTATCAACCTATCATTGTTTGGCGTCGCTCTTTGAAACTTAAGAAGGTAGATATTATTGTTAAATATGGTTATTAGAAATTTTAACGAGTTAGTGAAGTAATATAAATCACCTTAATATTTGTGATTAAAGGAACCTAAATTTTGCTATCTAAAAAGACATTAATGATGTGGATAGAGAAGCTGAATTATTGTGGATAGTAAATAATTAAACAAATTATTGTTTAAAGTTAGAAAAGAAATCCTTTTGTTCAAGGTTAGAAAATGCAAAGAAATGTTTAGAGACTATTTATTGATTCTTCTTAGTAAACCCTAGGTAAGGTTTAAATTAAAAATCACGGTTTAATCAAAAAGAGATGAAGATGGGGTTAATGTCTAATTTGGAGGCAATGTAATTAATGGAATATTAGCGAGCAACTAAGAAGGTTGTAATAAGAATTTCCTAAAAATACCCCAAGCAACCTTAAAAGGAGGAACATATTCACCCATAAATATGCTTAACATGTTGCAAACCTTGGTTGTTAGAGTAAGCCTTTTTTGTAAGTTTCACCTATGAATAAACTATATGTTCAACAAAGTGTACCACGCTAGAAAAAAATCATAATCCTCATCATGTAGGCATTTGAAAAACCTCTTGTGTTAATTAAAGAATAGGTAAAGAGAATATTGAGAGTATAACTTTGGAAGTACATAACACTTGGCTCTATGTAACTATATTTAAATGCAACTTAAGGGTGTGTTAGAATCGATCTTGTGCTCATACCTTGGACATATGTAACACATAACCTCCTAAAATTTATTCAAATTATGAATCAACTTAAGAAAGAGTCATGCGATTGAATGTTGAAATTATAAGGTGAGTCAACTTATGGTTGGTATATAAGATTGAATGATTAAGGACATCAACTAATGTTGTATGTTGGCTAGTACTCCTACACATGAAATAAGAATCTTGTACACCTTGACCATGGAATTTCTAGGCCCTATTCTATTACCCAAATATCTTGATTTACATATAAGTGTATAAGGGTTAATCTCATGAAGCAACAAACAATTCACTTTATGGTTGGTAAGAGAGAATTTCATGCATGATGGCATCAACCAAGAATCAAAGCTTGGCAATACATAGTAAATCCAATTTTGAAAAGTGGTCAAAACCATATAATACCTTGAATTAATTGGTGAAACCTTATGTTATTCGAACACTTTTGCAAGTAAATTGAGACCTAGTGAATTTAGTGGAACTATAACAACTACTAAAACTTTGAGTTCTTTTATGCATAGACTAAAATATCAAATGAAAGAACATGATTCAAGTCATAGTTGAGAATGTGTTGAAAGATACAACTAAGTAAAGATTAGAGAAAATTGCTAAATAGATATTGTATAAATAATTTTTGTCTTGAAAATTAAACATAAAACCTTTGTGATCAAGGGACCATATCGAAATATGAGTTTGAAGTTATAATATTCTCTAAAACACATGCTATTACTACCTTCCTTATAAATGATCTAAGAGCTAAAGACCTATTGATTCCAAAATAAGAAAGTATACATGTCTTATGGGGAGTAATAACATATTCAATTAGGTGTTGACCTTTAAGGTTGTGTACATGTCACTAGAACTAAAGAATCAATTGTTTGAATTTATAAATCTGGTGAGGAATTATGTAAAAGTTTTAGTGAACTAAGTAATTGAGAAACTAAATGGTATCATCATGAACATGAAAATGGTTATGGGAGACTCCCAACTAATGTTGTGCATATTTATACCAATGCCTAGTACTCTGGAGAAATTTAAATTGCATGTCCTTGAACCTTATGAAGTAGAAATAACTGACTCTAAAAAAAAATGACGATTATAACGTGTGATTAAATGAGTCAACCTTAGGTAGCAAAATGCAATATATTTTTTTAAATATATATATAGATTAATGAGTTGTGAAAATTACTAATCCATGATTTATTGTGTGTTCTATGAATTGAGTGCGCTTTCTTGTCTCATATTACTATGTTTCGAAAGAAAATGGTTGAATGAAAGAGGAAGACTAGTATGGATAAACATAGAGAACCAATCTTGATCCTACATGAGATGTCAAACACTAACTTAGTAAGATAGTAAGTGTGGTGCATCATGTATTGTTAAAATTTAGGAAGATGGAGTAATATCCATAAGCTACATTTGTACATGAACTAGTGGATCATTTCACGAATGCAAAGTGAGTAGATATGTACAAAATTAAGAAGCAAAGTGAATAGTGTTAAAAGAAAAAGGATTGTATGTAAACTGTGAATTGATTTTGTTCTACAATATGGTGGATTTCATAAAGTGTATTATGTTATGGTATGTGAAGTGAAAACTAGTAAATGTGTTGTGCCCCAAGTATGAGATACAGGGTATCTGACTTGGGATAAGGGTGGTGGACATCTAGTATGATCCCCTATATGTACCCTTTGTGATGGCCTTTATGTAAGTTAGCTAGTGGTGAGTTAAAATAAATGTGTTAAGTGCATACGTGTGTCTATTAAATGAAATGTGATGTGCTCCTTTGTGTTAGTTTTATTTCTATGTTAAATGTGTACCCCTAGCATTTGGTTCCCCCCTAACTGGAGTGTGATGCCAGCTAGTGTAAATAGGGGTTGAGAGGCACATGGTCTACCATCAGGAGATTACGAGCTCAGGGTGTTGTCCCTAATCCTGATAAAGGATCTATGTTAAGTAATTGTAATCTTCCCATGGACGTTGACCGTGGCCTACTCCCCCACATATGAGAGCCACACTTGTTGGTTCATAGTGCAAACATATTCCTTGATGTTTATAACCCATGGGTAAAGGATGGAATAACATGGACTACCAATGATTCATACTTATGTGGTCAGGGACCACCAGTTACTCATATTCATGTGGTCAGGGACCACTAGTGCTTCATGTTTATGTGGTCAGGGACCACCAGTGATGTATATTAATGTGGTCGGGGACCACCCGCTATTCATATTTATGTGGTCAGGGACCACCAATTATTGCATGCTATAATACTTATGATGTGGTTAGAGAACCACCATTCCCCTCCTCCCCTTAGGTGGCTTATCAAGTCACGTGGTGTTTGTAATGTGCAAATTTTATTGTTGAAATATGAATTATTTATAATTCTTGATTGATGTTTTATTTTATTATGCACCAGCAATGTGTAATTTTACATTTATGTACTTAGTCTATTTAGCCATTTGGAAGTTGTTATATAGTTCAATTTGCCTCAAGGACTTGTTTAATTTCGCCTTTGAATTATGATTGGAATGTTGCAATGTAGCTACAATTTATCTTTATTTTGTTTCTCTTGAATTTATAGTTCCCTCTTGGGAGTTTTATTGAAACTTTGGTTTATGATCTTGTGTTATTCAGTTTGAGGCTTTCTCCATGGTTGCAAATTTTCTGGCATGTGTGGTGTAATGTGGAATTTGTAAACTGCCATATCCCGGGGGGGGTTCCCTGGCAGGTCGTATAGGGGAGTAGATGTGTTGTGGAATTATTTTGAAAGGGGTTGTGAATGGGACCGGTATGGGATGGTCATTAATCCATTCTTCCCTCATTCTATGATTATTCTTATCTATATGGAGGAGTCCTTAGAGAAGGGCCTCGAGTGGTATCCAAGAATATCCATCCTTGTAAACCCTATTATGTGAGCCTTGTGTTGTAAATTATGTGACTGTATGAGGACAGGCGCACCCAATTGGGAAGAGCATCCTTGCTATTATTGTGTGTACATGTGAAATTACAAATAAATGTGATGTGGCATACCTGTGAGCTATGTGAGAAAAATAGTAACGTGTGATGCAAAGTTAATATTATTTGAGACATAGTATGAGTTCCATAATTATAAGGTAAAATGTTCTCTTAAGCATATATTTTGACAAAATGTGAAGCTAACAATTCTGAGACATGATTGGTCAATGAAACAAAAATATTTTCTAACATCATGAGTGATGTTTATGATGCAAAGAAATTTGGAGGTGTATAAAAGGTTATGAATTCATCTAGATATAGTTTTGCATAATTTAATTGAAGTCGATTACATTGTTAAAAAAATTAGAGCTACATGGATTGTTGCTAGCATTTGTTAAATTAATCATATATCAAATAAATGTTCCAGTATGAGAAATTTTGTTCTAAGTATTTAAATATTTAATTCAGGGAAGAGATTTGCCTCTAATATGCGCTTATAACTAAATGTTTCGATTCTTCCATCGAGAAAGTAAAAGTAATTAGTATGTTTGATATATTTATGTTTGTCTTATATTGAGATTATGTTTTCAAACCTTAATGACTTCCAGGAGGAAGTCTAAGCTAAGGGGAGGGAGATGTAAGGCCTCTCTTTGCATGTGCCTAATACAATCTTAAAGTGTTATATATTCCTCCTAAATAGATGGTTAGATATATTGCAAGCGATATGAAGATAATTGTCTAACAGTAACCTTATAGTTTTACGTTATGTTATTTTACTTAATGAAGATGTATGTGCATGCGAATTATTGTATGAGATTCAAACTTATAAGATGAATTCGAAATAAGATAATTGTTGTGTCGTATTACATTGGAAGAGTAATTAGCTATGTAAATGATTCATGAATAAAGTTACAAAGATTCAATTTACAATTAATGTTGTTTATTAATATGTCTAACTGTGCTTAATTATGTTGTGCAGGAAATTAAATGAGTCGATGTGGGATTAACATTAAAGGGTCGAGAAGATAATAGTGCTAGCATGAGAAGGGATAACCATCAAGTGCAAATCAAAAGACTTCTTGTTGAGGATATAAATTTAACTCCATCCGAGACCTAAAAGCAAGTAGAGTAAATGTATTGGAGGGCTAAGGAATCAAATATGCAAATAGGAGGATGGATAAATATTGGAATCAAATCAAATATATCTTTGGGAAGTTCTAAGTGTAGCCTATTTGACTTAGAAGGGTTTGATGTTATATTTTTGATTGGGTGATTATGTTTGAGTAGAATCCAATTGTAGGACATGTGATGTGAGTTTGGTTGGGGTTGGAACCCTTGGTCAGGATCAAAATTCGTATGGATTCTTTTGTGGGTTTTAAAAAGGGATTATTGAGTCAATTTCCTTGGTTTTTGAACAAGAATAGACCCCTAGGACCTATACCTATGGGTTTGGAACCTTTTTGACATGTGAACTTGTCCTTGGAGTGTGAAAAGACCTCTCAAAAGTCCACATTCATGAATATGACGAATTCAAAAAGTATTGGGGCTTGGGAAAAGTGATTTGTCACTCTCAACTTCCCACTCCCCAAAAGTTGTTGGAATTGGCACAAGACTCACACATGTGTGAGCACTTGTGGGAAAGAGTGTAGGTTTGGAGGATTCCTATATATCTCAAGAAGATGGAAGATTTGGGCATTGCCCACTTCTCCTTTTGGAGAACTTGTGAAGTGAAGAAAAGGAGAGAGTCAAGGATGGAAGAATAGGAGTTCAAAGGAGAGCAGCTTGTAGAGAGATAATTCTTTTTTCCATTTCTTATTCTTAGTATTGGTAGAGATAGCTTGATCTATGCATTGAATCATGAGTAAGATTGTTTAAGGGATATATTAGAGTAATGTGTTGTATAATGAGCAATCTTGTTATAGCACTAAGCTCTCACCATTGAATTACAATGGTGTATAATGTATTTCTTGCTCGGGGGTATGGCTAGAGCCCACGAGGCTCCATGACGCCATTACGGTAGGGTGGAGAGCAAGACCTTGTTCATGAGTTTGTAAGTCATTTGCTTCCTCAAATATTGTGATAATATTGTAATTCTAAAAGATGGGATTCATGTTTTAGCAAGTCTTATTCCTTTGTTTGTGGTCATTGTATTTCTTTTTAATACTATTGCAATATTAAAAGTTAGTATTTTGTTTTAGAAGGAAATTATAGGAAAAGAGCAAGCCTTATTCCGTTGTATGGTGTTTATTGTGTTTCTCAAAACTAGTTGTAATCTAGGAAACTAGTGATTGTTGTAACATAGAAGAAGAGAGATTCACACAAGACAGTTTGATAAGTAGTATTTATGAATATGAAATTTTATGATTTTGAAACTATAAACCAAAGGGGAAAGAATCAGTGCCACCCTAAACAACGTGAAGAACACCCAAGTGCACCTCCTCCCTCCATGAGAAGGGCTCGGCCTCCACCGTAGGCTGCTCCTCCTCAGTTGTGCATGAGAAAATCACTGATTGGTCTTATCTTATAAAATGCTACCTTTTAGTGAATCACTTTTTCATATTTCTGATTTCACCGTTAAATAAGCTATCTCTGTAAATAACAGTTTTTATATTATTCATCGAAGTGAAATTGTTTCAAATGTATCTTGCCATAAAATAATAAAAAAATAAAATAAAATGTTTGTTTTACATCAAGTACTCATTCATTATGAACATGCCCATAATATGAAATTGTTATTCTACCTTTAAAAGTAGAATGTGATTTATATTGCAAGTAATTATTCATTTTGAATCTATTGAAAATAAAAAATATATAAACATCATTCTGTTCATTTTTATTTATTTATTTTTGTTTTGTTTAATAATAATAATAATAATATTCTGTTCAAACCATACATAAACATCATTCTGTTTTCTTTCTGACTGTGATGATTTTATTACCTCCCACTAAACATCCAATATAGTGCAATAGGATAAAGACAATATTGGAAAGATTAAACCCCATCTTACTTCAATCACTGTATACCATTAGGAAGGGAATAGTAGTTTTCTATGCACATAAATATTATACTCTCTGCGAAGGTTCTAAAACATTTGACTTTATTATTAGTTGAAGCAGTATTTTCTTTATAAAAGCAAAGTCGTCGATTTTTGTTGAGTTAGATGAATAAGTGTCTGTGATAGCATAACATAGAAAATAATCCAATATCAGTGACAAAAACAAAATGACAGAGGTTATTAAACAGTTGCTCCTGAGGATTTTTTAGGATTTTAAGACTATTAGATTGATTTAGTATATCGATCCTAGTATATACCTTGTATGACATGAAACATCCAGTGGGGATAGGGGCCATCCTCATGCTGAAAAACTTGTTAATACAGTCTTTCTTAAGCTTAGCATAGTCAATGCATCATTTCATTTACTATTTTTGATTTAGGACCTTGCAGATTTAGATTTCCCCAGATTTAGTATTGTAACAGGATTACCTTAACCAATGGAAAATAAATAAATAAATATGCACAGAAATTTTAAAAGCTTCATTTAAAAATATATAAATATATAGACCTATATACATATCAGCGTACATTCTGCATCACCTCCCCCTTCACAACAAAGCAACAAAAAAAAAAGGGATCCAGCCTCCAATCTTACTGCTTGCAGTTGCATCTCTCCCTTCGACCTTCATTCAGTTGGCTTGGCTGCCGCCGCCTCTACACAGTAAGAGAGTGTGAGAGATAAATCAAGAGAACACATCTTAGGGTTGTAACTTTTAACTTCCATTTTCCTTATATCTCTTGCAAGCGGTAAGACTGCCATATTAGGGTTTCAAAATGTAGCGGATTAGGGTAGAATGGGAGGGAGATATCCAATAATATCCTTCTGATTTATGCATGGAAGTGGAGCTCATCATTTGAAATGGATGCCAAAATAAATTAAACTTGTTTAAACTTACGCGCTCTACACTAAAAAAATTAAACCTATGCTTAATCGCCTTCCCATATTCATTGCCACATCGCCCAAATCTTGGACACAGTTTTGTGTTCAATATGCGTACATATTTCACTATGTGGAAGAAGGGAAATAGGGCTCTCAAATCGGATATGCTACTATAAAGTGTTCCCTTAGATAAAGACAAAAGTATTAATATGCATTCTTAAGAATAATCAGCATGTATGGTCTTTCATTTTTATTGCTTGCAAAGAAAACACTAGAGTAAATCTTAAAGGAATGATATGCCAAAGTTAGGAAGTGGGTTACGTGGCTTAAAAGAAAAGAAAAGAAAAGAGAAGCATAGTATCATTTAAATAAATAATAATAATGTATTGCTTAGCATTCTAAAAATTTCTAAAACCATAGCATTTAGGATTATCCACGTGGCTCTCAAGCTTTAAGATCTCCTTAATAAAGGGATAGAGAATATACCCCCACACTTTAGATAAAAAAAAAAAACATATAAATATAAAAACAAGAAACATTCAAGTAGGTTTTACAAGAGAGAAAATAAGAGTTAAAGAGGAGGGCCACGTTAGAGGGAAAAAGTAAAAAGTAGTGAATTTAAAATAGGAGTTAGGAGATTAGATGGCTTTAATCATTTTGGTTATTATGGTTTTCTTATTAGCTTTTAGAATAGAGGTTTAAGTTATTGATTGGTATATAAGTAATAATTAGGCATGTAATGATTCTTCAAAAGTAAGTACTATTATTATAAGTATAAATATAAATATACAATTTCATATATTTACATATTTAATATGTAAATAAATTTTATTTCTTTTTGGGTGTTAGGCTTAAGCATGAACTTCAAGAGTATCATTGACAATCTCTATATATAGTTAGGAAAATTAAATGTTATAATGGAAGAATATGGCCATCAATAATGGTAATAGTGATTGTATATTCAACATAACTGGTAAGATTAACACTCATATTAATGGCATTAAAATTAGGTTCAAAATAACACCATTATTAAGAAAAGTGGTACTACTACATGTTTTATAGAATTGGCAAACATAATTTCAATATCACTATAAAAAAAGGGCTATTAACTTTGAATGCTACCTTTAACTAGTTATAGCAATGGGTATGATTAATCTATTGATCATAATAAGATTAATGTGGCCAGTATTATAGTCGTAGAGGGAGTAATAATTTGAATACTAAACTAGTGGAAAATCATATCATTTATGGGATTAATAATCTTGTGGGTGACACCAATGAAGGTGTTAACGTTATAAGTTCAATAAATTTAGTATTAAGGTTATATGGATGACAATATTAAAGTAACACTGTAATAACAATTCAAGTAACATTAGTGACAGTAGTGGTCAATATGAGTATTAATCCTAAACATTTAATGAGGATAATGGTAAATCTAGTCTTGCCACATCCCCATGGGAATAAATTTAATTGATAGTGTTCTCAAGGCAACATAGTTACACCTTCATGAGTTATTGCTAATATGTGGAGTGATATTATCATATAGGTGGAATGGTCAAGCTCCATATGCATTGATGAATGTTAAGCTGTCCTAATTGTCCTATTAATGTAGTCATTTGATGTTAAGATATAATGTGTTCTCTTTTAACATAGTATAGTGTTTACATTTTAAAAATAAAAAATAAAAAAATAGCCATGTTTTTACCCTAGTGTAAAAATGGGCATTACATTTATCACCCACTTAGCATTTAAGAATGCCTATCGCGTCTAGTTTTCCCACTCACCTGTGGGCATCAATCCACTTGCAACTCATCTTAGTAGGAAAATGGGGAGTGATCATGATTTAATCTCAAACCATTAGCCCATAGTGTCACCTTCTTATGTGTACCATTATATGATAGATTTGATGGTTGTAATCAAAAGCAATCCTAAAATCTTAAACACATGCCAAAAGAAATTAATTTTAAAAATGGCATCATTTTATCCCATATGTTTTGTCAGCCAAATTTATTAAAATTTTTCCCTTACTAATATCCATCTAGCCTTTTAGATCATTCCAGGTGGCCATCGCCCACTCCCTCACTGATAAGAAAAAGGTATGAGGGGGCCCCTCATGAGATGGTAGGGAGTGGTCAAGATTGACTCGTGTCACTTGCCATCAACTGTCAATGCCTACTCCATAAAGCATTCACCGTTTCCAAAGCCACGTAGGTCCCTCTATGAAGAAACAGGTGTCAATCTTCCTGGTAGCCCATAGATCATTCAAAGGTACCAGCCCCATTGATGTAGAAGATATGTGGCTTGCTCCCACCATCCCGTTGATTATTTTAATAAGGAATAAAAAAAGATGAGGAAGTGGGGAACAATGGATATTTTCTTGCGATGATCATTCAAAGGTACTGATCCTGTGAATGTAGAAGAAATGTGGCTTGCTCCTGCTAGCCCGTGTGATTATTTAATGAGGAATAAAGTGAGACGAGGAAGTGGGGAATGATGGATATTTTCTTGCGATGATCAAATAGTCAACATAGAACCCAATATCTGCACATTCCAAAAATATTAGCTTTAGGAAGGGCCATCACTAGGTAGACGATGGTTGAGGACATAACAATTAAGGTTAAATCCTTAGGAAAATATTAAAACCTGAGCTTAGACTTAGATAAAATATTTTGAAAGACATCGACCCTGATTAAACAAAGGACGCAATTTTAATACAACCACGGGCATTGAATAGGATCACTAGGATCAAGGGGCTAGTAAAAGAATGAATTTCCAAACATAAGTCATAACTTAAACTGACCGAGAACGGACAATAAGAATTTAATAGCAAATTATAATGTTGGAAATGACATAGGCTTAGGGATTATTTAGGAAGGGTTTCTAGCAACATAAACCCTAAAGCATGATTTATAGGAGAGAATCCAACCCTCCATGATATGAATAACCAAATTTCATAGGATTTTGAGATGGAATCAAAGCACTTTTAGGATTTCCATCATTCTATTTTTTTCTTTTCACTTTCTATTCGTATAAATGTCAACACACTTGTGAGATGCTAGCACGCCACATTGTCAGCCCTGTTATGGGTTGTTATCCTCTAGTAGAGAGTTGAAAGAATCATAGTTTGGGTTCTAGAAACCTACTCACTTAGTCTAAATGTAACTTCTAGGTCAGTAGATTGATAGAAGCACTAAAAGTTCTCTTCATTCTCTACCCTTAGAATCAAAAACTATCCTAAACACTTGTCCAAATTGAGGTAGATTAGGGAAGCCTTCAACTCTTGGCTCTTCATGACCTAGAGCTGTTGAGTGGTCGGCCCCCCTCTATAATTTCAAAATATATATAGGGTAGGGGAAACTCTTCCTCAAGTCTCATGATGATCATGCAAATCCATTGATATGTTCAACTCAATAGCTACCCATGTGAAATAATGGTTTATGAATAAAAGCCACATGTATAGCAAACTCCTAACTTGTAACTATTGTAATTAGAGAGCTAAGAACAACACCTTGTATAAATATTTGAACAAAATGTGATGCTAAAAAATACAACCTACACCATAAACCTTTGTAATCAATTAATTTGTATCAACAACATCTTGCATTGGTCATCAAAAACTTCTTGTTCAACATTAAATGCAACATAATTATGCCCTTGATTTTTTGTGTCAGAAGAAATAAACCCTTAAATTAGACATCCCTTATAGAAACCTTGAGATTGAGATTTCTCTTGGGTGCTTCATTTAGAAATTATTTTAGCTAATATTGTACTATTTAAATTTTTCATACCCCATCTTGCAATGTATGCACCAACAACTTTACTAGACTCAACTCTTGATTCATGCATTTCAATTTATTTATTAATGTTGTCTATCCCACATATAGGATCAAGTAATTTTTCTAAATTATTTGATCCTATTATACTACTCACTTCAAAATGAAAAGACTAAAAAATGGAATGATTGATCACCTCTCCTTCTAATGCTTTGTCTTCATCACATTCAACATTAAAATGGAGCATTTCATATTTAGATTGCATGCATAATAAAAATGGGTTTCAATTGATTCACCTTCCTCCACTTGTGATTGATTTTTAATTTCACCATTATTAGTTGCACACCATATCACATGTTCATCAATATTCTCAAAATTGAAGGCCTAGATTGATAGAAGAAAAGAGGGAAACTATGAAGGATCACTTGAGTTTTTCTCATTTATGTCCATGATAGTGAAAGGTTGTCCAATAGTTGTGGTATCTTTGAATTCCCCAATGGAGCTTTCTTCTTCAAAGATTGGTGATGAATGAATATAAACATCCTGTCCATTGAGAAAATCATCATCAAAAACCTCCAAACACCAATTTGGAATGAAAATTACATTTTTATCTTTAATCTCAAGCTGCATATTTGTTTGAGAGAAATAATTTGACAAATCATTAATACCATCATTCTCTGCAAGTTGATATTTTACATTTATGTTAATTAAAACATTAGCTAATCCTACATCAATAATGTTAAATAAGAAAGCTTCAAATTATGGGGGAAATAGAGATCTTAACAATCATTGATTTTTATTGGGATCCAAAATACTCATACTAGTAGATGGTTGTCTAGTATTTATTACAACTGAAGTGGAAGATACAATACTTATTGATTGTATACGAGGAGAGTAATCTTCTTCATCACTTTAAGTGTCTGAATAATCTTCATTCACCTCATAGTTGAAGTTGTATACTTCAACGTTATAAGATTCAATTCTTAGGTATTTTACTTTACTGTGTTGAAAATGGTCTTGATAAAAAATGGTGAGATTAGAACATTGGAGAGCATAGGAGATTTTTTTAATACAAAGGTTGAAAGTTCCAAGTTTTATATTTATTGGTTACACAATCTTGTGCATATTATTCAACATGAATTTTCTTCCATAATTCAGATAGAATCAACTCATCTTCAATATAAACAACCTATTGTTGTTCTTTCTCAACATCACACACTTTAGCTTTCTTCAAAATAAACTTAACATCATGATGCAATGCAACAATAAAAATATTAAATCGGGTTTTCTTACTTGGCTAATTAAAATGAGGGTTCACTTGAAAATATTGTTTAATTTTTTTATGAAGTCTCTAATTGGTTCTACTTTTTTCTTAATCTAGAAAATTTAGCATAATGAAGAACCCAAATTAACCTCAAATCTAAATCTACAAAGAAAAATTTTCTTCAAGCTATCCTAATCAGTTATGCATCCATATTCCAATTTCTAAAACCATTTTGTTGCATGTTCAATGTGGCTTTCAAAAAAAGTCTCACAAACACATTCCATTTAGACTCCTATAATTCCACATGTAATAATAAACACCTAAATATGATTATAAAGGTCTTGTGTATTCTATGGACAATGAACTTTGAAAATTTCTTCTTGATCTTAAAGGTAGGACTATGTAGTGAGGTAAGTCCAAGGATCCAAAATGAGTCCTAAAAATCCGAGGTACAACAAAAACCATAATGTAAACTAGGATCTTTTATCAAAGGAGATTTCATATAGTTGCCAACTCCCATTCAGAGGAAGCAAAATCTTTCTTTTGGGGGTTTTTTCCTTATCTCTAAGCTTCTTCATGATTCAATTCTTAGATGGTGAATTTCAATATTTAGGGTGATCTCATTGATTATCTGCATTGCATCAAGGATGAGGATTCCTTGCAATGATTACCATAGGAAACCTCTCTATATCTCTCTAAAAAATATTACCAGTTACTGTGCAAATTCATCTTCTTCTAGAACAAATTTTACCCTCATATACTCTGCAACATTTCTCTTGTGTCTCCATGATAAGGTGTTTAATTGAGATATGATTTCCTCCTGCTTTACGTGAACCAAATCAAGATATGGTTGCAACACATGGAAAAAATTCTCATATAGTACTAGGAACATATTTAATCATAATAATGGAAGTTTTTGAACTTCTTCTTTCGCTCCTGAGAAGTCACCAAAAATTTGTTAGTGGAAGGATTTACCCTTATGAAAATCAGTTGATTACTAGCTCCATTTTCCCATTAGATAAGGGCAAGGTTACTAACAGTTGGAGAGATCACCATTTCATTGGTGATCTTCCTCTAAATTTTAGTGTGGTACAACTCCCTCAAATGGTTCAACTAACCTTATATAAGCATGCTTTTAACTAGAAAGAAGAAAATACAGTCTAACATTAGTTCATAACTATGATACCAATGTGACAAAACTTAAAATGAGTGTCACTAACATTTTAATATAAAGATTAAGATACTAGCAAGTGAATAAATGATGTTTCAGATAGGAACTAACTATATTCCAAAGAGAATGAACATAACATGATAAAGTATTTGATTCACAAGGGAATGGAACTTCAAATTTTTAGTCAAGTTCAAAGACTCACACATAAACATAACATTATATTAAAAATTCAATGCTCACAAAAAAAGAATAACTCTAAAATGAGTGATTCCAAAACATTATTTATTTTCATCTACAATAAAGTATCATCATAAAACTAAATTTCAAACCTTGCAAATGTCCTCATAATGTATATTTATAGATACTCATTCTTAGACCTTTTTAGTTAATGTAACTACCATCTTTCTAAGTGGTATTTTAATGAATCATTACCCAATTCTTACATATTTGTGCCTTATGGAAATTTATGACTATTTTTAGGAGCATCATATTTACATCAATCTTATCTATTTTATTTTGATTGGCTTAGTGCATCTTCACTCCTCACAAGTAAGCCTTGTGGCCTATTGTACATGTGGAAACCATGCAACCTTCAAACTCTACATTTAATTATATCCCTATAGCATCGTAAACTATCACCCATGATAATTTAACACTATTTTTTTCTCCCCCCTAAGTGCAAGTTCCTAATTGAATACCTAATTCCCTAAATTATGCAGTTTGTAGCCCATTTTAATATTTTCCAAAAAAAATCAAAAGGAAAACCTAAGCATTTATTCCATATTTTTCCCTAATATTTTCAGATCTTGAAAAATTAGAGCTAGACAAGGGCCTAGGTTCCCTTGTCCTCTTGGTTTGGACCCAAATTTGCAAAATTTATACGTGGAGTATCACTTAATAATTTTATCATGACACTATTTACCTTCCAAAATAGGGCTGAGATAGTGTCATCCTAGGCACCTATGCCTCTATTTTAGCTCCAAGTTAAAATATGCCACAGGTGGCATTTTATTATTTCAAATTTAAATGTCTAATGTTAGACTTTAGGATATAATTTCTGGGGAAATTACAATAAATTCATATAAATACATAGTTATTCTATTATTTCATATCTATCTAGCAATCTAGAGAGTTTATGATAAGAAAATCATTAAGAGCATTATTTAGCAAGTCAAGAGAAACCATTAAAGGATTTAGTGCAAAAATTCTAGATACAACATCATGTCGAAGTGTATGTTATTTTGTGTGTTATCATTATTTTTGTGAAGGATAACATTTGTTGTAGGTCTCCAAGAATCCAAGCATTCAAGCATCCAAAAATTCAGGAAAATATATCAAGCAAGATACAAGATCCTTGAAGTGATTTGTGTGACTCTAGTCCTTCAAGCAATCCATTGAAGGGTAGTCAGTTGTAACAAGTGGTTTATTCATCATTTCCTTCCCTCTCCTTTAACGATTTATCATTGAAATTTACATTGTTGAAGTGGAAACACTAACATGATGTTTGATTGAGACACTTGCCCCTAAAATGGCCAAACATTTTCCCTCTTTCAGAATATGTAGGTTACAAGTTGAAGAGGATCAAAGGAATTTTGAATAAAATTTGTTCCTTATTGCTTTTGAAATCCTAGTCCTTAACAGCCCATGAAAAGTCAATTACAAAAATATCTGGAAGTGATGTAGAAAGTTTGTAAGCATGAAATGGAAGTACAAATTTGACATCAAAGGACTTAAAAAATGGAACTAAAAAATACCTAGTAGTATAGTGGTGCCCTTAGCACCAACATTGTGACAATTTCTACTAAAATTTATACCATAGGTGCAAAATATCCTCTTTCTTTTTCTAATGTTTGATTTCCTCTATAATATTCTAGATCTGTTGTTTCTATAGAAAAGTGATAATTTGCATCATTAGGACAATTAGATCATTGCATTTAATTATTAAGTCATTTCCAAAAAAATTCAAGGGTAGGTTGACTAACCTTTTAGCTTGTAAGTCAATCTTATACCCTTTTTGGAAATGGATCAAACCACATAAACCATATCAAATCTCTAATTAATGAATCCATTTGAAAAAGTGCATAAACCTTAGGGTAAAATCTTAGGGTTTACCTTTTTCTATGTTTCATTTTGTGAGCCCAACATGTTAGCACTATAGACCTTTTGAAATTTGAAACATTGCATCCTAGATCTAGGCTTTGCATTGCATTGTTTATCAATTTTTATTGAGGCTTCTATTTTTGCATTATGAAAAGCATAAAAATTCTAAAAATTTCATATCATATTTCATCAGAGGTTGAAATAAGGATTATTTTAGTCATTTTACCTGATATCTACATTCAAATTGAATTAATAAGTCAACATTAGGTCATTTAAAATCTAAAGAAAAGTGTCATTTGCATGCATTTAGGTGTCTTCTGTATAGTTAAAAAGTAAAAAATTGCATTATTTTATTTCAAAAAGCATATTAACAACATCATTTTCACATTTAACATATTAAATAGCTAATTTTTGCATCTTAGATCTAACAATTTCATTTACAATTGTCATTTATTGTTCAAGGATTTTAAAAAAAAAAGTGTATACTAGCATTTTGAATTCCATTATCATAAACCAAGCAAATTCTAGAAAAATACTCACTATTCAACCTATTTGTACAAAGACTTAAGATCCTTAAACAATATAGTACATAATGAAATTTTGAGTTTTGAAAAAACCTATATAGGACATAGGCACCCTAGGTGCCTTTGTCTAGAAATTTTGATCTAAAATTTTCTATGAAATTCATTGTTTGTGTCCTTTGTTTAGATCCAATCTCTATTTTATAATATTTTTTATATAACTATTTGATTTTGATCATTTCAACCAATGGGTAAGTATAAACATGTTTCCTTTTCAAAGATGTAGTTTTCATAGGGTAATGCATGGCTTGTATGATTGTAATCTCCCTACTTATGAGCATAATATAATGAAACAAATTGAAATCATTGGTTTGCATGTTATTCATTCTCCCAAAATCTCTCCTAATTGTGAGAGCATCTTGGTGCAAGAGAATGCAATCACTAACACATTTATTAATAACAATTTTCCTAGTATTCACCCATATCCTAACATATCTCCCAATTGTGATAATATTTTGGTGCAAGAAGTTACAATAATAGACATTCATGAAAATCATAGTTGTTATTCTCCCGAAACCTTACCTTCTTGCGAAGAAGGTATCTTGGTGTTAGAGGATCCAATCATTGAGCATCATGAGAATCATGTTTATTTCTCTTCCTCTAGCTCTTCTACTTGGGAAGATATTTTTGGACAAGATGATGAAATAATTGATACATTTATTTCAAAAGTTAGTAAGAGGGATTTCTTATATGAAGGTGATAAGGTCACCTTAGATCTCCCTTGTTGTAAAATCATCAACAAGAGATAATTTATGTGGAGGCTATGAATGCACAATTTTCTATTAGGTCTCAACTGATTTTTCAACCTCTTCAAACTAATTTTGGACCTCCTAAGAGTCCTCTAATTATTGGACCTCCTCAAACTCCTTGTGGACCTCCTAAGAGTCCTCTAATTATTGGATCTCCTAAAAATCCCCTAATTATAGGACTTCCTAAGTCACCTCTCATTATACAACCTCTTGAACCTCTGAGCACTATCTTAAACTTTGCAACATAAATCACTATAAATCATGTGTTGCAACAAAAAAGTTATCATACTATAGCTCACACATATAACACTAGAAACAATAAGTAACCAAACAAAATTGCAGCTTTCATCACATTACATAAACCATATCTTCCAACTACACCTAACATCTCACAACATAGTCGTAAAGATATTTATCTTGTTTAGATACTTTGTAACACTCATGCAAAGATATCTCTATGGGATTTGATTCAAACATCACCTTATTATCATTACATGATTCAAAATTCTTTGTAAAATGTTGTTACCCCTTATAGTGTGCAACCAAATAATATGACAACTTTGATTGAGAATATGAATCAACCTAATTTGGATATTTTCTTTCATCAAAGTGAATTAGCTCCTTTGGAAAAGAAAAAAAAATAATGTTGTGATGATAGTGGCTATTATTAATAGGGTTGGGATTAGAGGTACCATTCTTAACAATGGTTTAGGACTTAAAGTTTGTAGTGTAAATATTTTTGGAACACAATGATCTACTGAGAGGGGGTGAATCACTAAATGGGTATGTGCAGGATCATGATGGGCCAAAAAGTGGCAATATGATGGGTATATGGCTGACGACTATTTTTTTACCAAAAATTGATGAAATGAAAAGGGTTTTTAAAGGAGATTCTCAGCTTTCCACCGATATAAATTATGCTTTACTTTGATTTTAATAAGTAATTATTATTCATTTTCTATTCAAATTATGACTAAAGTCCTAATTGATAGGTTGATTGAAAAACATCTATAGCTTTCAAATGGTATCACATTTTTTGAATCCAAAACATGTTTCACACTCTATGCTTCGCATAGTATAGGATTAAAAAAAGAAAAAATGAATTTCATGAAGTTTTGACCAAGTTAAGGTGGTCAGACATACAAGTTTTTATATTTTTTAAAAACCTGTAAAAAAAAATTCATAATTAATTATTTACTTGGAAACAAATTACAAAAAAATATGCATCACATCAGGGCATGATTCCTCTACTTATATATAAAATATTATAAAAAAATATTATCATTTTATTGTGGTTAGGGTGGTTAGACATACACCTACTTCTTATTTTTTCCCTGAAATTTAAGTACCATTGCATTGAAATTTCAAATTTTCACCAAATAGATTTTTTTTTTTAAACATACCTAGTAGTTTAGAAAATACATTCAATTTGCTAAAAATTCTATTATTACACATTTTTGAAATAATATAGATAACTTATTCAAGTTTGTACATCAAGTTTCCTAACTCTGATTTTTTTGAATTTTTTGCCACTTAAGGGCCTGCTTTTTCCATGATGATCCTGCACATACCCAAATATTGAAAACTTTGGCCTTCAAAACCTTATGTAGATTACTCTCTTAGCTCCAAATACTTTGTGCAAACTTTCTTCGTCTAAATCTTAATGTGCAGATCAAAAAGTAAAGATGCAAACAAAAACATGCAAATAGACAATCAACACACACATGCCCACAACACTAGATATACATGGAAAATACAAGATGGGAAAAACCACGCTGACAAAGGCTGCTTGAGGCTACTGCTCAAATCTAGTGTCACAAATGAAATATCTATTACAATTTTTAGGGCTACAACCCAAGGATGATTCAACACCCTGATTTAGGAGCTACAACTCAAAGGAAGCAACAACTCCCTGCTTTAGAAGCTACAACTTCAAGGATGCTACAACACCCTAATCTGAGCTACAACTCAATACAATGAGGCAACCACCTCTATTATAACAAACACAAGTAGGCATAAAACTTGGTTCTACAAAACCTAGTCATGCATTATTAAATTCAATACATATTTGCACTTACTGCAACTTACTTTATGCTACTAAAACCACACTCTCAACAATGCATTCCCTCTGCTATGCACTCTCTTCCCTACAACATATTCAACTGTGGATCTCTTAGTTTAGCACCCTATGCACTGGTCAACTTCTTAAACCACTATGCCTATCTCTACAACATACAAGACAAGATGTAACTCTATTTAGTACTCCATACAATTGTAGGTTATTCTCTCTATTCGTGCATAATTACTACAACTTTAAACTCATATCCTCTACTATTAGATACTCCATACTCACTCTAGTTATCCAATCTTTTGATAATCTTTGATTGTCATCTTTCTCCATCAACTTGTCATCACTACCTCAAGATTCTCTCAATCATTCAGATCATCTCCAACTTATGGTTAGGGTTTTCTTTACATATTGACTTCATGAGCAAGCTTCTTGTTCACCTCGAGCCATATGCTACTATCTAGTTCATAATTAGGACATATGATAGGGTTTACCAAATATTACCATATATTTCATCGAGCCACCCAACATTTAATTTGGTTATAGAGAGTTTTCACAAATTAGATCTTTGTCAAACCCTAGAATCTAATATGCATTAAATGCATTCTTATATTCATTCAATCTAATTATGATATCGATTATCTCTGCAATCTATGTCACAATAATGAAGATCAAATGTTCATTTACTTTGGTTGCTTGTGCAACTGGACCAATTAATTCCTTCTCTAGTGTTGGTTACCAATCGTAACCCTTGTTCACACAGACTAGACCATTGTAGATTTTCAAGTTTGAATATCGATCGTTGATCTTCTCCTTTCATTACTTGATCCTATTCTTTTCATTCACTATCACAACTTTAAATCATGATTTTCCAATAAGCGGTCGTTCAAATCTCCTCGGTTGATCTATCATCACTCTGTCAGAGAGAAAAATACAATATTCCTACCATCGTCCATCATTCTCTTCAATAAGAACAAGCTTCAAGTGTATGGGTCCACATGCCATCTATCTTCCATGTCATCACCACCTAATTTGCAACAACGATGTGAATTTTCACACTAAGCAATTTGTTCTTCACCACCTATCACCCTTCATCACAATTAGATCCTACTAGGTTATCACCTTATCACTTTGTTGAAGGGACATCTTCAAGGTCCTGTTGATAGGCCAATGCCACTTTGATGAGATAGCCATTGAGCTATCAGAGAGACATCAAATCCACTCTCACCGATATGGCATTGTTATGCCAATACCATTCGCTGTTGTAGACAAGTGGTCCTCATGCCATCATGTCACCGCATACCACCATCCACTATGGCTTTCTGACACATGTCATTCTTTCATTCACTTTATGATAATACCATCAATGCATGTCATCCTCATCTTACCGAGTCTCACTGCCACATCCACCTTACTAGGTCCCATAGTTAGCATCCCATCTCACATCACCCTATTGTTGAGACTAGCTCCATAGTCCTAGTGATACACTAATATCTTACTGATGAAATGGTCATCATGTTGTTAGGGAGACATCTAAACAAGTCCCATCGATGATCTTCAGTCACACTAGGGTATGTATAGGATCATGATGGGCCAACAAGTGGCGATATGATGGGTATGTGTATGGTATGTGGTTGGTGACTTTTTTTACACAAAATTGATGAAACAAAAAGGGTTTTTAAAGGATATTCTCAATTTTCCACCAATATAAATTATGCTTTAATTTGAATTTAATAAATAATTATTATTCATTTTCTATTTGAATTACAACTAAAGTCCTGATTGATAGGTTAATTGAAAAATATCTATAGCTTTCAAATGGTATCACATTTTTTGAATCCAAAACATGCATCACATTCTATGATTTTCATATTATAGGATTAAAAATAATAATAAAAAAATTTATGCAGTTTTGACCAACTTAAGGTGGTCAAACATACAAGTTTTTATATTTTTAAAAGTTGTAATAAAAAATTCATAATTAATTATTTACTTGGAAAAAAATTACAAAAAAATATGCATCACATTGGGACATGAGTCCTCTACTTATATCTAAAATATTATCATTTTATTGTGGTTAGGGTGGTCAGACAGACACCTACTTCATATTTTTTCCCTGAAATTTAAGTACTATTGTATTGAAATTTCAAATTTTCACCAAATAGATTTAAAAAAAATAAACCTAGTACTATTACATTCAATTTGCTACAAATTCTATTCCTACATATTTTTAAAATAATTTAGATAACTTATTCAAATGTTTACGTCAAGTTGCCTAACTCTGATTTTTCTGAATTTTTTACCACTTAAGGGCCGTTTTTTTCCATGATGATCTTCCACATGCCCATTGATGAAGACCATTGATGACTTCACCTATCCACTTCATCACCATGTTTCTTTGTTCTATTCATCTTATATACACATCACCCTTACCTTACTAGGCCCACCATCAACATTACATTCTTCCATCACCATATCAAAGGGACAAGCTTCATAGTCCTGGTGATATCACTTTCTCTACCCAATGAAAGTTATCATCACTGCATCAAAGGGAATTCCTTAAGAGTCCTATCGATGATGAAATGTCACTCTGATGAAAATAATAGTACCAAGCATGCCATTCTAATGTATGGTCCACATATTGTCATCTCGTACCCTAGCTGGGTCCCACCAAGAAATATCCATCTATCTCTATGTAAGAGGGACATCCAAATCACTCCCACTAAAACCATTCAGTCACACTAATAACACTTCCACACTTCACTTTTATTTGTTGGGCGGTAAGTTATACATGTTCTTGAAAACACCGCCAGCCTTAAAGCATGATCTTCATAAGTTCATCAAACTAGACAAAACACCCCCAATGCTATAGGGTGGAGAGTTAGTGTAACATAGCAAAACACCTCCTAAATTAGACCGTGTGCCAAAAACACAGAGCTATACTTAGACAAAAACCTTGAAGTAGTAAGTTAGAGAAACTTAGAAAAACACCACCCAAGATATGGCTTAGTTGAATTTTTATTTTCTATTTTCACTCAATGGACTATTGGGGGGATTGAAGAAGTTGTCCCACTAAAGCACAAATGTCTCGCCGATGAGACATGTAGATAATGCCAACCTAGGAAATGGGGCCGGTCATTTCATAGAATGAATGACATAAGTTGTTACTTATGTGACCTACTACCTGTAACACCAAGTCATCGATGAATAGAACTTTCTTGAATGTTGTGACTAAAATTTCTACACATGTAGAGTTTAACTAATATACCCTAGACCATGAGCATAGACTAAGAGCATGAAAAAATGGACATTGACATATCCACTGACATTAGGACCCGCAAAATACCCTTTTGGAAAGCTCTCGAGAAATCTAGATGGAATCTAGCATTAGTTTTCACATACACACATCTAGAAATCATCATCACTGCAATTATGCTCACACCCACACACTTCTAGAACCAAATTCACTGCTCTCACTTTCATCCTCTGAGCTTCATAGAATTTAGGCACACCACTAATCTATCATCATGTCAACATCACCATTGAATGATAAATTTGGCACTCTTTTGAAATCAACGACACTTTCCATTAATGTCATCATGTTCACTTGCATGAGAAAATCCATTTCATTCCAGATCCTTTTCCATCATGCCAACACTCTTCCTTGCATTATTTCCCCTTTTTACATCAATGAAAAATATATGCCAACAATCTCCCCTTTTTTCATTGATGGAAAAACTTTAAATTCTCAATGATACCAATTATCCAATTCAACATTCATACGAGTATCATCTTTTACTTTCCACTTAAATTTCTACTATCTCCAATGCTCCTCATTGAGCATTTGCATGACTTTCTCCCCCTTTGACATCAATGGAAAAGGGATCACTTCCCTAGAAATTATTATCCCCCTTCGAAAAGTAGTGCAAAGGGTCTAACTGTTCTCTAATATCCTCCTTTGGCATTCCTTCTCCTTTGCTCATCCTTATGAGAATCTGCACAACTTTCTCTCTTATGCTTTGCTTTGAGCATTTCCTCACTTTTTCTCCCCCATGCTCAATTGTTTTGAGCATTTGTGAAACTTTCTCCTCTTCTTTGTCTTAGGTCACAATACTGTTGTAGCCTTCATTTATTCTTAGCAATGGAAAAGGGACTTAGCTCCCCCTTTGAATGATACCAATTGAAAACAATTTTTTTCTCTCATCCCAAAAGTTACTCTCATTTTTATTATAATGGAAAAAACTATATGCTTCAACTGCTCTATACCAATTACTAATATATGATGCTAGTTGAAGTGCCATTACATGCTCTGATCTGATCATGCCAAATACCAATTATAGATATTATGATTCAAGCTTTGTACCAACTGAATCATATTCTAGGCACCAATTGGTGATATCATTCCTTGATATTGATTATCATTCTGATACCAATTGTGAATGTGCTCACTTTATGCTATGTACCAATTGATATCCTGGACTGCACTGTATCAAGTATAACACTAATTTGATACCAATAGTGACTCCCCCTTAGACCTTGATCCATGCTTTATTTCTTGCATACTCGAGCACTAGCTTCATTTTAGGGGCTTTGTACCAACTAAGATATTCTGAACCAATTTATAGTGGTCTGATACCAAATTAAAAATAAAATATACACAACTCTCCCTAAGACATAGATCTTCTCCTTGCAATCAAGGAGCATTTCTCTCAAAAGAGCATTTACACACATTTTCTTCGATATATGATGCCAAAAGTTGATATCAATTGCTGCAACTGATCATCCACTTCTCTACTAATGTTCTTACCCTTTGATGATCATTTCAAAGAGAAAAAATGTGAAAATACATATGCAACCATCAAGTCATTATAAATTTCTAAAACATGTTTTCCTTGACTTGATCTCTTTCTCCATTTCTAGGAATGAATAAAATATCAATTTAGCTCCCCCTGGTCTCATGCCCTATCACTATGACTTATTTATGTGAGACAAAATTGACCACATTTACTGCTTCTTGCTAGACTTTAACTCTCCACACCTTTTTGATATTTTCTCTTTCTTGTCAGCCTTCTTACCAAGAATATTTCGACCCTTGTTAACCTTGGGGGACATATTCCTTTCCTCACTATGTGGTTTTGGTCTTACATGATTCATTTTTCTTTCCTTAGCTATGTGACCAATTTTTTTACAATTGTAGAAAATTATATTCATATCTACAATAGGAGCAAACAAAATTATATTTACATATTTTGTGCTCCTTTTAGGTGCAACTCTACACTCACTAGCCTTATGACCAAACTAATTGAAAGCATAACAATATCCATAAAAATATGAGGGATACCTGGTCATAGTGTTCCTCTGAATAAGATGAGAAGGTCTTCTTTGATTTGGCTTCTTCATGTATCTCATCCATTGGATTCCATTTGCATCAGTTCCCATAATGTTTGGTCTTTTTCTTTGATGCTTTGGGACTGATTTCTTCATCTTCTTCTGATAATCAGGAACTAATTCTTCCATATCCTCTTCCATATAGTTAATTTCTTCTCTTTTGTTGCTTTCTTCATTTTGTTATCTGCTACGGGCTCCTTCCACTTAGTAACAATATCCTTAACTAGTTTTTTGTCTCCAAAGGAATTTTCATTGGAGAAATTCGTATAATCTTTCTCATCCTTGGTGCAACATCTTTCTTCTGCTATAAAATTGTCATACAATTTGGTAGATGCATTCTTAGCTAGGTTTTTACCTTTTTCAAAACCAAGACTAGAATTTTCTCTTGGTTTTGATGGATTTTATGAGCTAACCAGTTCATCTAGTATTCTTGAGCCACCCTTCAACTTTAGGCCTTTATCAATCTACTCTTTATCTTTTTCTAAGTCTTTTCTCAAGGCCATTATTTATGCCTCTAGCATGATGCACTCTTCCAATTTAGTCCATAGTTTAGAGTTAACCACATCTTCTATCCTCTTAGCTTCCTCAACTTGTGTCTTCAAACTAACTATCATTTGGTTATAATCTTCAAGGATTTTCATTAGTCTTTCTATCTCTTTTTATGCAATTATTTTATGTTCTTCATTCTCCTTCAACTTATCAATCTCATCCTAGGAACAAATGAGTTTACCTTCTAAGTTCACTTCTTCTTCTTCATCAGATGTTGTACCAAAATCCATGGATAGGGATTCATTCCCTTCAGTATCCTAAGTATCTTCAAGTTCATCATTTGAGCTTCCAAAAACATCTGATAACCTATTTTCTTCTTTTTTGTGTAGATTATTCTTATCCATCTACTTACTACTATTTTCTTGCTTAGAGTTACATTTTTCATCATGAATGCATTGAAAAGAAATACAAACAAATTTACCTATATATTTCATGGAGAATCTTCTTAGTCATCTGATGAAATCAACTTGCTCCTCTTTGGACTCTTCAGATCTGGAAGTAGATGCATCTTTCTCTAGACCTTTGGCTGCAACATCCCTCATGAATGTGTCTATTGTCTTCTCATATTCACTTGTCTTCATAAATTAGAATTTCTTCCATATTTCTAACCCACAACCTGCACCTTGCAATCATCATCTCCATACATCCTTTTCAACATATTCCAAACTTCATGTGTTGTTTAACAATGCATGAATTTGAAAAATATGGAACTTCATAGTCCATGAAGAATTATATCTCTAGTTGTAGCATTATCCTCATATGCATTCCTTTTAGCTTTAATTATTAGAGGTGTAGTAGGAACTGTATATCGATTTACAACTAACATCCAAACATCAAATCCTATGGATCCCAAATATGCTTTCAATAGTGAGCTCCAAAAAATATATCTTAATCCATCAAAGATATGTCCATCATATGCAAGTAAAATTTTCTAACTAACCATTGTGTTCACTTTATGCAAGATCTACCCCAAGCTGATTAAACTTATTCTAGGGAACTTGGCTCTGATACCAACTATTGGAACACAATGATCTACTAAAAGGGGGTGAATTAGTAGATAATGAAAACTTTGGCCTTCAAAACCTTATGCAGATTACTTTCTTAGCTCCAAATACATTGTGCATGCATTCTTCATCTAACTCTTAATGCGTAGATTGAAAAGTAAAGATTTAAACATAAACATGTACATAAACAATCAACACACACATGCCCACAACACCCAATATACATGGAAAACCCAAGATGGGAAAAACCATAATGAAAAAGGTTGCTTGAGGCTATTGCTCAAATCCACTTTCACAAATGAAATCTCTATTACAATGTATAGGGATACAACGAAAGGATGCTTCAACACCCTAAATTAGGAGCTACAACTCCAATGAAGCAACAACTCCCTTGTTTACAAGCTACAACTTCAAGGATGCTATAACACCCTGATCTGAGGTACAACTCAATACAATGAGGCAACCACCTTTTTCATAACAAACAAAAGTATGCATAAAACTTGGTTCTACAAAACTTGATCATGCATCATTACATTCAATACACTGTTTCACTTATTGCAACTTAATTTATGCTGCTGAAATTGCACTCTCAACAACACATCCCCTCTACTCTACACTTTCTCTCTCTCTTACTCTGCACTATCTTCCCTATAGCATATTTAGTTGTACATCTCTCTACTCAGCACCATGTGCACTAGCCAACTTATTACACCACTCTACCTATCTCTACAACATACAAGGAAAGATGTAACTCTATTCAGTACTACATACAACTACAAGTCGTTCTCTCTATTCATGCACATGTACTACAACTTTAGGCTCATCTCCTCTACCAGCAGCTACTCCACACTCACTCTAGTCATCCAACCTTTTGACAATATCTAATTGTCATTTGTCTCCACTAACTTTCTATCATTGCCTTGAGATTCTCCCAACTGTCTAGATCATCTCTAGCTTATGGTTAGGGTTTTCTTCACATATTGACTTCACCAACAAGCTACATGTTCACCTCGAGCCATACGCTACTATCTAGCTCCTAATTAAGAAATTTGATAGGGTTAAAAATATATCGACATATCTTGCATCGAACCACCCAATATTTAATTTGGTTATAAAGAGTTTTCCCAAATTATCTCTCTATCAAACCCTAGAACCTGATATGCATTAAATACATTCTTTTGTTGATTCAATTTGATTTTGATCTTGATTATCTCTACAATTTTTGTCGCCATTTTGAAGATCAAATCTTCATTTACTTTGGTCACTTGTGCAGCTTGACTGATTAATTCATTCTCTAGTGTTTATTAGCAATTGTAACCCCTATTCACATGGACCACACCATTATAGATCTTCAAGTTTGAATACTAGTTTTTGATCTTCTCATTTTGTGCCATGATATTGTACTTTCCATTCATTGCCACAACTTTAAATCATGACCATCTAATAAGTATTCATTCATATCTCCTCCATTGATCTATCATATCACTTTGTTGAAGAGACACATACCACAATCCTACCAATGTCCATTGTTCTCTCTGGTAATAACTTCCTTTGAGTGCATGAGCCCACATGCCATCTATCTTCCATGTCATCGCCACCTAATTTGCAACAATGATGTGAATTTACACACTGAGCAATTTTTTCTTCACTACGTGTCAACCTTCATCACAATCGGGTCCCACCAGCTTCTTGCCTTATCACTCCATTAGAGGAACATCTTCAAGGTCCTCCTGATACACCAATGTCACTCCCATGAGATAGCCATCAAGATATCAGAGAGACATCAACTCCACTCTCACTGATATGGTGTTGTCATGCCGATACCATTCACTGCTATAGACAAGTGGTCCCCATTCCATCATGTCACCACATGTCACCATCCACTATCACTTTCTACCGCATGTCATTCTATCATTCACTTTATGATAGTGCCATCAATGCACTTCATCCTCATCTTAATAGGTCTCACTACCACATCCAGCTTACTGGGTCCCACATTCAGCATCTAATCTCCCATCACCCTATCATTGGGACTAGCTCCATAGTCCTTGCAATATGCAAATGTCTCACCAATGAAAAGGTCATCGAGTTTTTGGGGAGACATCTAAACAAGTCCCGCCAATGACCTTCAATCACACTGATGAAGACCATTGATTACATCATGTATCTAGTTCATCGCCATGTGTCTTTGTTCTATTCATCTTCCATGTACACATCACCCTTACCTTACCAGGCCTACCATCGACATTACATTCTTCCATTGCCATATCAGAGGGAAAAGCTTCATAGTCCTAGTGATATCACTTTGTCCACCCAATTAAGGTTATCATCATTGCATCAGAGGGACTACCTTAAGATTCCTATCAATGATGAAATGTCACTCCAATTAAAATAACACCAAGCATGCCATTCCAATGTGGGGTCCATATACTATCATCTCATACCTTAATTGGGTCCCACCAAGTAATCTCCATGTATCACTATGTCAGAGGGACATCCAAATGACTTCCACTAGAACCATTCAGTCACACTTTTAACACTTCCACACTTTACTCTTCTTTGCTGAGTGGTAAGTTAGACATGTTACTAAAACACCACTAGCCTTAAAGCATGATCTTGATAAGTTCATCAAACTAGACAAAACACCACCAACGCTATAGGGTGGGGAGTTAATGAAACATAGAAAAACACTACTCAAGTTAGACCACATGCCAAAAACACTTCCAAAGCTATACTTAGTCAAAAACCTTGAAGCGGTAAGTTGTACAAACTTAGAAAAATATTTGCCAAGATATGACTTAGCCGAATTTTTCTTTTTTGTTGGTGCTCAACAAAATATTGAGGGGACCAAAGAAATTGTCCCACCAAAGCACAAATGTCTCACCAGTGAGACATGTAGACACCACCAACCTAGGAAACAGGGCTGGTCACTTCACATAATGAATGACATAAGTTGTTACTTATGTGACCTACAACTTGTAACACTAAGTCACCAATGAAATAGAACTTTCTTGAATGTTGTGATTGAAATTTCTACACATGTAGGGTTTAACTAATAAAGCCTAGATTGGGAGAATGAAAAAATGAATGTTGACATCTCCATTGACATTAGGACCTACAAAATACCTTTCTAGAAAACTCTCGAGAAATCTAGATTGAATCTAGCATTACTTTTCACATACAAACATCTGGAAATCATCATCACTGTAATTCTTCTCACACCCACACAATTCTAGAACCAGATCCATTGCTTTCACATTCATCCTTTTAGCTTCATATCATTTAGGCACACTGCTGATCTATCATCATGCCAACATCTCCCTTGCATGATCAATTCAACACTCTTTCAAAATCAATGACACTTTCCATTAATGCCATCATGTTCACTTGCATGAGAAACTCCATTTCATTCTAGATCCTCTTCCATCATGCCAACACTTTTCCTTGCATTATTTCCCCTTTTGACATCAATGAAAACTATATTCCAACAAATCTTTTGGAAAAAAATGGAGTAGATAAGACTAAGATTCAACTAGATAATTTATCTGTCTGTGGTTTTGATAATGTGGGTAAGCAACAACTTGGTGTGATAACATTACCTATGAAAGTTAGAAATTTGTGTTGAAAAATCCAATCCATTTGATGTCCTTTGAATTGTATAATATTCTCTTAGGTAGGACATGAATTCATGAAATTAATGCATTTCCTTCAATGCTACACGATATGCTAAAATACACTTAGAACAATAAGGTTTACATAGTAAAATATGACCCTAAATTTGATAAGTATTTACAAACTAAAACATGAACAAAGAATCCTCTTAGCACATTAACATCAACTACAAAAAGTGGAACATTTACAATTTGAGGATGAAGATGAGTTTCTTTCAAAAGTGACAAAGTTTCTAGATGATTTTTGGAGTTAATTATATTTCACACCTACATCCATGGAGGAATACACAATTACACACAAATAAAAAAGAGAGAAAGAAGATACCATTGTATTAACACAATATATGGCTAAATAATCCAAACATATGATTACACAACTTATATAAAATAGGAAGATACAAATTATACATCCACTTATGATGAGAATAATCATGAACAACCGCCTTCCTCAAAAAAAATGGAAAAACTTTATGGAAGAGGTTACGAACTTTTGAAACAATTGGGCTACAATGGAAAAAGATGTTGAGTAATAGAACAAGGAATTCATGTTCCTATAGAGCCTAATATGCAAGGAACAAAAAGATCTCTTGGCTATTTCTACCAAAGATAGTAAAAACTTTGAAAAACCTTTCACTGAAAATCAATACCATTCATTTCTTCTCCTTGTCATGTGGTAGTTGTAGTATCACATAATTATCATTACCATTCATGAAGGTATAAAAATTTCCCTTATGTAATCATATTTCATTTTGCAAGGATCATCATATTATCATCCATTTTGGCTCACCTTTATCCTTACACTTGGGGGGAAATGGGTTAGGTAGCCTTATTCTAGGTGTATTCCTTCTTGGGTGTAGTGTCAAAAAATATTCTCCCTTCTTAGAGATAGTACAATTTCACACTATGCTTGGACCTATTTTAGTACCCCTTCATTCATGTCCTTTAAATAATCATTAATAGGGCCCTATGACTCTTTATTACATATCCCAAGGATTATTTCAACCTAAATCCTGAAAAATTCAATAAATGCATTTAATATTCTAAACCTCTAACATTCTATCACCCCAAAAACTTAGGTTGGGACTAATATGCCACCCTAGGCATACTAGGCCCCCTAGGTGGGACCTATACACCACCCTTGGCGTATTAGTCTAGTTTGGGGCCTTTTTAGGGTTTTGAGTAGGAAATCAAGGTCTTTAATTCAAATTTTGTAAATATTGACATTTGGGATCTAGTAAATAGTAAATTAGATAGGATGCCTATAAAAATAAGGTTTCAAATATTTATTTCACCTAGAAATATTTATTTCAAACCTAGATCTTTCAAGTATCCAAGTATCCTAGCAATTTTATGAGATCAAGAGCATTCAAGATCAAGTTATCAAGAATTTTGAGCAATATGGAATATTAAAGAATCATTTCAAATTCTTCATGCATCATGTGTGTTTGTGAGATAACATTTGTGATGTAGGTTTCATGATTCAAGAAAGTGTTCAAGATAAATCTTCAAGAATTCAATGAAGAGTCAAGATCCACATTCACTCTAGCCATTTCATACAATTTTCCAATCTTCATTTCAATGGTTTGAAGAGTTGCAACATTGCATTTTTCATTAATAATTCCTTCATGTTATTTCATTTAATTTCAAGGTTTAATTACGAAAATGGGGTTTGACCAAGGCAAACCCCCATCCTCTAAGAAAACAACATTTTCTCTCTCTTGTGATGTGTGTTTTGTAGATTTAGGTGAACTTGACTCATTCACCAAACCTAGCAATGTAGTCCTTGATATAATAGCCTTTTGACAACATTCAAAAATGTCAGATCTGAATTTGGAGGACTCAAAAAGATACTTAAAAAAACCTATAGGTGGACTAAATCGCCCAACCTTGCGTATTAGTCTCATGATAGTATTTTATCACCATTTTTGGAGATCTTGATTATAACCCTATAGGAGGAATCATACACCTAACCTAGCGTATTAGTCTTGGTGCAACCCTAAACAATAGTTTTTAGAGTATGCAAACCTTATTTTGACATCTTCTTTCCTCTAAGTAATTTTTTGTTATCATTCATTTTATTAGTTGATTTCATGCTTTTAAGTTTCTAGGGTTCATAGAAAATTTTCATAAGTTTTTCCTTTTCTCCATTTGAAGCTTTATTTAATGGTGAATCCCCATCCAATTATCCAAGTAATCCACTATCCATTCCTCAATCAAGTCACTTGGTTGAGAGATCTAGTTTCCTAATGAATTGAAGTGTGAAATAGGTCCAATTCCATATCCCAAAAGGTGGAACCCCTATTTCCCTTTTGTTCATTTTAGTGAAATTGACATTTGGACACTTGAATTTTTTATTTGGAGACCATTTTAGCCCTAGATCTAGTTTTCATTAGCTTTGCATTATAATTGCATTAGTTGAATTGTATTTAGGGATCCTAAATCTTGCATTAGTTAAAAATGCATAATAGGTTGCATTTTGCATGTTGCACTATTCAATTTCATTGGAAATCTATAATTACAAACAATCAATTGAAAATACAACCTAGACACATTGAAATTAACTTATTATTTGTTGATTCAGCCTTAAAATCCCTAATTTGGAATCATACACCCACCTTGGAATATTAGCCCCTAATTAGGTCTAGATCTGCATTTTGGTCGATCACTTTGTGAAAAAGTGGGACACTTTGCAAAAAAAGTGGGACACTTTGCAAAAAATTGGGACACTATAAAAAATTGGGACTAATATGCCCATATGTGTGAATGAGTCCTTGGAGGCCTACAAAAACCAACTTTTCTTTGCTTTCTCATAATTTTTTGTACTTCCTAGGCATTCTGGTAACCAATAGTATCAGTCTAGAAAGTCTTAGGAACTTCTATTTTATGCATCTAGGTCAAAATAATCCATTTAGTGTAGTATTTTTTGAATCATTCCAAAATCATTAGATTTGAAATTTTTTACGTTTATGAAACTTTGCATAATATGGATAAAAATACTTTTCACTTTTGCATACACAATGTTTACATTCATGAAGCTTTGCATAAGTTTGATAGAAGTGCTTTTCATTTTTTGATACACATTATTTGCATTTTTGAAGTTTTGCATGTACATTAGATAAAATTACTTTTCATCTTTGAATATACATTGTTTACATTCTTGTAGTATTTCATAAGATGGTTAGAAGTACTTTTTATTTTTGCTCAAACATTAATGTTAGTATCATATCTTTCTAAGCATGCCAAGAAAAAAGTTCATCTCTCCCCCTTATTTAGTGAGAGAGAATATAATGGTGGATAATCATGACAATCAAATTTTTTCTTCTCCTAATATCTCTCCTATTTGTGATGAACATATTTTGGTGTTAGAGTATCCAATCATTGAGTTCCATGAGAATCCTATTTGTTTCTCTTCCCCTACTAAGGAAAGCATCATTGATCAAGAGGATACCATCATTGATAAGCAAGATAATTCAACCATAGATGGATCCCCTACATGTGATGAAGTTATTTTATAGGAACCAACCTTTGAATGTCATGAGCTTCTAGTTCGTCGCTCTCCTAAAGACTCCCCTACTAGGGAAGATATTATGATACAATAAAATGAAAACATTGACAATAGTGATATGGTTTCGTTATATGAAGATGATGAAGTGGCATTAGTCTCTCCTTCACTAAGAGATCATGAAAATAAGGATAAGTATTATGAGGTTATATGAAAACTAGATATCCCTTGAAGTACTCTTTTGATCCTAAAATTATCATTTATCCACCCTCACAAACACCACAAGTTCAAACTAAACATGTGCTTATCCTAGAACCACCTAAAAGGAAACTTGACAATGATAAAATTTTGCAACAACTGAGTTACAATACCATTGCTCATACATATAACACTAGGAACAATTTTCAACCAAGAAAAACAAATCCAACATCCTTCCCATTGCCTCAATCTATCTTGCTTAGTGCTACTTGTTTCCCTTTACAAAGTGGAAAGTATTATGATCTTTTTGAACAAATTAAGAATACTCCTGGTAAGATATCCTTATGGGACCTTATTCAAGCCTCATGTAGTTATCATAGCATGCTTCAAAGTGATTTACAACAAGTTCCTACCACTCCTAATGTGCAATCAAATGATGTGATAGCCCAAATTCAAGCTATAACTCTGGTCAACTTAGACATTACTTTCCATCAAGATGAGTTACCTTTGCTAGAAGTGCAAAAACAAAATGAAGCTTTCATGATAATAGCTATCTTCAATAGCATAGGGATAAAGTTAACCCTTGTTGATAATGTCTTAGCTCTTAATGTCTATAGTGTAACCCTTTTAGGTAAGCTTTGCATGGATAAATCAAGAACTTAACATGATTCCTTATCGATTTGAGGATTTAAAATGTAGGAAAACAACTACTTGGTGTGATAAATTTTCCTATTATAGTTGGAAAGGCCACATTACAAACCTCTATCTATGTTATTCCTCATGATGTTTCATACAATCTTCTTTTAGGTAGAGCATGGATTCATGTGATGAATGGGGTGCCTTCTACCCTTCAACATAAAAAGAAGTACGTCTACAACAACAAAGTGTATACAATCAAATCTAACCTTGAATCATAAAATTGTTTAAACATTGAGAAAGGCAAGGAAAATCATTTAAAATCATTGAAAACAACTATACAAGTGGAACTATTGCAAGATAAATACAAACAAAAGCATATTGAAGAAGTCAAAAATTTATTGGAAGATGATTGGGATTCCTTAGACTTCACACCTACATTCATGGGTGAATACAGGAACATAAAAAAAAGTCTAAAAAGAAAAAAGAACCATTGGTAATGTCAACACAAAATTCAAAAAAACCTTCAAAAGCATCCACCTCAACCACTTTAGAAGGAGAATAAAATTACACAACAAAATTTGATGAAGTTGATTATGAGCAACCACTAAATTTGAAAGAAATGTAAAAGATTTATGGAAGAGGTTATGAACTTATGACATAACTTGGTTATAGCATAAAAGGATGTGATGCTAAATAAAAAGGTATTTGTATCTTTATAGAGCCTAACACACAAGGAATGACTAATGGTCTTGGTTATTTCCCTTCAAAAGAAACAAAATCAGCAAAAAGATCTTCACTTAATATCAACACTCTTATAAAAGATTACTCCAAGAAAACTCTAACTTTGGTGCATCCTAAACTAATAGATACTACATGTGGAACTATCTCATTAGATATGCATCAAGTTGATACATTTTTTACTCATTAGAATCAATAAAATTAGTTATTGCTCCTTTCCATGTAATAGTTGTATAATTATAGCACACTCACTATTGCATGTTTAAAATTCATTGTAAATTATTTTCTTGTTGCAAGGAGTAGCATATCATCACCCATCTCAGCTTATCCTTGTCTTGAACTAAGTGGGGACAAGGGGTTAGGTAGCCTTGTTCTTGTATGACACTTTTCATTGTCTCTTTTGGGTAGTTCACCACCTTCCATGTATATATCGGAAAAATCTTGGGATTTGGACAACATGCCTTAAGTTGGATCACATGTGACGTACTTTTCTTTCTATGTTTAGCATTACATTTTAGGGGAAACCCTTTATTCATTATATAGTTTAATTTGGTATAGGGATTTCTGAATAAGTTTTCATATCTTCTACTTTAAAGCAATTTCTCACAGTATGGTGTTTAGAAATTTCTTTAAAGTGGGGGCACATTGGCGTTATTCTTTTGGATTTCAATTACAACTCATGTTTTATTCTGTGTTCTTCTTACTTCATGTGATGCATCTTTCTCTTTGTGGTGACATTGGACATGATGTCCTTCAAGAGTGTTATTTCTCTTAGCATATTATATTCCTCTTAGTGGAAATTCCAAGCGAAGGGAATTCTTTAAGTTGTGAATCTTCTATTCTTCGATTGGTCCTATCTTGGAGATATTAGGAACGATGTTCCCTAGGTTGATACCTTACATTAACTAAAAAAAAACCCTTTGAACTTACCTTACACTATTTCACATTTACAATAATCGTTACATGGTCACCTTGCATAACACACTTTTCTTTCCTGTGGGGCCATCCTGTTTGTTCATAGGTGTTAGCATATAAATTTTTTCTTGCCTCATGAATCTTGTTGTTTATGTTGTGTTGCAAATTATCAAATTTATCGGGAGGTATACCTTTTGTATGGTTATTATGTATAGTATTCATCCATAGGCATGAATTTACCATAGCCACTTGCTTCTTTGTGTGGGCACTTACAAACCATGTGTGTGTGTCTCACCTCTCTGGGGCTCACCTAGTGGATACTAGATTCCACTAGCCTGTGTGAGTGCATTTTTTGCATAGTGGACATTGTGTTCCACTTGTAAATATTTTTTTGGACAAACAACTTATACCTAGTCCACATCATGTTGGATAGACTGTCAAGGCTTGATCCACCCCCTTTCTTTCCTTTTTCTTTCTTCTTTATGTCTTTT
Organism: Sequoia sempervirens; assembly: GCA_007258455.2. Lineage (NCBI taxonomy): Eukaryota > Viridiplantae > Streptophyta > Pinopsida > Cupressales > Cupressaceae > Sequoia > Sequoia sempervirens. The sequence continues at coordinate 182,234,825 of VDFB02256132.1, read as the reverse complement.
ATAGTGTATTCTTGTGTCTTGTTGTTTCTTCATACATTATTCACATGTGTGTTTTCTTTTGTCCATGTTGGTTTTCCATTGGATCTTGATCCTAGGGACTTGATCATCCTTCTTGATCATTTTCATCCTACCTCACTATAATTTGTAAACTTGAACCCCTATTGATGTGTATTTCTATACTTTTGTCTGAGTTTGATGTAAGGTCATCCTCTCACTAAAGTGGGAGCTAAATGTAGTGTCAAAAGTTGTACTCATTTCTTGGAGATAGTACAATTTCACACTCTACTTGGACCTATTTTAATACCCTTGCATTCATGTCCTTAAAATAATCAATAATAGGCCCCTAAGACCCTTTACGATATATCCCAAGGCTTATTTCAACTAAAATTGTGACAAATTCAACAAATACATTTAATATTCTAAACACCTGAAATTCTCTCACCCCAAAATATTAGGGTGGGAATAATATGCCACCCTAGGAATATTAGTCCCCCTAGGTGGGACCTATATGACACCCTTTGTGTATTAGAGTCCTGTTTGGGGCCTTTTTACAGTTTTGAGTGGGAATTCAAGGTTTTTAATTCAAATTTTGTAAATGTTAGCATTTGGGATCTAATAAATGGTATATTAGATAGGACATGTATAAAAAATAAGTTTTTTGTTGGATATTGTGTTGTGTTACTGGTATGTGGATGTCATTGATATCAACAATATTACCATTGTTGCATTAGAAGTTGTATATGTCGATGATATTGATAAAATTGTAATAAGAAGTGCTACAGTTTTTCCGTTACTTTAGATTGTGTTCCTGAATGAAGATCATGTGATTCCAATAAGTTAAGTTGCTATGAATGCTTCTCTAATGTCTCATTATTCTTATGGATGTTTCTCGTTTGTGCTCTATCTGTGTTGCACATCTGCATTGATTGGTGTGCTCGTGATATGAGATTTTCTCTTGTGTGTTCATGTTTTTCATGTTCTTGGCTGACAAGGTGTTGAAGCATGTTGTGGATCTTCGAAGAGTAATTAATTGAAGTTGTTCATGTTTGAGGATTTTATTTTCGGTCTTCACTATGTTTTGGCTGACCTTGGTTGATTCGCATGAATAATTTTTATTGATTTGGGCCAACTATTTATATTCATTTTATTATTTCTTGGAGATAACTTATAGCGATGTAATTTCTTGTTGCAAATATATAAGAGTGGTTGTTTTATCATTTGAAGGAGTGTGTATGTGAAGGGTAAGAATATTGTGTGTGAATAAAGTTAATATCATTCGAAGGTAGAGCAAAGAGAAGAAGAGTGAATAAGAGTGAAGAAGAGTGAAGAAGATTGAAGAAGTGTTCATGTGCTTAACCAAAACTATAACCAGGCATTATCAGATGCTACTTTTCTCAATTCAAAGTCTAATGGATTTAATTAGAAGCTTTTTGTAAGATAGTGTGTCTTCCTTTGGGTAGTAAGTCTATTTTTTATTTGAGGAGTGAGCTCTCGGCAGTGTGCCTAAATGCATGTGCATTCCCCTTTCATAATTCCTTATACTTTTAATAGGGTATAATCTTGTGGATTGATCTCCACCGTGGTTTTTCCCCTAACAGGGTTTTCACATATAAATCTTGGTGTTATGTGTGATTCTAATGTGTTGTTCATTTATGCTTTCATGATTAATGATTAGATGTGAGAATAAGGTTAATAAGTTGAATAAGTTTGAAATTCAGTGACAACTGATTTACCCCCCTCTTAGTTTCCTTCCTTTGAGTTGCCAATAATTGGTATCAGAGTTTATGGTTCCTTGGAAGAAGTTTAACAACTTGAGGTGATCCGGGATGGCAACTTATAAGAAGGAAAGTCCTATATTTGATGGAACAAATTATTCTTTATGTAAGACTAGAATGGAGTGCCATCTGAGATGCATTGGTGAACCCTACTGGAGCATTACAAAAAATATATATGTTATTCCATAGAATGGTCCTACTACTTCTGTTGAGATCAAGGATTCTAAGTATAATATTAGGGATAGGGAGGCATTGTTGAGTTCTTTGACTGATACTGAGATGAGAAATGTGATGGATTTGAAGACTACTTATGATATCTGGAAAAAGTTGGAAATCTTGTATGAAGGTGATGCTAATGTGAAGATTTCCAAGCTACAAAGTCTAAAAGGGAAATATGAAAAGTTGAAAATGGGTGATGATGAAAATGTTACTACTTTCATGCAAAGAGTGAATGAACTTGTGTGTGGTGTCAAATGTGTTGGTGGATAGATAGATGAATCAGAAATTGTTTCTAAAGTGCTTAGATCCTTGCCTAATTCTTACAAAGTCAAGGCTAGTGCTATTGAAGAACTCTGGATTGTATCAAATGTTACTAGAGATATGTTGATTGGTAAGCTTACTTATTTTGAGTTGAGTGAATTTGGTGATGAACCTCCTAAGGTTTAATCTGCATTCAAGGCCACTACTTTTAGAAGAGATAGATATAGATATCATCTTGGTGAAAATTCATCTAGAAAGACATTCAAGTATGAGGATCAAATGAGACAGTTTGATGAAGAAGAAAGAGAGCTTGAAGAACTTGAAGCATTGATTGTGAAAAGAGAAGCCAGAGGACAAGGTAAGTATAAAGGAAAATTTCCTATTAAGTTTCTCTTGCAACAAGATAGGTCATTTTGCATCAAGGTGTCCTAAGAGAGTTTCCAAGCCAAGATTTAACAAGCCTAAATTCCAAAAGAGGTGTTACTATGTTGTTGGTGAAGGTGTGACAGATGATGAATATGACAAAGGAAATGCAAGTGAAGATGAATTTTTGTTTATTTCTATCAAGGAAAATAATCCTATGTCTACTGAATCTACTAGTTGTACAAATGTGGAGAAAGACCTAGCTACTCGAGTTGAAGAGAAAGATGAATGGGTAATTGACAATGGTTGTTCTCATCATATGAAAGGAGATAAAAGTAATTTTGTGAATTTGGAAAAGTATGACAGTCGTGTTGTGAGATTTGGAGATAATACAAGTGGTGTGATCCATGGTAGAGGATGCATTTCTCTTTATGGTAAGCATAATACTAATGATGTCTTGTATGTTGAAGGTTTGAAGCATAATATTTTAAGTGTTGGACAAATGGTTGATAAGGGATACAATCTTTAGTTCATGGATGGTAAGTGCAAAATATTGGGAAATTTTGGAAATGTGATTGCATCAGGTACAAAAAAAAAAGGTGATATTTTCCACCTGAATGTTTCTAGTAAAAGTTGCTTGATTGCTCAAAGTGATGAAATCTAGTTGTGGCATAGGAGAATGTGTCATGTTAACTTTGATAATATTGTCAACATAAGTTCCACTAAGGCTGTGAGAGATCTTCCTAAGCTAACGAAACCTACTAATGCCATATGCAAAGAATGTTAGTTAGGAAAGCAAACAAGAATTTCATTTCAAAGTAAATAACAAAATTCAAATGGATTGTTGGATCTTGTGTATACTAATTTGTGTGGTCCTAATAGAACTAGAAGTTTACAAGGATACAGGTACTTCATGTTGCTTATTGATGACTATTCAAGGATGATGTGGGATACTTTCTTAAGGGAGAAATATGAAGCTCTGGAAAAGTTCATGATTTTTAAGGCTATGGTTGAGACAAAGATAGGCTTGAAGATTAAATGTCTGAGATCAGATAGAGGTGGTAAATACACTTCTGGTGAGTTTAATTCTTTTTGTTAAGAGAATGGAATAAAGAGACAGTTATCTGCACCATAGACCCCTCACCAAAATGGAGTTGTGGAAAGAAAGAACAAAAAAGTTCTAGATGCTGCTAGAACCATGATGTTGGAAGGAAATGTACCTCATATCTACTAGAGAAAAGCTATGAGTACTATTGTGTACACATTTAGCTAGGTACAAATAAAAGGTGATACTGGTAAGAATCCTTTTGAGCTATGGACTTGTCAAAAACCTACTGTTATATATTTCAAGATATTTGGAAGAAAGTTTTATATCAAAAGAGATAAAGATATAGGAAAGTTTGATTCCAGGAGTGATGAAGGAATCTTTCTAGGTTATGCTACTAAAAGAAAGGCCTACCGGTATTACAATAAGAGATTGAAGAAAAGTGTTGAAAGTGCAAATGTTAAGGTTGATGAAGAATTTGGTAAACTATCCAGAACCTATGGATATGATTCTGATGATGAGTACAAACAAAGGTCAGACTTCAAGTCAAGTCCAAATCATTCTATTGAATCAAGAAGGTCGAGAGAAAGGAGAAACTAGTGGAGGAATAGAAGAGAGATCAGAAGAGCTTGAAGTTGAAGAAAATTCTAAGAAGACTCTAAGGTATGTAAGGTTGAATCATTCAAAAGATCAAATTATTGACCTAATAAGAACAAAGGTGTCCAGACTAGGAGAAATATTGCAGAAGAATATTGTTTGATTTCAAAGACTGAGCCTAACAATGTGAATGAAGCATGCAAATATGAACATTGGGTTGAAGCAATGAAAGAGGAACTACAATAAATTGAAAATAATGATACATGGATTCTTGTTCTCAGACCTAAGGATAAGAATGTAATTGGAACTAAATGGGTCTTTAGAAACAAACTGAATGAACAAGGTGAAGTGGTTAGAAACAAAGCAAGACTAGTATGTAAGGGATATTCCTAGATGAACGGTATTGATTTTGAAGAAACATTTTCCCTTGTTGCTAGAATTAAAGTTGTGGGATTGTTTCTTGCTTATGTTGCTTACAAAGACTACAAAGTTTATCAAATGGATGTCAAGACTACTTTTCTAAATGAAAAATTGGAAGAAGTGTATGTTGAAGAACTTGATGGATTCTAGTTGATTGATTAGGGAGATATGGTTTTCCGATTGAAGAAAGCATTGTATGGAATCAAACAAGCCCCTAGAGAATGGTATGCCAGATTGGATAAGTACTTGGTGAAGCTTGAATTTAACAAAGGTACTGTTGATAGTAATATGTATTTCAAGAATGATGATAAAGATTTGATTGTGGAAGTTTTTGTTGATGATATCATATTTGGATGAGATGATAGCTTGTGTATGAATTTTTCTAATGAGATGCAGAATGAGTCTGAGATGTGAATGATTAGAGAAATGGAATTCTTCTTGGGATTGCAAGTTACTCAGTTAGATAAAGGGATCTTTATATCTCAATCCAAGTATGTGAAAGAATTGTTGAAGATATTTGGTATGGAAGATTCAAAGCCAGTTGGTACACCTATGGTGATTGGATGGAAGTTGACAACTAATGATGATTCTCTAAAGGAAAATCAGACTAGATATAGATCAATGATTGGTAGATTGATTTATTTGACTCAAACTAGGCTTGATATCATGAATGTTGTATGTATTGTTGCTACATTTCAAGCTGATCCTAAAGAATATCATGTGATTTTTGTGAAGATTATTTTTAGATACTTGAAGGGTACATTTGATTTTGGTTTATGATATCCTAAAGATGATGGTCTTACTTTGAGTGTCTTTACTGATGCTGATTGGAGAGGAGATGTGAATGATAGGAAAAGTACTAGTGGTGGAGCATTTTTCTTGGGAAAGAAGCTGATTTCATGGTTAAGAAAAAAGAATAATGCTATTTCTTTATCTACTGCAAAGGCAAAATACATTGTTGTTGCTAATAATTGTACTCAAGTACTATGGATGAAACAAATGTTGAAGGATATCTTATTTGTGCATGATGAGCCTATTTCTATATTATGTGATAACTCAAGTACTATTGACATTTCTAAGAATCTAGTGTTTCATTCCAAGACCAAGCATATATCTATCAAGTTTCACTTTTTGAGAGAGAAAGGAAGTGAAAAGGAGGTCAGATTGGAGTATGTGCCTACTAAGGAGTAGATTACAGACATATTTACCAAGTTGTTTCATAAGGATACTTTTGAGTATCTCAGAGGGAAGTTAGGGGTGATTATCCCTCCTAATCAAAACTAAGGATGCATTGATTTGCATCAATATGTGCATTTCATGATCATCATATTTTGATCTAGATTAATGTTGTGGTGTCTGCTACTCAGGGGGAGTAGTCAGATGTTCAGAATTTTAGGTGTTCAGATATGTGGTTCAGAGCTTGCATAGAAGGAATATTTTTCATTAATTTAAAAGGGGGAGAAGAGCAATGTGAAAAATCCTTGTGGGGAGAAAATTTGAGGAAAGAAGAGTCAGAACCTAAGGGGGAGTAAGCATAGTTGTGTTGATGGAATTTTTCACATCATGTGTTTCCATCAATTCCAAGGGCAAGATTGTTGGATGTTGTGTTGGGTTGCTGATATGTGGTTGTCATTGATGTCAACATTATTAGCATTGTTGTATTAGAAGTTGTATATGTTAAGGATATTGATAAAATTGTAATAAAAAGTGCTACAGGTTGTTAGTTGTGAAGTGAATTTCTTTCTATTGGTGTGATCAGTACATTGATGTTCAGAGGTTGTGGACTAAAGGGTTTATTTTTTAGTATATAATGTTTATCCACATCATGTTTTAGAGATCTACGTGAAGATTTGATTGAGTTATGAAGATTTGTATTCTGACAGTTTTTCTGTTGCTTCAGTTTGTGTTCTTGAATGAAGATCATGTGATTCTAGTAAGTTCAGTTGTTGTGGATGCTTCTTTAATGTTTCATGATGCTTATGGATGTTTCTAGTTCATTCTTTATCTATGTTGCATGTCTGCATTGATCGTTGTGCTTGTGATCCAAGATTTTCTCTTGCGTGTTCATGTTTTTCATGTTCTTGGCCAACACGGTGTTGAAGCATGTTGTGGATCTTCAAAGAGTAATTAATTGAAGTGGTTCATGTTTGAGGATGTTATTTTCGATATTCACTATGTTGTGGCCAACCTTGGTTGATTCACATGAATAATCTTTATTGATTTCAGTCAACCGTTTATATTCATTTTTGGGTATGTGCAGGATCATCATGGAAAAAATAGGCCCTTAAGCGGCAAAAAATTCAAAAAAATCAGTGTTAGGCAACTTGACGTAAAAATTTGAATAAGTTATCTATATTATTTCAAAAATATGTAAAAATAGAATCTGTAGAAAATTTAATGTAGTTTCTAAACTACTAGGTTTATTTAAAATAAATAAAATCTATTTGGTGAAAATTTGAAATTTTAATTTACTTAAATTTCAGGGAAAAATAAGAAGTAGATGTTTGTCTGAGCACCCTAACCATAATAAAATGATAATATTTTTTATAAGATTTTATATATAAGTAGGGGACTGTTCAGATGTGATGCATATTTTTTTGTAATTTTTTTCCAAGTAAATAATTAATTATGATTTTTTTATTACAACTTTTTAAAAATATAAAAACTCGTATGTCTGACCACCTTAACTTGGTCAAAACTTCATGAAATTTAATTTTTTTTTTAATCCTATAGTATGTGAAGCATAGAATGTGGCCCATGTTTCAGATTGAAAAAATGTGATACCGTTTGAAAGTTATAGAAGTTTTTCAATCAGCCTATCGATCAGGACTTTAGTTGTAATTCTAATAGAAAATGAATAATAATTATTTATTAAATTCAAATTAAAGCATAATTTATATTGGTGGAAAGCTGAGAATCTCCTCTAAAAACCCTTTTCGTTTCATCAATTTTGGGTAAGAAAAAAGTTGTCATCCAAATGCCCTACAAATACCCATAATATTGCCACTTTTTGGCCCATCGTGATCCTGCACATACCCTTTATTATTTCTTTGGAGCCAACTTATAGCAATGTAATTTCTTGTTGCAGATATATAAGATCGATTGTTTTATCATTTGAAGGAGTGTGTGTTCGAAGTGTAAGATTCCTATGTGTGAATTAAGTTCAAATCATTCGAAGGAAGAGCAGAGAGAGAAGAAGAGTGAAGAAGAGTGAAGAAAAGTGAAGAAGTGTTTATGTGCTTAAACAAAACTATAACCAGGGACATGAGTAGATGCTACTTTTCTCAGTTCAAATTCTGATGGATTTAATCAGAACCTTTCTATATGATAGTGTGCCTTCCTTTGGGAAGTAAGCCTATTTTGTATTTGAGCAGTGAGCTCTAGGAAGTGTGCATGAATGCATGTCATGCATTCCCCATTCATAATTCCTTATACTTTTAACAGGGTATAATCTTGTGGACTGATCTCCACCATGGTTTTTACCCTAACAGGGTTTCCACATAAAAATATTGGTGTTATGTGTGATTCTAATGCTTTGTTCATTTATGCTTTCATGATTAATGATCATATTTTAGAATAAGGTTAATAAGTTGAATAAGATTGAAATTCGGTGACAACTAATTCACCTCCCCTCTCAATTGTCTACCTTTGAGTTGCCAATAGTTTCAAATCATTATTTCAAATAGCAATTTTTATCTAATACCTAGAGCTTTCAAGTATCCAATAATCCTAGCAAGTTTATGAGATCAAGAGCATTAAAGATAAATTTATCAAGCATTTGGAGTAATATTCAAGATTCAAGCATCAAGTCAAAGTATTCATGGATCATGTGTGTTTGGAAGCTAACATTTATGATGTAGGTTTCATGATTCAAGCAAGAATTCAAGATAAATCTTGAAGAATTCAATCAAGAGTCAAGATCCAAATTCATGCTAGCCATTTCACACAAGTTTGCAACCTTCTTTTCAAGGGTTCGGTGAGTTGCAACATTACATTTTCTCATTCATCACTCCATGTTATTTCATTTCATTTCAAGGTTTAATTACTAAAATGGGATTTGACCAAGGAAAACCCCCATCCTATAACAAAACAACATTTTTCTCTCTCTTGTGATGTGTATTTTGTAGATTTAGGTGAACTAGAATCATTTTCCTAACCAGGAAATATAGTCCTTGATATAGCCTGTCAACAACATTCAATAGTGTTAGATCTAGGTTCAAAGGACTCGAAAAGACACTCAGAAAAACTTATAGGTGGATGAAATTTCCCAACCTGGTGTATTAGTGTTGTCATAGTATTTTATCAGCATTTTGAAAATTTTGATCATTATATAGAAGATTCTAGACTCTACCTTGAAAACCCTAGAGGAATAATCATACTCCTAACCTGGCGTATTAGTCCTAGTGCAACCCTAAACAACATTTTTAGAGTTTGTAGACCTTTTTTGGACATCTTCTTGCCTCCAGGTACTTTTCCATTGTCATTCAGTTTATTAGTTGATTTCATGCTTTAAATTTCTAGGTTTTATAGCAAATTTTCATGAGTGTTTGCATTTATCCTTTTGAAGCTTTATTTAATGGTGAACCCCCATCCAATTATCCAAGGAATCCACTATACATTCCTCAATCGAGTCACTTGGTTTAGGTATCTAGTTTCCTAATGAATTGAAGTGTGAAATAGGTAGAATTCCATCTCCCAAAATGTGGAATCCCTATTTCCCTTTTGTTCATTGGGATCCCTCTATTTCTCCTTAAGATTTTAGTGTAGTAAGTACACTAATAGTTGAAGGGGGAATATGGTCCCCCACTTATTACTTGCATTGTCCCTTCATGTATTAAGGAAAGCTCATTTGATTGTTTTAAGTTTGTCTTTTGTGTTTTGAAATTGTTGTCATTGATGTCAAAAGTGGAAAAGATGAAAAAGAGAAGTGTCATAATGCAAAGGAATACAAGTGACATATTAGTGTTCAAAGTAGTTGTGGTTAGTTGAGAGTGTTCAGGTGTGTAATTTGTAATTCAACTTGATGATAGACAAATTCAATTTGAATTGTTTATGCTTATTCATTGTGGGTTTGCATAACAATTTTATATTCCTACGTTGACTTCCTGCTACAAGTTACCAACAACTTAAGTGACAACATAATCCCTTTGTAACATGTGGGTGACTGATCCCTCATATCTAGACTACCAATTGATGAGAATCAAGGATTGTATTGAGGTGGCATTATGTGTTTGGCATGACAATATGGTTTTGGAGAGTCAGTATCCTCTATCCCCTTGATATGGCGATAACATTCTTCATCGAGAAGAATTGTGAATTTCACCCTATCAAGGGCCTCCATTTAAAAAGCTAAAGTATCCATGTTTCCAATTTCACCAAATCCATCTACTTATGGGAAAATGTCACTTTTCTACCCACTTCCCCTTTCACTCTGATGGGTGTTCCCCCTCTACAATCCCCATATGGTATCCCACAATTTTCTATGATAATGCTCCCCTTCACCTCTCTACAATCCCATACAACTAAAATTTCTCCTTTCACCACCCTATTCAATCTCCCTCCAAGTGCTTCTATTGTTGCACATAGAATCAACACCCCATAGAGTCTAGTGCAAGAGCACCATTAAATGAGTTTTTCCCATTTAAGGTTCTGAGATCTAGACTTTAGAAACTAGGATTTTTTGTATTAGAATAAGATTTCTAAGACCATTTGAGGATGTAATAGGTCATTTATGATAATATTTAGTTGTCTAGGTGGTAGAGCTTTCAAGGAGTGCAAAAAAGTGCTAAGTTGTCAAATTGAAATAATGAAAGGTTGTAAAAGTGCACTAAAGAGGAAGACCAACTGTCATCTCATTCAAATATTAGTTTGGGAAGTTGAAACAATTTTTATTTGGTGGTAAATCTTTTAAATACCTTGTTTAACTTGAATGAGAGGTTGTTGAATCTATTTTGAAGATTGAAGATTGAATAAAAGTTTGATTTTTCTCTATTTTTATATGTTTCATGTTGTAACAGTAGTTTGTACAATCCGTACAATAGTCTATCGATTCAATTTTTTGTTGTCTTGTAGTGTATATTGTTTCTTCATTATTTTGAATCCATTTTGAAGGAACCACATTATGTTTTGAGCATTTAATCTCTATTTTCCTTAGAGCGGCGAGAAAATAGGGTATTTGATGTTTTGAAGTTTTAAACATGTATTGAACCCATTCCACCTTTCTGTTTCAATTGTTTCTTGGTGGAATGGGTATAATCCATTAGAGGAATGTATGAGAATGGTTTATTTGTGTATGGAGGTCTAGAAAAGAGATGGGTGTGAAGCCCTAGGTTTGAAACTTGAAGGTTTCCAAGTGAAATTGGGGTTTTGAGGAGCCAAATTGTGATTTTGAGCTAGGTAGCAAGATTTTATGTTGAATTAAGTTGGAGAAGACCATTTTAGAGTTTTTTGAGCAATTTTTAGCTTCTCGAGTGATTGGAAAATGCCATTTCCAATAAGGCCTAGGGTTTTTAGGCTTAAAAAGAAGGTTTTATGGTTTTGTTAGTAAATGATTGTATTTCTAAGATCTAATGGTGGAATCTAAAGTTTTGATAGGTATTAAGTGTTGCAACGAGGTTTCAAGAGTTTTGGACAAGTTTTGAAGATGGTGTCTTTGGAAAAGTGGGCTAATTTGAGCCCCAAAAGGCGTGGAAAACTTGATTTGAGTAGTTTGTTACAAAACAACCATTGGTGATTATTTGATAGCTTGTTAGGATTTGTAATGGGTCCCTAATGTGTGTTGAGTTGTGAATTGAAAGGGTGTGTGTGTGAAGATATACCCAATTTAGTAATTTTCCAATGCTACAAGGAAACATTGTGATTTGGTTGAGAAAGAGTGAAATGTAGAACTTGGTGATCTAATACTTGATTGGTTTTTGAAATTGTGATAAGTTGTGTTGCAGGACCTCCCCCTATTACATGAGAGTCCCTGAGGTTAATTCGATGTGACAAGGCTGGCCCGACAAGCCAGAAAATAGAAACTATAAATGAAAGTCATGGCACAACTAGCTACTAAGATTGCAGCTTTTTTCAGTGAAGATAGAAATTCCCTATTGATTGCTACCATGAAGCCACTAATATCCAAGCTAGAGGGAGAAATGGAGACGAAATATTTTGACATCAGAGCTATGGGCCTGGATTTAAGTGAAACTTGCTCGCGTGAGAAAGTGGTTCTGGCTAAGGCCACCCAAAAAGTCATCTATGTTGATTATGAGAAGCATGAAAAGAAATTAAAGAAGTGTGAGGAAGAGTTGGTAAATGTAAGAGACACAATGAGTAGACTGTAGCCAAAAATAAAAGGTAGAGAAGTGGAAATGGATTTCATAAGAAAAATACATGATCAATAGCGGGAAGCAACTACGTTTCTCAAGGAGGCCCAAAATGAGAAGAGTCAGCTTTATGCCAAGATAGAAATGTTAAGGGTTGAGCTTACTGTTGAATGTCATATGAATTCAGGATACCAATGTATCAATGAGAACATGTAGGAAGAATTTGATAGTTTCTGATCTTAGGCTTCTAACAATCTAAGAAAGGCTCAGGTAGAAACAGAGAGGGAAAAGAAAGAGAAGCAGAAGATCGAGTCTATTTTGTAAACTCACAATCAAGAGGTCAAAAAGTTGACCTCCAAACTAAAAAATTCCCTCCAGGAGAAGAACTAGATGGAGGAGAATATGAAGGCAAGGGAATATCAATTCCATCAAGAATTGCCTGTAGTGCAAGGATCCGGGATCCTCCTGATATTGAAAAGACTGATATCCATGCATTGGGAAAGGATCATAGTTGTAATTGCTGCTCTAAAGCCAATCTTTCAATTTCTAATGGATGCTTAGGAATTAGATGAGAAGGTTGGCTCGATGGATGACCAAATTTTAGAAATTTATGCTCCCTAGGCTATGGAATTGTAAAACCTGATTTCTAGATTATGCAAAATCATTGAAGAGGATTTAGGAGGTGCAAGAACTCTTGATTGGAGGGCCACCTTAAGGAAAGTAGGTGAATCTTCCTATTGTTACAAGGTCATGGTAAAAAGAAAAGAATGCCAGAAAGTGTTGAATAGAAAGGTCAATGAGATCATAAATGATTTCAATGTTCTATTTGATTTTGGATTACCCACCCTTTTCTCATTATATGGAGGATCGCTATTAATCGAGAAGACTACAAATGCAATTAGACACAAGGTCCATACTTCTACAATACTCCCAAGTATAAGCTTGTCACCCCCTATTGAAGAAATTGAGAAGGAGATCATTCCTGTTTCTCAGCTCTATTACCACATTAGGGTGGTTTCATCAAGGTGGGGAGGTGTTTCTTTAAAGGAAGTTTTTGATTTGGATCAAGCATATGGGATTCTCCACACTCTCATTCAGCCCACTAATTTGGTTTGGGAGGTTCAACATTCTTCCTTCCTTAAACTCCAAGAGTTACCAGAGCTCTAGGTTTGTGCCTCCATAATTGAAGGCCCCCTATGAGTCACCAAAACTGTAAAGAAATTTTTGTTTTTAATCTTTTGGTTTTTGGCTTTTACCATTTTTAGATGTGGGTGAAGACTACTCTGAAAGGCATGCAATGCACCATGTGGTGGTTTCTTGGCTTTTGTATAACACTTTCCTTTTGGGCAGAAACCGATACATGTGTCTACTTGGTGGGTATTTTATTCAAATCCATTCTCATAAATCTGAGATTTCCCTCCTGCTTGACACATCATCTATTCGTTTGTGTCTAGTTTATTTTTGTAGAATGATATCTTCGGGTGGAGTTTATCAGAATGCAGTGGGTGTATTGTCTTTAGCGTGGAACCTTCGAGTCAATGCCATCAATCTGTATGATTGATCGATCATATTTTTTGAGGCTATGTTAGAATTCAATTATTTTTCTGACTGCAATCTTTTCTAAATATCTAAAGCCATTAATAAAGCAATTGGGACATAATGAGAAAATATTACTGTGATCTAATCAAGATCTAAGATTGGATCATGGGCTATCGGGTGTAGGCACCTGGCAGTTTCTACTTTCAGAAGTAGATAGTTTTATAGAATACTGCTATTCTTTGGCATGTTGTATTTTAACTCAAACTATCATTGGATTGGCATCTGACCCTTGTTTTTTAATTCATTTAATATTGAAGTTTGATCTATCTAGAAGAAATATTTGAAACTGTGCATGTTATGGCCTTTGTAAAAAATATTCTTTATGTTTTCATTCATGTTAAAAACATTGTGTTGGGCTTATTTTGATAGTTCAGGTAGCTAGTTTCCATGTTGTAAGCTTCTATATTGAATGATAGCTTTTAGAAATCAGATTATGTCTTTTGAACTTTTCCATTTTCTATAAAATTCATTATTTTTGATATTATGCTATAAAGGGAGAAAGGGTTTCTATAATTTTCTAGATATTTTTGTTAAGTTGAAGAGTTTTCATATGTCTGATTGGACCTTAATGGGTGCTTCTCATGGGAAGATTTAAAAGAATGCACTATGCTTGTACTAAGCCTTTTTTGCTCATTCTCTTCCCAACAATGAATGGTTTGTGGTGTTATGTGTCTATTATATCATTCATAGGAAATAAGTTGAGGTTTGAAATGTTGTAAAATCTTTGGGGCATCACTACTTTCATGTTTTATTCACTTTTTTTTTCCCTTTCCCCCCAACACAAAGAAGAGCTATATTTCTATAAAAATCCTGGAGGTTATTCATTGAGGAGAAAATTGGTCCCCCACTCACTAAATTTCCCATAAGACTATCAGAGAGGCACAAGCTTTGATGATCAACATAAAGTATAAGAATGTAGAAAATATGCAAAACCTAACTATATGACCTAAATTATGAAAATGAAATGCAAAATAAAATATTGAAAAAGTACAGAGCTGCACCTAGAAACTAAAGAGGCTTTAATGAAGTCCTAGAATCCTAGAAATATTGATTTTAATGCATATTGGGAATCATACGCCATGTTGGGTGATTTAGTCCCTATTTAGTATTTTTGATAGAGGCTAGAATATGGAACTATTGAATTACGATTTGCCAAAAATGTTTGAATTTAGGTATACTAGGACTCATACGCCACAAGTGATGATTTAGTCCTAGTATCAAGGTTGCTCCAAAACTCTGATATCCTCTAATGACTTCCTATAACTTCCACCCTACCAAATCTCCAGGTCTAAATCATTGAATTTCAATTTGTAGGTGACTTTCTATGATCTTGCAAGTAAGGTAACAACTTTGACCAATTTGTAACTTGACAACTTTTCTCCAATATTTCTCTTCAATGGATCTTCAACCTAGATCTACAAATCATACATAAAAGAGAGGGATAAATGTTGTTTTTCTAGTGGATAGGTTTTTTTCTTGGTCAAACCCTGTTTTGGTAATCAAACCTTGAAATGAAATCAAATAGAATTGAGGAATGATGAATGAACAAATAGATAATGTCAAAACTCACCAAACCCTTGAATAAGATGCTACAAACATGTATGAAATGGCTAGCATGAATGTGGATCTTGACCCTTTCTTGAATGATATGAATCTAGACTTGAATACTTGCTTGAATCATAAAACAAACATGATGCATAGTAACTTTGACATGATTCTTGATACTTGAATAATGCTCCAAAATGCTTGATAATAACTCTTGAATTCTCTTGTAAACTCTTGTGTAAGTTCTCTTGATCACAAATTTTCTATAAGAATGTTTCATCAACTTGATAGGTTAAAAATGAGTGAAATAACCTTGTATTTATACTTATTTATGCCAAATTTATCAAAATTACAACACTACAAGATGACATTAGATCTAGGAGAATAAAATATTTCCAAGTATTTGAATTCAAATTATGTCTAAGCTAAGTGTGACTCATACACCATTTGGGGTGTATGAGTCCCATTATGCTAAGCATGAGACACATTTTTTAAGAAATGTTTAGTTTTATGTTAAATTTAGAACTAGGCCCCAAACCCTAAGTGGGACCCATACGCCCAAGGTGGTGTATGAGTCCAAAATCACAAAATTTGGGCCATATAATCTAAAATAATTAAATTTTGATTGGTTACTTGATCTATGTCAGGATTATCCTTAGAAATGTGCATTAATTAAGGCTTGTGAATGCAAAATAGGACCAATTAAAGAATAAAGAAGCTCAAGTTAATTAATAAAACCATATACTAGTGTGAAAGTGTAAGAAAACACTTTACAACATCCTAAATAAGTAACAATTAAGTCCATTTAGTTCACAATATCCCAAACAAGTGTGAAAATGTAGAGGGATACATTTTCCTACACTACATTTAACCCCCACTTTAGTGAGAGGAGGAACTTGCTTCAAGCTCACACTAAAGTAGAAAAGCTCACATCAAGAGGGGTTTAAATGTACAAATTCTAGTATGATAGGATGACAATGATCAAGAGGGCTGTGAAAGCTCCTAGGATCAAGATCCTATGGAAAACCAACATAGGAACAAAAGAACACAAATGAAAAATGATATAAGGAGAAATAAATGTTGAAATGTGCAAGACTATTGAGAGGGGGGGTGAATCAATTGTCACCAATCACATTCAAAAATATCAAACAATTACGAACTCCACATCCACTTTAATCTATTATTAAGTATGAACATGAAGTGAAAATAATAGAAACCAATATCAACACAAGAGAGACCGGATTTACGTGGTAAACCCAATAAGGGAAAAACCACAGTGAGGATTAACTCACAATATAGAGTAATTTTAAAATTGTTGACAAAGAGGCTCATTGCCAAAGGGCTCACTACCCATAGATAGGACTCACTATCCTAAATGGAGGCTCACTGCCTACAAATACAAAAAGATAGAAAGAAGAATGTGACACTAAGAACACTTTTCAATGCAACAAAAGATCCATCAGAACAATTGCTACACATCATTAGCCTTGATCAGAGAATTGTAGACACCATCAACTCACTACTTTTAGAAGTCTAAAAAATTAAAGTTCTCACTACCTCAATTCGCTTTCATACTATCTTCACATCTATCTTTCTTCTCACACTTGTGGCATATATTCCTTAACATCTTGTCTTATATTTATACCATCTTAAACCTTAGAAACATTCTCAAAGGTCGGCTACACATGCTTCAATTTACAAATTCAAATTAGGTTGGTAAGTCAACATTCTCACAGTGGAAAAGAATGAGCATAGAAAAAACCAACACTTAACTAAGATCCAAAAAAACATCTCAGATCAATCACATGCTTCCTTAATTGATTCTTATCCTTCATATGACATGCAAACACTAGGTCGGCCAAACCTAATGAAAAAACCAATGAACTTTGAACTACACACTTTCACAACAAGAAGATAACATGCAAACCGCATAACATGCTTCACCATACACTGAAAAAAATCTTAGATTCTTTCATATTCATCTGCATCAACTTCTACAATCTTCATACACAAAACACTTTCCATCAATCCATGTAGACTGTATAGACACACAGTAACTCTGAAACTAGACTTCCAGAGCACCAAACCACAAACACCTTTGATAGAACACAAATAACATCATTAAAATCCTTCTTCTAGATCTACAAGACCTAAAACAAACTAGTAGAGGATAATGAAGTAGATACATTTCTTCCATTTCATACAAAAACAACTCTGCCAAACCAATTCACACATCGGTGAACACAACTTTCACTCTTCATCAAACAAGAAGCTATAATCTAGGATATATCACCCAAGGATGCCCATAGACATCACTTCATATCTGCACAAGCATAGGATTAACACAAAATAAATGCAAAGCACATACTGGAGCACATTATGAATACACACATATCAGCACTTGGTAACTCATCATATTAGCACACCTAGAACATCATAAAGATAGCTCCATGTACTCACAACATCTCAATAGTATCTCAACTATACATGCACCACCTACAATCACTTGTTTCCTTTCTTTGCAATAACCTATACTGTGTTGACATCAATGAAAACATTAATGACAACACCACCAAACTCATTCATACTTGAAACAATCTCCCCCATTTTTCAATGATGGAAAAAGCAAACTCTCTCTCCCCCTTTCACGTCAATGGCAAAGAAAAAAATATTTTACATAATTTTGATCAATCCCCCTTAGGAGTGGACCCACACATCTTAAACTATAAATACCCTTTGCACACAAGCCTTGATTTGTTTCTTACTACTTCACCATTCCCATTCAACTTATTCCTAAATATCCACTTTGTACCAATTACATTCTTGTTTATGAGCCTAGGAACCAATTCCAATGTCTAATTTTTCTCTATTTGCTATAATTCCTATTTCATTGCTCTAACTCAATTTTAATCTTTGCATGCTTCACACAATATTTTAGGTTCTATCTTGGAAAGTAAAAAAAACTTTACCTCAACTGCTAGCACTTTGCTTCTTGTTTTTACACCTTCACTTTTGTCTCCAATTATCTGTTCTTCCAGATGATTTTTCTGTACACATATTTTGGAGTCTTAGGAGCAGGTTCCAGAGCTTCTTCTTCTTCAATCTATTCTTCTTCTTCCTTATTCTATTCTTGCACTTGTCCATGGATAGGTTCATTTGGACCAACTTCACTTATTTCAATTGATCTATCCATATCTTCATCAAATTTTACATTTTCTCTTTCAACAATCTTCCTCAATCTTTAATTGAAACATCTATAATATTTTCTATTAGTTGAGTATCCAAGGAAAATACCTTCATCACATCTTGCATCAAAATTTCCTAGATTATTATCATCTCTTTTGATATAAAATTTTCTTCCAAACACCTGGGTATGTATAGGATCATTATGGAAAAAATAGGTCCTTAAGTGGCAACAAATTTTAAAAAATCAGAGTTAGGAAACTTGCCATAAAAATTTGAATAATTTATCTATATTATTTCAAAAATATGTAAGAATAGAATCTATAGAAAATTGAATGTAGTTTCTAAACTACTAGGTTTTTTTAAATCTATTTGGTGAAAATTTGAAATTTCAATGAAGTAGTACTTAAATTTTAGGAAAAACTAAGAAGTAGGTATCTATCTGACCACCCTAACCACAATAAAATGATTATATTTTTTATAATATTTTAGATATAAGTATAGGACTCATGTTTGGATGTGATGCATATTTTTATGTAATTATTTTCTAGGTAAATAATTAATTATAATTTTTTTATTACAAATTTTTAAAAATATAAACAACTCGTATGTCTGACCACCTTAACTTGGTCAAAACTTCATGAAATTCATTATTATTTTTTAATCATATAGTATGCGAAGCATAGAATGTGACACATGTTTCGGATTCCGAAAATGTGAAACTATTTGAAAGTTATAGATGTTTTTCAATCAACCTATCAATCAAGACTTTAGTCGTAATTCAAATAGAAAATGAATAATAATTATTAATTAAATTCAAAGCAAAGAATAATTTATATTGGTGGAAAGCTGATAATCTCCTTTAAAATCCCTTTTTCTTTCATCAATTTTGGGTTAAAAAAGTCATCAACCACATACCCATCATATCGCCACTTTTTGGCCCATCATGATTCTGCACATACCCACCTTAAAGTACTTAATAGTAGGAATTTTGATAGTCCACAGTTCATAAGGGGTCTTTGTTCTATTACCTTTCATCTAAACTCTATTAAGAATATAAATAGCAGTATGAATTTCTTCTCTCCAGTATACATTGGGTACATTTGCCTCTTTCATCATAGTCCTTGCAACTTCTTGAATTGTCTAGTTCTTCCTCTAAACAATTCCATTATATTGAGGAGTTCCAAGAGCATAAAAATTCCTATTTATGACATGCTCTTCACAAAACATATTAAACTCACTAGAGGTGAATTCTCCACCTCTTTCAGACCTTAAACATTTGATTTCCAGGTTCACTTCATTATCTACCATATCCTTGAACACCTTGAATCTATCTAGAGCTTGAGCTTTCTCCCATAGAAAAGGAACCCATGTAATTCTAGAATTATCATCAGTAAGAAGCATGAAATACCTGTCACCATTAAGACTTCCTATTCTTGTAGGACTACAGAGGTTTGTATGAATCAATTCTATCATTTTGGTATTTGATTGTTCTTTCCTTTAAAGCCACATATTGTTTGTTTTCCCAACTAACAAATTCTACAAATAGTATTGGTAGGCTTTGTGATTCTACGAAAATCCCTAGCAACTTCTATTGAACTAATCCTAATCATATTGTCAAAGTTTACATGTCCCATCCTCTATTTCCATAGCTAACTTTCATTAGCTTGAAACACAAAACACTAACCATCAACACCCTTAAGTTGATAAATGTTTTTGTATGTTCTTCTTCCTATAGCTACCACAATTTCAGGTCCTTTCCTAATCTCACAAGTATTATCGTGAAACACAAGGTTAAATACTTTGCTACACATTTGTCCAACACTCAATATATTATGCCTTAAGCCATTAACATAATAGACATCATCAGTACTATGTTTTCCATCAAAACTAATTATTCCTTTTCCAACAATATTTACACCATAATCATCTCCAAACATGACTAATCCCCCATCATACTTTTCAAGTTTAGTAAAGTTACTTTTGTCTCCAGTCGTGTGATTGGAGCAACCACTATCAATTACCCAGTAATCTTCATCTTGTCTAGAATGAAAGGCAGTAACCAGAGTACCTTCCATCTCTTTTGTCTTGTTTTCCATACCACATTCCTCTGCACATCTTCCATGGTTAGTAGACACTAATTTATTCTCTAAGTCTAGAAACAAGCATTCATCATTATCACCCTCAAAATCAAATTCATCATCAGAAATTCCAACATCTTCTCTAACATAATACAATTTCTTGAACTTTCTATCCTTTTTGTATATATTGTCTCTTCTCTTCTTGTTTATGGCTCTATTTGGACATCTTGAAGCATAGTGACCAATATTTCCACAACTGAAACATTTAAAAGGTAACATACCTTTGTACTTACTGGTACCTTTCTTCAACTTCCTTATAAAATTTTCTTCCAACTCCTCTGAACTATCACCATTTGGATCAGCTTCTATCTTTGTAGCTTTGAAGGTTGTTTCTATTTTCTCCCTTTCTTTTCGAAATTCCCTCATTTCAAATGTAGTCAAGGTTCCAAATAGTTGTTAGTAATTTTCTTGAGATCATACATTTCCTCAATTGTTGAGGCCTTGTCACTATAACTCTCTAGTAAGGTAATTAGAATCTTGTCCATTACATCTTCATTTATCAAAGTACCACCTTGATTTTTTACTTCATTTTCTACAATGTCAACCCTTTAAAAATAGCTTGCAATGTCTTCAACTTCTTCCATTTTCAAGTTCTCATATCTGCGCTTAGCTGTTAACTTCTTTGATAATTTGAATCTATCATTTCCTTCATAGATATATTTCGAGTTTCCCCAAACTTCATAAGTAGTGCCCAATGAAATAACCTTTTTTAGCTCAGTCTTGGATCAAGCACTATAGATTGCATACCTTTCTTTTCCATTTTCTTGATAAGAAGAAATCTCATCCACAGAAGGACCACTTCTCAACTCAACATATTTTGTCTCATCAGCTTTCCAAGTCTTGTAACCAAGAGACATGAGGTAACCTCTCATCTATACTTTCCAAAAACTGTAATCAGATCCATCAAACATAGGGATTGTGAATTTGTGTACCATTGGGTCTACCTCAAGCGATTAATCCCTTCTCTTAGGAACCAAAGCTCTAATACCAATTTTTGAAATGCACAAGAGAAGTAAGAGGGGGGTGAATCAGTTTTCACCAATCACATTCACAAATGTCAAATAATTATTAACTCCACATCCACTTTAATCTATTATTAAGTATGAGCATGAAGTGCAAATAACAGAAATAAATATCGACACAAGAGACACTAGATTTACATGGGAATCCCAATAAAGGAAAAACTATGGTTAGGATTAACTCACAATATAGAGTAATTGCAAAACTACTTACAAAGAGGCTCACTACCAAAGGGATCATTTCCAATAGATAGGACTCACTATCCAGATAGGGCTCACTATCCAGATAGGGTTCACTATCTAGAAGGGAGGCTCACTGCTTATAGATACAAAAAGATAGAAAGAATAATGTTACAAAGAGAACAATTTCTCAATGCAAAAAAATATCCACCACAAAAACTTCTACACATTCGTAGCCTTGATCATAGAATTGTAGACACGATCAAATCACTACTTTCAAGAGTCTAACACATTAGTGTTCTCACTACCTCAATTCACTTTTGCATTGTCTTTGCATATTTCTTGCTTCTTACACTTGTGGCATACAATCCTTAACATATTTTCTTATATTTATACTATCTTCAACCTGAGAAACTTTCTCTAAGGTCGGCTACACACTTCATTTTACAAATTCAAATTAGGTCGGTACCTCAAAATTCTTGTGGTGGAAGAGAATGAGAGTGGACCAACCAAATACTTAACCAAGATCCAAAACAACATCTCAAATCAATGACACGCTTCCTTAATTGATACTTATCCTTTGTATGATGTGTAAACACCAGGTCAGCCAAACCTAATGAAATCACCAATGAACTTTGAAGTACATGCTTCTGCAACAAGAAGATAACATGTAGACCACATAACATGCTTCACCATACACTAAAACACATCTTAGATGCCTTCATATTCATCTGTAGTAGTTGCAACAATCTTCATACACAAAAGACTTTCCATCAGTCCATCTAGACTATACAAACACACACAGTAAAGCATCAAACCATGAAATCCTTTGATAGAACATAGATAACATCATTACAATCCTTCTTCCATATCTACAAGACCTAAAAAAAACTAGTGGAGGACAACGAAGTAGATACATTTCTCCTATTTCGCAGACAACAAATCTGCCAAATTAGTTCACACACCAGTGAACACAACTTTCACTCTTCATCAAACCAAAAGATATAATACAGGCTATATCACCCAAGGATTCCCATAGACAACACTGTAGATTCACACAAGCATAGAATCAACACAGAATAAATGCATAGCACATACCGAAGAACATTCTGAATACACACACAATTCTGATTTCACTATTTATTAATTTTCTCAAATTCACTTGGTAATTCATCATATTAGCACAACTGCAACATCATAAAGATAGCTCTATGTACTCACAACACCTCAATAGTATCTCAACTATACATGCACCACATGCAATCACTTGCTTCCTTCCTCTACAATAACCTATAATGTGTTGACATCAATGAAAACATTAATGACAATACCACCAAACTCGTTCATACTTGCAACAATAATAAGAGACAAGAATACACTACCAAAGAAAAAAAGAAGAGAGAAAAAGAAAAATAGGGGATGGATCAAGATTTGACCATTTGTCTAGCATGTTATGAATTAGATCTAAGCTATTTTTCTAAGAAAATTTACAAGTGGAACATAATTTCCACTATGCAAACCAAAACACGCTCACAAGGGCTAGTGAAACCTCAGGTCTTCCACTAGTTGAGCCCCTAGTGAGACACATACTCACACAACCAATATATTCTCACATAGATAAGCAAGTGGCTATAGGAAATTCATGCCTATGTTCAGCTCCCATATGTACTAAAGTTATACCTCTTGATAAATTTGATAAGGCACCATACAAGATGAACAATAGGATTCATGAGGCAAGAAAAAATTGTATCCTTGACACCCATGAACAAACAAGATGGCACCACAGGTAAGCAAACTATGTTATGCAAGGTGGCCATATAGAAAATGTTGTAAATGGAACATAATGTAAGGTATGTTGAATGATTTTTTTCTTATTTCATGTAAGGTATTAACTTAGGGAACATTGTGCCTAATGTCTCCAAGAGAGGACCAATCA
This sequence comes from Sequoia sempervirens, assembly GCA_007258455.2. NCBI lineage: Eukaryota > Viridiplantae > Streptophyta > Pinopsida > Cupressales > Cupressaceae > Sequoia > Sequoia sempervirens. The sequence continues at coordinate 182,211,235 of VDFB02256132.1, read as the reverse complement.
AAGCATAGAAGATTCACAACTTAGGGGATGTAGTGTGTTGCATTAAGCCACAAAGAGGAATATAATATGCTAAGAGAGATCACACTCTTGAAGGAAATCACAACCAATATCACCACAGAGTGACAGATGCATCACATGAAGTAATAAGACCACAATGAAACATGAAATGTAAAAAGACTAATGCCAATGTATACCCCCACTTTAAAGAAATTTCTAAACACCATGTTGTGAGCAATTACTTTAAAGTAGAAAATGATAAATGCTAACAAAGAGGAAATAAGAGCTTATTCAGAAAGCCCTATGCCAAGTCATATGTATCCAAGTAATGCTACATCAAGAAAAGGAAGGGGTTTCCCCCAAAATGAAAGTCCCAACACATTAGGGATCCATGGATTTGGGTTAGGTATGTTCTTGTTATAATTTTTTTAGAGAGCTCAAAACTGTCATCATTCCCAAAATACTCATAGAACAAGAAGAATGACACATAGTGAAAACAAAAAAAACCTTTTAGGTCAACATGGAAGAGACCTAAATGTCTCAACTCCTTGCATCATCCTCAAAAGGAAAAACATAAGACAAATGAAAAGATAAAGATATTTATGACATAGAGAGGAATGTAGAAAAAAATTGAGGAATTTCACAAAGAGAGACAAACATCAAACAAAATAGTACGAGGAATCACAATATGCACATGTAATCAGACACAAAACATGAAAAAGAAAATAATGCAAAAGACTAGTAAGGCATATTCTAGTCAACCTATGAGTATTCCATTCACATCCCAATGATGTTCATCATATATAGAAGGTGAAAAAATATCCAAAGGGACAACGAAAAATGCACTACTAGGAAAAGGCTATCCAATTCTTGCCCCCATTATGTGAAAGAAAAGATTGAGCCAAGGGAGGTGATGGGAAAGGGGCTCCTTGAATTTTGAAATGATTTGTGATGAATGTAATGAATGTAATACTAAGAATATGATGATTCTACAACTATTACATGGAAAGGAGTGAAAGGACATGCCTTAAGGGATTACTTCTATGATATCATACTTTTTAAATATATGTTTTAAATCATGGCAGTCATTAGTAATATGTCCAAGAACACTATGTTATCAATAATGTGGGACATTTGCATCTTTAGGGTATAGTTTTGGATTTTTTCTCACGGGTGGTAGAGGGATACATTTTCCTACACTACACAAAGTATTCCAAATACTAAAAATATAGCATAATATATGCATCATAGGGTATCCTATCTGAAAAATGAAGAGGCACAAGACAATCTGTAATAGGATCATCTGGTAATGGCCAAGTATCATGATCTCCATATATCTCCCAAATTTTAGTTCAAAGAGTGTGAGGTAAATCACAATGATCAATACCTTTCAAAGAAGTAACATCAATATGAATTGCAAGGAATCCTAAGACATGATCCCTTTCACAATTCCAAAAAAAAATCTTACTATCAATACTAGGAGGGGGAACAAGATTATACAAATGTTGCAACAAATCAAGCCATTAGAGATGTTTTATGATACCATTTCTCCATTTTTTATAGTTTCCCCTTTTCAATATAATTAAAGTAGGATGAAATGAGAACCCCATAATGAATTATAAGATATCGAGACAAGATTACAAAGACAATAACTTTGAATTTCAATTAGAAACTCCCAAATATGATAACTACAAATGAATTCTTCCCAAACTGATAGAAACTCTCTAGGAGTTAGGATGTCCAAGTAATCAGTCACAATGCCAAATATGCAAAATAATGAATCAATAATACTTGGTATTGAATCTAGAAAAAGTGCATGGGCACAATGAAAAAGCTCTTGAATATCTTCCAAATGCAACTTGAATCACCAAAATTGGAGAAACTGGCAGAAAGTTATGAGCTCAGAGGTCAAAATGGGAGATTTAAATTCAAATGGAAATAATTTGTACCTACAAAAAAATCTTCAAAAATTTCTTGCAACACTACGAAGTATAAAAAATGAGCTTTCCATTGATATCTCTTTTGTAAAATTTGGAGATCATGACAAAAGTTATGCAAAATTGATAAAAAAGGCCTATTTTAGGCACTTTGGTGGAAAATCAGGTAGATTACCAAACTAATTCGACACAAAAATTTAGTATCAGGGGCTTAAAAATTGGTCATCCATATGACCTACCTAGAAAAAAATTGCAAAAATCACACTGCCTACCAAAAATAGTATAGTCAAATTTATAACAAGTTTAGCTTGTAAAATTTTAAACAAAGTTTAATATAAGGCAAAATATTTCGGCCTTTAATAAAGGCTTAGTAATATAAAGAAAAAACCGATATAAATGGGTGATGTTAATATGAAAATTTGCAAATGGGCCTTACTGTGTATTGACTGTTAACAAGTTGATGTGGTGGGCATTGAATTTCCAAAGATCGGTGGAGGAATCGTGGGGCTGACGTACATTAAAGAATGAATGTCGATAGTACACAAGGGTTGGTGGTGGAAAAACTGAATGCATGCCAATATAGTACCTGCTGATTATTGGTCAAATGTATAGAGTAAGGGACCTATACAAATTCCAATGGTTATTGGATGAAGCATTGATGATAGATAGATGGAGAAGCGTCTAGCAAAAAAAATGACCAACCTACAAATGATGGCCGACATATGATTTTGGCAGAGGTAATAAAGCAAAAAATGTTTGTCGATTTGATTAACCCTTGATAAATATGAATGGACCAAAATTCCAATCTAAACACATTAATTTCAAAAAAAAAAAATTGATAGCTCAAAATATTTTATGCAAAACATAACAAAATAAATTTATTTTTTATTCCACTAAACAATCGTACCATACCTAGGTGGGCCGTATGGTTGCCCAGGTAAATTTTTTTTGCCTCTCGAATAGTTGATGCCAAATATAGGCATTTTTTATATCAATTTTCATTTCTCAGTCTCCTTGATGATGATTTCAAGGTATGATTGAGGTGAAAAGCTCCAAAAGCTCTACAAGCTCCAAATCTTGCAAATTTTACAATTTCTTTAAACCCTCATAACTTTGGCCAAATATGGTGCAACCACGATAGGAGGGTCCTCAAAGAGCACAATCCAGACTATGCAACAAGAGTAACACATCAAAAGAAACACAAAATATGGAGGGAATGCAGGTTCAAACATTCTCATTAACAGAAATCTCAATTACAATCGGCCGACAACATCTAGGCTTACAGATTTGGCTCATAGGCCTGATACAACATGTTCAAAATACAATGTTCTTATATGTTCCTTGATGTGAGTTGAAGTTTAACATCTCCAGTCTAATATTCTTCTCACTAAATTTCTAATGATCTATTACAATGATTTATATCACATCCTGAGCTCTAGAATCATTCGTGTCGACCAAAGATCATTACAATCTCCAATGAAATAAAATGTAACGTGTGCATGAATAGGTTGGCCTCAAATTTGAATATCTCCTCAAAAAGTGCATAGGATGAAGTGTGGACCTATAATTAAGGTCAGGGGCACTCCATGGAACAATTTGAATCACATCATTGAGATCCACAAGTTACAAGAAAGATCCACGAGATTGAACTAGCCATTAGGTTTGAAAATTATTCCAATGCTGGTTCAAGAAACTGCCATAAAATATAGAAGGGATAACTTACTGGAAAAAGATCCGATCATGCTCAAATCTTGGAATAAGGAAAACAAACATGTCCAAAATGTACACATAGATCCATAGGGTCTAGTTTGCAAATATGAGCAATTCACCAACATGAACTGAGCAAGAATAGAACAAGAACAAATACTGAAAGAAAATATTTTTGGTTGATGAAAGACTACCAAGAACCAAGGATGCTCTTGTATCAAAAATCTGGGGTTATTGAAAAGTGAGTCCCTCACTTTTCTAGGGCTAAAGGAAAACCAAAAAGGTCTACCTCAGCCTGAGAAATCCAAGAAGAATCCTCCACCGGTTTGTCTTTCCCCTTCACAAGATATTCTTTGTACTATCTTCCACGAGTTTTCCTTCCATTTCTGACATCCAAAATCTCTTCTATCTCATTTTATTATTGTTTAGGAAACTGATCCTCCAATTTTACTTTATTGTCTTCACTAAATTCTACTTCATGGTACTGATGTAGATCTGCAAGTTGAATATAGGTGATATACCCATGCCATCTAGTAACTCCACTTCATATGCATTTCTTGAATCAAACTTCTTCAAAATCCTACAAGGTCCAAACTTCCTCATCTTCAACTTATTGTATGTTCCAACTAGAAATATTTCCTTCCTCAAATATACCATCAATTCATCTCCAACTTCAAACTCCTTATGTCTCCTTTTTTCATCTGCCTTCTCCTTATACTTCTAGTTCATATCTTCTAATTGCTCCTTCACTTGAGTATGCACTTTCTTCATATGTTCTAAAAATTCCTTTGCTTCTACACTAATTTTTTCTTCCATGCTGATGTCTCTCAACTTTGATATACTTCTAGGATGAACTCCAGTAACAATCTCAAATGGTGTATTTCTAGTACTCTTGTTCACTGAATTATTGTAAGCAAACTCTGCTTGTGTAAGGACTAAATCCCAACTTTCGGTCTTTTCTCCAACGAAGCACCTCAACAAATTCCCTAAAATCCTATTTACTACCTCTATCTATCTATCATCCTATAGGTGAAAAGTAGAACTAAACTTCAAATCTGTCTTCAACTTCTTCCAAAGTGTACTCCAAAAGTAATGAACAAACTTTGTATCTCTGTCTCAAACAATACTCCTAGGTAATCCATGCAATCAAACCACTTCTCTAAAAGGAAAGTATGTTACATGTACTACATCTATTGTCTTCCTACAAGGTATAAAATGTGCCATTTTATAAAATCTATCTACCACCACAAATATAGAATCATTACCTCTTTGTGTCTTTGGTAAACCGAATATGAAATCCATGTTGATATCCTCCAAAGGTCTCTCTAGAACTGTCAAAGGCTTATACAATCCAACATTCTGACTACTCCCTTTTGCAACTTGACAAAATATGTAACTCTGCA
>VDFB02256132.1:182003683-182206091 GCA_007258455.2 Sequoia sempervirens | reverse complement strand
AGGCAATAATTTTAATATGCCCATGAGCATCGATCGAGACCACTAGGATCAAGGGGCCAGTAAAAGAATGAACTTGACAACATAAGTCACAACTTAAGCTGATTGGGAAATGATAAAAAGAAGTCAACAACAAATTAAAATGTTTTTAAGGCCATAGGATTAGGGATTATTTAGGAAGGGTTTATAGCAACATAAACATTAAATCATTATTTATAGGAGAAAATCCAAGCCCTCCATGATACGAATAACCAAATTTCATAGGATTTTGACATGGAATCAAATAATTTTTAGGAGTTCCATTAATGGCTCCTGTTGGGGATGTTTGTTCCTTAGGGAAAAAAAAAGGTCCAAGAATCTCAAGTTGAAGTAGACCAATCATAAGGAGCCAAAAACAAGACCTTCCTAAACAAGGCAAGAGAACCAAACAAAAACAACCAACAGATATGTATAATTTATAAGAGTGTACAAAAAGATCCACTCCCATTTTCTTAGAAGCCTCTTCTAATGTGCAAGATTTTAACCTACAAATGAAACTTCATCAGGCTTCAACTTTACTTAGTGGTCCTAGGCCCCCAAAACATAGGATAGTTATTTTTCCTTGTCAAAAACCTTAGTTTCTATTGTCTATATTAGTCCAAGACTAAGAAAATTTCCATGAACTATCCACCAACTAATATTGCTATGGCTACTACCATCAACCATACTGACCATGTGTCCAAATTTCCCATTATCATCATGAATTTTTCTTGACTAAAAATTGCATTCAAACAATGCTTGAAACCCACACTCTTTGTAATATATGACCGCAACCTACTCATTAGCATTCCCTAGTAAAGGCTTATCCAATTGAATTGAGGAAGTGAAAAACTCATAATCCACTTGATCATTAAGGTCATATGAGTTGACACCAAATTCAATTTGTACATCGAATAGAAAAACCCCATAAACGATGCGATTTAGATCTTTATCCTAGAGCACATCCCTTGAATTCTAGGAGTCACATTGCAATTCCCCCTCTAATGAGTCAAAATGCATAAGAGGATCATATTAAACCTTAAAATCATCCCCTAGATTTTTTCCCATGCTAGGCAAACATTTATCCTATGTGATGAATAATAAGTGTTCATATAAAGGCATATCTTCAAGCTAATTTTTACATTCACCTGAGCACTCCATACAAGACATATTGTCGCATGCTCTAGTATCATGGAAATATGATTTATTAGAATTAATAATAGCCTAACCTATATTTAGTTAAGGGTGATCACTACAAACCATATTTTCAATCACAATATCCCATGCATCAAAGGATACTTCCAATTCATGCTTAATAACATATTCTGATTTTCTCCTCAAATCATCATCTAGCTCAATACAAAATGTTTCAAAGGATGGCTCAAATAACTCATAATTTAAAAAATCAGCAATAGGGAAATCTTGTACACCATCAATTGATAGTTGTATTGAATCTAATGTGAAAGGTTCATTACAATCTGAAGGTTTCTTATTACAATTTGATCAAGCTTCTTCATCCTTTTCTTCCTCAATACATTCCTTATTGAAAACAATTATGTCCATTTCTACTATGAAACAAGCAAATTTCATCTTTGTTTCATATAGGTAGTCAAGGAAAACTATGGGGTATGTGTAGGATCATGATGGGCCAAAAAGTGGCGATATGTAAGAGATATAATGGCCCATGTGGCTAACGACTTTTTTTTTTACCAAAAATTGATGAAATGAAAAGGGTTTTTAAAGGAGATTCTGAGATTTCCACCAATATAAATTATGCTTTACTTTGAATTTAATAAATTATTATTATTTATTTTCTATTTGAATTACGACTAAAGTCCTGATTGATAGGCTAATTGAAAAAAATCTGTAGCTTTCAAATGGTATCACATTTTTTGAATCCAAAATATGTGTCACATTCTATGCTTCATATACTATGGGATTAAAAAATGAATTTCATGAAGTTTGACCAAGTTAAAGATTGAGTCGGAACATACAAGTTTATATTTTTAAAAGTTGTAATAAAAAATCCATAAATTAAAATTATTTACTTGGAAAAATTACAAAAAAATATGCATCCCACACAGCCGGACACTTGAGATCCTCTACTTATATCTAAAATATTTTAAAATATATTATCATTTATTGTGGTTAGGTTGAATTGAGACAGGACACCTACTTATTTTTCCAAAATTTAAATTTACTCTTGCATTTGAAATTTAAAATTTTCACCAAATAGATTCAGTTTTTTTAAAATAAACCTAGTAGTTTAGAAACTACATTCAATTTTCTACAGATTCTATTCTTACATATTTTTGAAATAATATAGATAACTTATTCAAATTTTTACGTCAAGTTGCCTAACTCTGATTTTTCTGAATTTTTTGCCACTTAAGGGCCTGGTTTTTCCATGATGATCCTGCACATACCCTATGTCATGATCATATTGGTTACTACCACTATTTTCATCACTCTTAGCACTATGCTCATGCTTAGGATACTAAACATACACATTCTTAACTTCAAATTGATCATCATTAACAATGCTAATACACTCAAGTTTTGATATAACTAAATTCCATACTAGGTATCCTTCACATATAATTTGTTCATTCAGTAGTAAGGGAAATATTTTATGAGAATCAATATTATTGCATCTTTTATGCAAATAAAATACCTCTAAATCATCCTCATAAAAACACTCATTTCCTTTAGAAAATTAATCAAAGACTTCACTCTCCTTATGATCATCATCAGAAGGAGATTCATTATCATATGTACTATGCTCAGAATGTTCACTATGAATTTTCTCAATCTCATTCTCAGTATCTTGATTATCATTTTGTAAGGATGCATCATCAACAATCACATATGTTTTCCAATGCCATCATCCACACCACTCGATAGATGTTCTTCTGAAACATCCTTATCCATTTCCTTGGAAGATCTTTGATCCTTGTCAATACCGCAACCACCATTGTCATTTTGAGACCTCATTCTTTGTATATGGTCACACTTAGCTTCCTTAGCAATCCTTATCCAATCAAGTACTTGATAAAAACTTTGAGGCTTCAATTCTTTTGGAAAGGTACTAAGCCCTCACTTGTAAATTTCACTAAATAGGTTAATGTACACTGAGTCTTCAAGTCTCAAATTCTTAGAAATTTCCAACAAGATATCCAAAACACATTGCTAACAATTCATATGTTGATTCTCCTTCAAGTCTTTTTATAATAGACAGTCTTTGAACAAAAAGCATATGATTAGTATTGCTTAAAATTTTTTGAGGTTCATCTTGGATCTATTTATGATTAACATGCTATGAGGCTAAACAAATTAAGGCATTGAAAGCATCATCACCTTGACTATCTCTTTCATCCTTATTAATTTCATTTACATAATGCATGTTAGGAAAACAAACACTTGTAGCCATATATCCCTTCATCATTGAATATTTTATGTTATTTTCAGTGTCCATGGTGAATTGATATGCATGATACAATGTTGTGGGATCCTTGTCTCTTAACAAATAACTCATCTTGTTATCAAATTCACCTAGATACACAACGAAACATTCTACATCACTTGGTATCATATTTTCAAAAATATTTCTAATTTCCTTTGCAAATCTAAGATTGAAAGTTGGAACCAACTCCTCTTCATCCTTTTGGATTTCCGTAAATTTTTTCCTTACTAAACTTAGATTAATCCTTTCACCAATTTTTTCTATAAATGCTAACATGAACTCATTCCATGAAGAGATAGAACATATTGGCAAATAAGAAAACCAGTCTCTAGCATATTCCTTTAAAGATTGAACAAAGAATTTGATGACAATGTCTTCATGATTTATTTCATAATCTCCCATTAGATCCATGAATATATGCTAATGTCTATATGCTGATTCAGAACCTTTCCCTATGAATCTTGGAAAATATTCCCTAACATCATTAAGAACAAGGTGTGGGAAACATTGAATACTTCTAAAATTAAATGGCCTATATCTCCCATTAGATAAATTTCTTTGATGGCATGAAAAAGGTTGTACACCCTACATGTTATTATAGGGAAATACAAGGGAATGGTACATTTTCTTGTACCTGTTTACAAACTTCAAAATTCAACTTCATAGTTGATCATCCACTGCCTTACTCCTTGATTTAATCATGAACTCAAAATGCACAACTCAATTACATCTACGCCTTATATTTTTTAATGGGTAGATTTTAAAGATAAGCATACTTCTTCACCATAGTACATAAACTTTAAATTACACCTTAAAAGTATGTAAAATTACCACTACCATTTCCTTTCACTAGTTCTTAATTTACTTATTTGGAAACAAAATTTTCTCTAGATAATTCAATATGGTTTTCACACAAATGTATTGCTTCTTGAAAACCAAAATAGGGGAAAAACATAGATATATTGTATTTTCCTTTGAATTATACTTGTGACTGGAAAAATTTAGAGATCTGAAGCTATCGTGAGGTTCTTTGCATATAATCACCACCACCTTCTTCAAAGGAAAAAAAATCAATAATATGAAGTTTATTTTACTGGTTGATATCACTTGAAGCCTCCTCGATCAATAGGGACACATGTGAATCCTTCATATCTTCTACACCACAACCCTTTCTAGGTTTTGAGTACTCAAAATTTGACCCAAATGTTTAGATTTAGTAAATTCTTTTACTCTCTCAAGATAATACTAGAGTCCTTTCAAGTTTTATTTTTTGCTTTCCATCATGGAACATAATTATGTAAGATCAAGTCTACCTCATCCTTTATTTAGAAAATTTCCATTCCATTTCACTGGATTTTTCTCAACTAACACATTTTGGTTCAAAGATTTCAAAGTCACCACCCAGACATCTAGTGAAAAATTATGAAAATATTCATGGAATTATGGTAGATCTTGATAGTATTTGCAATTTTCAAGGGAAACACAACAAATTCTTGCAATATTTCAGAGGATTGAATCACTGACACAAAGATAGGCTTGAAAAATATATTCTATAACACATATATGTCCCTTTACTAGGACAGTCTGCAACCCAATTTCTAAGTGCATTCCCTAGCAAAGTTTCCAATCTATTAGTGACTCAGATGGCAAATTATGATTTGCAATTTCTGGTTACATATTGTCTTTAAACTTTAATGACTCTTTAAAGCAAGAAAATTTTCTATCATAATTTTCTCAGGCCATTCCCTAGTAGAATCGCTAATCACAGGTTGGTTATTTTTTTTAGAACCAAACTTGATCTTACCACTTACCAATGGACTTTCCAAAATCCAATGATTAGCAAGGGTAAGTATTGGCCAACAAACAAGGATTTTTAGGCCCTTACATCTACACTTTTGGCTTTATGAAACCTAGAAGGGTAATCCTTATTATGTTCATATGATATTCCTCTTTCACTTGATCAAGAACATTGCAACACATAGATAATTCTCATGTAGAAGCTCAACTAATAGAACATATCAAAGAAGTTGATTTCTTCTTAATAATGGTTCATATTAGAAGCATGAGAATGGTAATTCCTAGCATATTTTTAACCCATTTTAGAGAATTTGATTTAGTGAATGGCTAGTTGTTGAATTAATCAACACAATGCATTATGATTACCATACTCAAACTAGTGCCTCATCATTGGAATGAATTCAATACTAATACCCACATAATTTGACAACAATTTTCACACATGACATTATTCAACATTATATCTCAACCATCACTTCTTACTAGCATCCTAGCATCTAATTTAATATAAACCTATAGTTGTATTCAAGCATTTACATCAATTCTTTGAATTAGTAAGCAAGAATAAAACAATATGCCTATTGCAAATCAATAGAGACAAATAAGATAACCCTTGATTATATTATTTATAGTTTATAAAACTAGTACATAGGAGAGAAAATGGTGTCGAACTTGCACTATTTTTTTTATATTATGACAATATTACTGTGAGAGCTTCATATACATATTATTAGACTCGAACCTAAGACTTAACACTAAACTGTTTAGTATCCTTTACAATTCTCGTTGTGATAAACCTCAAAACAACTAACTACCTAGTAACTCCCTTGCAATCGGCCTTGAAATCCCATTTATAGAGACATGGGAGTGACAAGCATCAGGCCAAAATTACAATTAGAATTACATTTGCATTTGACACTTAATTTCACTTTAATTTTAGAGATTCCCCAGATAGTTACATTTAATCATTGCAAAATGGGGGAGAACAAAAAGAGAAAACATCATGAAGTTTCTTGAAGAAGGCTAGCCAACCTTCTAAAAGGAATAATTTCCTATTGTAGTAGTGCCAAAATCCCTTGTCCACATTGATGAAAGAAGATTCTCCATCAACACCCAAGGAAAAAACTTACATATTAACAAGAAAAGGCATACTTTCCATCAAAGAAATGGTTTCCAACACCTCTCCTTTACACCAACCAAAAAAAAATCCACATTAGAAACAAAGACAAAAACCCATATACTTGTTGAAGAGGACAAATCCCTTGTAGTGACCATGGTTTCATCAAAAACAAAAACAAAATCGAGGTTCTACTCTGATTTTTCAGCATTAGAGTGTGCACACCTACTTCATGTTCTTAATGAAACTGGAGAAGCTACTAGTCCTCCCTCATCAGAATCCTTGTGTGGCACTAGAGTGAGCAGGTAACGGCCATACTTTGGGTCAGTATCTCCTTCATCACCTGAAGGGCTATCTGAAACCTCTATGGGAGAGTTGTGTCATCCCATATAAGAATCATAAGCCTTGTGGTATTTGTTCTTCCTCTTTTCTTTCCTCATCAGCTTAATCGATTCTTTCTTTCTAAACTTGGCCAATTCTTAAACCCTGCTCCTCAAATTATTGGTGCTCTTGACACTAGCCTTCTTAGTTTTACCATGAGCACTCTTCTTACCCTTTTTTGTTGTAGGAGGTCTTGGAAAGCCAAGTTCATTTTCAGGCACATCATCCTGGGACTCATGTAGACTAAGTCTCCTTGATCTTTTGGCTAGCTTGACAGAATCACTTGACTTACTCATTTTCAAGGAGAAAATAGCAATAGAGAAACAAAGAGACTCTTAATTGTAGGAATAATTTTCACCATTTTGTTCTTAAAAATATTTTTGTAGAACAAAATACTTGAATTCTCACAATTCTTGCTAGCTTAAAAGGAGATTGTAGACTACAAAACCCTCACCACCCTAGGAAATTTAGAGTGATAAACTAACTTATACGTAATTGAAACAAGTAGGTATCAGCACCTACATACATGGGAAAAACTACCTCAATATCTCTGTAACTTCTTATACCATCTTCTTCACAAACTTAAACTTAATTTCTTTGCTTCTAATTGCAAACAATGAAGAAAAATATGGTTGTTGATCCTCATTATACTGAGTAATTTGAGTGTGTCAACATTAATGCTTGAGGAAGGCTTGTGTGAGTGATTTGACAATCAACCACTTATTTTTGAATCTCAATCATTGATCATATGCCAAGATGGATTGACATATAATTAAAATCAAGGTAATTGATTATGAAAAGATAACTACATGTTCTTGCTACCTTTTCCCAATCAGAAAAACCCATTCGCATAAAGATTCACTATGTCTACATGTGCTTTATTGTAAGGCCTCTCTTTGCATGTGCCTAATACAATCTTAAAGTGTTATATATTCCTCCTAAATAGATGGTTAGATATATTGCAAGCGATATGAAGATGATTGTCTAACAGTAACCTTATAGTTTTACGTTATGTTATTTTACTTAATGAAGATGTATGTGCATGCGAATTATTGTATGAGATTCAAACTTATAAGATGAATTCGAAATAAGATAATTGTTTTGTCGTATTACATTGGAAGAGTAATTAGCTATGTAAATGATTCATGAATAAAGTTACAAAGATTCAATTTACAATTAATGTTGTTTATTAATATGTCTAACTGTGCTTAATTATGTTGTGCAGGAAATTAAATGAGTCGATGTGGGATTAACATTAAAGGGTCGAGAAGATAATAGTGCTAGCATGAGAAGGGATAACCATCAAGTGCAAATCAAAAGACTTCTTGTTGAGGATATAAATTTAACTCCATCCGAGACCTAAAAGCAAGTAGAGTAAATGTATTGGAGGGCTAAGGAATCAAATATGCAAATAGGAGGATGGATAAATATTGGAATCAAATCAAATATATCTTTGGGAAGTTCTAAGTGTAGCCTATTTGACTTAGAAGGGTTTGATGTTATATTTTTGATTGGGTGATTATGTTTGAGTAGAATCCAATTGTAGGACATGTGATGTGAGTTTGGTTGGGGTTGGAACCCTTGGTCAGGATCAAAATTCGTATGGATTATTTTGTGGGTTTTAAAAAGGGATTATTGAGTCAATTTCCTTGGTTTTTGAACAATAATAGACCCCTAGGACCTATACCTATGGGTTTGGAACCTTTTTGACATGTGAACTTGTCCTTGGAGTGTGAAAAGACCTCTCAAAAGTCCACATTCATGAATATGACGAATTCAAAAAGTATTGGGGCTTGGGAAAAGTGATTTGTCACTCTCAACTTCCCACTCCCCAAAAGTTGTTGGAATTGGCACAAGACTCACACATGTGTGAGCACTTGTGGGAAAGAGTGTAGGTTTGGAGGATTCCTATATATCTCAAGAAGATGGAAGATTTGGGCATTTCCCACTTCTCCTTTTGGAGAACTTGTGAAGTGAAGAAAAGGAGAGAGTCAAGGATGGAAGAATAGGAGTTCAAAGGAGAGCAGCTTGTAGAGAGATAAGTCTTTTTTCCATTTCTTATTCTTAGTATTGGTAGAGATAGCTTGATCTATGCATTGAATCATGAGTAAGATTGTTTAAGGGATATATTAGAGTAATGTGTTGTATAATGAGCAATCTTGTTATAGCACTAAGCTCTCACCATTGAATTACAATGGTGTATAATGTATTTCTTGCTCGGGGGTATGGCTAGAGCCCACGAGGCTCCATGACGCCATTACGGTAGGGTGGAGAGCAAGACCTTGTTCATGAGTTTGTAAGTCATTTGCTTCCTCAAATATTGTGATAATATTGTAATTCTAAAAGATGGGATTCATGTTTTAGCAAGTCTTATTCCTTTGTTTGTGGTCATTGTATTTCTTTTTAATACTATTGCAATATTAAAAGTTAGTATTTTGTTTTAGAAGGAAATTATAGGAAAAGAGCAAGCCTTATTCCGTTGTATGGTGTTTATTGTGTTTCTCAAAACTAGTTGTAATCTAGAAAACTAGTGATTGTTGTAACATAGAAGAAGAGAGATTCACACAAGACAGTTTGATAAGTAGTATTTATGAATATGAAATTTTATGATTTTGAAACTATAAACCAAAGGGGAAAGAATTAGTGCCACCCTAAACAACGTGAAGAACACCCAAGTGCACCTCCTCCCTCCATGAGAAGGGCTCGGCCTCAACCGTAGGCTGCTCCTCCTCAGTTGTGCATGAGAAAATCACTGATTGGTCTTATCTTATAAAATGCTACCTCTTAGTGAATCACTTTTTCATATTTCTGATTTCACCGTTAAATAAGCTATCTCTGTAAATAACAGTTTTTATATTATTCATCGAAGTGAAATTGTTTCAAATGTATCTTGCCATAAAATAATAAAAAAATAAAATAAAATGTTTGTTTTACATCAAGTACTCATTCATTATGAACATGCCCATAATATGAAATTGTTATTCTACCTTTAAAAGTAAAATGTGATTTATATTGCAAGTAATTATTCATTCTGAATCTATTGAAAATAAAAAATATATAAACATCATTCTGTTCATTTTTATTTATTTATTTTTGTTTAGTTTAATAATAATAATAATAATAATATTCTGTTCAAACCATACATAAACATCATTTTGTTTTCTTTCTTTTTTTTGGTTTCTTTCTGACTGTGATGATTTTATTACCTCCCACTAAACATCCAATATAGTGCAATAGGATAAAGACAATATTGGAAAGATTAAACCCCATCTTACTTCAATCATCCTATACCATTAGGAAGGGAATAGTAGTTTTCTATGCACATAAATATTATACTCTCTGCGAAGGTTCTAAAACATTTGACGTTATTATTAGTTGAAGCAGTATTTTCTTTATAAAAGGAAAGTCATTGATTTTTGCTGAGTTAGATGAATAAGTGTCTGTGATAGCATAACACAGAAAACAATTCAATATCAGTGACAAAAACAAAATGATAGAGGTTATTAAACAGTTGCTCCTGAGGAATTTTTAGGCTTTTAAGACTATTAGATTGATTTAGTATATCGATCCTAGTATATACCTTGTATGACGTGAAACATCCAGTGGGGATAGGGGCCATCCTCATGTTGAAAAACTTGTTAATACAGTCTTTCTTAAGCTTAGCATAGTCAATGCATCATTTCATTTACTATTTTTGATTTAGGACCTTGCAGATTTAGATTTCCCCAGATTTAGTATTGTAACAGGATTACCTTAACCAATGGAAAATAAATAAATAAATATGCACATAAATTTTAAAAGCTTCATTTAAAAATATATAAATATATAGACCTATACACATATCAGCGTACGTTCTGCATCACCTCCCCCTTCACAACAAAGTAACAAAAAAAAAGGGATCCAGCCTCCAATCTTACTGCTTGCAGTTGCATCTCTCCCTTCGACCTTCACTCAGTTGGCTTGGCTGCCGCCGCCTCTGCACAGTAAGAGAGTGTGAGAGATAAATCAAGAGAACACATCTTAGGGTTGCAACTTTTAACTTCCATTTTCCTTATATCTCTTGCAAGCGGTAAGACTTCCATATTAGGGTTTCAAAATGTAGCAGATTAGGGTAGAATGGGAGGGAGATATCCAATAATATCCTTCTGATTTATGCATGGAAGTGGTGCTCATCATTTGAAATGGATGCCAAAATAAATTAAACTTGTTTAAACTTACGTGCTCTACACTAAAAAAATTAAACCTATGCTTAATCGCCTTCCCATATTCATTGCCACGTCGCCCAAATCTTGGACACGGTTTTGTGTTCAATATGCGTACATATTTCACTATGTGGAAGAAGTGAAATAGGGCTATCAAATCGGATATGCTACTATAAAGTGTTCCCTTAGATAAAGATAAAGACAAAAGTATTAATATGCATTCTTAAGAATAATCAGCATGTATGGTCTTTCATTTTTATTGCTTGCAAAGAAAACACTCGAGTAAATCTTAAAGGAATGATATGCCAAAGTTAGGAAGTGGGTTACGTGGCTTAAAAGAAAAAAAAAGAAAAGAGAAGCATAGTATCATTTAAATAAATAATAATAATGTATTGCTTAGCATTCTAAAAATTTCTAAAACCATAGCATTTAGGATTATCCACGTGGCTCTCAAGCTTTAAGATCTCCTTAATAAAGGGATAGAGAATATACCCCCACACTTTAGATAAAAAAAAAAAAAACATATAAATATAAAAACAAGAAACATTCAAGTAGGTTTTACAAGAGAGAAAATAAGAGTTAAAGAGGAGGGCCACGTTAGAGGCAAAAAGTAAAATGTAGTGAATTTAAAATAGGAGTTAGGAGATTAGATGGCTTTAATCATTTTGGTTATTATGGTTTTCTTATTAGCTTTTAGAATAGAGGTTTAAGTTATTGATTGGTATATAAGTAATAATTAGGCATGTAATGATTCTTCAAAAGTAAGAACTATTATTATAAGTATAAATATAAATATACAATTTCATATATTTACATATTTAATATGTAAATAAATTTTATTTCTTTTTGGGTGTTAGGCTTAAGCATGAACTTCAAGAGTATCATTGACAATCTCTATATATAGTTAGGAAAATTAAATGTTATAATGGAAGAATATGGCCATCAATAATGGTAATAGTGATTGTATATTCAACATAACTGGTAAGATTAACACTCATATTAATGGCATTAAAATTAGGTTCAAAATAACACCATTATTAAGAAAAGTGGTACTACTACATGTTTTATAGAATTGGCAAACATAATTTCAATATCACTATAAAAAAAGGGCTATTAACTTTGAATGCTACCTTTAACTAGTTATAGCAATGGGTATGATTAATCTATTGATCATAATAAGATTAATGTGGCCAGTATTATAGTCGTAGAGGGAGTAATAATTTGAATACTAAACTAGTGGAAAATCATATCATTTATGGGATTAATAATCTTGTGGGTGACACCAATGAAGGTGTTAACGTTATAAGTTCAATAAATTTAGTATTAAGGTTATATGGATGACAATATTAAAGTAACACTGTAATAACAATTCAAGTAACATTAGTGACAGTAGTGGTCAATATGAGTATTAATCCTAAACATTTAATGAGGATAATGGTAAATCTAGTCTTGCCACATCCCCATGGGAATAAATTTAATTGATAGTGTTCTCAAGGCAACATAGTTACACCTTCATGATTTATTGCTAATATGTGGAGTGATATTATCATATAGGTGGAATGGTCAAGCTCCATATGCATTGATGAATGTTAAGCTGTCCTAATTGTCCTATTAATGTAGTCATTTGATGTTAAGATATAATGTGTTCTCTTTTAACATAGTATAGTGTTTACATTTAAATAAATAAAAAAAAAAATAGCCATGTTTTTACCCTAGTGTAAAAATGGGCATTACATTTATCACCCACTTAGCATTTAAGAATGCCTATCGCGTCTAGTTTTCCCACTCACCTGTGGGCATCAATCCACTTGCAACTCATCTTAGTAGGAAAATGGGGAGTGATCATGATTTAATCTCAAACCATTAGCCCATAGTGTCACCTTCTTATGGGTACCATTATATGATAGATTTGATGGTTGTAATCAAAAGCAATCCTAAAATCTTAAACGCATGCCAAAAGAAATTAATTTTAAAAATGGCATCATTTTATCCCATATGTTTTGTCAGCCAAATTTATTAAAAAATTTCCCTTACTAATATCCATCTAGCCTTTTAGATCATTCCAGGTGGCCATCGCCCACTCCCTCACTGAGAAGAAAAAGGTATGAGTGGGCCCCTCATGAGATGGTAGGGAGTGGTCAAGATTGACTCGTGTCACTTGCCATCAACTGTCAATGCCTACTGCATAAAGCATTCACCATTTCCAAAGCCACGTAGGTCCCTCTATGAAGAAACAGGTGTCAATCTTCCTAGTATCCCATAGATCATTCAAAGGTACCAGCCCCATTGATGTAGAAGATATGTGGCTTGCTCCCACCATCCCGTGTGATTATTTTAATAAGGAATAAAAAAAGATGAGGAAGTGGGGAACAATGGATATTTTCTTGCGATAATCATTCAAAGGTACTGATCCTGTGAATGTAGAAGAAATGTGGCTTGCTCCTGCTAGCCTGTGTGATTATTTAATGAGGAATAAAGTGAGACGAGGAAGTGGGGAATGATGGAGATTTTCTTGCGATGATCAAATAGTCAACATAGAACCCAATATCTGCACATTCCAAAAATATTAGCTTTAGGAAGGGCCATCACTAGGTAGACGATGGTCGAGGACATAACAATTAAGGTTAAATCCTTAGGAAAATATTAAAACCTGAGCTTAGACTTAGATAAAATATTTTGAAAGACATCGACCCTGATTAAACAAAGGACACAATTTTAATACAACCACGGGCATTGACTAGGATCACTAGGATCAAGGGGCTAGTAAAAGAATGAATTTCCAAACATAAGTCATAACTTAAACTGACCGAGAATGGACAATAAGAATTTAATAGAAAATTATAATGTTGGAAATGACATAGGCTTAGGGATTATTTAGGAATGGTTTCTAGCAACATAAACCCTAAAGCATGATTTATAGGAGAGAATCCAACCCTCCATGATATGAATAACCAAATTTCATAGGATTTTGAGATGGAATCAAAGCACTTTTAGGATTTCCATCATTCTATTTTTTTTCTTTTCACTTTCTATTCGTATAAATGTCAACACACTTGTGAGATGCTAGCACACCACATTGCCATCCCTGTTACGGGTTGTTATCCTCTAGTAGAGAGTTGAAAGAATCATAGTTTGGGTTCTAGAAACCTACTCACTTAGTCTAAATGTAACTTCTAGGTCAGTAGATTGATAGAAGCACTAAAAGTTCTCTTCATTCTCTACCCTTAGAATCAAAAACTATCCTAAACACTTGTCCAAATTGAGGTAGATTAGGGAAGCCTTCAACTCTTGGCTCTTCATGACCTAGAGCTGTTGAGTGGTCGGTCCCCCTCTATAATTTCAAAATATATATAGGGTAGGGGAAACTCTTCCTCAAGTCTCATGATGATCATGCAAATCCATTGATATGTTCAACTCAATAGCTACCCATGTGAAATAATGGTTTATGAATAAAAGCCACATGTATAGCAAACTCCTAACTTGTAACTATTGTAATTAGAGAGCTAAGAACAACACCTTGTATAAATATTTGAACAAAATGTGATGCTAAAAAATACAACCTACACCATAAACCTTTGTAATCAATTAATTTGTATCAACAACATCTTGCATTGGTCATCAAAAACTTCTTGTTCAACATTAAATGCAACATAATTATGCCCTTGATTTTTTGTGTCAGAAGAAATAAACCCTTAAATTAGACATCCCTTATAGAAACCTTGAGATTGAGATTTCTCTTGGGTGCTTCATTTAGAAATTATTTTAGCTAATATTGTACTATTTAAATTTTTCATACCCCATCTTGCAATGTATGCACCAACAACTTTACTAGACTCAACTCTTGATTCATGCATTTCAATTTATTTATTAATGTTGTCTATCCCACATATAGGATCAAGTAATTTTTCTAAATTATTTGATCCTATTATACTACTCACTTCAAAATGAAAAGACTAAAAAATGGAATGATTGATCACCTCTCCTTCTAATGCTTTGTCTTCATCACATTCAACATTAAAATGGAGCATTTCATATTTAGATTGCATGCATAATAAAAATGGGTTTCAATTGATTCACCTTCCTCCACTTGTGATTGATTTTTAATTTCACCATTATTAGTTGCACACCATATCACATGTTCATCAATATTCTCAAAATTGAAGGCCTAGATTGATAGAAGAAAAGAGGGAAACTATGAAGGATCACTTGAGTTTTTCTCATTTATGTCCATGATAGTGAAAGGTTGTCCAATAGTTGTGGTATCTTTGAATTCCCCAATGGAGCTTTCTTCTTCAAAGATTGGTGATGAATGAATATAAACATCCTGTCCATTGAGAAAATCATCATCAAAAACCTCCAAACACCAATTTGGAATGAAAATTACATTTTTATCTTTAATCTCAAGCTGCATATTTGTTTGAGAGAAATAATTTGACAAATCATTAATACCATCATTCTCTGCAAGTTGATATTTTACATTTATGTTAATTAAAACATTAGCTAATCCTACATCAATAATGTTAAATAAGAAAGCTTCAAATTATGGGGGAAATAGAGATCTTAACAATCATTGATTTTTATTGGGATCCAAAATACTCATACTAGTAGATGGTTGTCTAGTATTTATTACAACTGAAGTGGAAGATACAATACTTATTGATTGTATACGAGGAGAGTAATCTTCTTCATCACTTTAAGTGTCTGAATAATCTTCATTCACCTCATAGTTGAAGTTGTATACTTCAACGTTATAAGATTCAATTCTTAGGTCTTTTACTTTACTGTGTTGAAAATGGTCTTGATAAAAAATGGTGAGATTAGAACATTGGAGAGCATAGGAGATTTTTTTAATACAAAGGTTGAAAGTTCCAAGTTTTATATTTATTGGTTACACAATCTTGTGCATATTATTCAACATGAATTTTCTTCCATAATTCAGATAGAATCAACTCATCTTCAATATAAACAACCTATTGTTGTTCTTTCTCAACATCACACACTTTAGCTTTCTTCAAAATAAACTTAACATCATGATGCAATGCAACAATAAAAATATTAAATCGGTTTTTCTTACTTGGCTAATTAAAATGAGGGTTCACTTGAAAATATTGTTTAATTTTTTTATGAAGTCTCTAATTGGTTCTACTTTTTTCTTAATCTAGAAAATTTAGCATAATGAAGAACCCAAATTAACCTCAAATCTAAATCTACTAAGAAAAATTTTCTTCAAGCTATCCTAATCAGTTATGCATCCATATTCCAATTTCTAAAACCATTTTGTTGCATGTTCAATGTGGCTTTCAAAAAAAGTCTCACAAACACATTCCATTTAGACTCCTATAATTCCACATGTAATAATAAACACCTAAATATGATTATATAGGTCTTGTGTATTCTATGGACAATGAACTTTGAAAATTTCTTCTTGATCTTAAAGGTAGGACTATGTAGTGAGGTAAGTCCAAGGATCCAAAATGAGTCCTAAAAATCTGAGGTACAACAAAAACCATAATGTAAACTAGGATCTTTTATCAAAGGAGATTTCATATAGTTGCCAACTCCCATTAAGAGGAAGCAAAATCTTTCTTTTGGGGGTTTTTTCCTTATCTCTAAGCTTCTTCATGATTCAATTCTTGGATGGTGAATTTCAATATTTAGGGTGATCTCATTGATTATCTGCATTGCATCAAGGATGAGGATTCCTTGCAATGATTACCATAGGAAACCTCTCTATATCTCTCTAAAAAATATTACCAGTTACTGTGCAAATTCATCTTCTTCTAGAACAAATTTTACCCTCATATACTCTGCAACATTTCTCTTGTGTCTCCATGATAAGGTGTTTAATTGAGATATGATTTCCTCCTACTTTATGTGAACCAAATCAAGATATGGCTGCAACACATGGAAAAAATTCTCATATAGTACTAGGAACATATTTAATCATAATAATGGAAGTTTTTGAACTTCTTCTTTCGCTCCTGAGAAGTCACCAAAAATTTGTTAGTGGAAGGATTTACCCTTATGAAAATCAATTGATTACTAGCTCCATTTTCCCATTAGATAAGGGCAAGGTTACTAACAGTTGGAGAGATCACCATTTCATTGGTGATCTTCCTCTAAATTTTAGTGTGGTACAACTCCCTCAAATGGTTCAACTAACCTTATATAAGCATGCTTTTAACTAGAAAGAAGAAAATACAGTCTAACATTAGTTCATAACTATGATACCAATGTGACAAAACTTAAAATGAGTGTCACTAACATTTTAATATAAAGATTAAGATACTAGCAAGTGAATAAATGATGTTTCAGATAGGAACTAACTATATTCCAAAGAGAATGAACATAACATGATAAAGTATTTGATTCACAAGGGAATGGAACTTCAAATTTTTAGTCAAGTTCAAAGACTCACACATAAACATAACATTATATTAAAAATTCAATGCTCACAAAAAAAGAATAACTCTAAAATGAGTGATTCCAAAACATTATTTATTTTCATCTACAATAAAGTATCATCATAAAACTAAATTTCAAACCTTGCAAATGTCCTCATAATGTATATTTATAGATACTCATTCTTAGACCTTTTTAGTTAATGTAACTACCATCTTTCTAAGTGGTATTTTAATGAATCATTACCCAATTCTTACATATTTGTGCCTTATGGAAATTTATGACTATTTTTAGGAGCATCATATTTACATCAATCTTATCTATTTTATTTTGATTGGCTTAGTACATCTTCACTCCTCACAAGTAAGCCTTGTGGCCTATTGTACATGTGGAAACCATGCAACCTTCAAACTCTACATTTAATTATATCCCTATAGCATCGTAAACTATCACCCATGATAATTTAACACTATTTTTTTCTCCCCCCTAAGTGCAAGTTCCTAATTGAATACCTAATTCCCTAAATTATGCAGTTTGTAGCCCATTTTAATATTTTCCAAAAAAAATCAAAAGGAAAACCTAAGCATTTATTCCATATTTTTCCCTAATATTTTCAGATCTTGAAAAATTAGAGCTAGACAAGGGCCTAGGTTCCCTTGTCCTCTTGGTTTGGACCCAAATTTGAAAAATTTAGACGTGGAGTATCACTTAATGATTTTATCATGACACTACTTACCTTCCAAAATAGGGCTGAGATAGTGTCATCCTAGGCACCTATGCCTCTATTTTAGCTCCAAGTTAAAATATGCCATAGGTGGCATTTTATTATTTCAAATTTAAATGTCTAATGTTAGACTTTAGGATATAATTTCTAGGGAAATTACAATAAATTCATATAAATACATAGTTATTCTATTATTTCTTATCTATCTAGCAATCTAGAGAGTTTATGATAAGAAAATCATTAAGAGCATTATTTAGCAAGTCAAGAGAAACCATTAAAGGATTTAGTGCAAAAATTCTAGATACAACATCATGTCGAAGTGTATGTTATTTTGTGTGTTATCATTATTTTTGTGAAGGATAACATTTGTTGTAGGTCTCCAAGAATCCAAGCATTCAAGCATCCAAAAATTCAGGAAAATATATCAAGCAAGATACAAGATCCTTGAAGTGATTTGTGTGACTCTAGTCCTTCAAGCAATCCATTGAAGGGTAGTTAGTTGTAACAAGTGGTTTATTCATCATTTCCTTCCCTCTCCTTTAACGGTTTATCATTGAAATTTACATTGTTGAAGTGGAAAAACTAACATGATGTTTGACTGAGACACTTGCCCCTAAAATGGCCAAACATTTTCCCTCTTTCAGAATATGTAGGTTACAAGTTGAAGAGGATCAAAGGAATTTTGAATAAAATTTGTTCCTTATTGCTTTTGAAATCCTAGTCCTTAACAGCCCATGAAAAGTCAATTACAAAAATATTTGGAAGTGATGTAGAAAGTTTGTAAGCATGAAATGGAAGTACAAATTTGACATCAAAGGACTTAAAAAATGGAACTAAAAAATACCTAGTAGTATAGTGGTGCCCTTAGCACCAACATTGTGACAATTTATACTAAAATTTATACCATAGGTGCAAAATATCCTCTTTCTTTTTCTAATGTTTGATTTCCTCTATAATATTCTAGATCTGTTGTTTCTATAGAAAAGTGATAATTTGCATCATTAGGACAATTAGATCATTGCATTTAATTATTAAGTCATTTCCAAAAAAATTCAAGGGTAGGTTGACTAACCTTTTAGCTTGTAAGTCAATCTTATACCCTTTTTGGAAATGGATCAAACCACATAAACCATATCAAATCTCTAATTAATGAATCCATTTGAAAAAGTGCATAAACCTTAGGGTAAAATCTTAGGGTTTACCTTTTTCTATGTTTCATTTTGTGAGCCCAACATGTTAGCACTATAGACCTTTTGAAATTTGAAACATTGCATCCTAGATCTAGGCTTTGCATTGCATTGTTTGTCAATTTTTATTGAGGCTTCTATTTTTGCATTATGAAAAGCATAAAAATTCTAAAAATTTCATATCATATTTCATCAGAGGTTGAAATAAGGATTATTTTAGTCATTTTACCTGATATCTACATTCAAATTGAATTAATAAGTCAACATTAGGTCATTTAAAATCTAAAGAAAAGTGTCAGTTGCATGCATTTAGGTGTCTTCTGTATAGTTAAAAAGTAAAAAATTGCATTATTTTATTTCAAAAAGCATA
This sequence comes from Sequoia sempervirens, assembly GCA_007258455.2. Classification (NCBI taxonomy): domain Eukaryota; kingdom Viridiplantae; phylum Streptophyta; class Pinopsida; order Cupressales; family Cupressaceae; genus Sequoia; species Sequoia sempervirens. The sequence continues at coordinate 182,186,433 of VDFB02256132.1, read as the reverse complement.
TTAACAACATCATTTTCACATTTAACATATTAAATAGCTAATTTTTGCATCTTAGATCTAACAATTTCATTTACAATTGTCATTTATTGTTCAAGGATTTAAAAAAAAAAGTGTATACTAGCATTTTGAATTCCATTATCATAAACCAAGCAAATTCTAGAAAAATACTCACTATTCAACCTGTTTGTACAAAGACTTAAGATCCTTAAACAATATAGTACATAATGAAATTTTGAGTTTTGAAAAAACCTATATAGGACATAGGCACCCTAGGTGCCTTTGTCTAGAAATTTTGATCTAAAATTTTCTATGAAATTCATTGTTTGTGTCCTTTGTTTAGATCCAATCTCTATTTTATAATACTTTTTATATAACTATTTGATTTTGATCATTTCAACCAATGGGTAAGTATAAACATGTTTCCTTTTCAAAGATGTAGTTTTCATAGGGTAACGCATGGCTTGTATGATTGTAATCTCCCTACTTATGAGCATAATATATTGAAACAAATTGAAATCATTGGTTTGCATGTTATTCATTCTCCCAAAATCTCTCCTAATTGTGAGAGCATCTTGGTGCAAGAGAATGCAATCACTAACACATTTATTAATAACAATTTTCCTAGTATTCACCCATATCCTAACATATCTCCCAATTGTGATAATATTTTGGTGTAAGAAGTTACAATAATAGACATTCATGAAAATCATAGTTGTTATTCTCCTGAAACCTTACCTTCTTGCGAAGAAGGTATCTTGGTGTTAGAGGATCCAATCATTGAGCATCATGAGAATCATGTTTATTTCTCTTCCTCTAGCTCTTCTACTTGGGAAGATATTTTTGGACAAGATGATGAAATAATTGATACATTTATTTCAAAAGTTAGTAAGAGGAATTTCTTATATGAAGGTGATAAGGTCACCTTAGATCTCCCTTGTTGTAAAATCATCAACAAGAGATAATTTATGTGGAGGCTATGAATGCACAATTTTCTATTAGGTCTCAACTGATTTTTCAACCTCTTCAAACTAATTTTGGACCTCCTAAGAGTCCTCTAATTATTGGACCTCCTCAAACTCCTTGTGGACCTCCTAAGAGTCCTCTAATTATTGGATCTCCTAAAAATCCCCTAATTATAGGACTTCCTAAGTCACCTCTCATTATACAACCTCTTGAACCTCTGAGCACTATCTTAAACTTTGCAACATAAATCACTATAAATCATGTGTTGCAACAAAAAAGTTATCATACTATAGCTCACACATATAACACTAGAAACAATAAGTAACCAAACAAAATTGCAGCTTTCATCACATTACATAAACCATATCTTCCAACTACACCTAACATCTCACAACATAGTCGTAAAGATATTTATCTTGTTCAGATACTTTGTAACACTCATGCAAAGATATCTCTATGGGATTTGATTCAAACATCACCTTATTATCATTACATGCTTCAAAATTCTTTGTAAAATGTTGTTACCCCTTATAGTGTGCAACCAAATAATATGACAACTTTGATTGAGAATATGAATCAACCTAATTTGGATATTTTCTTTCATCAAAGTGAATTAGCTCCTTTGGAAAAGAAAAAAAAATAATGTTGTGATGATAGTGGCTATTATTAATAGGGTTGGGATTAGAGGTACCATTCTTAACAATGGTTTAGGACTTAAAGTTTTTAGTGTAAATATTTTTGGAACACAATGATCTACTGAGAGGGGGTGAATCACTAAATGGGTATGTGCAGGATCATGATGGGCCAAAAAGTGGCAATATGATGGGTATATGGCTGACGACTATTTTTTTACCAAAAATTGATGAAATGAAAAGGGTTTTTAAAGGATATTCTCAGCTTTCCACCGATATAAATTATGCTTTACTTTGATTTTAATAAGTAATTATTATTCATTTTCTATTCAAATTACGACTAAAGTCCTAATTGATAGGCTGATTGAAAAACATCTATAGCTTTCAAATGGTATCACATTTTTTGAATCCAAAACATGTTTCACACTCTATGCTTCACATAGTATAGGATTAAAAAAAGAAAAAATGAATTTCATGAATTTTTGACCAAGTTAAGGTGGTCAGACATACAAGTTTTTATATTTTTTAAAAACCTGTAATAAAAAATTCATAATTAATTATTTACTTGGAAACAAATTACAAAAAAATGTGCATCACATCAGGGCATGATTCCTCTACTTATATATAAAATATTATAAAAATATTATCATTTTATTGTATAGGGTGGTTAGACATACACCTACTTCTTTATTTTTCCTCAAATTTAAGTACCATTGCATTGAAATTCCCCAAATTTCAACAAATAGATTTTTTTTTTAAAACATACCTAGTAGTTTAGAAACTACATTCAATTTGCTAAAAATTCTATTATTACACATTTTTGAAATAATAAAGATAACTTATTCAAGTTTGTACATCAAGTTTCCTAACTCTGATTTTTCTAAATTTTTTGCCACTTAAGGGCCTGCTTTTTCCATGATGATCCTGCACATACCCAAATATTGAAAACTTTGGCCTTCAAAACCTTATGTAGATTACTCTCTTAGCTCCAAATACTTTGTGCAAACTTTCTTCGTCTAAATCTTAATGTGCAGATCAAAAAGTAAAGATGCAAACAAAAGCATGCAAATAGACAATCAACACACACATGCCCACAACACTAGATATACATGGAAAATACAAGATGGGAAAAACCACGCTGACAAAGGCTACTTGAGGCTACTACTCAAATCTAGTGTCACAAATGAAATATCTATTACAATTTTTAGGGCTACAACCCAAGGATGATTCAACACCCTGATTTAGGAGCTACAACTCAAAGGAAGCAACAACTCCCTGCTTTAGAAGCTACAACTTCAAGGATGCTACAACACCCTAATCTGAGCTACAACTTAATACAATGAGGCAACCACCTCTATTATAACAAACACAAGTAGGCATAAAACTTGGTTCTACAAAACCTAGTCATGCATTATTAAATTCAATACATATTTGCACTTACTGCAACTTACTTTATGCTACTAAAACCACACTCTCAACAATGCATTCCCTCTGCTATGCACTCTCTTCCCTACAACATATTCAGTTGTGGATCTCTTAGTTTAGCACCCTATGCACTGGCCAACTTCTTAAACCACTATGCCTATCTCTACAACATACAAGACAAGATGTAACTCTATTTAGTACTCCATACAATTGTAGGTTGTTCTCTCTATTCGTGCATAATTACTACAACTTTAAACTCATATCCTCTACTATTAGATACTCCATACTCACTCTAGTTATCCAATCTTTTGATAATATTTGATTGTCATCTTTCTCCATCAACTTGTCATCACTACCTCAAGATTCTCTCAATCATTCAGATCATCTCCAACTTATGGTTAGGGTTTTCTTTACATATTGACTTCATGAGCAAGCTTCTTGTTCACCTCAAGCCATATGCTACTATCCAGTTCATAATTAGGACATATGATAGGGTTTACCAAATATTACCATATATTTCATCGAGCCACCCAACATTTAATTTGGTTATAGAGAGTTTTCACAAATTAGATCTTTGTCAAACCTTAGAATCTAATATGCATTAAATGCATTCTTATATTCATTCAATCTAATTATGATATTGATTATCTCTGCAATCTATGTCACAATAATGAAGATCAAATGTTCATTTACTTTGGTTGCTTGTGCAACTGGACCAATTAATTCCTTCTCTAGTGTTGGTTACCAATCATAACCCTTGTTCACACAGACTAGACCATTGTAGATTTTCAAGTTTGAATATCGATCGTTGATCTTCTCCTTTCATTACTTGATCCTATTCTTTTCATTCACTATCACAACTTTAAATCATGATTTTCCAATAAGCGATCGTTCAAATCTCCTCGGTTGATCTATCATCACTCTGTCAGAGAGAAAAATACAATATTCCTACCACCGTCCATCGTTCTCTTCAATAAGAACAAGCTTCAGTGTATGGGTCCACATGCCATCTATCTTCCATGTCATCACCACCTAATTTGCAACAATGATGTGAATTTTCACACTAAGCAATTTGTTCTTCACCACCTATCACCCTTCATCACAATTAGATCCTACTAGGTTATCACCTTATCACTTTGTTGAAGGGACATCTTCAAGGTCCTGTTGATAGGCCAATGCCACTTTGATGAGATAGCCATTGAGCTATCAGAGAGACATCAAATCCACTCTCACCGATATGGCATTGTTATGCCAATACCATTTGCTGTTGTAGACAAGTGGTCCTCATGCCATCATGTCACCGCATACCACCATCCACTATGGCTTTCTGCCACATGTCATTCTTTCATTCACTTTATGATAATACCATCAATGCACGTCATCCTCATCTTACCGAGTCTCACTGCCACATCCACCTTACTAGGTCCCATAGTTAGCATCCCATCTCACATCACCCTATTGTTGAGACTAGCTCCATAGTCCTAGTGATACACTAATATCTTAATCGATGAAAATGGCCATCATGTTGTCGAGACATCTAAACAAGTCCCATCAGATGATCTCAGTCACACCAGGGTATGTATAGGGATCAGCGATGGGCCAACAAGCATGCATAAGCATGACACATGTGTACCTAGCTATGTGGTCGGGCTTAATTTCACCCAACTTGATGAAACAAAAGGTTTTAAAAGGATATTCTAATTTTCACCAATATAAATTATGCCTCTTTAATTTGAATTTAATAAATAATTATTATTCATTTCATTTGAATTACAACCAAAGTCCCCATTGATAGGTTGACTGAAAACATCTATGTTTTCTTCAAATGTATCATTTTAATCCAAACATGCATCACATTCTATGTTTTCATATTATAGATTAAAAATAATAATTAAAAAAAAAAATTGACGCAGCTTGACCAACTTAAGGTGGTCAAACATACAAGTTTTATATTTTAAAAGTTGTAAATAAAAATTCATAATTAATTATTTACTTGGAAAAAAATTACAAAAAAATATGCATCACATTGGGACATGAGTCCTCTACTTATATCTAAAATATTATCATTTTATTGTGGTTAGGGTGGTCAGACAGACACCTACTTCATATTTTTTCCCTGAAATTTAAGTACTATTGTATTGAAATTTCAAATTTTCACCAAATAGATTTAAAAAAAATAAACCTAGTACTATTACATTCAATTTGCTACAAATTCTATTCCTACATATTTTTAAAATAATTTAGATAACTTATTCAAATGTTTACGTCAAGTTGCCTAACTCTGATTTTTCTGAATTTTTTACCACTTAAGGGCCGTTTTTTTCCATGATGATCTTCCACATGCCCATTGATGAAGACCATTGATGACTTCACCTATCCACTTCATCACCATGTTTCTTTGTTCTATTCATCTTATATACACATCACCCTTACCTTACTAGGCCCACCATCAACATTACATTCTTCCATCACCATATCAAAGGGACAAGCTTCATAGTCCTGGTGATATCACTTTCTCTACCCAATGAAAGTTATCATCACTGCATCAAAGGGAATTCCTTAAGAGTCCTATCGATGATGAAATGTCACTCTGATGAAAATAATAGTACCAAGCATGCCATTCTAATGTATGGTCCACATATTGTCATCTCGTACCCTAGCTGGGTCCCACCAAGAAATATCCATCTATCTCTATGTAAGAGGGACATCCAAATCACTCCCACTAAAACCATTCAGTCACACTAATAACACTTCCACACTTCACTTTTATTTGTTGGGCGGTAAGTTATACATGTTCTTGAAAACACCGCCAGCCTTAAAGCATGATCTTCATAAGTTCATCAAACTAGACAAAACACCCCCAATGCTATAGGGTGGAGAGTTAGTGTAACATAGCAAAACACCTCCTAAATTAGACCGTGTGCCAAAAACACAGAGCTATACTTAGACAAAAACCTTGAAGTAGTAAGTTAGAGAAACTTAGAAAAACACCACCCAAGATATGGCTTAGTTGAATTTTTATTTTCTATTTTCACTCAATGGACTATTGGGGGGATTGAAGAAGTTGTCCCACTAAAGCACAAATGTCTCGCCGATGAGACATGTAGATAATGCCAACCTAGGAAATGGGGCCGGTCATTTCATAGAATGAATGACATAAGTTGTTACTTATGTGACCTACTACCTGTAACACCAAGTCATCGATGAATAGAACTTTCTTGAATGTTGTGACTAAAATTTCTACACATGTAGAGTTTAACTAATATACCCTAGACCATGAGCATAGACTAAGAGCATGAAAAAATGGACATTGACATATCCACTGACATTAGGACCCGCAAAATACCCTTTTGGAAAGCTCTCGAGAAATCTAGATGGAATCTAGCATTAGTTTTCACATACACACATCTAGAAATCATCATCACTGCAATTATGCTCACATCCACACACTTCTAGAACCAAATTCACTGCTCTCACTTTCATCCTCTGAGCTTCATAGAATTTAGGCACACCACTAATCTATCATCATGTCAACATCTCCATTGAATGATAAATTTGGCACTCTTTTGAAATCAACGACACTTTCCATTAATTTCATCATGTTCACTTGCATGAGAAAATCCATTTCATTCCGGATCCTTTTCCATCATGCCAACACTCTTCCTTGCATTATTTCCCCTTTTTACATCAATGAAAAATATATGCCAACAATCTCCCCTTTTTTCATTGATGGAAAAACTTTAAATTCTCAATGATACCAATTATCCAATTCAACATTCATACGAGTATCATCTTTTACTTTCCACTTAAATTTCTACTATCTCCAATGCTCCTCATTGAGCATTTGCATGACTTTCTCCCCCTTTGACATCAATGGAAAAGGGATCACTTCCCTAGAAATTATTCCCCCCCTTTGAAAAGTAGTGCAAAGGGTCTAACTATTCTCTAATATCCTCCTTTGGCATTCCTTCTCCTTTGCTCATCCTTATGAGAATCTGCACAACTTTCTCTCTTATGCTTTGCTTTGAGCATTTCCTCACTTTTTCTCCCCCATGCTCAATTGTTTTGAGCATTTGTGAAACTTTCTCCTCTTCTTTGTCTTAGGTCACAATACTGTTGTAGCCTTCATTTATTCTTAGCAATGGAAAAGGGACTTAGCTCCCCCTTTGAATGATACCAATTGAAAACAATTTTTTTCTCTCATCCCAAAAGTTACTCTCATTTTTATTATAATGGAAAAAATTATATGCTTCAACTGCTCTATACCAATTACTAATATATGATGCTAGTTGAAGTGCCATTACATGCTCTGATCTGATCATGCCAAATACCAATTATAGATATTATGATTCAAGCTTTGTACCAACTGAATCATATTCTAGGCACCAATTGGTGATATCATGCCTTGATATTGATTATCATTCTGATACCAATTGTGAATGTTTTCACTTTATGCTATGTACCAATTGATATCTTGGACTGCACTGTATCAAGTATAACACTAATTTGATACCAATAGTGACTCCCCCTTAGACCTTGATCCATGCTTTATTTCTTGCATACTCGAGCACTAGCTTCATTTTAGGGGCTTTGTACCAACTAAGATATTCTAAACCAATTTATAGTGGTCTGATACCAAATTAAAAATAAAATATACACAACTCCCCCTAAGACATAGATCTTCTCCTTGCAATCAAGGAGCATTTCTCTCAAAAGAGCATTTACACACATTTTCTTTGATATCTGATGCCAAAAGTTGATATCAATTGTTGCAACTGATCATCCACTTCTCTACTAATGTTCTTACCCTTTGATGATCATTTCAAAGAGAAAAAAAGTGAAAATACATATGCAACCATCAAGTCATTATAAATTTCTAAAACATGTTTTCCTTGACTTGATCTCTTTCTCCATTTCTAGGAATGAATAAAATATCAATTTAGCTCCCCCTGGTCTCATGCCCTATCACTATGACTTATTTATGTGAGACAAAATCGACCACATTTACTACTTCTTGCTAGACTTTAACTCTCCACACCTTTTTGATATTTTCTCTTTCTTGTCAGCCTTCTTACCAAGAATATTTTGACCCTTGTTAACCTTGGGGGACATATTCCTTTCCTCACTATGTGGTTTTGGTCTTACATGATTCATTTTTCTTTCCTTAGCTATGTGACCAAATTTTTTACAATTGTAGAAAATTATATTCATATCTACAATAGGAGCAAACAAAATTATATTTACATATTTTGTGCTCCTTTTAGGTGCAACTCTACACTCACTAGCCTTATGACCAAACTAATTGAAAGCATAACAATATCCATAAAAATATGAGGGATACCTGGTCATAGTGTTCCTCTGAATAAGATGAGAAGGTCTTCTTTGATTTGGCTTCTTCATGTATCTCATCCATTGGATTCCATTTGCATCAGTTCCCATAATGTTTGGTCTTTTTCTTTGATGCTTTGGGACTGATTTCTTCATCTTCTTCTGATAATCAGGAACTAATTCTTCCATATCCTCTTCCATATAGTTAATTTCTTCTCTTTTGTTTCTTTCTTCATTTTGTTATCTGCTACGGGCTCCTTCCACTTAGTAACAATATCCTTAACTAGTTTTTTGTCTCCAAAGGAATTTTCATTGGAGAAATTCATATAATCTTTCTCATCCTTGGTGCAACATCTTTCTTCTGCTATAAAATTGTCATACAATTCAGTAGATGCATTCTTAGCTAGGTTTTTACCTTTTTCAAAACCAAGACTAGAATTTTCTCTTGGTTTTGATGGATTTTATGAGCTAACCAGTTCATCTAGTATTCTTGAGCCACCCTTCAACTTTAGGCCTTTATCAATCTACTCTTTATCTTTTTCTAAGTCTTTTCTCAAGGCCATTATTTATGCCTCTAGCATGATGCACTCTTCCAATTTAGTCCATAGTTTAGAGTTAACCACATCTTCTATCCTCTTAGCTTCCTCAACTTGTGTCTTCAAACTAACTATCATTTGGTTATAATCTTCAAGGATTTTCATTAGTCTTTCTATCTCTTTTTATGCAATTATTTTATGTTCTTCATTCTCCTTCAACTTATCAATCTCATCCTAGGAACAAATGAGTTTACCTTCTAAGTTCACTTCTTCTTCTTCATCAGATGTTGTACCAAAATCCATGGATAGGGATTCATTCCCTTCAGTATCCTAAGTATCTTCAAGTTCATCATTTGAGCTTCCAAAAACATCTGATAACCTATTTTCTTCTTTTTTGTGTAGATTATTCTTATCCATCTACTTACTACTATTTTCTTGCTTAGAGTTACATTTTTCATCATGAATGCATTGAAAAGAAATACAAACAAATTTACCTATATATTTCATGGAGAATCTTCTTAGTCATCTGATGAAATCAACTTGCTCCTCTTTGGACTCTTCAGATCTGGAAGTAGATGCATCTTTCTCTACACCTTTGGCTGCAACATCCCTCATGAATGTGTCTATTGTCTTCTCATATTCACTTGTCTTCATAAATTAGAATTTCTTCCATATTTCTAACCCACAACCTGCACCTTGCAATCATCATCTCCATACATCCTTTTCAACATATTCCAAACTTCATGTGTTGTTTAACAATGCATGAATTTGAAAAATATGGAACTTCATAGTCCATGAAGAATTATATCTCTAGTTGTAGCATTATCCTCATATGCATTCCTTTTAGCTTTAATTATTAGAGGTGTAGTAGGAACTGTATATCGATTTACAACTAACATCCAAACATCAAATCCTATGGATCCCAAATATGCTTTCAATAGTGAGCTCCAAAAAATATATCTTAATCCATCAAAGATATGTCCATCATATGCAAGTAAAATTTTCTAACTAACCATTGTGTTCACTTTATGCAAGATCTACCCCAAGCTGATTAAGCTTATTCTAGGGAACTTGGCTCTGATACCAACTATTGGAACACAATGATCTACTAAAAGGGGGTGAATTAGTAGATAATGAAAACTTTGGCCTTCAAAACCTTATGCAGATTACTTTCTTAGCTCCAAATGCATTGTGCATGCATTCTTCCTCTAACTCTTAATGTGTAGATTGAAAAGTAAAGATTTAAACATAAACATGTACATAAACAATCAACACACACATGCCCACAACACCCAATATACATGGAAAACCCAAGATGGGAAAAACCATAATGAAAAAGGTTGCTTGAGGCTATTGCTCAAATCCACTTTCACAAATGAAATCTCTATTACAATGTATAGGGATACAACGAAAGGATGCTTCAACACTCTAAATTAGGAGCTACAACTCCAACGAAGCAACAACTCCCTTCTTTACAAGCTACAACTTCGAGGATGCTATAACACCCTGATCTGAGGTACAACTCAATACAATGAGGCAACCACCTTTTTCATAACAAACAAAAGTATGCATAAAACTTGGTTCTACAAAACTTGATCATGCATCATTACATTCAATACACTGTTTCACTTATTGCAACTTAATTTATGCTGCTGAAATTGCACTCTCAACAACACATCCCCTCTACTCTACACTTTCTCTCTCTCTTACTCTGCACTATCTTCCCTATAACATATTTAGTTGTACATCTCTCTACTCAGCACCATGTGCACTAGCCAACTTCTTACACCACTCTACCTATCTCTACAACATACAAGGAAAGATGTAACTCTATCCAGTACTACATACAACTACAAGTCGTTCTCTCTATTCATGCACATGTACTACAACTTTAGGCTCATCTCCTCTACCAGCAGCTACTCCACACTCACTCTAGTCATCCAACCTTTTGACAATATCTAATTGTCATTTGTCTCCACTAACTTTCTATCATTGCCTTGAGATTCTCCCAACTGTCTAGATCATCTCTAGCTTATGGTTAGGGTTTTCTTCACATATTGACTTCACCAACAAGCTACATGTTCACCTCGAGCCATACGCTACTATCTAGCTCCTAATTAAGAAATTTGATAGGGTTAAAAATATATCGACATATCTTGCATTGAACCACCCAATATTTAATTTGGTTATAAAGAGTTTTCCCAAATTATCTCTCTATCAAACCCTAGAACCTGATATGCATTAAATACATTCTTTTGTTGATTCAATTTGATTTTGATCTTGATTATCTCTACAATTTTTGTCGCCATTTTGAAGATCAAATCTTCATTTACTTTGGTCACTTGTGCAGCTTGACTGATTAATTCATTCTCTAGTGTTTATTAGCAATTGTAACCCCTATTCACATGGACCACACCATTATAGATCTTCAAGTTTGAATACTAGTTTTTGATCTTCTCATTTTCTGCCATGATATTGTACTTTCCATTCATTGCCACAACTTTAAATCATGACCATCTAATAAGTATTCATTCATATCTCCTCCATTGATCTATCATATCACTTTGTTGAAGAGACACATACCACAGTCCTACCAATGTCCATTGTTCTCTCTGGTAATAACTTCCTTTGAGTGCATGAGCCCACATGCCATCTATCTTCCATGTCATCGCCACCTGATTTGCAACAATGATGTGAATTTACACACTGAGCAATTTTTTCTTCACTACGTGTCAACCTTCATCACAATCGGGTCCCACCAGCTTCTCGCCTTATCACTCCATTAGAGGAACATCTTCAAGGTCCTCCTGATACACCAATGTCACTCCCATGAGATAGCCATCAAGATATCAGAGAGACATCAACTCCACTCTCACTGATATGGCGTTGTCATGCCGATACCATTCACTGCTATAGACAAGTGGTCCCCATTCCATCATGTCACCACATGTCACCATCCACTATCACTTTCTGTCGCATGTCATTCTATCATTCACTTTATGATAGTGCCATCAATGCACTTCATCCTCATCTTAATAGGTCTCACTACCACATGCAGCTTACTGGGTCCCACATTCAGCATCTAATCTCCCATCACCCTATCATTGGGACTAGCTCCATAGTCCTTGCAATATGCAAATGTCTCACCAATGAAAAGGTCATCGAGTTTTCAGGGAGACATCTAAACAAGTCCCGCCAATGACCTTCAATCACACTGATGAAGACCATTGATGACGTCATGTATCTAGTTCATCGCCATGTGTCTTTGTTCTATTCATCTTCCATGTACACATCACCCTTACCTTACCAGGCCTACCATCGACATTACATTCTTCCATCGCCATATCAGAGGGAAAAGCTTCATAGTCCTAGTGATATCACTTTGTCCACCCAATTAAGGTTATCATCATTGCATCAGAGGGACTACCTTAAGATTCCTATCAATGATGAAATGTCACTCCAATTAAAATAACACCAAGCATGCCATTCCAATGTGGGGTCCATATACTATCATCTCATACCTTAATTGGGTCCCACCAAGTAATCTCCATGTATCACTATGTCAGAGGGACATCCAAATGACTTCCACTAGAACCATTCAGTCACACTTTTAACACTTCCACACTTTACTCTTCTTTGCTGAGTGGTAAGTTAGACATGTTACTAAAACACCACTAGCCTTAAAGCATGATCTTGATAAGTTCATCAAACTAGACAAAACACCGCCAACGCTATAGGGTGGGGAGTTAATGAAACATAGAAAAACACTACTCGAGTTAGACCACATGACAAAAACACTTCCAAAGCTATACTTAGTCAAAAACCTTGAAGCGGTAAGTTGTAAAAACTTAGAAAAATATTTGCCAAGATATGACTTAGCCGAATTTTTCTTTTTTGTTGGTGCTCAACAAAATATTGAGGGGACCAAAGAAATTGTCCCACTAAAGCACAAATGTCTCACCAGTGAGACATGTAGACACCACCAACCTAGGAAACGGGGCTGGTCACTTCACATAATGAATGACATAAGTTGTTACTTATGTGACCTACAACTTGTAACACTAAGTCACCAATGAAATAGAACTTTCTTGAATGTTGTGATTGAAATTTCTACACATGTAGGGTTTAACTGATAAAACCTAGATTGGGAGAATGAACAAATGAATGTTGACATCTCCATTGACATTAGGACCTACAAAATACCTTTCTAGAAAACTCTCAAGAAATCTAGATTGAATCTAGCATTAGTTTTCACATACAAACATTTGGAAATCATCATCACTGTAATTCTTCTCACACCCACACAATTCTAGAACCAGATCCATTGCTTTCACATTCATCCTTTTAGCTTCATATCATTTAGGCACACTGCTGATCTATCATCCTGACAACATCTCCCTTGCATGATCAATTCAACACTCTTTCAAAATCAATGACACTTTCCATTAATGCCATCATGTTCACTTGCATGAGAAACTCCATTTCATTCTAGATCCTCTTCCATCATGCCAACACTTTTCCTTGCATTATTTCCCCTTTTGACATCAATGACAACTATATGCCAACAAATCTTTTGGAAAAAAATGGAGTAGATAAGACTAAGATTCAACTAGATAATTTATCTGTCTGTGGTTTTGATAATGTGGGTAAGCAACAACTTGGTGTGATAACATTACCTATGAAAGTTAGAAATTTGTGTTGCAAAATCCAATCCATTTGATGTCCTTTGAATTGTATAATATTCTCTTAGGTAGGACATGAATTCATGAAATTAATGCATTTCCTTCAATGCTACACGATATGCTAAAATACACTTAGAACAATAAGGTTTACATAGTAAAATATGACCCTAAATTTGATAAGTATTTACAAACTGAAACATGAACAAAAAATCCTCTTAGCACATTAACATCAACTACAAAAAGTGGAACATTTACAAGTTGAGGATGAAGATGAGTTTCTTTCAAAAGTGACAAAGTTTCTAGATGATTTTTGGAGTTAATTATATTTCACACCTACATCCATGGAGGAATACACAATTACACACAAATAAAAAAAAAAGAAAGAAGATACCATTGTATTAACACAATATATGGCTAAATAATCCAAACATATGATTACACAACTTATATAAAATAGGAAGATACAAATTATACATCCACTTATGATGAGAATAATCATGAACAACCACCTTCCTAAAAAAAAATGGAAAAACTTTATGGAAGAGGTTACGAACTTTTGAAACAATTGGGCTACAATGGAAAAAGATGTTGAGTAATAGAACAAGGAATTCATGTTCCTATAGAGCCTAATATGCAAGGAACAAAAAGATCTCTTGGCTATTTCTATCAAAGATAGTAAAAACTTTGAAAAACCTTTCACTGAAAATCAATACCATTCATTTCTTCTCCTTGTCATGTGGTAGTTGTAGTATCACATAATTATCATTACCATTCATGAAGGTATAAAAATTTCCCTTATGTAATCATACTTCATTTTGCAAGGATCATCATATTATCATCCATTTTGGCTCACCTTTATCCTTACACTTGGGGGGAAATGGGTTAGGTAGCCTTATTCTAGGTGTATTCCTTCTTGGGTGTAGTGTCAAAAAATATTCTCCCTTCTTAGAGATAGTACAATTTCACACTATGCTTGGACCTATTTTAGTACCCCTTCATCCATGTCCTTTAAATAATCATTAATAGGGCCCTATGACTCTTTCTTACATATCCCAAGGATTATTTCAACCTAAATCCTGAAAAATTCAATAAATGCATTTAATATTCTAAACCTCTAACATTCTATCACCCCAAAAACTTAGGTTGGGACTAATATGCCACCCTAGGCATACTAGGACCCCTAGGTGGGACCTATACACCACCCTTGGTGTATTAGTCTAGTTTGGGGCCTTTTTAGGGTTTTGAGTAGGAAATCAAGGTCTTTAATTCAAATTTTGTAAATATTGACATTTGGGATCTAGTAAATAGTAAATTAGATAGGATGCCTATAAAAATAAGGTTTCAAATATTTATTTCACCTAGAAATATTTATTTCAAACCTAGATCTTTCAAGTATCCAAGTATCCTAGCAATTTTATGAGATCAAGAGCATTCAAGATCAAGTTATCAAGAATTTTGAGCAATATGGAATATTAAAGAATCATTTCAAATTCTTCATGCATCATGTGTGTTTGTGAGATAACATTTGTGATGTAGGTTTCATGATTCAAGCAAGTGTTCAAGATAAATCTTCAAGAATTCAATGAAGAGTCAAGATCCACATTCACTCTAGCCATTTCATACAATTTTCCAATCTTCATTTCAATGGTTTGAAGAGTTGCAACATTGCATTTTTCATTAATAATTCCTTCATGTTATTTCATTTAATTTCAAGGTTTAATTACGAAAATGGGGTTTGACCAAGGCAAACCCCCATCCTCTAAGAAAACAACATTTTCTCTCTCTTGTGATGTGTGTTTTGTAGATTTAGGTGAACTTGACTCATTCACCAAACCTAGCAATGTAGTCCTTGATATAATAGCCTTTTGACAACATTCAAAAATGTCAGATCTGAATTTGGAGGACTCAAAAAGATACTTAAAAAAACCTATAGGTGGACTAAATCGCCCAACCTTGCGTATTAGTCTCATGATAGTATTTTATCACCATTTTTGGAGATCTTGATTATAACCCTATAGGAGGAATCATACACCTAACCTAGCGTATTAGTCTTGGTGCAACCCTAAACAATAGTTTTTAGAGTATGCAAACCTTATTTTGACATCTTCTTTCCTCTAAGTAATTTTTTGTTATCATTCATTTTATTAGTTGATTTCATGCTTTTAAGTTTCTAGGGTTCATAGAAAATTTTCATAAGTTTTTCCTTTTCTCCATTTGAAGCTTTATTTAATGGTGAATCCCCATCCAATTATCCAAGTAATCCACTATCCATTCCTCAATCAAGTCACTTGGTTGAGAGATCTAGTTTCCTAATGAATTGAAGTGTGAAATAGGTCCAATTCCATATCCCAAAAGGTGGAACCCCTATTTCCCTTTTGTTCATTTTAGTGAACTTGACATTTGGACACTTGAATTTTTTATTTGGAGACCATTTTAGCCCTAGATCTAGTTTTCATTAGCTTTGCATTATAATTGCATTAGTTGAATTGTATTTAGGGATCCTAAATCTTGCATTAGTTAAAAATGCATAATAGGTTGCATTTTGCATGTTGCATTATTCAATTTCATTGGAAATCTATAATTACAAACAATCAATTGAAAATACAACCTAGACACATTGAAATTAACTTATTATTTATTGATTCAGCCTTAAAATCCCTAATTTGGAACCATACACCCACCTTGGAATATTAGCCCCTAATTAGGTCTAGATCTGCATTTTGGTTGATCACTTTGTGAAAAAGTGGGACACTTTGCAAAAAAAGTGGGACACTTTGCAAAAAATTGGGACACTATAAAAAATTGGGACTAATATGCCCATATGTGTGAATGAGTCCTTGGAGGCCTACAAAAACCAACTTTTCTTTGCTTTCTCATAATTTTTTGTACTTCCTAGGCATTCTGGTAACCAATAGTATCAGTCTAGAAAGTCTTAGGAACTTCTATTTTATGCATCTAGGTCAAAATAATCCATTTAGTGTAGTATTTTTTGAATCATTCCAAAATCATTAGATTTGAAATTTTTTACGTTTATGAAACTTTGCATAATATGGATAAAAGTACTTTTCACTTTTGCATACACAATGTTTACATTCATGAAGCTTTGCATAAGTTTGATAGAAGTGCTTTTCATTTTTTGATACACATTATTTGCATTTTTGAAGTTTTGCATGTACATTAGATAAAATTACTTTTCATCTTTGAATATACATTGTTTACATTCTTGTAGTATTTCATAAGATGGTTAGAAGTACTTTTTTATTTTTGCTCAAACATTAATGTTAGTATCATATCTTTCTAAGCATGCCAAGAAAAAAGTTCATCTCTCCCCCTTATTTAGTGAGAGAGAATATAATGGTGGATAATCATGACAATCAAATTTTTTCTTCTCCTAATATCTCTCCTATTTGTGATGAACATATTTTGGTGTTAGAGTATCCAATCATTGAGTTCCATGAGAATCCTATTTGTTTCTCTTCCCCTACTAAGGAAAGCATCATTGATCAAGAGGATACCATCATTGATAAGAAAGATAATTCAACCATAGATGGATCCCCTACATGTGATGAAGTTATTTTATAGGAACCAACCTTTGAATGTCATGAGCTTCTAGTTCGTCGCTCTCCTAAAGACTCCCCTACTAGGGAAGATATTATGATACAATAAAATGAAAACATTGACAATAGTGATATGGTTTCGTTATATGAAGATGATGAAGTGGCATTAGTCTCTCCTTCACTAAGAGATCATGAAAATAAGGATAAGTATTATGAGGTTATATGCAAACTAGCTATCCCTTGAAGTACTCTTTTGATCCTAAAATTATCATTTATCCACCCTCACAAACACCACAAGTTCAAACTAAACATGTGCTTATCTTAGAACCACCTAAAAGGAAACTTGACAATGATAACATTTTGCAACAACTGAGTTACAATACCATTGTTCATACATATAACACTAGGAACAATTTTCAACCATGAAAAACAAATCCAACATCCTTCCCATTGCCTCAATCTATCTTGCTTAGTGCTACTTGTTTCCCTTTACAAAGTGGAAAGTATTATGATCTTTTTGAACAAATTAAGAATACTCCTGGTAAGATATCCTTATGGGACCTTATTCAAGCCTCATGTAGTTATCATAGCATGCTTCAAAGTGATTTAAAACAAGTTCCTACCACTCCTAATGTGCAATAAAATGATGTGATAGCCCAAATTCAAGCTATAACTCTGGTCATCTTAGACATTACTTTCCATCAAGATGAGTTACCTTTGCTAGAAGTGCAAAAAAAAAATGAATCTTTCATGATAATAGCTATATTCAATAGCATAGGGATAAAGTTAACCCTTGTTGATAATGTCTTAGCTCTTAATGTCTGTAGTGTAACCCTTTTAGGTAAGCTTTGCATGGATAAATCAAGAACTTAACATGATTCCTTATCGATTTGAGGATTTTAAAATGTAGGAAAACAACTACTTGGTGTGATAAATTTTCCTATTATAGTTGGAAAGGCCACATTACAAACCTCTATCTATGTTATTCCTCATGATGTTTCATACAATATTCTTTTAGGTAGAGCATGGATTCATGTGATGAATGGGGTGCCTTCTACCCTTCAACATAAAAAGAAGTACGTCTACAACAACAAAGTGTATACAATCAAATCTAACCCTTAATCATAAAATTGTTTGAACATTGAGAAAGGCAAGGAAAATCATTTAAAATCATTGAAAACAACTATACAAGTGGAACTAGTGCAAGATAAATACAAACAAAAGCATATTGAAGAAGTCAAAAATTTATTGGAAGATGATTGGGATTCCTTAGACTTCACACCTACATTCATGGGTGAATACAGGAACATAAAAAAAAGTCTAAAAAGAAAAAAGAACCTTTGGTAATGTCAACACAAAATTCAAAAAAACCTTCAAAAGCATCCACCTCAACCACTTTAGAAGGAGAATAAAATTACACAACAAAATTTGATGAAGTTGATTATGAGCAACCACTAAATTTGAAAGAAATGTAAAAGATTTATGGAAGAGGTTATGAACTTATGACATAACTTGGTTATAGCATAAAAGGATGTGATGCTAAATAAAAAGGTATTTGTATCTTTATAGAGCCTAACACACAAGGAATGACTAATGGTCTTGGTTATTTCCCTTCAAAAGAAACAAAATCAGCAAAAAGATCTTCACTTAATATCAACACTCTTATAAAAGATTACTCCAAGAAAGCTCTAACTTTGGTGCATCCTAAACTAATAGATACTACATGTGGAACTATCTCATTAGATATGCATCAAGTTGATACATTTTTTACTCATTATAATCAATAAAATTAGTTATTGCTCCTTTCCATGTAATAGTTGTATAATTATAGCACACTCACTATTGCATGTTTAACATTCATTGTAAATTATTTTCTTGTTGCAAGGAGTAGCATATCATCACCCATCTCAGCTTATCCTTGTCTTTCACTAAGTGGGGACAAGGGGTTAGGTAGCCTTGTTCTTGTATGACACTTTTCATTGTCTCTTTTGGGTAGTTCACCACCTTCCATGTATATATCAGAAAAATCTTGGGATTTGGACAACATGCCTTAAGTTGGATCGCATGTGACGTACTTTTCTTTCTATGTTTAGCATTACATTTTAGGGGAAACCCTTTATTCATTATATAGTTTAATTTGGTATAGGGATTTCTGAATAAGTTTTCATATCTTCTACTTTAAAGCAATTTCTCATAGTATGGTGTTTAGAAATTTCTTTAAAGTGGGGGCACATTGGCGTTATTCTTTTGGATTTCAATTACAACTCATGTTTTATTCTGTGTTCTTCTTACTTCATGTGATGCATCTTTCTCTTTGTGGTGACATTGGACATGATGTCCTTCAAGAGTGTTATTTCTCTTAGCATATTATATTCCTCTTAGTGGAAATTCCAAGCGAAGGGAATTCTTTAAGTTGTGAATCTTCTATTCTTCGATTGGTCCTATCTTGGAGATATTAGGAACGATGTTCCCTAGGTTGATACCTTACATTAACTAAAAAAAAACCCTTTGAACTTACCTTACACTATTTCACATTTACAATAATCGTTACATGGTCACCTTGCATAACACACTTTTCTTTCCTGTGGGGCCATCCTGTTTGTTCATAGGTGTTAGCATATAAATTTTTTCTTGCCTCATGAATCTTGTTGTTCATGTTGTGTTGCAAATTATCAAAGTTATCGGGAGGTATACCTTTTGTATGGTTAGTATGTATAGTATTCAGCCATAGGAATGAATTTACCATAGCCACTTGCTTCTTTGTGTGGGCACTTACAAACCATGTGTGTGTGTCTCACCTCTCTGGGGCTCACCTAGTGGATACTAGATTCCACTAGCCTGTGTGAGTGCATTTTTTGCATATTGGACATTGTGTTCCACTTGTAAATATTTTTTTGGACAAACAACTTATACCTAGTCCACATCATGTTGGATAGACTGTCAAGGCTTGATCCACCCCCTTTCTTTCCTTTTTCTTTCTTCTTTATGTCTTTTATAGTGTATTCTTGTGTCTTGTTGTTTCTTCATACATTATTCACATGTGTGTTTTCTTTTGTCCATGTTGGTTTTCCATTGGATCTTGATCCTAGGGACTTGATCATCCTTCTTGATAATTTTCATCCTACCTCACTATAATTTGTAAACTTGAACCCCTATTGATGTGTATTTCTATACTTTTGTCTGAGTTTGATGTAAGGTCATCCTCTCACTAAAGTGGGAGCTGAATGTAGTGTCAAAAGTTGTACTCATTTCTTGGAGATAGTACAATTTCACAGTCTACTTGGACCTATTTTAATACCCTTGCATTCATGTCCTTAAAATAATCAATAATAGGCCCCTAAGACCCTTTACGATATATCCCAAGGCTTATTTCAACTAAAATTGTGACAAATTCAACAAATACATTTAATATTCTAAACACCTGAAATTCTCTCACCCCAAAATATTAGGGTGGGAATAATATGCCACCCTAGGAATATTAGTCCCCCTAAGTGGGACCTATATGACACCCTTTGTGTATTAGAGTCCTGTTTGGGGCCTTTTTATAGTTTTGAGTGGGAATTCAAGGTTTTTAATTCAAATTTTGTAAATGTTAGCATTTGGGATCTAATAAATGGTATATTAGATAGGACATGTATAAAAAATAAGTTTTTTGTTGGATATTGTGTTGTGTTACTGGTATGTGGATGTCATTGATATCAACAATATTACCATTGTTGCATTAGAAGTTGTATATATCGATGATATTGATAAAATTGTAATAAGAAGTGCTACAGTTTTTTTGTTACTTTAGATTGTGTTCCTGAATGAAGATCATGTGATTCCAATAAGTTAAGTTGCTATGAATGCTTCTCTAATGTCTCATTATTCTTATGGATGTTTCTAGTTTGTGCTCTATCTGTGTTGCACATCTGCATTGATTGGTGTGCTCGTGAAATGAGATTTTCTCTTGTGTGTTCATGTTTTTCATGTTCTTGGCTGACAAGGTGTTGAAGCATGTTGTGGATCTTCGAAGAGTAATTAATTGAAGTTGTTCATGTTTGAGGATTTTATTTTCGGTCTTCACTATGTTTTGGCTGACCTTGGTTGATTCGCATGAATAATCTTTATTGATTTGGGCCAACTATTTATATTCATTTTATTATTTCTTGGAGATAACTTATAGCGATGTAATTTCTTGTTGCAAATATATAAGAGTGGTTGTTTTATCATTTGAAGGAGTGTGTATGTGAAGGGTAAGAATATTGTGTGTGAATAAAGTTAATATCATTCAAAGGTAGAGCAAAGAGAAGAAGAGTGAATAAGAGTGAAGAAGAGTGAAGAAGATTGAAGAAGTGTTCATGTGCTTAACCGAAACTATAACCAGGCATTATCAGATGCTACTTTTCTCAGTTCAAAGTCTAATGGATTTAATCAGAAGCTTTTTGTAAGATAGTGTGTCTTCCTTTGGGTAGTAAGTCTATTTTGTATTTGAGGAGTGAGCTCTCGACAGTGTGCCTAAATGCATGTGCATTCCCCATTCATAATTCCTTATACTTTTAATAGGGTATAATCTTGTGGATTGATCTCCACCGTGGTTTTTCCCCTAACAGGGTTTTCACATATAAATCTTGGTGTTATGTGTGATTCTAATGTGTTGTTCATTTATGCTTTCATGATTAATGATTAGATGTGAGAATAAGGTTAATAAGTTGAATAAGTTTGAAATTCAGTGACAACTGATTCACCCCCCTCTTAGTTTCCTTCCTTTGAGTTGCCAATAATTGGTATCAGAGTTTATGGTTCCTTGGAAGAAGTTTAACAACTTGAGGTGATCCAGGATGGCAACTTATAAGAAGGAAAGTCTTATATTTGATGGAACAAATTATTCTTTATGTAAGACTAGAATGGAGTGCCATCTGAGATGCATTGGTGAACCCTACTGGAGCATTACAAAATATATATATGTTATTCCATAGAATGGTCCTACTACTTCTGTTGAGATCAAGGATTCTAAGTATAATATCAGGGATAGGGAGGCGTTGTTGAGTGCTTTGATTGATACTGAGATGAGAAATGTGATGGATTTGAAGACTACTTATGATATCTGGAAAAAGTTGGAAATCTTGTATGAAGGTGATGCTAATGTGAAGATTTCCAAGCTACAAAGTCTAAAAGGGAAATATGAAAATTTGAAAATGGGTGATGATGAAAATGTTACTACTTTCATGCAAAGAGTGAATGAACTTGTGTGTGGTGTCAAATGTGTTGGTGGATAGATAGATGAATCAGAAATTGTTTCTAAAGTGCTTAGATCCTTGCCTGATTCTTACAAAGTCAAGGCTAGTGCTATTGAAGAACTCTGGACTGTATCAATGTTACTAGAGATATGTTGATTGGTAAGCTTACTTCTTTTGTGTTGAGTGAATTTGGTGATGAACCTCCTAAGGTTTAATCTGCATTCAAGGCCACTACTTTCATAAGAGATAGATAGAGATATCATCTTGGTGAAAATTCATCTAGAAAGACATTCAAGTATGAGGATCAAATGAGATAGTTTGATGAAGAAGAAAGAGAGCTTGAAGAACTTGAAGCATTGATTGTGAAAAGAGAAGCCAGAGGACAAGGTAAGTATAAAGGAAAATTTCCTATTAAGTTTCTCTTGCAACAAGATAGGTCATTTTGCATCAAGGTGTCCTAAGAGAGTTTCCAAGCCAAGATTTAACAAGCCTAAATTCCAAAAGAGGTGTTACTATGTTGTTGGTGAAGGTGTGACAGATGATGAATATGACAAAGGAAATGCAAGTGAAGATGAATTTTTGTTTATTTCTATCAAGGAAAATAATCCTATGTCTACTGAATCTACTAGTTGTACAAATGTGGAGAAAGACCTAGCTACTCGAGTTGAAGAGAAAGATGAATGGGTAATTGACAATGGTTGTTCTCATCATATGAAAGGAGATAAAAGTAATTTTGTGAATTTGGGAAAGTATGACAGTCGTGTTGTGAGATGTGGAGATAATACAAGTGGTGTGACCTCATATCTACTAGAGAAAAGCTATGAGTACTATTGTGTACACATTTAGCTAGGTACAAATAAAAGGTGATACTGGTAAGACTCCTTTTGAGCTATGGACTTGTCAAAAACCTACTGTTAGATATTTCAAGATATTTGGAAGCAAGTTTTATATCAAAAGAGATGAAGATATAGGAAAGTTTGATTCCAGGAGTGATGAAGGAATCTTTCTAGGTTATGCTACTAAAAGAAAGGCCTACCGGTATTACAATAAGAGATTGAAGAAAAGTGTTGAAAGTGCAAATGTTAAGGTTGATGAAGAATTTGGTAAACTATCCAGAACCTATGGATATGATTCTGATGATGAGTACAAACAAAGGTCAGACTTCAAGTCAAGTCCAAATCATTCTATTGAATCAAGAAGGTCGAGATAAAGGAGAAACTAGTAGAGGAATAGAAGAGAGATCAGAAGAGCTTGAAGTTGAAGAAAATTCTAAGAAGACTCTAAGGTATGTAAGGTTGAATCATTCAAAAGATCAAATTATTGACCTGATAAGAACAAAGGTGTCCAGACTAGGAGAAAGATTGCAGAAGAATATTGTTTGATTTCAAAGACTGAGCCTAACAATGTGAATGAAGCATGCAAATATGAACATTGGGTTGAAGCAATGAAAGAGGAACTACAATAAATTGAAAATAATGATACATGGATTCTTGTTCTCAGACCTAAGGATAAGAATGTAATTGGAACTAAATGG
This sequence comes from Sequoia sempervirens, assembly GCA_007258455.2. NCBI lineage: Eukaryota > Viridiplantae > Streptophyta > Pinopsida > Cupressales > Cupressaceae > Sequoia > Sequoia sempervirens. The sequence continues at coordinate 182,162,557 of VDFB02256132.1, read as the reverse complement.
GTCTTTAGAAACAAACTGAATGAACAAGGTGAAGTGGTTAGAAACAAAGCAAGACTAGTATGTAAGGGATATTCCTAGATGAACGGTATTGATTTTGAAGAAACATTTTCCCTTGTTGCTAGAATTAAAGTTGTGGGATTGTTTCTTGCTTATGTTGCTTACAAAGACTACAAAGTTTATCAAATGGATGTCAAGACTACTTTTCTAAATGAAAAATTGGAAGAAGTGTATGTTGAAGAACTTGATGGATTCTAGTCAATTGATTAGGGAGATATGATTTTCCGATTGAAGAAAGCATTGTATGGAATCAAACAAGCCCCTAGAGAATGGTATGCCAGATTGGATAAGTACTTGGTGAAGCTTGAATTTAACAAAGGTACTGTTGATAGTAATATGTATTTCAAGAATGATGATAAAGATTTGATTGTGGAAGTTTTTGTTGATGATATCATATTTGGATGAGATGATAGCTTGTGTATGAATTTTTCTAATGAGATGCAGAATGAGTCTGAGATGTGAATGATTAGAGAAATGGAATTCTTCTTGGGATTGCAAGTTACTCAGTTAGATAAAGGGATCTTTATATCTCAATCCAAGTATGTGAAAGAATTGTTGAAGATATTTGGTATGGAAGATTCAAAGCCAGTTGGTACACCTATGGTGATTGGATGGAAGTTGACAACTAATGATGATTCTCTGAAGGAAAATCAGACTAGATATAGATCAATGATTGGTAGATTGATTTATTTGACTCAAACTAGGCTTGATATCATGAATGTTGTATGTATTGTTGCTACATTTCAAGCTGATCCTAAAGAATATCATGTGATTTTTGTGAAGATTATTTTTAGATACTTGAAGGGTACATTTGATTTTGGTTTATGATATCCTAAAGATGATGGTCTTACTTTGAGTGTCTTTACTGATGCTGATTGGAGAGGAGATGTGAATGATAGGAAAAGTACTAGTGGTGGAGCATTTTTCTTGGGAAAGAAGCTGATTTCATGGTTAAGAAAAAAGAATAATGCTATTTCTTTATCTACTGCAAAGGCAAAATACATTGTTGTTGCTAATAATTGTACTCAAGTACTATGGATGAAACAAATGTTGAAGGATATCTTATTTGTACATGATGAGCCTATTTCTATATTATGTGATAACTCAAGTACTATTGACATTTCTAAGAATCTAGTGTTTCATTCCAAGACCAAGCATATATCTATCAAGTTTCACTTTTTGAGAGAGAAAGGAAGTGAAAAGGAAGTCAGATTGGAGTATGTGCCTACTAAGGAGTAGATTACATACATATTTACCAAGTTGTTTCATAAGGATAATTTTGAGTATCTCAGAGGGAAGTTAGGGGTGATTATCCCTCCCAATCAAAACTAAGGATGCATTGATTTGCATCAATATGTTCATTTCATGATCATCATATTTTGATCTGGATTAATGTTGTGGTGTCTGCTACTCAGGGGGAGTAGTCAGATGTTCAGAATTTTAGGTGTTCAGATATGTGGTTCAGAGCTTGCATAGAAGAAATATTTCTCATTAATTTAAAAGGGGGAGAAGAGCAATGTGAAAAATCCTTGTGGGGAGAAAAGTTGAGGAAAGAAGAGTCAGAACCTAAGGGGGAGTAAGCATAGTTGTGTTGATGGAATTTTTCACATCATGTGTTTCCATCAATTCCAAAGGGCGAGATTGTTGGATGTTGTGTTGGGTTGCTGATATGTGGTTGTCATTGATGTCAACATTATTAGTATTGTTGTATTAGAAGTTGTATATGTTAAGGATATTGATAAAATTGTAATAAAAAGTGCTACAGGTTGTCAGTTGTGAAGTGAATTTCTTTCTATTGGTGTGATCAGTACATTGATGTTCAGAGGTTGTGGACTAAAGGGTTTATTTTTGAGTATATAATGTTTATCCACATCATGTTTTAGAGATCTACGTGAAGATTTGATTGAGTTATGAAGATTTGTATTCTGACAGTTTTTCTGTTGCTTCAGTTTGTGTTCTTGAATGAAGATCATGTGATTCTAGTAAGTTCAGTTGTTGTGGATGCTTCTTTAATGTTTCATGATGCTTATGGATGTTTCTAGTTCATTATTTATCTATGTTGCATGTCTGCATTGATCGTTGTGCTTGTGATCCAAGATTTTCTCTTGCGTGTTCATGTTTTTCATGTTCTTGGCCAACACGGTGTTGAAGCGTGTTGTGGATCTTCAAAGAGTAATTAATTGAAGTGGTTCATGTTTGAGGATGTTATTTTCGATATTCACTATGTTGTGGCCAACCTTGGTTGATTCACATGAATAATCTTTATTGATTTCAGTCAACCGTTTATATTCATTTTTGGGTATGTGCAGGATCATCATGGAAAAAACAGGCCCTTAAGCGGCAAAAAATTCAGAAAAATCAGTGTTAGGCAACTTGACGTAAAAATTTGAATAAGTTATCTATATTATTTCAAAAATATGTAAAAATAGAATCTGTAGAAAATTTAATGTAGTTTCTAAACTACTAGGTTTATTTAAAAATAAATAAAATCTATTTGGTGAAAATTTGAAATTTTAATGTAGTACTTAAATTTCAGGGAAAAAAAAGTAGATGTTTGTCCGACCACCCTAACCATAATAAAATGATAATATTTTTTATAATATTTTATATATAAGTAGGGGACTCGTGTCCGGATGTGATGCATATTTTTGTAATTTTTTTCCAAGTAAATAATTAATTATGATTTTTTTATTACAACTTTTAAAAAATATAAAAACTCGTATGTCTGACCACCTTAACTTGGTCAAAACTTTATGAAATTTAATTTTTCTTTTTTTAATCCTATAGTATGTGAAGCATAGAATGTGGCGTATGTTTCGGATTCAAAAAATGTGATACCGTTTGAAAGTTATAGATGTTTTTCAATCAGCCTATCGATCAAGACTTTAGTTGTAATTGTAATAGAAAATGAATAATAATTATTTATTAAATTCAAATTAAAGCATAATTTATATTGGTGGAAAGCTGAGAATATCCTCTAAAAACCCTTTTCGTTTCATCAATTTTGGGTAAGAAAAAAGTTGTTAGCCAGATGCCCTACAAATACCCATAATATTGCCACTTTTTGGCCCATCATGATCCTGCACATACCCTTTATTATTTCTTTGGAGCCAACTTATAGCAATGTAATTTCTTGTTGCGGATATATAAGATCGATTGTTTTATCATTTGAAGGAGTGTGTGTTCGAAGTGTAAGATTCCTATGTGTGAATTAAGTTCAAATCATTCGAAGGAAGAGCAGAGAGAGAAGAAGAGTGAAGAAGAGTGAAGAAAAGTGAAGAAGTGTTTATGTGCTTAAACAAAACTATAACCAGGCACATGAGTAGATGCTACTTTTCTCAGTTCAAATTCTGATGGATTTAATCAGAACCTTTCTATATGATAGTGTGCCTTCCTTTGGGAAGTAAGCCTATTTTGTATTTGAGCAGTGAGCTCTAGGAAGTGTGCATGAATGCATGTCATGCATTCCCCATTCATAATTCCTTATACTTTTAATAGGGTATAATCTTGTGGACTGATCTCCACCATGGTTTTTACCCTAACAGGGTTTCCACATAAAAATATTGGTGTTATGTGTGATTCTAATGCTTTGTTCATTTATGCTTTCATGATTAATGATCATATTTTAGAATAAGGTTAATAAGTTGAATAAGTTTGAAATTCGGTGACAACTAATTCACCTCCCCTCTCAATTGTCTACCTTTGAGTTGCCAATAGTTTCAAATCATTATTTCAAATAGCAATTTTTATCTAATTAGAGCTTTCAAGTATCCAATTATCCTAGAAAGTTTATGAGATCAAGAGCATTAAAGATAAATTTATCAAGCATTTGGAGTAATATTCAAGATTCAAGCATCAAGTCAAAGTATTCATGGATCATGTGTGTTTGGAAGCTAACATTTATGATGTAGGTTTCATGATTCAAGCAAGAATTCAAGATAAATCTTGAAGAATTCAATCAAGAGTCAAGATCCAAATTCATGCTAGCCATTTCACACAAGTTTGCAACCTTCTTTTCAAGGGTTCGGTGAGTTGCAACATTACATTTTCTCATTCATCACTCCATGTTATTTCATTTCATTTCAAGGTTTAATTACTAAAATGGGATTTGACCAAGGAAAACCCCCATCCTATAACAAAACAACATTTTTCTCTCTCTTGTGATGTGTATTTTGTAGATTTAGGTGAACTAGAATCATTTTCCTAACCAGGAAATATAGTCCTTGATATAGCCTGTCAACAACATTCAATAGTGTTAGATCTAGGTTCAAAGGACTCGAAAAGACACTCAGAAAAACTTATAGGTGGACGAAATTTCCCAACCTAGTGTATTAGTGTTGTCATAGTATTTTATCAGCATTTTGAAAATTTTGATCATTATATAGAAGATTCTAGACTCTACCTTGAAAACCCTAGAGGAATAATCATACTCCTAACCTGGCGTATTAGTCCTAGTGCAACCCTAAACAACATTTTTAGAGTTTGTAGACCTTTTTTGGACATCTTCTTGCCTCCAGGTACTTTTCCATTGTCATTCAGTTTATTAGTTGATTTCATGCTTTAAATTTCTAGGTTTTATAGCAAATTTTCATGAGTGTTTGCATTTATCCTTTTGAAGCTTTATTTAATGGTGAACCCCCATCCAATTATCCAAGGAATCCACTATACATTCCTCAATCGAGTCACTTGGTTTAGGTATCTAGTTTCCTAATGAATTGAAGTGTGAAATAGGTAGAATTCCATCTCCCAAAAGGTGGAATCCCTATTTCCCTTTTGTTCGTTCGGATCCCTCTATTTCTCCTTAAGATTTTAGTGTAGTAAGTACACTAATAGTTGAAGGGGGGAATATGGTCCCCCACTTATTACTTGCATTGTCCCTTCATGTATTAAGGAAAGCTCATTTGATTGTTTTAAGTTTGTCTTTTGTGTTTTGAAAATGTTGTCATTGATGTCAAAAGTGGAAAAGATGAAAAAGAGAAGTGTCATAATGCAAAGGAATACAAGTGACATATTAGTGTTCAGAGTAGTTGTGGTTAGTTGAGAGTGTTCAAGTGTGTAATTTGCAATTCAACTTGATGATAGACAAATTCAATTTGAATTGTTTATGCTTATTCATTGTGGGTCTGCATAACAATTTTATATTCCTACGTTCACTTCCTGCTACAAGTTACCAACAACTTAAGTGACAACATAATCCCTTTGTAACATGTGGGTGACTGATCCCTCATATCTAGACTACCAATTGATGAGAATCAAGGATCGTATTGAGGTGGCATTATGTGTTTGGCATGACAATATGGTTTTGGAGAGTCAGTATCCTCTATCCCCTTGATATGGCGATAACATTCTTCATCGAGAAGAATTGTGAATTTCACCCTATCAAGGGCCTCCATTTAAAAAGCTAAAGTATCCATGTTTCCAATTTCACCAAATCCATCTACTTATGGGAAAATGTCACTTTTCTACCCACTTCCCCTTTCACTCTGATGGGTGTTCCCCCTCTACAATCCCCATATGGTATCCCACAATTTTCTATGATAATGCTCCCCTTCACCTCTCTACAATCCCATACAACTAATATTTCTCCTTTCACCACCCTATTCAATCTCCCTCCAAGTGCTTCTATTGTTGCACATAGAATCAACACCCCATAGAGTCTAGTGCAAGAGCACCATTAAATGAGTTTTTCCCATTTAAGGTTCTGAGATCTAGACTTTAGAAACTAGGATTTTTTGTATTAGAATAAGATTTCTAAGACCATTTGAGGATGTAATAGGTCATTTATGATAATATTTAGTTGTCTAGGTGGTAGAGCTTTCAAGGAGTGCAAAAAAGTGCTAAGTTGTCAAATTGAAATAATGAAAGGTTGTAAAAGTGCACTAAAGAGGAAGACCAACTGTCATCTCATTCAAATATTAGTTTGGGAAGTTGAAACAATTTTTATTTGGTGGTAAATATTTTAAATACCTTGTTTAACTCGAATGAGAGGTTGTTGAATCTATTTTGAAGATTGAAGATTGAATAAAAGTTTGATTTTTCTCTATTTTTATATGTTTCATGTTGTAACAGTAGTTTGTACAATCCGTACAATAGTCTATCGATTCAATTTTTTGTTGTCTTGTAGTGTATATTGTTTCTTCATTATTTTGAATCCATTTTGAAGGAACCACATTATGTTTTGAGCATTTAATCTCTATTTTCCTTAGAGCGGCGAGAAAATAGGGTATTTGGTGTTTTGAAGTTTTAAACATGTATTGAACCCATTCCACCTTTCTGTTTCAATTGTTTCTTGGTGGAATGGGTATAATCCATTAGAGGAATGTATGAGAATGGTTTATTTGTGTATGGAGGTCTAGAAAAGAGATGGGTGTGAAGCCCTAGGTTTGAAACTTGAAGGTTTCCAAGTGAAATTGGGGTTTTGAGGAGCCAAATTGTGATTTTGAGCTAGGTAGCAAGATTTTATGTTGAATTAAGTTGGAGAAGACCATTTTAGAGTTGTTTGAGCAATTTTTAGCTTCTCGAGTGATTGGAAAATGCCATTTCCAATAAGGCCTAGGGTTTTTAGGCTTAAAAAGAAGGTTTTATGGTTTTGTTAGTAAATGATTGTATTTCTAAGATCTAATGGTGGAATCTAAAGTTTTGATAGGTATTAAGTGTTGCAACGAGGTTTCAAGAGTTTTGGACAAGTTTTGAAGATGGTGTCTTTGGAAAAGTGGGCTAATTTGAGCCCCAAAAGGCGTGGAAAACTTGATTTGAGTAGTTTGTTACAAAACAACCATTGGTGATTATTTGATAGCTTGTTAGGATTTGTAATGGGTCCCTAATGTGTGTTGAGTTGTGAATTGAAAGGGTGTGTGTGTGAAGATATACCCAATTTAGTAATTTGCCAATGCTACAAGGAAACATTGTGATTTGGTTGAGAAAGAGTGAAATGTAGAACTTGGTGATCTAATACTTGATTGGTTTTTGAAATTGTGATAAGTTGTGTTGCAGGACCTCCCCCTATTACATGAGAGTCCCTGAGGTTAATTCGATGTGACAAGGCTGGCCCGACAAGCCAGAAAATAGAAACTATAAATGAAAGTCATGACACAACTAGCTACTAAGATTGCAGCTTTTTTCAGTGAAGATAGAAATTCCCTATTGATTGCTACCATGAAGCCACTAATATCCAAGCTAGAGGGAGAAATGGAGACGAAATATTTTGACATCAGAGCTATGGGCCTGGATTTAAGTGAAACTTGCTCGCGTGAGAAAGTGGTTCTGGCTAAGGCCACCCAAAAAGTCATCTATGTTGATTATGAGAAGCATGAAAAGAAATTAAAGAAGTGTGAGGAAGAGTTGGTAAATGTAAGAGACACAATGAGTAGACTGTAGCCAAAAATAAAAGGTAGAGAAGTGGAAATGGATTTCATAAGGAAAATACATGATCAATAGCGGGAAGCAACTACGTTTCTCAAGGAGGCCCAAAATGAGAAGAGTCAGCTTTATGCCAAGATAGAAATGTTAAGGGTTGAGCTTACTGTTGAATGTCATATGAATTCAGGATACCAATGTATCAATGAGAACATGTAGGAAGAATTTGATAGTTTCTGATCTTAGGCTTCTAACAATCTAAGAAAGGCTCAGGTAGAAACAGAGAGGGCAAAGAAAGAGAAGCAGAAGATCGAGTCTATTTTGTAAACTCACAATCAAGAGGTCAAAAAGTTGACCTCCAAACTAAAAAATTCCCTCCAGGAGAAGAACTAGATGGAGGAGAATATGAAGGCAAGGGAATATCAATTCCATCAAGAATTGCCTGTAGTGCAAGGATCCGGGATCCTCCTGATATTGAAAAGACTGATATCCATGCATTGGGAAAGGATCATAGTTGTAATTGCTGCTCTAAAGCCAATCTTTCAATTTCTAATGGATGCTTAGGAATTAGATGAGAAGGTTGGCTCGATGGATGACCAAATTTTAGAAATTTATGCTCCCTAGGCTATGGAATTGTAAAACCTGATTTCTAGATTATGCAAAATCATTGAAGAGGATTTAGGAGGTGCAAGAACTCTTGATTGGAGGGCCACCTTAAGGAAAGTAGGTGAATCTTCCTATTGTTACAAGGTCATGGTAAAAAGAAAAGAATGCCAGAAAGTGTTGAATAGAAAGGTCAATGAGATCATAAATGATTTCAATGTTCTATTTGATTTTGGATTACCCGCCCTTTTCTCATTATATGGAGGATCGCTATTAATCGAGAAGACTACAAATGCAATTAGACACAAGGTCCATACTTCTACAATACTCCCAAGTATAAGCTTGTCACCCCCTATTGAAGAAATTGAGAAGGAGATCATTCCCGTTTCTCAGCTCTATTACCACATTAGGGTGGTTTCATCAAGGTGGGGAGGTGTTTCTTTAAAGGAAGTTTTTGATTTGGATCAAGCATATGGGATTCTCCACACTCTCATTCAGCCCACTAATTTGGTTTGGGAGGTTCAACATTCTTCCTTCCTTAAACTCCAAGAGTTACCAGAGCTCTAGGTTTGTGCCTCCATAATTGAAGGCCCCCTATGAGTCACCAAAACTGTAAAGAAATTTTTGTTTTTAATCTTTTGGTTTTTGGCTTTTACCATTTTTAGATGTGGGTGAAGACTACTCTGAAAGGCATGCAATGCACCATGTGGTGGTTTCTTGGCTTTTGTATAACACTTTCCTTTTGGGCAGAAACCGATACATGTGTCTACTTGGTGGGTATTTTATTCAAATCCATTCTCATAAATCTGAGATTTCCCTCCTGCTCGACACATCATCTATTCGTTTGTGTCTAGTTTATTTTTGTAGAATGATATCTTCGAGTGGAGTTTATCAGAATGCAGTGGGTGTATTGTCTTTAGCGTGGAACCTTCGAGTCAATGCCATCAATCTGTATGATTGATCGATCATATTTTTTGAGGCTATGTTAGAATTCAATTATTTTTCTGACTGCAATCTTTTCTAAATATCTAAAGCCATTAATAAAGCAATTGGGACATAATGAGAAAATATTACTGTGATCTAATCAAGATCTAAGATTGGATCATGGGCTATCGGGTGTAGGCACCTGGCAGTTTCTACTTTCAGAAGTAGATAGTTTTATAGAATACTGCTATTCTTTGGCATGTTGTATTTTAACTCAAACTATCATTGGATTGGCATCTGACCCTTGTTTTTTAATTCATTTAATATTGAAGTTTGATCTATCTAGAAGAAATATTTGAAACTGTGCATGTTATGGCCTTTGTAAAAAATATTCTTTATGTTTTCATTCATGTTAAAAACATTGTGTTGGGCTTATTTTGATAGTTCAGGTAGCTAGTTTCCATGTTGTAAGCTTCTATATTGAATGATAGCTTTTAGAAATCAGATTATGTCTTTTGAACTTTTCCATTTTCTATAAAATTCATTATTTTTGATATTATGCTATAAAGGGAGAAAGGGTTTCTATAATTTTCTAGATATTTTTGTTAAGTTGAAGAGTTTTCATATGTCTGATTGGACCTTAATGGGTGCTTCTCATGGGAAGATTTAAAAGAATGCACTATGCTTGTACTAAGCCTTTTTTGCTCATTCTCTTCCCAACAATGAATGGTTTGTGGTGTTATGTGTCTATTATATCATTCATAGGAAATAAGTTGAGGTTTGAAATGTTGTAAATCTTTGGGGCATCACTACTTTCATGTTTTATTCACATTTTTTTCCCCTTTCCCCCCAACACAAAGAAGAGCTATATTTCTATAAAAATCCTGGAGGTTATTCATTGAGGAGAAAATTGGTCCCCCACTCACTAAATTTCCCATAAGACTATCAGAGAGGCACAAGCTTTGATGATCAACATAAAGTCTAAGAATGTAGAAAATATGCAAAACCTAACTATATGACCTAAATTATGAAAATGAAATGCAAAATAAAATATTGAAAAAGTACAGAGCTGCACCTAGAAACTAAAGAGGCTTTAATGAAGTCCTAGAATCCTAGAAATATTGATTTTAATGCATATTGGGAATCATACGCCATGTTGGGTGATTTAGTCCCTATTTAGTGTTTTTGATAGAGGCTAGAATCTGGAACTATTGAATTACGATTTGCCAAAAATGTTTGAATTTAGGTATACTAGGACTCATACGCCACAAGTGATGATTTAGTCCTAGTATCAAGGTTGCTCCAAAACTCTGATATCCTCTAATGACTTCCTATAACTTCCACCCTACCAAATCTCCAGGTCTAAATCATTGAATTTCAATTTGTAGGTGACTTTCTATGATCTTGCAAGTAAGGTAACAACTTTGACCAATTTGTAACTTGACAACTTTTCTCCAATATTTCTCTTCAATGGATCTTCAACCTAGATCTACAAATCATACATAAAAGAGAGGGATAAATGTTGTTTTTCTAGTGGATAGGTTTTTTTCTTGGTCAAACCCTGTTTTGGTAATCAAACCTTGAAATGAAATCAAATAGAATTGAGGAATGATGAATGAACAAATAGATAATGTCAAAACTCACCAAACCCTTGAATAAGATGCTACAAACATGTATGAAATGGCTAGCATGAATGTGGATCTTGACCCTTTCTTGAATGATATGAATCTAGACTTGAATACTTGCTTGAATCATAAAACAAACATGATGCATAGTAACTTTGACATGATTCTTGATACTTGAATAATGCTCCAAAATGCTTGATAATAACTCTTGAATTCTCTTGTAAACTCTTGTGTATGTTCTCTTGATCACAAATTTTCTATAAGAATGTTTCATCAACTTGATAGGTTAAAAATGAGTGAAATAACCTTGTATTTATACTTATTTATGCCAAATTTATCAAAATTACAACACTACAAGATGACATTAGATCTAGGAGAATAAAATATTTCCAAGTATTTGAATTCAAATTATGTCTAAGCTAAGTGTGACTCATACACCATTTGGGGTGTATGAGTCCCATTATGCTAAGCATGAGACACATTTTTTAAGAAATGTTTAGTTTTATGTTAAATTTAGAACTAGGCCCCAAACCCTAAGTGGGACCCATACGCCCAAGGTGGTGTATGAGTCCAAAATCACAAAATTTGGGCCATATAATCTAAAATAATTAAATTTTGATTGGTTACTTGATCTATGTCAGGATTATCCTTAGAAATATGCATTAATTAAGGCTTGTGAATGCAAAATAGGACCAATTAAAGAATAAAGAAGCTCAAGTTAATTAATAAAACCATATACTAGTGTGAAAGTGTAAGAAAACACTTTACAACATCCTAAATAAGTCACAATTAAGTCCATTTAGTTCACAATATCCCAAACAAGTGTGAAAATGTAGAGGGATACATTTTCCTACACTACATTTAACCCCCACTTTAGTGAGAGGAGGAACTTGCTTCAAGCTCACACTAAAGTAGAAAAGCTCACATCAAGAGGGGTTTAAATGTACAAATTCTAGTATGATAGGATGACAATGATCAAGAGGGTTGTGAAAGCTCCTAGGATCAAGATCCTATGGAAAACCAACATAGGAACAAAAGAACACAAATGAAAAATGATATAAGGAGAAATAAATGTTGAAATGTGCAAGACTATTGAGAGGGGGGGTGAATCAATTGTCACCAATCACATTCAAAAATATCAAACAATTACGAACTCCACATCCACTTTAATCTATTATTAAGTATGAACATGAAGTGAAAATAATAGAAACCAATATCAACACAAGAGAGACCGGATTTACGTGGTAAACCCAATAAGGGAAAAACCACAGTGAGGATTAAATCACAATATAGAGTAATTTTAAAATTGTTTACAAAGAGGCTCATTGCCAAAGGGCTCACTACCCACAGATAGGACTCACTATCCTAAATGGAGGCTCACTGCCTACAAATACAAAAAAATAGAAAGAAGAATGTTACACTGAGAACACTTTTCAATGCAACAAAAGATCCATCAGAACAATTGCTACACATCATTAGCCTTGATCAGAGAATTGTAGACACCATCAACTCACTACTTTTAGAAGTCTAAAAAATTAAAGTTCTCACTACCTCAATTCGCTTTCATACTATCTTCACATCTATCTTTCTTCTCACACTTGTGGCATATATTCCTTAACATCTTGTCTTATATTTATACCATCTTAAACCTTAGAAACATTCTCAAAGGTCGGCTACACATGCTTCAATTTACAAATTCAAATTAGGTTGGTAAGTCAACATTCTCACAGTGGAAAAGAATGAGCATAGAAAAAACCAACACTTAACTAAGATCCAAAAAAACATCTCAGATCAATCACATGCTTCCTTAATTGATTCTTATCCTTCATATGACATGCAAACACTAGGTCGGCCAAACCTAATGAAAAAACCAATGAACTTTGAACTACACACTTTCACAACAAGAAGATAACATGCAAACCACATAACATGCTTCACCATACACTGAAAAAAATCTTAGATTCTTTCATATTCATCTGCATCAACTTCTACAATCTTCATACACAAAACACTTTCCATCAATCCATCTAGACTGTATAGACACACAGTAACTCTGAAACTAGACTTCCAGAGCACCAAACCACAAACACCTTTGATAGAACACAAATAACATCATTAAAATCCTTCTTCTAGATCTACAAGACCTAAAACAAACTAGTAGAGGATAATGAAGTAGATACATTTCTTCCATTCCATACAAAAACAACTCTGCCAAACCAATTCACACATCGGTGAACACAACTTTCACTCTTCATCAAACAAGAAGCTATAATCTAGGATATATCACCCAAGGATGCCCATAGACATCACTTCATATCTGCACAAGCATAGGATTAACACAAAATAAATGCAAAGCACATACTGGAGCACATTATGAATACACACATATCAGCACTTGGTAACTCATCATATCAGCACACCTAGAACATCATAAAGATAGCTCCATGTACTCACAACATCTCAATAGTATCTCAACTATACATGCACCACCTACAATCACTTGTTTCCTTTCTTTGCAATAACCTATACTGTGTTGACATCAATGAAAACATTAATGACAACACCACCAAACTCATTCATACTTGAAACAATCTCCCCCATTTTTCAATGATGGAAAAAGCAAACTCTCTCTCCCCCTTTCACGTCAATGGCAAAGAAAAAAATATTTTACATAATTTTGATCAATCCCCCTTAGGAGTGGACCCACACATCTTAAACTATAAATACCCTTTGCACACAAGCCTTGATTTGTTTCTTACTACTTCACCATTCCCATTCAACTTATTCCTAAATATCCACTTTGTACCAATTACATTCTTGTTTATGAGCCTAGGAACCAATTCCAATGTCTAATTTTTCTCTATTTGCTATAATTCCTATTTCATTGCTCTAACTCAATTTTAATCTTTGCATGCTTCACACAATATTTTAGGTTCTATCTTGGAAAGTAAAAAAAACTTTACCTCAACTGCTAGCACTTTGCTTCTTGTTTTTACACCTTCACTTTTGTCTCCAATTATCTGTTCTTCCAGATGATTTTTCTGTACACATATTTTGGAGTCTTAGGAGCAGGTTCCAGAGCTTCTTCTTCTTCAATCTATTCTTCTTCTTCCTTATTCTATTCTTGCACTTGTCCATGGATAGGTTCATTTGGACCAACTTCACTTATTTCAATTGATCTATCCATATCTTCATCAAATTTTACATTTTCTCTTTCAACAATCTTCCTCAATCTTTAATTGAAACATCTATAAGATTTTCTATTAGTTGAGTATCCAAGGAAAATACCTTCATCACATCTTGCATCAAAATTTCCTAGATTATTATCATCTCTTTTGATATAAAATTTTCTTCCAAACACCTGGGTATGTATAGGATCATTATGGAAAAAATAGGTCCTTAAGTGGCAACAAATTTTAAAAAATCAGAGTTAGGAAACTTGCCATAAAAATTTGAATAATTTATCTATATTATTTCAAAAATATGTAAGAATAGAATCTGTAGAAAATTGAATGTAGTTTCTAAACTACTAGGTTTTTTTTTTTAAATCTATTTGGTGAAAATTTGAAATTTCAATGAAGTAGTACTTAAATTTTAGGGAAAAACTAAGAAGTAGGTATCTATCTGACCACCCTAACCACAATAAAATGATTATATTTTTTTATAATATTTTAGATATAAGTATAGGACTCATGTTTGGATGTGATGCATATTTTTATGTAATTATTTTCTAGGTAAATAATTAATTATAATTTTTTTATTACAAATTTTTAAAAATATAAACAACTCGTATGTCTGACCACCTTAACTTGGTTAAAACTTCATGAAATTCATTATTATTTTTTAATCATATAGTATGCGAAGCATAGAATGTGACACATGTTTCGGATTCCGAAAATGTGAAACTATTTGAAAGTTATAGATGTTTTTCAATCAACCTATCAATCAAGACTTTAGTCGTAATTCAAATAGAAAATGAATAATAATTATTAATTAAATTCAAAGCAAAGAATAATTTATATTGGTGGAAAGCTGATAATCTCCTTTAAAATCCCTTTTTCTTTCATCAATTTTGGGTTAAAAAAGTCATCAACCACATACCCATCATATCGCCACTTTTTGGCCCATCATGATTCTGCACATACCCACCTTAAAGTACTTAATAGTAGGAATTTTGATAGTCCACAGTTCATAAGGGGTCTTTGTTCTATTACCTTTCATCTAAACTCTATTAAGAATATAAATAGCAGTATGAATTTCTTCTCTCCAGTATACATTGGGTACATTTGCCTCTTTCATCATAGTCCTTGCAACTTCTTGAATTGTCTAGTTCTTCCTCTAAACAATTCCATTATATTGAGGAGTTCCAAGAGCATAAAAATTCCTATTTATGACATGCTCTTCACAAAACATATTAAACTCACTAGAGGTGAATTCTCCACCTCTTTCAGACCTTAAACATTTGATTTCCAGGTTCACTTCATTATCTACCATATCCTTGAACACCTTGAATCTATCTAGAGCTTGAGCTTTCTCCCATAGAAAAGGAACCCATGTAATTCTAGAATTATCATCAGTAAGAAGCATGAAATACCTGTCACCATTAAGACTTCCTATTCTTGTAGGACTACAGAGGTTTGTATGAATCAATTCTATCATTTTGGTATTTGATTGTTCTTTCCTTTAAAGCCACATATTGTTTGTTTTCCCAACTAACAAATTCTACAAATAGTATTGGTAGGCTTTGTGATTCTACGAAAATCCCTAGCAACTTCTATTGAACTAATCCTAATCATATTGTCAAAGTTTACATGTCCCATCCTCTATTTCCATAGCTAACTTTCATTAGCTTGAAACACAAAACACTAACCATCAACACCCTTAAGTTGATAAATGTTTTTGTATGTTCTTCTTCCTATAGCTACCACAATTTCAGGTCCTTTCCTAATCTCACAAGTATTATCGTGAAACACAAGGTTAAATACTTTGCTACACATTTGTCCAACACTCAATATATTATGCCTTAAGCCCTTAACATAATAGACATCATCAGTACTATGTTTTCCATCAAAACTAATTATTCCTTTTCCAACAATATTTACACCATAATCATCTCCAAACATGACTAATCCCCCATCATACTTTTCAAGTTTAGTAAAGTTACTTTTGTCTCCAGTCGTGTGATTGGAGCAACCACTATCAATTACCCAGTAATCTTCATCTTGTCTAGAATGAAAGGCAGTAACCAGAGTACCTTCCATCTCTTTTGTCTTGTTTTCCATACCACATTCCTCTGCACATCTTCCATGGTTAGTAGACACTAATTTATTCTCTAAGTCTAGAAACAAGCATTCATCATTATCACCCTCAAAATCAAATTCATCATCAGAAATTCCAACATCTTCTCTAACATAATACAATTTCTTGAACTTTCTATCCTTTTTGTATATATTGTCTCTTCTCTTCTTGTTTATGGCTCTATTTGGACATCTTGAAGCATAGTGACCAATATTTCCACAACTGAAACATTTAAAAGGTAACATACCTTTGTACTTACTGGTACCTTTCTTCAACTTCCTTATAAAATTTTCTTCCAACTCCTCTGAACTATCACCATTTGGATCAGCTTCTATCTTTGTAGCTTTGAAGGTTGTTTCTATTTTCTCCCTTTCTTTTCGAAATTCCCTCATTTCAAATGTAGTCAAGGTTCCAAATAGTTGTTAGTAATTTTCTTTAGATCATACATTTCCTCAATCGTTGAGGCCTTGTCACTATAACTCTCTAGTAAGGTAATTAGAATCTTGTCCATTACATCTTCATTTATCAAAGTACCACCTTGATTTTTTACTTCATTTTCTACAATGTCAACCCTTTAAAAATAGCTTGCAATGTCTTCAACTTCTTCCATTTTCAAGTTCTCATATCTGCGCTTAGCTGTTAACTTCTTTGATAATTTGAATCTATCATTTCCTTCATAGATATATTTCGAGTTTCCCCAAACTTCATAAGTAGTGCCCAATGAAATAACTTTTTTTAGCTCAGTCTTGGATCAAGCACTATAGATTGCATACCTTTCTTTTCCATTTTCTTGATAAGAAGAAATCTCATCCACAGAAGGACCACTTCTCAACTCAACATATTTTGTCTCATCAGCTTTCCAAGTCTTGTAACCAAGAGACATGAGGTAACCTCTCATCTATACTTTCCAAAAACTGTAATCAGATCCATCAAACATAGGGATTGTGAATTTGTGTACCATTGGGTCTACCTCAAGCGATTAATCCCTTCTCTTAGGAACCAAAGCTCTAATACCAATTTTTGAAATGCACAAGAGAAGTAAGAGGGGGGTGAATCAGTTTTCACCAATCACATTCACAAATGTCAAATAATTATTAACTCCACATCCACTTTAATCTATTATTAAGTATGAGCATGAAGTGCAAATAACAGAAAGCAATATCGACACAAGAGACACTAGATTTACATGGGAATCCCAATAAAGGAAAAACTATGGTTAGGATTAACTCACAATATAGAGTAATTGCAAAACTGCTTACAAAGAGGCTCACTACCAAAGGGATCATTGCCAATAGATAGGACTCACTATCCAGATAGGGCTCACTATCCAGATAGGGCTCACTATCTAGAAGGGAGGCTCACTGCTTATAGATACAAAAAGATAGAAAGAATAATGTTACAAAGAGAACAATTTCTCAATGCAAAAAAATATCCACCACAAAAACTTCTACACATTCGTAGCCTTGATCATAGAATTGTAGACACCATCAAATCACTACTTTCAAGAGTCTAACACATTAGTGTTCTCACTACCTCAATTCACTTTTGCATTGTCTTTGCATATTTCTTGCTTCTTACACTTGTGGCATACAATCCTTAACATATTTTCTTATATTTATACCATCTTCAACCTGAGAAACTTTCTCTAAGGTCGGCTACACACTTCATTTTACAAATTCAAATTAGGTCGGTACCTCAAAATTCTTGTGGTGGAAGAGAATGAGAGTGGACCAACCAAATACTTAACCAAGATCCAAAACAACATCTCAAATCAATGACACGCTTCCTTAATTGATACTTATCCTTTGTATGATGTGTAAACACCAGGTCAGCCAAACCTAATGAAATCACCAATGAACTTTGAAGTACATGCTTCTGCAACAAGAAGATAACATGTAGACCACATAACATGCTTCACCATACACTAAAACACATCTTAGATGCCTTCATATTCATCTGTAGTAGTTGCAACAATCTTCATACACAAAAGACTTTCCATCAGTCCATCTAGACTATACAAACACACACAGTAAAGCATCAAACCATGAAATCCTTTGATAGAACATAGATAACATCATTACAATCCTTCTTCCATATCTACAAGACCTAAAAAAAACTAGTGGAGGACAACGAAGTAGATACATTTCTCCTATTTCGCAGACAACAAATCTGCCAAATTAGTTCACACACCAGTGAACACAACTTTCACTCTTCATCAAACCAAAAGATATAATACAGGCTATATCACCCAAGGATTCCCATAGATAACATTGTAGATTCACACAAGCATAGAATCAACACAGAATAAATGCATAGCACATACCGAAGAACATTCTGAATACACACACAATTCTGATTTCACTATTTATTAATTTTCTCAAATTCACTTGGTAATTCATCATATTAGCACAACTGCAACATCATAAAGATAGCTCTATGTACTCACAACACCTCAATAGTATCTCAACTATACATGCACCACATGCAATCACTTGCTTCCTTCCTCTGCAATAACCTATAATGTGTTGACATCAATGAAAACATTAATGACAATACCACCAAACTCGTTCATACTTGCAACAATAATAAGAGACAAGAATACACTACCAAAGAAAAAAAGAAGAGAGAAAAAGAAAAATAGGGGATGGATCAAGATTTGACCATTTGTCTAGCATGTTATGAATTAGATCTAAGCTATTTTTCTAAGAAAATTTACAAGTGGAACATAATGTCCACTATGCAAACCAAAACACGCTCACAAGGGCTAGTGAAACCTCAGGTCTTCCACTAGTTGAGCCCCTAGTGAGACACATACTCACACAACCAATATATTCTCACATAGATAAGCAAGTGGCTATGGGAAATTCATGCCTATGTTCAGCTCCCATATGTACTAAAGTTATACCTCTTGATAAATTTGATAAGGCACCATACAAGATGAACAATAGGATTCATGAGGCAAGAAAAAATTGTATCCTTGACACCCATGAACAAACAAGATGGCACCACAGGTAAGCAAACTATGTTATGCAAGGTGGCCATATAGAAAATGTTGTAAATGGAACATAATGTAAGGTATGTTGAATGATTTTTTTCTTATTTCATGTAAGGTATTAACTTAGGGAACATTGTGCCTAATGTCTCCAAGAGAGGACCAATCAAAGCATAGAAGATTCACAACTTAGGGGATGTAGTGTGTTGCATTAAGCCACAAAGAGGAATATAATATGCTAAGAGAGATCACACTCTTGAAGGAAATCACAACCAATGTCACCACAGAGTGACAGATGCATCACATGAAGTAATAAGACCACAATGAAACATGAAATGTAAAAAGACTAATGCCAATGTATACCCCCACTTTAAAGAAATTTCTAAACACCATGTTGTGAGCAATTACTTTAAAGTAGAAAATGATAAATGCTAACAAAGAGGAAATAAGAGCTTATTCAGAAAGCCCTATGCCAAGTCATATGTATCCAAGTAATGCTACATCAAGAAAAGGAAGGGGTTTCCCCCAAAATGAAAGTCCCAACACATTAGGGATCCATGGATTTGGGGTAGGTATGTTCTTGTTATAATTTTTTTAGAGAGCTCAAAACTGTCATCATTCCCAAAATACTCATAGAACAAGAAGAATGACACAGAGTGAAAACACAAAAAACCTTTTAGGTCAACATGGAAGAGACCTAAATGTCTCAACTCCTTGCATCATCCTCAAAAGGAAAAACATAAGACAAATGAAAAGATAAAGATATTTATGACATAGAGAGGAATGTAGAAAAAAATTGAGGAATTTCACAAAGAGAGACAAACATCAAACAAAATAGTACGAGGAATCACAATATGCACATGTAATCAGACACAAAACATGAAAAAGAAAATAATGCAAAAGACTAGTAAGGCATATGCTAGTCAACCTATGAGTATTCCATTCACATCCCAATGATGTTCATCATATATAGAAGGTGAAAAAATATCCAAAGGGACAACGAAAAATGCGCTACTAGGAAAAGGCTATCCAATTCTTGCCCCCATTATGTGAAAGAAAAGATTGAGCCAAGGGAGGTGATGGGAAAGGGGCTCCTTGAATTTTGAAATGATTTGTGATGAATGTAATGAATGTAATACTAAGAATATGATGATTCTACAACTATTACATGGAAAGGAGTGAAAGGACATGCCTTAAGGGATTACTTCTATGATATCATACTTTTTAAATATATGTTTTAAATCATGGCAGTCATTAGTAATATGTCCAAGAACACTATGTTATCAATAATGTGGGACATTTGCATCTTTAGGGTATAGTTTTGGATTTTTTCTCACGGGTGGTAGAGGGATACATTTTCCTACACTACACAAAGTATTCCAAATACTAAAAATATAGCATAATATATGCATCATAGGGTATCCTATCTGAAAAATGAAGAGGCACAAGACAATCTGTAATAGGATCATCTGGTAATGGCCAAGTATCATGATCTCCATATATCTCCCAAATTTTAGTTCAAAGAGTGTGAGGTAAATCACAATGATCAATACCTTTCAAAGAAGTAACATCAATATGAATTGCAAGGAATCCTAAGACATGATCCCTTTCACAATTCCAAAAAAAAATCTTACTATCAATACTAGGAGGGGGAACAAGATTATACAAATGTTGCAACAAATCAAGCCATTAGAGATGTTTTATGATACCATTTCTCCATTTTTTATAGTTTCCCCTTTTCAATATAATTAAAGTAGGATGAAATGAGAACCCCATAATGAATTATAAGATATCGAGACAAGATTACAAAGACAATAACTTTGAATTTCAATTAGAAACTCCCAAATATGATAACTACAAATGAATTCTTCCCAAACTGATAGAAACTCTCTAGGAGTTAGGATGTCCAAGTAATCAGTCACAATGCCAAATATGCAAAATAATGAATCAATAATACTTGGTATTGAATCTAGAAAAAGTGCATGGGCACAATGAAAAAGCTCTTGAATATCTTCCAAATGCAACTTGAATCACCAAAATTGGAGAAACTGGCAGAAAGTTATGAGCTCAGAGGTCAAAATGGGAGATTTAAATTCAAATGGAAATAATTTGTACCTACAAAAAAATCTTCAAAAATTTCTTGCAACACTACGAAGTATAAAAAATGAGCTTTCCATTGATATCTCTTTTGTAAAATTTGGAGATCATGATGAAAAGTTATGCAAAATTGATAAAAAAGGCCTATTTTAGGCACTTTGGTGGAAAATCAGGTAGATTACCAAACTAATTCGACACAAAAATTTAGTATCAGGGGCTTAAAAATTGGTCATCCATATGACCTACCTAGAAAAAAATTGCAAAAATCACACTGCCTACCAAAAATAGTATAGTCAAATTTATAACAAGTTTAGCTTGTAAAATTTTAAACAAAGTTTAATATAAGGCAAAATATTTCGGCCTTTAATAAAGGCTTAGTAATATAAAGAAAAAACCGATATAAATGGGTGATGTTAATATGAAAATTTGCAAATGGGCCTTACTGTGTATTGACTGTTAACAAGTTGATGTGGTGGGCATTGAATTTCCAAAGATCGGTGGAGGAATCGTGGGGCTGACGTACATTAAAGAATGAATGTCGATAGTACACAAGGGTTGGTGGTGGAAAAACTGAATGCATGCCAATATAGTACCTGCTGATTATTGGTCAAATGTATAGAGTAAGGGACCTATACAAATTCCAATGGTTATTGGATGAAGCATTGATGATAGATAGATGGAGAAGCGTCTAGCAAAAAAAATGACCAACCTACAAATGATGGCCGACATATGATTTTGGCAGAGGTAATAAAGCAAAAAATGTTTGTCGATTTGATTAACCCTTGATAAATATGAATGGACCAAAATTCCAATCTAAACACATTAATTTCAAAAAAAAAAATTGATAGCTCAAAATATTTTATGCAAAACATAACAAAATAAATTTATTTTTTATTCTACTAAACAATCGTACCATACCTAGGTGGGCCGTATGGTTGCCCAGGTAAATTTTTTTTGCCTCTCGAATAGTTGATGCCAAATATGGGCATTTTTTATATCAATTTTCATTTCTCAGTCTCCTTGATGATGATTTCAAGGTATGATTGAGGTGAAAAGCTCCAAAAGCTCTACAAGCTCCAAATCTTGCAAATTTTGCAATTTCTTTAAACCCTCATAACTTTGGCCAAATATGGTGCAGCCACGATAGGAGGGTCCTCAAAGAGCACAATCCAGACTATGCAACAAGAGTAACACATCAAAAGAAACAAAAAATATGGAGGGAAATGCAGGTTCAAACATTCTCATTAACAGAAATCTCAATTACAATCGGCCGACAACATCTAGGCTTACAGATTTGGCTCACAGGCCTGATACAACATGTTCAAAATACAATGTTCTTATATGTTCCTTGATGTGAGTTGAAGTTTAACATCTCCAGTCTAATATTCTTCTCACTAAATTTCTAATGATCTATTACAATGATTTATATCACATCCTGAGCTCTAGAATCATTCGTGTCGACCAAAGATCATTACAATCTCCAATGAAATAAAATGTAACGTGTGCATGAATAGGTTGGCCTCAAATTTGAATATCTCCTCAAAAAGTGCATAGGATGAAGTGTGGACCTATAATTAAGGTCAGGGGCACTCCATGGAACAATTTGAATCACATCATTGAGATCCACAAGTTACAAGAAAGATCCACGAGATTGAACTAGCCATTAGGTTTGAAAATTATTCCAATGCTGGTTCAAGAAACTGCCATAAAATATAGAAGGGATAACTTACTGGAAAAAGATCCGATCATGCTCAAATCTTGGAATAAGGAAAACAAACATGTCCAAAATGTACACATAGATCCATAGGGTCTAGTTTGCAAATATGAGCAATTCACCAACATGAACTGAGCAAGAATAGAACAAGAACAAATACTGAAAGAAAATATTTTTGGTTGATGAAAGACTACCAAGAACCAAGGATGCTCTTGTATCAAAAATCTGGGGTTATTGAAAAGTGAGTCCCTCACTTTTCTAGGGCTAAAGGAAAACCAAAAAGGTCTACCTCAGCCTGAGAAATCCAAGAAGAATCCTCCACCGGTTTGTCTTTCCCCTTCACAAGATATTCTTTGTACTATCTTCCACGAGTTTTCCTTCCATTTCTGACATCCAAAATCTCTTCTATCTCATTTGATTATTGTTTAGGAAACTGATCCTCCAATTTTACTTTATTGTCTTCACTAAATTCTACTTCATGGTACTGATGTAGATCTGCAAGTTGAATATAGGTGATATACCCATGCCATCTAGTAACTCCACTTCATATGCATTTCTTGAATCAAACTTCTTCAAAATCCTACAAGGTCCAAACTTCCTCATCTTCAACTTATTGTATGTGCCAACTAGAAATATTTCCTTCCTCAAATATACCATCAATTCATCTCCAACTTCAAACTCCTTATGTCTCCTTTTTTCATCTGCCTTCTCCTTATACTTCTAGTTCATATCTTCTAATTGCTCCTTCACTTGAGTATGCACTTTCTTCATATGTTCTAAAAATTCCTTTGCTTCTACACTAATTTTTTCTTCCATGCTGATGTCTCTCAACTTTGATATACTTCTAGGATGAACTCCAGTAACAATCTCAAATGGTGTATTTCTAGTACTCTTGTTCACTGAATTATTGTAAGCAAACTCTGCTTGTGTAAGGACTAAATCCCAACTTTCGGTCTTTTCTCCAACGAAGCACCTCAACAAATTCCCTAAAATCCTATTTACTACCTCTATCTATCTATCATCCTATAGGTGAAAAGTAGAACTAAACTTCAAATCTGTCTTCAACTTCTTCCAAAGTGTACTCCAAAAGTAATGAACAAACTTTGTATCTCTGTCTCAAACAATACTCCTAGGTAATCCATGCAATCAAACCACTTCTCTAAAAGGAAAGTATGTTACATGTACTACATCTATTGTCTTCCTACAAGGTATAAAATGTGCCATTTTATAAAATCTATCTACCACCACAAATATAGAATCATTACCTCTTTGTGTCTTTGGTAAACCGAATATGAAATCCATGTTGATATCCTCCAAAGGTCTCTCTAGAACTGTCAAAGGCTTATACAATCCAACATTCTGACTACTCCCTTTTGCAACTTGACAAAATATGTAACTCTGCACAAACTTCCTAGTATCCTTATGAATCTATGGCCAAAAGTAATTCTCACTTACCAAGGCTACTATCTTATCAACTCCATAGTGTCCTAAAAATCCTCCACTATGTTTTTCTTTCACCAAGTTTTCCCTCATTGAACTCTGGGGTATACACAACTAATTTATTCTGAACAACATATCCTCCTGAATGAAATAATCCAACCACGAACTTCTATCCACCAAGACTAGTTCTTTACAAGCTCTCCAAGGTTCTGCAAAATCTGGGTCTTCCTCATACAAATTCTTCATTTCATCAAAGCCTAATACCTCCACTCTCATCTATGTTAGTAAATTCCTTCACCTACTCAAAGCATCAACAACTCTATTTGACTTTCCACTCCTATATTTCAAAAAAAATGTATAACTCTGCAAGAATTATACCAATCACATGTGTCTCTGATTCAACTTACCCTGATTGTTCAAGTACTACAATGCCTCATGATCAGTATACAACACAAAATCCTTAGGAAAAAATTAATATATCCACTTCTTCAATGCTCGAACTATGGCATAGAACTCCTAATCATACACTGAATAAATTATCCTAGCATCATTCAACTTCTCACTGAAATAAGCTATGGGTCTTGCTTCTTGACTTAATACTGCTCCAATTGAAATTTCCACTTGCATCATAGTCTACTTGAAATACCTTGTTAAATTTTGGTAAAGCCAACACAGGCTGATCAGTCACCTTTTGTTTCAATAGCTCAAAACTTTGGTTTGTTCTAGATGTCCACCTAGAATATCTCTTATCTCATCTCATTATTTATGTCATAGGACTGCAAATAGAACTAAAATTCCTAATGAACTTCTAGTAGAAACTATCCAATCCATGAAATGATCTTACCTCTCCAATGATATCTTGTGTATGCCACTCAATAATTTCTCTTACCTTCTTAGGATTCATCTTCAATCCATCCATAGATATCACAAATTCTAGATATACCAATTCTTCTTTCATGAAACTACACTTCTTTATGTTTATCAACAATTGTTCTTCTCTCAACCTCTGCAAAACTTGCCTTGTGTGCAACAAATGTTCTTCTCTATTCTTACTAAAAATTAAGATGTCATCCAAATAAACAATCACAAACTTACCCAATAATTTCTTCAATACCTCATTCATCAACGTCATGAAAGTACTCAATGCATTTGTTAGTCCAAAAGGAATCACCAACCACTCATACAATCCTTCATTTGTATTGAATGTTTTCTTCCACTCATCTCCTTCTTTGATTTTGATTTGATGATATCCACTCTTCAAATCTATCTTTTTAAAGTATCTAGCTCCACTGAAACAATCCATAATGTCATCCATTTGGGGCAAATGAAATCTATACTTCACTGTGATCTTGTTTATGGCTCTAGAGTCTATACACATCCTCCATTCTCCGTCCTTCTTAGGTGTCAACATAGTAGGTACTGCACAAGGACTTAAGCTTTCCCTGATGAAACCCTTCCACAACAACTCTTGCACTTGTCTATTCAACTCTTCATTCTCTGCAGGTGTCATCCTATGTGTTGCTTTATTAGGAAAACTAGCTCTAGGAATAAGATCCATGCAATGACTAATACTCCTCATAGGTTGTAATGCATCAGGTACATTATCTGAAATGAGCTCCTCATATTCTATCAACAACTCCTTTATCTCTTATGGTTGTTCTTCGACATGCTTCAAGTCTTTAGTCTTCTTATGAACCAAGACATAGCACATGTTCTCATGTCTCAATCCATCCAGGAATCTCCTTCCATCAACCAAACAAATTCTAGCACTCGTACAAACCTCAACTCTAGGAACATCCTCCAATGTCAACAAAGTCTGCTTCATCCCATTAGCAACAATAGTATATGTATTCTTCTTTCCATCATGAATAGACTATTTATCATACTGCCAAGGCCTTCCCAAAAAAACATGGCATAAATCCATAGGCATGATATCACACAAAACTTCATCATGGTAATTTCCTATCTTCAATTTCACCAAACATTGTTCACTTACTAGTATCTTATGCTCATCTTGAATCCAAGCTATCTGATAGGGTTTCACATGTCTCAATCTTTCCAGCTTCAATTTGGTCACCATTTCTTCAAAAACTAGGTTCTCATAACTTCCACTATCAACAATCACTCTACAACATTTACCAGCTACCTTACATCTGGTATGAAACAAATTCTTTCTCTACAATGATTCCTGCTTCATCTCACTTTGACACAATACTCTTCTATTCACCAATACTTCTACATCTTCCAGTTTGTTAGAGGATCCAACATGATCTTCCTCAACAAAGGTTGTTCTTCTATTGTTCTTTGTCTTTCTACTTGTCTCTCCTTGATTACACTCAAATGCTCTATGTCCTTCTCCACCACATTTAAAACAAGTTCCCTTGAATACTCTTTTCTCCTTATCATCTTTTCTATGACCTTCATTCTTGTAACCACCATATCCTCCTCTTTGGTAAGAATTTCCATCATCTCTATGGTATGAATTATCATTCTTACTAACCTCCTTGTATTTATTCTGATCTAAAAAAGTTCCTCTTCCTCCTCTAGTAAAAGTTGTTCCTCTTTGAAATCTTCCACCTCTTCCTCTTTGTCTCTACTCATGTCTTTTATTCAGCTTCTCTTATTCTTTTAGGGCACAATGATATTCCTCTTCCACACTCTACAACTTGATCAAACTTATTTCATCTTGTATAGACAGCCTCAAACCATTCACATATCTGGCTACTTGCTCAATCTCATTTTTCGAATGTCTAGATCTGATATTCAACTTGTAGAAATCCTCAGTATATTCTGTCACACTTGACTCCTTCTGCTTCAAATTGTACAATTTTTGGAAAAAAATGATCTAATAATCTATAGGAATAAACTTTTTCTTCAACTTATTCACCATCTAATCCCATGATTTTTTCTTTTCTTTTCCTCTTCTTTGCTGATCTGTCTACAAATGTTCCCACCAAAGGGATGCATGTCTTTTCAACTTTGTACAAGAAAATTTTTCCTTCTTATCTTCAGTGGTACCTTCAAAATCAAAATACTTTTCCATCTTTGCTATCCAATCAAGCAATTCTTTTGAATCCAACTTACCATTATAATTCGATGGGTTGAAATGTGGATTAGTATTTTCTCTAGTTAGGGCTCTTCTGAACCTCTCTTCTCCCTAATCAAAGCTAGGTTTATCTTCTCTTCCTCTTTCTTCCTATACTTCTACTTCTTCATCACTCACATCATCAATTGGTCACCCTCTCCTTTGGGTTGTATCAATTGCATCTAATCTAGCAACAATTCCTCTCAGCATCTCCATTAGAGTTGGGTATGCATTTCCACATGCTCCATTTCCTCCTTTCTTCTTCCCACCATCTTTGCACAAGTCCTCTGTAGTTGTAGGTGAGATCCTCAGTTTTCCACCCCATAACAAATCTTCAATAGGACTCTGTGAATTCTGGCAACCTCTCATGAATCAAATCTTGCTCTGATACCAATCTAGTGTAGCAACAATAAGAGGGTATTCAAAGAGCACAATCCAGACCGTGCAACAAGAGTAACACAATAGAAGAAAAATTGAATATGGAGGAAAATGTAGGTTCAAACATTCTCATTAAAAAAAATATCAATTAAAATCAGCCAGTAACATCTGGGCTTACAGATTCTGCTCATAGGCCTAATACAACATGTTCAAAATATAATGTTCTTATATGTTCCTTGATGCAAGCTGAAGTATAACATCTCTTGTATAATATTCTTCTCATTGACTTTATAATGATCTATTACAATGATTTATATCACATCCTGAGATCTAGAATCATCCACGTCGGCCAAATACCATTACAAGCTCCAATGAAAGAAAATGTAATGTGTGCATGAATAGGTCAGCCTCAAATTTGAATTACTCCTCAAAAAGTGCATAGGATGAAGTGTGGACCTATAATTAAGGTCAGGGGAACTCCATGGAAAAATTTGAATCACACCGTCGAGATCTGTAAGTTACGGGAAAGATCCACGAGATCGAACTAGCTGTTAGGATTGAAAATTATTCTGGTGCTAGTTCAAGAAACTGCCATAAAATCTAGAAGTGATAACTTGCCAGAAAAATATCCAATCATGCTCAAATATTGGAATAAGGAAAATGGACATGTCCATGATGTACACATAGATCCATAGGGTTTGGTGAGAAAATATGAGGAATCCACCAACACAAACTGAGTAAGAACAAAACAAGAACAAAAACTGAAAGAAAATATTTTTGGTTGATGCAAGATTGCCAAGAACCAAGGATGCTCCTGCATCAAAATATTTTAGTTTCTAGTGAAAAAAAATTCAATCTTGACTTTATGAAAAGCCCTGGACTTAGATATGATCTTATATTTCCTCCATCATGCACCAAAAGTTACCTTCCATGAAACCCTTGATATAGAGACAACCTCAAAAAATCACCAAGATCTTACAACTATAACTCAATCATTAGATTTGAGAAGTGTCTTGTAGGAAAGGTTCTAATACCATGTAAGAGCTGAAGATTAGTTCAACACCCAATAACTACTACAAATAAAATGAAAACTTTCCAAAAGAGGATATGCAAGAATATGAGCTTTCTTGATATTAAGACCTCTCAAATGATGGGGTATGAAGTATGATAAAGTATGATACAAATGAGCACAAGCACCTTCCTTGTATAGGTAAGGTTGAGATGTAGTATGTAGCATGATGTTGACATGTGTCATAATCTTATGACATGTGACAACTAACTAACTACCTAGTAGAATGTGAAGTCTAGATAAGACTTCTAAAAGGAATATTATATCCTAAACATGTGACTAAGTGTCAAGGCCCCATTATAACATCTCACCTGGTGAATGCAACCTACGAATTAATTAAATGCCTAAGTAAACTTATGCAAGTGTAATTAAATAATTAATTACACCAAAATAATGATGAATAGTTCAAATTTATAGTAACAAAATACACATAAAATTTGGCTTTTGTGGGCACTGTCCCCAAGGCACTATCAGGGCACATGGCCCCTGGACCCCATGTTGGGTGTATGATCCCCTCAGACCCTTAATGCACCCCTATGATTACCTATCAAAAATACCTTATGTAATTGAAAGTTTGAGACACATTTTCCCAACAATGGCCATATCTTAAACTTTTCAAAATAACTCACTAATAATCATGTGTTGTAATGACCAAGTTGTCACATAGTTTCCCACACATATAACACTAGAAATAATAAGTAACCCAAAAAAACACTAACATCCATCTATTACATCTACCTTACCTTCCACCTCACCTAGTATTTC
Source organism: Sequoia sempervirens (assembly GCA_007258455.2). NCBI lineage: Eukaryota > Viridiplantae > Streptophyta > Pinopsida > Cupressales > Cupressaceae > Sequoia > Sequoia sempervirens. The sequence continues at coordinate 182,133,154 of VDFB02256132.1, read as the reverse complement.
TCAATGTAGTGGTAAAGAATATGATATTTTTGACCACTTTCATAATACTCCAACCAAGATATCCCTTAATGATTTGGTTCCAACATCACCTATATAGCTTAGGATGCTCCAAGAAGCTTTGTAGAAGATTGATTTCTTAACTTCTATCAAACTCAATGATGTATTATCCTTGTTTGAGTGTATGCAATTAAAAAACTTGGATGAAAAATTCCCTCAACATGAATTAGCCTTGCTTGAGATCCAAAATAAACATGAAGCTTTAATGATAATGGTGGTCATTGATAAATTTTGAGTTAGGTGTACTCTAATAGAAAATGGATGAGGTCTTAATGTTTATAGCATTTTTTTTATAGATAAAATTGGTGTAGATAAGAATCTCATAGAACCTAATGATATTTCTATATATGGCTTTGACAATGTTAGTGAAAAACCATTATAGATGATTACACTACCCATTAATTTAGGGTTTGTAGTTTTACCTACACATGTCCATATCTACTGGGATGTCTTTCATAAAATATTCTCCTAGGTAGAATGTGGATTCATACTATGAAGTGAATCTTGTATACTCTCCACTGTGAGATGAAGTATGAATATAAAAATAAGATATATATAGTAAAAGTGGAAGAATAAAGTTACAATTCACAATGTGAATCCAAAAATAACCAGTGATATTTTTAGTGGCTAATATTCACCAATTGGCTAATAGTTAAAAATTGGGAATCCAAAATTGGCTAATAGTTTGAGCTACAACATGACTTGAATTGCAACATTTTTATAAAATTTTATTATAATCTTATTTAAATCGCCAAATAATTTATTTTATTAAAATTTTTAACTTAAAAATTCGCCACAATATTCGATACATGATTATATCAAATTTGCCTAAATTTTATAAATTATAGTAGAAATTTATATTAATTCGCCAATACTATATCATAATTATGAGTTGCTTTAGGATCATATTTCTAATCTTTAGTTTCCACCATTAAATTATAATATAATCTAATGTTCTTTGTTGTATTCCATGAGGTAAAATGTACCCATGATCTATAATGCTCATAGGGCCCACAATTTTGGGTCTCATAAGCATTATAGATTGTGGGTAAATTTTACCTTACAGAGTATAACGAGGGTCGTTAGATCAATGATCTAAAAGAAATTTTGAGCCCCATGAGAATTATAAATCATGGGTATATTTACCTTGTAGAATACAATGAGGGCCATTATACTATATTTTAAAATAATGGTGGAAAGTGAATATTATAGTCTACCCCTTCAACCCATCAATAATTTCCACCCTCGGGCCCCTAATTTTCCATGAGAATTATTTTTAGATTGGATATGTTCGCCATCATAATTAATGAGTTTTCCTATTATTTTTCAAGATTCGCCAAATTTTTCTACAAAATTTTAGTGATGTAAAAAAATCGCCAATAAAATTAATTATTTTTTCGAAAAGAAGGAAATATTTCACCAGAATAAATTAATATTTTTTCCTAAAAAATGAAAGATTTTTCTAGATTTTATATCTTTTTTTGAGGGAGGTTTCTTAAAGTTATCACTGAACATAAAACTTCCAACTCTCTTAATACCTTGATTCTAACCTCAAAGGTAGAGCCTATACATGTTAAATATTGTATATCATTCATAATTAAAATGTTATATGGTGATTGGGGTTCATTATATTTTATACCCTCATTTGTGGGAGAGTACAAAATCTCACAGTCTTTACCTAAAGAGTCTTGTGTTTCATTTTCCCAATCTTTTTCTATATCAAAAGATCAAAAAACACCATCCAATGATTATGATGGGGCCTACTTAACTTTCATTACTTATGTGTTGAAGATGCCTAAAATTAAAAAAAATAGAAAGGATTTGCATTCTCATGAAAGAACCAATTCTTCTCATGAGCATTTATATAGGATCTCTTCATCTATGTTGGAAGGATGTTATGGGACAAGGATACAAAATTATTTCTGAAAATAGATATAATGAAAAAATGAAACAAAATAATCGTGATCAAGTGAAGTATATGTCATACTTTTCTAAATATGGTTTTGGTTTCCAATCTTGGTCCCCATATTCATCTAATTATCCATCATCTATTGTATTTATGACATCTTGTGGTAAGCAAGAAAAATTTTCTTCATAGGAGAAAAGAAAGCCTCCTACTAGTAAGAAAGAGCATATTTTGTCAAGGATTCCTTAATCCTGACTTGATTACTCTTCGTCTAAAAATATGAATGAAATTTAATAACAATAATTCATTTTGTGCATATCATCAAGTTCATGGTCATTATACAAGTAAATGTTAGGCCTTGAGTAATAAAATACAAAAAACTAATGATTATGGTGCTCTACCATGTGTTTATGCAACTAATAACTCTAAACAATAATGATCTTTATTCTATGGTCTTGCTCCTCACTATGTGGAATTTGTAGCTTTATCATATTTTATCATTTCCATTCATGGTGGTAAAATCTTAAGTGCAACCGTATTTTCCATGTCAACAAAATGATATTCTCTTGGGTGGTTTTCCTTGTGTCTACACTTGAGGAGAAATGATAAATATTTTTTGAGATGTGCATTCTCCTTGACAATCCCCTCTTCCCTTTTTTTCCTAAAAAAATACCATCATAGAAAGTATGTTGAAATTTTAAGGGGGGGGCACATATTACCCCTATCTATTTCATATATGTCTTGTGAGTTTTGACTTATAGACATAATCCTTTAGTGGCAGTGTTGTTTATATCACCCCTTGAGGTGTGGCTATCATTTCATCCCCTATGACATTAAACTTTGTGTACCACTTGAGGTTATTTTTGTTCATCCCCGTGACATTAAACTCTTTGGACTCCTTGAGGTGATTTTTGTGTGCTCCTTGAAGCATGGATTGCATAGTCCTAATATAATATATTTTTTTGATCTATAATTTTAAAGCATTTTTAACATGGCCACATAGCATAATATAAATTGCATGCTAGTGGAGCCATGTTTTTCATAAGAGTCTTAGCATAATGCAAATTTATAGTCTTGTGAAACCCATCATATTACATGGACACCTAACATGACACAACTTTCTATCCAATAGATCTATGTGGCTCATGAGTGACTCAACATCCTTATAAGAGAACCATTTTTTTAAATAGTATATTTGATGGATGACATTTGTTATTTGAGATAGATTTAAGAATGAGGTCTCTTTTCCTTATCAATTTGAATCCTTTAAGTACTAGCCTTGTGTTTTTATTTTGTGATTATTGTATGTTATGTGTTTGTATCATGTTTTTGTTTTATTATGTTTGAATTATATTATGTTATGTGTCTTCATTATGTATACTTCATGTTTTCCATACTACATTTCAATTCACATGTGTGTTCCTTTATCATAATATTGGTTTATCATGGGATCTTGAATTCTGGGGACTATTGAATCCCCTAGATTCAATGCCACCTTTATTTTCAATATTTGGATAATTGAACCCCTCTTATCATATTCTTAGTTTAGTGTGAGTCAAAGTGTAAGTTCACACTCTCACTAAACTAGAGGCTAAATATAGCATCATAATTTATCACCCTTAACAATTTCACACTAGGTTTTGCTCCACCTTATGTTCTTGGACCAAATTATCCACCTCATTTCCTAAATTATGCATTCCATGGCCCATTATAATATTTATCAAAAAATTAAATATGCAAGATCAAAGTATGCTTTTAATATTTCACCCAACAATTTGGATCCTAGAAAAACTAGTATCTTGACTAGGGTTCCCTATACCCTTTTCCTCTTAAAATGGTGTCAAATTTAAATATATTGGTGTTGTAATTTATTATTTCAAATTCAAATCCTAATTTTTAGTTGTTGAGATTTTTTTTTTGAAAATTAGAAGAATTTCATATTGAAACAAATATTTTTGTATGTGGGGCTCTCTTATAGTTCTAGGGTTTTGAACCTAAAAGGAGAGAGATATTAAAACCTTAATGCTTTACTCAAGAACAAACCCTTGAGATTTCAATGCAAAGGAGATTGAAATCAAGCAAACAGGATTGTCCTAAAGGCTGAAAACTGATAGAGGGGTTCACCATCAAGTGTAAACTTCGAAAATGCAAAATGTTTGAAAACACACAATGATATGCAAAAGACCCAGAAATGCAAATAGATTGTAACAGAAAACTATGAGATTTAAAGTGTGCACCCAGAAACTGGAGAAAGATGGAATGAAGCTCTAGAATCCTAAAATTATTGATTTTTAGGCCAACTGGGACTCATATGCCAAGCTAGGTGACTTACTCCTACTTTAGGTGAACAATGCTAGAACAGGTTTTAGACAAATGGGTACTCAGATCTGCAAAAATCTTTGTCATAATCCTACAGTGGGACTCATTCACCACTAATGGAAAATCAGTCCACTTTTAGGTTTTGAGAAATTCAAAAGTGGAATGTGTAGTTCTCAGTTTGGCCTTCTACTCTTGATTTAGATTTGGGTCTGAAACTATCAAATTCAACCTATAGGTGTTCTCCAAGCTTCTCTTAGGACTTTGAAAAATTTGAATGGCTTTGACAACTTGATAGCAACTTTTCCAATCTTTCTCTTTGAAAAATCTAAAACCTAAACCTTGCAAATCACATGCAAAGAGAGGGAAAGTTGTTGTGGGGTTAGTGAATAGGGATTTACCTTGGTCAAACCCTGTGTATGTAACTAAACCCTTCAAATGAAATGAAATATGGAAAGAGAATGATGAATGAACAAAAGGAAATGCTAAAACTCACCAAACCCTTGAAGTAGAATGTTGTAAACATGCAAGTAATGGCTCCAATGGATGTAGACTTGAAAATTCTTGAAATGCTTAGAATGCTTGATAGATTGATTGGGGGTGAAATGAGTAGAAAAACATTATATTTATACTTAATTATGCAATAATTCTCAAAAATACATCATCACAGGTCGACCTTAGATCTTAGAAAAAAAAACCTGCCAAAAATTTGAATTAACTTTGAATTTTGAACCAAAAGGGACTCATTCATCACTCTAGGAGAATGGGTTCCACCTAAGGGTACTCATTCACCCAAAATGGAAAATGGGTTCCACCTTAAGAATTTAAAGTGGGTTTCAAGATTTAGATGTTTTAAATGATGTTTATCAGGTTTATTCTCAAAAATACTCATAAGTAAGGCCTGTAGATGCAAAATGTGGCCAATTAAAGCATAAGAAAGCCCAATTATTAATAACAAGCCTAGAAAAGTGGGAAATTTTGTTACAACACTTTATAACACTTTGAAATAAGGCTTGGTAAATGATAAAAAAGAAGTTATTTAGGTGAACTACATTAATAAGACCCTAGAAAAGTGTTAAAGCATGTTATAACAATTCATGACACTTTTGCAAGGTCCTGCTAAAATCCTTATTAGTTCACAAGGGCCCAAGACCTAATGTGAATGTGTTAACCACATTACAACACTAAATCAAGGAAAAACTAAGCCAAAATCCATAAGGACCCAAATGACTATAAAAATGTCCAAAGATCCATTTTTCTATGGTACATTAAGCCCCCACTTTAGTGAGAGGAGGAACTTTCTTCAAACTCACACTAAAGTAGAAAAAAACACACATCAAGAGTGATCCAAATTCACCCATGTTGGCAAGATGGGACAAAAATGATCAAGAGGGGTGATCAAGCCCCCAGGATGAAGATCTCATAGTAAAGCAAACATAAGCACAAAGGAACACATATGACAAGGCCAATCATACATTACCAAAGATGAAAAAGGATAAAGGAAAAGAAAATAAAAACAAGAGAGAATCAGATAAAGCTTCGATTGTTTGTCCATCTTGATGTGGATCAAATCTAGGTTGTTTTTCCATAAAACACATACTCACTCTAAGGCAATGGAACTCATGGCTACCTGCTGGGTGAGAAGTCATAAAAGGGTGAGAACATACACTCCTAGTTGGTATGCACTCACACACACGTAGGTGGCTATGGCGAAAGTCATGCCTTAGATTGGGCTTCCCGCTCAACCATACCAAAGTTATACCTCCTGATAACTTTAATAAGGCACCACAAAAAAAGATGACTTTTTTAGCTTCATGAGACAAGAAAAACTTTGTATGCTTGGATCTCATGAACAAATGCAATGGCTCCATAGGCATGCAAGTTGTGTTAAGCAAGGTGTCCATATAACAACAAATGAAAAATGAAACATGCAAAGAATTTTCAAAGGAGTATTGCTTAGTTCATGTGAGGTCTTTAACTTAGGGAACATTGTGCCTAATGTCTCCAAGAGAGGACTAATCAAAGAATATAATATTTTCAACTTAGGGGATGCAATGTATCGCATCAAGCCACTATGAGGAATGTAATATGCTAGGATAGATCATGCTCATAAAAGACACAATTTCAAATCTCATCCACAAAATGACAAATGCATCGTATGAAGTAAGAAGGCTACACTAAGAACCATTGAAAAGGAAAAATGCAAAAGAATAATGCCAATGTATGCCCCCACTTTAAGGGAATTACTACACACCATACTATGAGTAATTACTTTAAATTAGAAAATGAAAAATGCAAACAAAGAAGACATGAGAGCCAACATGGAAAGTCTCATGCCAAGTCATATATTTTCGAGTAAGGTTGCATCATGTAAGAGAAAAATAAAAGGGAGGGGTTGCCTCGAAAATACCAAACACATAAGGGATCTATGGATTTGAGGTCAATATGTTTGTTTCTACAATGTTTTGTAAGGATCTCATAACTATCATCATCCCCCAAATACATAGAACTGGAAGAATGACACAAAGAGAGAAAAAATAAAGGAAAAACATTTTGGGTCAACAGGGAAGAGACATAGGGTGTCTCGACACTTTCCATCATCCTCAAAAGAAAAACACAAGAGAAATGAAAAAAGAGAAGGTGAAAGAGAAAAAAAAGGAAAATCTTTTGGGTCAACATGAAGGAGAGATGAATTTCTTGATGCCTTGTGTCATCCCCAAGAGGAAAACAAAAGAAAAGGAAAAGGAAAAGAAAAAAAAACCTTTTGGTTCAACATGAAGGAGACATGGATGTCTCAATTCCTTGCATCATCCCCAAAAGGAAAACACAAGAAATGGAAAACGCAAAGAAAATGAAAGCCTTTTGGGTCTTGACATGAAGGAGACATGGACGTCTCAATTCCTTCCATCATCCACAAAAGGAAAACGCAAGAAAAGGAAAAGGAAAAGGAAAAGAAATCATTTTGGGTCAACATGAAAGAGACATGGATGTCTCAATGCCTTGCATCATCCCCAAAAGGAAAAAACAAGAAAAGGAAGACGTAAAGAAAAAGAAATTGTTGCACAACCTAGAGAAGAATGAAGGTACAAATAGAGGAATATCACAAAGAGAGAGAGAAAATCAAATAAAACATTATGGGGGAATCACTTTACACACATGCATTCACAAAAAAAAAATGAAAAGGAAAATGCAAAAGACTAGTAGGGAAAATGCAAGTCAACCTATGAGCAAGTCATCTACCTCCCCATCTCAGTTTGCATAAGCAGAAGGTGAACAACATAGCTAAGGGACAATGAAAATTGCATTACTAGGACAAGGCTAGCAACTTCTTACCCCCACTAGGTGCAAGGAAAGAATGAGCCAAGAGAGGTGATGGGAAAGGTCATGTAAGAGGAGAAGAGAATTCTCTTTACATGACAAGGAGTAGGAGAGTATGTCATGGGATCACTAGATAGAAATTATTGTCATAAAAGTAATACTTACTCAATATTTCTTTTAATGTACAAAACTCATCACTACTATGTCCAAGAACTCAATGATATGCACAATGTGGAACTTTGGCATTTTTAGGATATATCACCAACCTATTCACATGTGGTAATATTATTAGTTCTTTTTTTAAAATTATTTGTAATTTCCTTTCACTTTTAGGTGGTAGATAGAGAGGAAACTTTATTTTTTGTAACTTGTAAGGCCTCTTGAATTTTCTAGATTCACCCTTTTCTCTAGTTGAAGGAGGAGGACCCAATGGGATCCTTTCATCTTTGTCATTATTATAGTCAAGGTTTTCTCTCTACGAAGAAGTACATTCAAGTTGGGGGGAGAATCAGAGATCATCATACCATCATCACGAAGCCTTGGATATTCTTTAGGAGGCTTACAGTTATGAGGGGGATTTTGATAGCCTATCCCCTTCGTGTTTTCATTGTTTGGTATTTTTTCAAGAAGTTGATGAATTTCATGTTCACTTGTTGTGTCACATCCTTGTTTACTCAAGATTGTGAAACATTTTCCATATGTCTTTCCAAGGTTGATGAGAGTGTTTGTTACTTTTTTATCATAAAATGGTCGAGTGTTTACTTGCCTAGAGGAACTAGGTTCACCTTGTGTAGGGAACTTAGATTCAACTTTTTTTTTCAGGATGTAACTAGACATCTTAAGAGGTGGTATGGTAGGAAGATTTGGTTGGTTCATTGATGGATAAAAGGATGCATTAGCTTCAAGGTTATCAAGACAATCGTTTAGCAACCTATTCATGCTGTCATCATTGTTTCCAATGATCTTAACATCACAAGGAGGACATGGATTAGGAGTTGAAGGAGCATGAGTGAGTTCACTATCATTAGGATTAGTTCCAAAGGCACAACTTGTCACATCCACTAAGGAATTTAATGACATCCAAATCTTATTAAAACACATATCCATGATGCAAATTGTAAATTGCACAATATGAATGAAATTAAACTAGATGTAATGAATTGAATGAAACAACAAATCTGGACACTAAAACAAAAACATAACAACAAAAAATAGAAATTGAGAAAATGAACTAGAAATGACAAAAAATGTAGTGCAAAATGTGGAAAGGGACTAATTCTCCCTAAGTGGCGAATGACTCTTGGTATTGATTTTTTTTGAAAATTTTAAGATTTTTTTAAATTAATTTTATGCTTTTTATATTTTTTGATGCAAATATGATATGAAAATGTAGAATTTTAGTGATTTTTAATGAGATGAAATGCAATAATCCAAGCTATATGAGCTTTTTACTAATGCAAAATTTCAAGACCTAGAATGTAAATTAAACAATACAAAATGAAATGAAATGTTATTGTAAGAAAAATCTAGGATGTGAATGCACTCCAAATAAAAAATATGATGCTCTAAATGTAGGTTAACCGAAATGAAATGAATATTTTTGTATGTGGGGCTCTCTTACACTTCTAGGGTTTTGGACCTAAAAGGAGAGAGATACAAAATCCTTAACGCTTCACTCAAGAACAAACCCTTGAGATTTCTATTCAAAGGAGATTGAAATATAACAAAGGGGATTGTCCTAAAGGTTGAAAATTTATAAATGGGTTCATGACCAAGTGTAAACTTGGAAAATGCAAAATATTTGAAAACACACTATAATATGCAAAAAGACCTAGAAATGAAAATAGATTGTAATAGAAAACTATGAGATTTAAAGTGTGCACTTAGAAATTGGAGAAAGATGGAATGGATCTCTGGAATGTTGAAATTGCTACTTTTTACACCAACTAGGAATCATACACCAAGCTCGGTGACTTAGTCCTCCTTCGGGTATGTCAGAACAGGTTTCAGACAAATGGGTACTCAGATATGAAAAAATCTCTATTAGAATCCTACAGTGGCACTCATTCACCACTAATGGAAAATCAGTCTACTTTCAGATTTCTAGAAATTCAAAAGTGGAATCTATACTTCTCGGTCTGCTCTTCTACTCCTTATTGAGATCTGGGTAAGAAACTGTCAAATTAAACATGTAGGTGTTCTCCATGCTTCTCTTAGGACTTTGAAAACTTTGAATGGATTTGATGACTTGATGGAAACTTTTATAATCTTTCTTTTTGAAAAATCTACAACCTAAACCTACAAATCACATGCAAAGAGAGGGAAAAATTATTGTCGGGTTAGTGAATAGAGGTTTTCCTTGGTCAAACCTTGTGGTTGTAATTAAACCCTTGAAATGAAATAAAATATGGAAAGATAATGATGAATGAACAAAAGGAAATGCTAAAAATCACCAAACCCTTCAAGTAGAATGTCATAAACATGCGGGTAATGGCTCCAATGGATGTAGACTTGAAAATGTTTAAAATGCTTAGAATGCTTGATAGATTGATTTGGGGTAAAATGAGTAGAAAAACCTTATATTTATACTTAATTATGCAATAATTCCTAAAAATACACCATCATAGGCCAACCTTAGATCTTAGAACATAAAAACCCACCAGAAATTTGAATTAACTTTGAATTTTGAACCAAAGGGGATTCATTTGGCCAAAATGGAAAATGGGTCCCACCTTAGGAATTTGAAGTGGGTTTTAGGATTTAGATGTTTTAAATAATGTTTATCGGGTTTATTCTCAAATTTACTCGTAAGTAAAGCTTGTAGATGCAAAATGGGGCCAATTAAAGCATAAGAAAGCCCAATTATTAATGACAAACCTAGAAAAGTGTGAAATGTTTTTACAATACTTTACAACACTTTGAAATAAGGCTTGATAAATGATAAAAAAGAGGTTATTTAGGTGAACTACATTAATAAGACCCTAGAAAAGTGTGAAAGTGTGTTATAAAACTTCAGAACACTTTTGCAAGGTCCTATTAAAACCCTTATTAGTTCACAAGGGCCCAGACCTAATGTGAATGTGTTAACCACATTACAACACTAAATCAAGGAAAAACTAAGCTAAAATCCACAAGAAGGACCCAAATGAGAATAAGAATTTCTAAAGATCCATTTTTCTATGCTACACATGTAAATACATAGTATTTTGATAGTTTTTAATAAACTAGAGAAATAAGAAGGAAACTTATTGAGAAAATTGAAGATCCTAAAATAAGTCAAGGAAATTCAAGAATAGATTTATGAACATTATTGTAACATTATTTTTAGTCAAGCATCATGTCAATCATTCATCATTTTTTAATGTAATTTTATTCATCTTTTGTGATCATTCGCTTTGTGTGTACTAACACTTGTAGGTATTCAAATCAAATCAAGTCAAGCAACATGGAGTCATTGAAGGTGATGAGCATGAATTCATTCCATCAAGGCTATCAAGTCTAAGTGGTGAGTTATAAAAAGTTATCAATTCATTATTTCATTATCGTTTATCCTCTATCGCTCGAAAAGATAAGCTCTCTTTATCATTAATTGTTCCATTATGGAGGTAGAAATACCAACATGGGGTTTGACTAAAGTAAGCCCCTATATGGAACAACCGCTCCTCTCCTTTTGAATGTGTAGGTTATAGATCTAAAGAGAATTGGAAGAGGATTGAAGGAATTTTTTGTTTATGCATTCAAACCTTACAACTTGACAAGATACAAAGAATACATTATCTCTATGATAGACGAAGATGCGACAACAAGATCTAGAAGGAAGAAGCCATAGACCATAAACCTAAAGCCTGTGAAGTCTTAGAACCCTAGTCTACAGTGCCCTTGGAACCCTTATCAATTCAAATCAAGCACAAATTAAAATAATAGGTGCACTGATATCTATTATGTTCAATTTTGATCATTAAATTTGGTTACCAATTTCTGGATTATTTTTATTCTTATCAAAATAATTTGTTTCCATAATTGGCTAGTAGCATCACTCCATTTCATTAAATTCCAAAACCTACTTGTAAAAAGGTGTAATGATGGAAAATGTATCCCTCTACATTTTCACATTTTTTTGGGCCCTCCTTGTCAAATTGAGCCTAATGTTTCCTTGATTTAGTGTTGTAATGTTTTTAAGACATTCACATTAGGTCTTGGTCCCTTGTAAACTAAATGAACCTAGTTATTCCTTATTTAGGGTGTTGTAAAGTGTACCTTTACACATTCACACTAATCTAGGGTTTTATTAATTAATTGGGCTTCTTTATGCCTTATTGGGCCTTATTTTACATCTACAAGCCTTATTTAATGCATCTTTCCAAGGATAATCTCGACATAAACCAACATCCACTCATAATTCATGTGTTTTTGGATTGTATGACCTATATTTAGTGATTTGGGACTCATACGCCACCTTGGGCATATGGGTCTCACCTAAGTTTTGGGGGGCCAATCTAGATTTCACACTAAACTTAGTATTTCTTGAAAAATGTGTCCCAAAGCTTAGCCTAATGGGACTCATATGCCACTTCTAGTGTATGAGTCCTATGTGGCTTATACCTAAATTAAATTCAAATTGTTGGAGGGATTTTATTCTCCTAGATCTGATGTCAGCTTGTAGTGTAGTAATTTAGAGAAATTTGGCATAAATAAGTATAAATAAAAGGTTATTTCACTTATTTTCTCCTAAGATTTCAAGTGTTCATGCATTATAGAAAATTTATGATCAAGATAGCATTAAAGAGTCTACAAAAGCATCGAAGAGTTGATTATCAAGTGTTTTAGAGAATTAATCAAGTATCAAGCATTATGTCAAAGTCCTCATGCATCATGTTTTTTTTTGAGCTAACATTTGTGATGTAGGGTTTCATGATTCAAGAAAGCATTAAAGTTAAGATCTACAACATTCAAGCAAGAGTCAAGATCCACATCCATTGAAGTCATTTCATACTTGTTTTTAGCCTTTATTTCTAGGGTTTAGTGAGTTGTAACATATCTTATTGTTCATTCATCATTCCTCCTTCCTATTTTATTTCATTCCAAGGTTTGATTATCAAAATGGGGTTTGACCAAGGAAACCCCCTTTCTACTAACAAAACATGTTTCCCTCTCTCTAGTGTGTGATTTGTATAACTAGGTTGAAGATCCTCTAAGGAGCAAGATTGGAAAGAAGCTGTCAATGTTGCAAAGTTGTCAAAGTTATCACCTTATTTAGAAGATCACTAATATGAAACCTACATAAAAAAAATTAGCAATTCAAATTCAGAAACCAAGTTGAGAAGATAAAGCAGAGATTAAAGAGAATATTCAGCTCTTGATCCTTTGAAAATGCCAAGTAGGACTGATACACCAATTTTGGAGTATCAGTCCCAGTACAACCAAATTATAATATTTCAAGAGTTCTAGACTTGTCACTACTAGATTTGTGTTCCTACCCAGAAATCCTAATCTAGGAAAAAATCGCCCAACCTAGCATATGAGTCCTAGTTTTCATTAAATTTAGTATTTCTATCAATTCAGGTCTTCATTCAATCTCATTCAAGTTTCTAGGTGTGCCTCTCTTATTTCTCAGTTTACTATTCTATTTTACATTCATTTCTAGGTCATTTAGTGATGTTTTGCATGTTAGTGTAATTAATATTTAATTACACTTTAGCATAACTTTACTTAGTTAATATTTTAATTCCTAGGTTATTATTCTCATCATTACCTTGTTGAGCTATCTTGTTGCTCAAGATAAGATTACGGTTATGCATACTTTTCTTTTATAAAGCAAATCATCTCATGTAATTATGAATTCCTGAATAATATTATTTGCACATCTTTTTGCAATAGCTTTTCTTTTTCTATTTTTCTCTTTTGTGGAAGGTTTTTTGGTTTGCATGTCTAATCTTGGTTTCTAACATGGTATCAAAGCCTTGATTTTGCAACCCCTTCTCAATATTTTGGAGAATTTCAATGCAAAGCAGGTTTGGGGTTCCTCGAGGGTTTCATTCCTTGAGTATATTTATGAACCATCTTGGATCAAATTGAGGTTTTTCATTGGATTCAGAGCACTAGAAAAAGTTAGGATTGACTTTTATTTCACTAATTTTGGTCATCGTTGAAGAAATCTGTGAGGGTTTCAAGTTCGGTGATTGAGAGATCTAGGGGTCGCCTAATTTTTTGGGCATTTTGGGCCAAAACGGACCTTACCATTGGATTTGCATCACCCAAAAAACCCTATTTTCATATAAATTTTTTCCATTTTGGACAAATTCATTTGAAGAGGCAAAAAAAATTTGCAGGGAGGCCGTATGACCTCCCCAACATGTAGATCAAGGCACGTTTTTTGAAAAAAATCATAAAAAAATATTAAAAAATCAAAAAAGGGGCATTTATTTTTGCACTGCCTATTATAATGGTCGGGTGCCACCCAGCGGCCACTGCTCCACCATCGGGCGGCCACCCGATCTCCACCACCACCCTCTGTGCTGCTGACCCACTACTCAGCCCCCGCAGGCTTATTCCTACCAACTCGCGGTCCTTTGGTGACCAGGAGCTGAGATTCAACCCCCGCTAGGTTTTAGTCCCCTGTCCCGATCACATTAGTGATCGAGGGCTCTACCGTAGGTTTAGACCGCTAGCTCCCTGGTCTGTCCAGGTGACCAAGGGCCAAAATGTTTTTGCCCCTTAGGGCTTATTGGAGGCTTATTGGGAAAAATCAGAGCACTTTCACGGAATCAGGCATAACTTTTGCATACGTCTTTTTTTTTAAAATGAGATATAGTTGGAAAGCTGGTTCCAAGCTCTATGCAATGGTGCATGTGTTATTTTTAGGTTTTACATTTTTGATGCCTTTTTTAGCTTCGGAAGTCAGATGTTTCTTTTTTCACTCTGGGAGACATATCTTTTGACTTGATGATTCTTTTTTCGCCATTCTTGTGGCATTGGAAAGATGATTCAGTCCTCTACATAGATTTGAGGTATATTTTTATTTTCTATTTATGTAGATTAGCATTCTCTCATTTTACAATCATTGGGTTATTGTAATAAATGAACTAAGATAAAGTTCCATCAGGGGGGTTTCTTGCATAATAATCTAATTAGAGTGTGTATGCACTTTGATATCCATCTTCATCTTGATTTTTTGATAACTCATATGGGTTATATCTAGTTTCTTAGTTTCTTTTGGCCACATTTTTTTCTCTTTCTTGACACATATCAGATTCACATCAGTTCACGCTTTAGATTGAGAGCCTATGGTTAATGATCCGCATTGGATCCATCTCAGTTTGAGGGCCATGGTTTTATGGTTAATGTTCTAGAGTCTTTATGGTACTCATTCCCATGAAAGATTTTTAGTCTCAATTTGGCATTGGCATCAAGATACACGGCTTCTACATTATGTCATCATATCATCTACTGTTGCTTCATAGATTACAGGGTTGTTCCAGTTTGTGAGTTTTCTAGTGTTCTGTGGCATCGGGTCTGCTATCACATTATTATGATTTTTCCTAAGTCCTTCAGTGACTCTCATTTGGTTTCTTATAGATAGAAGTATCTTTCCTTACTTTTCGGATTGTGGTTCCAGTGTTACTCCATAGTGTTCTTCCAGTGCTTCTTTGTTGTAGTCATCTCATTGTAGGGGGGTTTTGTCCCACTGGGTTTTCCTTCTCTACCTCATTATTGTATTTGTACATGGGTACCTTATCAGGCCTTGTTGTTGGGACCTATTCATTCATTCTTTCTTGCATTCATCTTAGTTTTAGTTGCATGCTTTTTTAGTCTCCCTAAGTTGCACTTATGGGGGGTGTTAGTGTAATTAATATTTAATTACACTTTAGCATAACTTTACTTAGGTAATATTTTAATTCCTAGGTTATTATTCTCATCCTTATCTTGTTGATCTATCTTGTTGCTCAAGATACTATTAGGGTTATGCATACTTTGCTTTTATAAAGAAGATAATCTCATGTAATTATGAATTCTTGAATAATATTATTTGCACATCTTTTTGCAATAGCTTTTCTTTTTTTGTTTTTCTCTTTTGTGGAAGGTTTTTTGGTTTGCATGTCTGATCTTGGTTTCTAACATTGCATATCATTATGTTTTAGACATTTGGTCCTGCATGTTACTAGTATTTCCAAGCCCTAGCTTGGTGGTGAACCCCTCTTTTGTCTCTAATCACACCCTAGTCCACAACTTTGAGTACATCTCTTTCTCTCATTCTATCATTGGATTGAGATCTCTCAGGTTTCCATTAATGAAACAAGTGTGAAATAGGAACTCTATCCTTGTGCTTCATCTCCTGAAAGGTGAGGCACCCTATTTTCGTTGTTACAAAATGGAATTATAGATCAAGGTTTGGTAGAATCAAGTTTTAGGTTGCAAGTTAACCACATTTTATTTCCCATCTTCAATTCTCCAATGTTATGTTAGTGAAAGGTGATCAATCCTATTCAAAACCTAGGTTTTCACTTTTCCAACAAAATAAAAGGTGCATTACTAAGTTCTCTTAAACATATCATTTTGGTTATTTTCTTATATTATATTTGTCTATCCTTGTTAAGCTTCTAGTTAAGGTTGTCTTGGTGGCTTTTAGGATTTTCTCCCTGGTCATTTAATGGTATTCCTAGCTTAAAGCTAGAATAAGATGCAATTCTAGTTTGAGGGATTGGCTATCTTGTGTATTGTCTTAGAGAGTGATTAATGTTTAATGCCCATAATTATTGTTGATTTTCTTTCTTATAATGATTTTATGATTGTTTTGGGTTGGTCGGCCCTTATTTCGGTCATATTTGAGCATCGTAATACTAAAAATTTGAGTTTTTCTATTATTATTAGTGTTTCCTTTCTTTCTTTGTGGTTGGGATGTGAGTTTTAGGTTGGTAAGCCTCATCATTGTCAAGTTCTTATGACTTGTAGAGTTAATTTCCTATATGCTTGCCTCTAATAGGCCCTATTTATTTCATAGTTTCACCTTGAGAAGGTAATGTTCTTAGGGAATCCTTCATTTTCCCAAGTATTTTTCAAGGGTGAATCTAGTGGTGAGTTCTATAGTTGGAAGTGAGGCATGCTCTTGGTGAGCATGGGAGTGAGGTAGTGTTTCCTCTAGTATTGCATAATTGTTAGACCCAATAGCTTGTTCTTTCCATGAGTAGCAAGGAAAACTAGTGAAGGTAATGTGATGATCTCTAAGGTGGCCACATGGCTTGTTCACCTCTAGAGTTTTATGTTTTGTGTACTAATGTGTAAATTTGGTGAGATTCTATAGGATTTTTCTTGTGAGTATGATGTGCTCAGGGATCATGTACTAGGTGTACCTATCCTTGCTTGTACAAAATTTTGGGAGTATGACTAATTTTAGTGTGGGAAGATGTACTGTCCAACCATTTGCATCTTCTTAATACAAGATAAATGTTTCACCTTCAATGTTTCCTCATTATTATTGTGGTGATTATTTTACATCTATAAATGGTGTGTATTAACCATCACATGTTTGAGATGAGGTTCCTCAACGTGTTAGCTATTGGCATTTTATATATTTAAATATTTGGTTTATCATTATGATTTGGTTAAGTGGTATGCATTATTTATGTTGTGATTAAATGTGATCATGATTATTGATGTGCAAAAGGAATGATTTATATAATGTGTTATATAATGGATATTACTTTCACACTTTATTCTATTGAACCTTGTTGGGTGATTATATTGTTCTTTGGCTATATACACATTGAGAAATTACCCTTGGCATGTGTTTAATGGTCATAGGTATAAGGTTATTTCTCCACATGGATACATAGTTCTAAGTTATTCTACAACAATGGTTAATTTGGATATGTCACATTGGGCCTCCCTATCCATTCCCTGGTTGTACTCAAATTGATTATGGTACGTGTCATATTTGAACTTATATTCAATTTAGGAGTTACTTCAGAATCTTTATGTGTCATGACTGACTAGTGAATGTCTAATTTAATTAATGGTTTGAATTCTATGTTTACACAAATGAAAAATTACGAATTTAAATGATTCTTATATTTATTATTAAAATATTCTCTATATTTTGAGAATAGGGAAAAATAGAATGACAATGGACATGAAATAATCTATTGTTTAATTATATTCTAAAAATTTAATGGGTTGGGAATTGCATGTTATGTTTGTTTTAAATATCCTATTTGAATTCTAAATTTTGTAAATTTCAATAAAATTTTCTTATATAGATTTAAATTGTGAATTTAAATAATACATGCTATTTAAAAATTGATTGATGTGTTTATTTGGATTTTGAGGAAAATAGGAGTAAAGGAATGAATAATAAATTTATATTTATATTTAAATGAAAATTTAAAATGGGTTAAAAGGGAAAGAAAATAATTTTATTTAATTGTTCAATTTGGAGGGTATTTGCTCTAAAAAATGGTCTCTTGTAAATTTTTTGGAACTTTGATTGAGAATGCAATTGTGAAATTATTTTAATGGGACTCAAAGCAAGGAGATAGGAATGGGAAGGGGAAAATTCTTGCAAGTGGTCTTGTGTGTTTGTTTGGTGTGCTTGAGGTAAACTCCATTTGAAATTTGAACATGAATTGAAGTAATTTGATTATTTCTTTTAAGTTAGCTAATTTATTTCAATGAAAAAGGTTGGAATAATATTGGGGGAGTGTAGACACCACCCAACACAATTTAATTTATAAAATATGATCCTTAATTTATTATTTTCAATTTACTTTTGAAATCTTCCAAAATGTGGGGTTATAATACCCAAATTTTTTGAGAAATTTATGAAATGTATATTTTATGTGAAAAGTGTGTTGTCGGGCATAATTAGAGCAAAAGGGTATCGATAGATTTTAAAATTTTAAAAAATAAAATTTGAAGAATAAAATAATGGAGGATTTAGGTTAGGGTTGTGAAAGTATGAATAAAATTTATAAATTTTTCATGAAAAATGATGAATTTTATACTTTTATCTAAATTTTCCTTCATAATTTATTGCAATAATGCTTGTGGAAAATTGTTAGAAATTTTTGATGAAGTTCAATTTTGTACATCATTTTTCATGCTATACTCATTTCTATGTGTGATGAGTCTAGGAGTAAGATACTAGAGATTTTTAGGGGAGTGGCTCCCAACATGTCCCTAGATCAAAGTGGAAAGTAGATTGATCAAGGGTAGAGAGTCATCTAATCAAGTGATAATTAATTAAACATGAGTAATTAATTAACTAAGATAATGGATGCCCCTCTCATGCCTTGGTGTGAGTACAAACTAAGGATGTTTGGGAAGAAATTCTAGCTCAAGAATCTTGGGTATTGTAAGATCAAGTATCCTCAATCATATGAAAGGAATACTAGGTTCTATGAGTGTCGTAACTTTGAGCAATGTCATGACACTCCTAAATAACTCTCTAGCATCTTACCCTAGTTTCTTTTTAGCGAGTTATATCATGATGTTCATATGATGTGGTATTAGTGAGTTGGGAAAATGTGGATTATGATGTGACATTGGTGAGTTTCGTCAATGTATATTGTGTTATGTTATGTTGATTGTACCAAATAATGATTTTTCTTAGATCCATTATGCGATTTGGGTGATTGTTTGATACATGATATGTACATAGAGTGTTTTCATTGTGTATGATTTGTGTGTAAAAAATATCCCCATTTTTTTGGTGTGATTTTTGTAATTGTGACCCATTTTACTATCTCTTAGCATGCTAGGAGAGGATCATTTGATTCCATGAGCTTAGGTGGCATGGTAACTGTTATCAATAGTTTTGCACCCTGCTCAATGCAATATTTAGCAAACTATTGAAACATGGAAACCTTCTTCAGATGTGGGTGATCTGAACGAAGAAGGAATCTCCAGAGTGAGCTGGTTCTCCGAATGATGAATTCTATTCTAAAATAACCTCTAAGGAAAGGGATAAAAGATAACTTGAAAATAAAGCCTATGACTAACAGATGATTCACCAAACCTTATGAAAATTCAGACTTAACCACTCATAACAGCTTCTCTATCACAGTAATTCTCACAATCTCATTAGCACATATCCCATCAGTGATTTGCATGAAGATCTGGAAAACAAATACAGCATGCAACCTAAAACATGTAATTCTGAAACACAACCTATAATAGCAAGACATAAAAGGATTCCAATTTGAAAACACAAATACATCAGATTGCCATTACAAAATTTGAGACAAAAAAT
The DNA here is from genome assembly GCA_007258455.2 of Sequoia sempervirens. Taxonomy (NCBI): domain Eukaryota; kingdom Viridiplantae; phylum Streptophyta; class Pinopsida; order Cupressales; family Cupressaceae; genus Sequoia; species Sequoia sempervirens. The sequence goes on along the minus strand of VDFB02256132.1, from coordinate 182,113,313 downwards.
AAGAAGGAGAAATTTGTTGCTTTATTAAAACTGAACGAGTCTTTGCCTGAATCTAAAACTAAGTACCAAAAAGGTTTACAAGCTCAAAAAAATGTGTATGAGAAAGAAACTGATCTGAACTACTGAGAGAGGAGAGGTAAAAGACTAAGTCTATCAAAACATAGCTCTCAAGAAACCTTAATCCGAGCTCAGAAAAAGCTCAAGGAAAAGAGGCTTCAAACTGCCTCAAAAAATGCCTAAAAGCAGAAAAAAGCATACTACTTTTATGATCACACTGTCAAGCCTCTAAAAATAGGCCAGATTTGCTTTAAAAGCTTAGAAAAAACCTAATCTCTCCAAGATAGGTCTGAAATCCGACCAAGAGTAAAAGTCAACAAAAAATCTGCTAAAAATAGCAAGAAAACACAAAGCAATTTATAGAATATTGCTTTATGATTCTGCTTTACAAGATGCAGATTTGCAAAATTAATCTATTTTTGCAATTAAAGATTGAAAATCTTTTGTAAAAAAGAAAAGCTCCTTATTTCTCCATTTCAATATTTTGATTTTCCTCAAAAATCATAAAAAACATTACATAATTATCCTCTTTCATATCCTCAATCTTCATTGATTTCTCTAAAATCAACTAAAATCATAACTCTAAGTGTATAATCACCAAACCCTAACCCTAGGTCATAAGGCTCTACTATCACCTTCACATCATTTCACATCAAAAAATAATCATAACCCACATTCAAGTTTCATAAATCACGAAGGAAAGAAATAAGTCTAAAAGACTTAACCTTCGACCTAACAAAGAAACTTAGCCCCCACATAAGTATTAAACTCAGATTTTAATAAAGGCAGAAAGAAAACATTATGAATTTCGGCCTCCATTCGAAATTTGACATGTGCATTGACTTAACCTTCTAGATGCTTATGGTATAGCTCGAATTAGGGCATGAGAAAAGAATGCCAAACCCTAATCATGATTTCATTTTGCACCCGTGAGTTTGAAAGAAGGAGCTCTGAATGGAAGAATATGCCGCCATGATTGTGTCGAATTCGAGCTCGTGTGCCTTGGAAATCGTCATCACTCTTCAGTGGTCGAGCTTCAGTGGGTAAGCTTTATTTTTCTTTGTATTGAAGCTTTGTTTTCCTTCATTTTGGAAAATCAGAAGACTTAAGGCCGTGGCCTGTCATGCTCTCCTCTGACTTCGCTTTGCACTTTGCTTTGGTCAAACTCAGCCTCTGTCGAGAGACTCCATGAGAGAGCTCGCTTGTTTTTTCTTTGCTTCCTTCCACTGTGACAGGGGGTAAGCTATCTGCTCATTATTTTTCATGGCTTCTCATTTTCTTCATTATGGATTTGTAGCCGCGGCTAACACCACTTTTACCTCTTCGTCTTGCATTTTCTGTGCTCATATCCATTATTTGATTCTACATTCTCACTATGAAAGATCGGCCATCACTTTAAGAGCTTGGACCCTTGGAATTTGAAAACTATTTGAAACTTCTGGCCGCGGCTAGAGTGCTCCATTAGAAATATAAATTGGTAATTTTCCTTTGCTACACATTTTTTCTATGGAGACTTAAAGAGTTTCCTTTTAATCATGAATTTCTAGCCATATTCAGGCCGCACCAGATGTGTATTGTAGAAAGCATTTCTTTGAGTTTTGGGCTCGACCCAAAACATGAATCTCTTCATTTGTCTTTCTGAAGATAAACCCACTTGTGGGTACTTTGAGATCCAAACTGCAACTTTTATTTGTATGATTCTGTTCATATGGGCTCGATCCAATAGCAACCAGTGGTCTATTCTGAACTTTTGAAATGAAAGAATGACTTGAATGTTTTTATGTTCATTTAAATCTCCTTGGTATTCTACACTTCATGAAAAGAATGTAACTCCATTGCATCACTGCTAAAATAACACATAGCCACGACTATTCAGAATTTGAACAAATCTGACCAAATACTCAGTTGAAAAAAAGGAAAACTGTCATTCGTTTGAAACCCCAATGTGGGCATTTGCTGTTTGCTTTTAGAACACCTCCAGAACTGGAAACTCATGGTAAGAATAACATGGCCTGTATGCTTATCTGTATTTAGTTATGGGCTCGACCCAAAACAATTGATGCTTACCTTGTTATTCCTGAGTCCCTTAATTTGAAATGAATATAGCCTGATATTATGGAAATCCTACATTAATTAGAGCTCCATATATTTATGAAAAATAGTGATTCACCTGTAAACATCTTGCTATAGCCATATGAGTTTATGCTTTTCCTTTTACACACATAATCTATCTTTGACTGAATTTGTATATTACTCATTCTGTGTATAATCTGCTCACTCTGAAAATAACCCTTATGTGTTAAATTCTTGTCGAACTATGCACACTGGTCTGTACGATACCTTAACTCAATCACACAACAACCTTTGCTTTCTACTTTTGGACTTTATGTAGAGATTTAGATTGATCATTGCAATACCATGAACACCTCTACTCACCAATTCCTATGCATATTAAAAGCCATAGAAGCACCATTCTATAATGAAACTGTTATCATTTCTTTGTCATTCTGGGACAAAAATCTCTCACCTTGCAATTCTTAAAGCTGTATCTATTATCGGTCAACTAGAACTAGTTACCATTTGTTATTTGAATGCACTACCCACCTCTAGTACTCTTAGGCCCAACATGGTACTCTTCATGCATTTTTATGTTCCACTAATCAAACTGCTTTCAAAACTGGTCTCTGATGTAAATGTAATCAGTTGGATTCCTTAAGTGAACTAAATTCACTTTTCACTTGTAGCCTTCAAAAAGTATAATTTGATCATTATGAATGTATAGTTGGTTTAGTTGCTTGATAGATAACTCTTTTTTAACTCTCTTAGTTGTATTTCACTTCTCTTAATGAATATGATGACGTATCTTTAAATCAGCCCATTAATGAATAGGGTAGCATGCCGAGCTCTACCCTTGTGGGAGCCCATTTTTCTCCACATGCTTGGTCTTTGAATAGTGTTCAGCTTCATGATTTTACCTATACCTACACAAGGAAACAAACATTGTTAGCATAAAAACAAAACATGTTGATCATGATGTTATTATTTCTCCTTAGCTGATTTCTTTCGTACTGCTCTTGATTGATTGTGTCAATGCATGGTTAATAGTAGGTTGTACTATTGTGGGTGCCTCATATAGGTCACAATGTAATCAGAGCCGCTGACACCTCTCTTTTCCTCTTTCAGGTCGACGAAGCTCGAAGAAGGCATAGGTGCACCATTCAACATCAAAGGTCGATAATCAGGCAATGATGATTATCTCGTCACTTATGTGTTTTACTTTCTGCATCTTTAATAGTGCAATGTGCTATTAGCAATGTATTGTAACAGTCACATCCACGGCTTGTGTGGATCTTTGATTTCAATTCTTACTTTTCATTTGAAAAGAAAATGAATTTAAATGCAATGTTGTAATATCATTCTGATTGTCAAAATCAAATGAAGCCTTGTAAAATATGAGTTTCTTCATGAAATAAGAGAAAGCATCTGAAATGTTATTTGCTCATTTGTTCAATTTTGTACTTCTTTTAATTCTGCAACATCTGAATGGCACTTTGAAAACTCTACCTCCTCTTTAAAATCATAACTGTTACTCAATGAATAATGATAAAAAACTGTGAAACATCATTTGAACTTAAGTACAATTCCACCTTATGATATAATAACATTCAACCAGCTCCACCAATTGAGCTGAGGAAAAAAATTGGTAACAGTAACCACCATTGGTGATTGAAGTATCATGTTGGAGTTGGAAAACTTCAATTTGGAAAGGTGTCTATTCTTATTCATGGTTTTCTTCCTTCATTCAAATGTAATAGTTATTTAATGGACCTCTCACTAAGATGGATGTAAGATATGTAAATATTAGTGCATTATCCCTACTCACATATATTACTATTGGTGTTTTGTAAAAGAAACAAGTTGCAAGATCAAACAACGAACAAAGACACCTTCCACACAAGAGATATACAAACAAACAATTGCAATATTTTTAAAAAAGAAAAAGCTACATAATGAACCTCAAGAATCTTCAAGGAAAAATAATGTCCTCAAAGGTTTAGCATTTGAGAGAGTAGAAGAGTGATAATACATTGATGGTTGAGTTTTATATAAGAGAAACCCTAAATAGTAAATGGATTAGATCAGAATAGGTGTCAACATCACATGTGATGAGATAGATTGATCTAATAATATCTTACTTTATTTAACATAGAAAAGCACTTATTTAACTTAATAAGGAACTCCTAAGTTTAGTTTAAATGCATGAGAATAAACTAGACTAATAATTAATTAAGGGTTAATTGATTACTAGATAATGCATGATTACTCTAACACCCCCCTTAAGATGACCTTAGGGAGTTGCTAGAAACCATAAAATAGAATGCATGATGGGTCCCAACAAAAAAGGCCCGGTGAGGTACCCATGTACAAAAAAAAATCTCTCAAAGCTAGAGAAAAGGAGAAAGCCACTTGGTAAAATATCCTCTCAAAAAGAGAGAAATGTGAATGAAGGAGTAAAAAATCCTCCAAATCAAGGTGAAGGACTTAGAAGCCTCAAACTGAAACAATGTCCTAAAAAATAGAAATGTGTAGAACATCACTGAAGCAATGAATAAGCTATAGGTTATTGTCAAAATAATGACTACTAGAGTGTTGAAATGAAGAGCCTCCTTGAAAAAAATGATAATTAGGATCAAGCTAACAAGAATACACATGAGTTCCCCTAACAACACTATTCGAAACAAATGAAAAAAAAGGGAAAAAAATTGTATGTCAAAGATACAAATGTCAAGATCAAGGAGATAGTAATTTTCATGAGTACCCCTGACAACACTACTAAAATCAGATGGAAAACAAAGGAAAACATTTGGAATTCGAAGATACAAATGGTACATGAATTTGCATGAGAGACTCCAACAATACTAATCAACATGCAAGATGAAAATTTTAAGAATACAATAACCAAATAGTCTAAAGAACACTGATCAAGAGAGAGATAATACTCTACATGAGTGTCCCCAATGATACTACTTGAGTTAGATGGAAAAAAATGGAACTCCAAGATATAAACGACACATGAATCTGTATGACCCCAATGACACTACTCAACATGCAAGATGCAAGTTAAAAATAAAGGTACTAGTAGCCTCTAATCAAATGAAAATGGAAGGTCACTTATAGAACAAGAATGCAAGAGTGTTCATATGGTAAATTTGATCCATCTCATTGAAATGCATGTAACTAGTTTCTAATGTATGTGGCATCTAAAATTACATAGGAAAAAGAACTAGATATTTATATCACTCAAACATGAAACAAAGGAAGCATTAACACCAATAGTAGAAACCCCCCCATAATGTTGAAAAGGGAGAGAAATGATAGGAACACTAAAACTATGTGAAACCAAGAAGTCCTTGTAGGAGAAACAACTTGCAAATAAAAGGATGCACAAACTAAGGAACACACACATGAGGCAAGAATCACTAGGATTTACTAATATCATGGAAGGGACACTCACTTAAAAAAGGTGTGATGGAAAACCAAAGGAAAACATCAAACCTGCCATGGAAATTTATATCATAGTGCAAATACAAAAGGCACAACAGGATGTGAAAAAGGCTCCAAAGAAAATACACCAAAATAGCACTTTATCTCAGTGCATCTAGAAAAGAGAATGTGCATGAAAAAGACATCTAAAATGCCCAAATAGGATAAAATACTAGAAATACATATAAAAGAAAACAAAAAATGAGATCCCACAGAAACAAAAAAATTCTAGGAGTTATGACGTCCAAGTAATTCACCTGAATGTGAAAAAACAAAAAATGAATAAAATTTAGCTATAGAGAAATCTGGAAAAAATAGAATAGATGGATGTGAAGATATTTGAAAGACCATCCCAATGCCACTAGAAGAACGAAAAAATGAAGAGATAGGTCAAAATTTATGAGCTTGAGACTTAAAATAATACAGCTGACTTGAACAGACTATAGAACATGCACTAGCAACAAAAATAGGTAATGGGACCCACACCAATGGAAAGTTGGCAAAACCATCTTTTCGATGATATATTGTTTGTCAAAATATGACACCATACACCCAATATATGGCCAATAGAAAAAAATTGTCCAAAGGCCAAAGAAGGGGACTTAGGTGCCCCTATCAACATCCATATGGTTGACATGATGTTGATGTCAACAGGAATATTCAAAGATTATTTTGTTGGGCCAAGAAAAAATAGTCACTGGAAAATTCCTTTTTGTCACCAAAATATTCCAAAAATATGTCAAATTCCCAAAAAAATATTATCATAGAAATCTCACCTGTCAAAAAAAAATCAACTGTAAAAAAATCTCGATCGCCAAAAAATGGAAATATGCCTCAATATTCCAAAAAATTTACTAATAATTTTTTTTAGGGTGGTCAAAAAATTGTCACCAAGAAAATCGGCAACAATATTGCACAATAGCCAAGAAAACCAAAAAGGTTGAAGAAAATATTGTGGTGCTAGTTTCTTTTCTTTTTCCACCGGGTATTTAATTGTGCTACCATTATTTTTATGCATTAGCTAACAATTAACTAACCTTTAAGTAATTATTAGTCTAATTTATTCTCATGCACTTATGCTAAACTTAGGATTTCTTTATTTAGTTAACTAAATGCTTTTTCTATTTTAAATGAACTTAGCTATTATTAGATCATTAAATATCTCATCGCATGTGATGTTGAAACTTGTCTTGATCTAATCCCTTTACCATTTAGGGTTAGTCCTATATATCACTCAACCCTCATTATACTATCTCTTGAGATTTCATAGCATTTTGACAGTCTCATGCATTCTTTTTCTTTTTCTTTTTGAGGAATATATAAATTCTTTTTTTGTAGATCTCTTATGTGGAAGGTTTCTTTGTTCATTATTTGATCTTGTGGCTTGAGTTTTTCACATGTTAGAATTGTGAAAACATTAGCCACAATATCAAATAATGAACAAAAACACCTTCCATACAAGAGATTTGCAAACAAAGAATTTCTATATTCCTTAATAGTAAAAAGCTACAAAATACAAGAGACTATCAAAATGGTATGAAAGCTCAAAACATAATACAATGAGGGTTGAGTTCTATATGGGAGAAACCCTAAATGGTAAAGGTATTAGATTAGGAAAAGTTTCAAGATCACATGTTATGAGACAAAATGATCTAATAATAAATCACTTCAGTTAACATAGAAAAACAATTAACTAAATAAATAACTCCTAAGTTTGGCTTAAGTGCATGAGAATAAATTAGACTAATAATTAATTAAAGGTTAATTAATTATTAGCTAATGCATGATTACTCTAATAGGTGTCAGGATGGTCATACTTATATTATGCTATATTTATGTATTGGGAGGTTTAAATGAACATGGGAATATTTATTTGTAGTTTAAAATTAGCATTAGTGTTTTCTAATGAGTTTGAGTGGCCTGATGCTATATCTAGGTTGCCTTGTCTTCTTAGGAACCTTTAAAATCATGAAAAATGTTTATATCTTAGTTTGTGTGGCCTTGTCAATAGTGGGACACCCTAGTTCCATATTGGGGTGGCCTTGTTTTGAGTATTGATAGGCTCAAATTCACCTATCTCTTTTTTGGCAACCTAGTCTTATGTTTGGGCATCGTCATGCCCATACAAAAATAGAATGTTAACCCTATTAACCTTAGTTATCTAGTGCTTTTTTAATCCTAGTTCTACTGATGAATAATTTTTTATGCCTTGTATATTTTTCATTCTAGTTGTTTTAGTCATCAGCACCCTCATAAACCTGTTCAAATATCTCTTGTCTCTTTATTTTAGGACTTGATCATTATTCTTTGTTTTGAGGCCTTCTTTGGGAAAATCATGTAAATGTAAGTTTTTACTTATGGTCCTAGGGGTCTAGTGGTGTCATGTGCTTGTTCTTATCCATGCTATTGAGAACTTGTGGCTTGTATTTCCTCATTATTTTTCATGCCTTCATTTGAAGGTTCCTGGTTGTCAAACCTATTGTTAGGGTGATTTTGCACCTAGTCTTGTGAAGACTTTGGAAGGTTGTAATACATATTAGTTGGCTTGTTTGTTTTCCCAACATTCTTCATAGGTCTCAGATGTTCTAGAGTTGTCTTCTACTACTTGTGTGTTGTAAGGTTGTGAAACAACAAAAAATGGTGTTGGTTGTTGTTGTATGGTTTAGGACATAGAGCACAACCACTTTCCAATTACTTCATTGAAGGGTAACCCTAGAGATCTCAATGCAAAGGAGAAAGAGATCTTGCAATAGGGTTATCCTAGGGGCTGATTGTAAACTAATGAGGGGTTCACCACCAAGCCAGAGCTTGAAAAGACAAATGAAATGCAAGATGTAATACTAAACCCTAATATGATGCAATGTCTTACAAAATGGCCTAGAAAAGTACAAATGAAATAGAAAGGAAAGCTACTGGATGAAATGTATGCACCTAGAAATATGAAGATGATTGGAAGGAGGTTTGAAATTCTTGAAATTCTAAATTTTTGACCTACTGGGACTCATTCGCCAATCTCGATGAATCAGTCCCAAATTAGGGTTTCTATACAGGAACAAGTTTCTAGAAAAAGGGTATCTAAATATGTAAAAACCTTGAAAAATGCCTATAGTTGGACTCATTCCCCACTTTTGGTGAATCTATCTCATTCCACTTTTTTGAGAATTCATAGTTCAGATTGGAACTTCAACACTTGCTCTTTTCTCCCAAATTGATTTTTGGATCCGAATCTATAGAAATACCTGCCAAAAAAAATAATAGACTTTATTTTCTTATGGGGGGTTTGCCTCAGTCAAACCACTAGTTTGGTAATAAAACCTTAACAAAAATAATGGAATATGCATGTAAAGAGGAATATAAACCTTAACCTTAAGTGTGTCTAATATTAGGAAATTTGAAATGTAATACAACCTTATTCTAATATGCAAGAATGAGATGCATGAATAGAATATGACAATGGATAACTCACTATGAGAGACCTCTAATGACCCAAGTGAGCCCTAATAATGCTTTTACCTTCCTTAGGCTAAATGTAGAGTGATAATGGAGGATGGAATCACTTAGGAAACAAGTCATTAGGCTTGGCTTGATGGCTAGCTACATCTCCCCAACCTAGAATCCATCACGATTTGCACTAGACAACCATGATCAACCCTTGAAAATGCTAGATATTGAATGAAAGTGAGCTTGAAGACCTACAAAACACTTTAATTGTATAATACTTTAATTTTTCTTTCTTTTGAAACTCGAATGCTCTTGTGAAAGAATTCTTAAAGACTTTGAATTCTTGGATCTTGAAATTTCTCTTGAAAATGCTTGCTTAGATGAAATAATAACTTAAAAACTTTCTTATATAGGCATTAACACCTAATTCACCATTAATTAGATCTCAAAATCTGACATCAACCAAAAATTTTAATTAAAAGGGTGATTTTCCCAATCAAAACCCAAAAAAGCCCCAAATGGGACTTCTTGTGTGGTCTCACAATACACCCCATTTTTCTCTTTAGCAAAATGTGGACCCCTTTTTTTCCCTTTCCTCTTGATTTCTTTTGCTTTGGCATTATTTTTGGGTTGGTAAAATGCCTGTTTCATTTTCAATTCACTTGGTCTTTGCTTTAGTCCTTTATTCTTTCTCAGATTCGGTGTTGCAGTCTTTGCATAAATTTTTTATTGATCTACTAGAAGCTGGACTCCTGAAATGGTTGCGGTTGCTTCAAGGATGTTGAATCTTCATTTTGTCTTAGAACCACCTAGTAAGTTCTCACCTAGTATGTAGTCAATCTCAGTGATCTCATTTTCTTGTATCAGAGTTTGATAGTTTCTTTTCATTTTTTCTTAGTCGAAGTTTGAAAACCGGAGGTTTTTTTATGAAATGTTTGAATCACTTTTGATATCTCTCTTGAACTCAGTTTCTAGTCCTTCTTTTGTTTTGGTTTTCTTTAAAGCTTGAATGTAAGTTCCCCAGTCCCTAGTAATCTTTCCAAGATTGGTACTGGAAGTTTTCAGTCTTGGTGATCATAATTGATCACATCTCCTAAAGGATTTTTCCTCAAAAAAATTAAAGTGACACAATAGTGTTATGTGAGCTTTCCACGCCATCTTTTTATTTATTAGCAAGCCCATGCAGAAATATAGGTGTTCATAATTTGAAACCTAATTCATAATGATTACACCTTTATTTGAGAAATTAATGCACTGTAATAGGTAATTAGTGAAGGTGGCGAACTACCCAAGTACTTGGCATCACTTCAAGCATCCAGTTGCTTTTACAACACTCTACTTCCTGTCATTTTGCAAATTTGCAGAGTACATTGAACGAATAAAAATAATATTGTGGCATGCAAGGAAAGGTAAATTTTGAGAAACTAGAAACACTGATACCAAGGGTTTCAGGGTTGCATTCTATAAAGATTATCATCATCGGTCGAAACTAGGTATGTTTCAAATTACAAAAAAATTGTTAATTATTTTCATGCAAGAAAATCTTGAAAAGATGGTATTTCCTTTAAAAAATTGAAATTTTGATTATTTTATTTGAATTTAACCAAAAGGTGAATTGGAAGTTTGATAAAATATTATAAAACTGGTTAAATTTAAACCTAACTCACACATAAGGAACATATTTGAAAATGCAAAACACACCAACAAAAATGAGTACTTCTAAAGCACAATCAAAAGATGAATTCAAATATTGCAATTCACAAGCTATACGCATTGGTGTGATAGCTACTGATACTCATGTGGGATGGAATTCTGATGTTGAATTCCATACAAGGGCATGACAATAAAATGCTTCTTAATGTATGAGGAATATTATAGCAAGTGGGTTATTTTTAGTAGGATGGTTTCCACCAACAATGGAGGCCCTTGATTTATGGAATGTTTAAACCACTATGATCTAGTCAAAAGAGTCATTAAGATAGAGGGAATAATTTATGCATATCTCTCTGAGAAAGGAATTATATACATATTTGGGCTTCCCACATTTACTCAGATGTATTAGATTTATATGAAGGAAAAATCCAACACCTACCATAGTATTGAAGAGCGCAATAGAGAAATTATGAATACTTAATGGTCTCAAGAGAAAATTATAAAACAAACAAAACCAATTCTAAGGTCTATGTTCAACCAAGATGTTCAAGATTCTATAACTATGCCAAGTAGGATAGCTGGGCTATGAGATGCCAGTAAATTTGAACCATGTATGTTTGTGATTATATCCACATTGAGGGAAGATCCCATGATAATTCATTGGGAAATGTTTATTAGAGATAGATTGCATGAATAGATAAATGCATTTCCATAGACCAAATGTTTTTGATTAGTGGAGAAATAGGTTTTAGAGGAAACCCGAAACCTTTAATAGTAAGAAAGCATAAGATAGAACATTAACAGAGCATAGAAAAAAAATAGGACATTGCCCACAAAGAGATACATAGAAAAAAACCAGGGCAGTAATGAAAAACAACCGACAGAAAACCACAAAACAACCGGCCACTAGGCTAGGTTCTAAAGAATCATTGTCGCTTCCTGCTCCAGATTGTTCATGTTGAGCGCATACTTCTTGATCTCCTAGATGTTGACCAACGCTTGGTTAGCCTTCCTTTTCAAATTAGCTCTGGTCCTATTGCTCAATCCCCCACTATCTGGCTGCCCTTCCTCATTGTCCAAGTCAAGAAAAATAGTAGTTTTAAACTAATGGGATTTTTCCAGATTTTCCACCATGGTGTTCATGGTCTGTGTAGTTGATTTTAAAATTTTATGGTTCATGATGAGCACTTTGTGAAGCGAACTTTTAATGTTCCTCAACTATTCCTCCATATCCTCCTGCTTACCATCGCGATTGCCTTTAAAATCCTATAATTCCTCCACCGTTTTCCTGAGGCATTCCACCATATACTTCTTCTCCTCTTCCGTCCACAACCCAGTAGCCCGAACACTTCCACTACCTTTGTTATTGCCCTCCATGGATTTCTCTAGTTTGCTACTCATGGCTCTTTGATTTAACTTAATTTGCTTGATTTCAAAAAATTCCCACCTCATGAGCCTAAAATTATCCACCGCCCCATTGTAGGCAATAGCAAGCACATCAGTGGGAAATTCTCGTTCCTCCTTAAAATAGTGATCCCCTACCTTGAGGTCCATAGGGAAGCGGGATCTCTCTTCTTTGTCCGTCGCAGGATAGCTGGAGTACTCAAACAATGACTCTGACTGCAGTTCCTCTTCATTCACATCATAGAAGGGGTCCTCCGACATTTTTCTCTTACCCTTTTTAAAGAAGAATCCCTAGGTTTACTCTTGTCCTTGTCATCAACCCTGATCTTAGGTGATTGGGGAGGTAGAGCTGACATAGCTTTAAAATGATCATAAATGAGGACAAGCAGACCTTCATGAAGGATAGTATACCTAATAGGGTTGTGTCTATGGTTTTTTAGACTAGTGTTCAGAGAAGAAGCCAGATAAAAAGGAAACAAAATCCTAACCTGGTGCCTGAAATGATTCAACAGGACAAAGTGATACCCAAAGACTCTGTTATAACGCCCATCCAAAGTGACATACTCCATCAGCACATTCAAAACCCTCCTCCAATGTGAAACAATATTGTCCATGTAGAAGTAGCTTCTAGAGGTCCTACGTAATTCCTCCTTCTCCACCTCTGACTTGGGAAACTTGCTAACTGCTTCATCAGACTGCTTCCTATCCCTATAGAATTTTATGCCCTCCGTAGATAGACCAGTAACCTCAAAAATCAACTATTTGTTGATAATAACATGTCTACCAAACAGGTTAATCTTTCCATTATTCCAATCTTTCTCGAAAACAATCGTAACCTTTGGGTCCCATCCATGGAGCTTTTCAATGTAAATAGTAATGCCACCATTCTCCTACATCTTCCATAGCTTAGAATTTATTTTCAACTGTGCGCTACTAATCGGTTCCACTCTGCAACTTTTTCCACCCATAGTGCCACCAAAAAGAAAGGAATAATCCAAAACCCTATGGCAACAAACAACTAAAATGCCCAGAAAGCATGCGAAATAAATCACATGCAACTGGGGGATGAGATAATTATCCCACGACCAACTCAAAATAATAATAAAAACGCAGTCCCAAGACTGCAAGGGAGGACACTGAGCCATCATTCGAAAGAATGGGAAATTGCACCATCCCATGGGTACTATCATATGTCAATAGAGTTTTGACATCAGCCTCCAACTCATCCTGCCCCTACCAGATCACCTTACTCAGATCCTTGACACCTTTGTTGGCAAAGAAATCTGCCACCGTGTTTATCTCGCAATAGACATGCTTTATGAAACTTTTCTCAAAGGTATTAATTATTTCCTTAGAGAGATATATCCAATTTTCTATTGACCATGAGGGTTTCTGGTGACCCTTTAAGCATTGGATGATATTGTTTGAGTCCCCTTCAATCCAGATGTATTTATACTTTAATTGGCTAGCCAATTTCAATGTCTGGAAAACACCCGAGGCTTCAACCACATGGTTGGTCTGAGTGCCTAAAGGAACTGCAACAACCACAATAAAAGAAAAATTATCATCCCTTATCACCCCTCCACTCTCGACAGGCCCAGGATTTCCCTTGGCCATGCCATCAAAATTGATTTTGACCCAGCCAAGGGGGGGAAGACTCCAGCATATGCCCTCTCTAGGGTCCTTCATACTTTTAGACATATTGAACATATCCACATTAATCTTCCAGGCTCCCACAGTTCTACAATCATACTCCTGCATTCTGCCCTTACCTTTTCCTTTCAATGTCTTAATAAGTAGATTAAAGTTTTCACCCACAACTCTAGTAATCTTACCAAACACCACTTCCTCCAAGAGAGCAACATCTCTAAATATTTTGTTATTGTGTTCTTTCCAAACACCCCAGGCAAGGTGAGGAAAGATATAATTCCAGAGCAGATTCATGGTCCAATTCTTTGAGGGGGGCTTCCATTGGTTATAAAAATCCACAATAGTTCTAGGAAAAACCTACTTGAGATCCCACATTCAAAGAATCCTACACCATATGGCATGAGAAAATGGACAAAGAAGACATAGATGTAAAGAGGTCTCAGCCTCAACATAGCACAAATAGCACCTGTTAGGAAAGGAGAACCCCCTCTTATGAAGATTATCATTAGTAAGTTTCTTATTCTGAAGAAGGATCCAGACAAACAAGTTAACTTTTAGAGTAAGGTTGTTCACCCACACCTTATCCCAAGCATGGACATCAATGCCAGAGTAACAAGAGGCCACAATAGAGGAAACATAGTAGGTACCAGAGGGTGAAATCTTCCAGATCAGAGTGTCCTCCCTCCCTTGAGAATTAATCTTAATAGAGTTAAGAAGAACCTGCAGAGGTTGAAGATCCTAACTAAAAGTAGATATCTCAAGCCACTGATCATTCCTCCAATAATCCCCAACCAACCAACCCAACATGGACTTGCAGTCCTCCATATAGATACTATAGATTGATTATTACACAGACACTCCTTTCCAATCCACTTATCTTCCCAGAACCAAATTTTCTACCCATCACCCACCTTCCAAAAAGCTTCTTTACCAGCTAGGTCTCTAGCTTTGATGGTATTGTTCCAAAGAAAGGAACCAGAGGGAAGGTTCTGAGAGTTGAGGAAATCTTGAAGGGAGTTAACCTACCTCAAGTATTTGCTACACCATATAGAGTTCCACTCCCAAATATCTACAAAAGTTCTCCAAACTTTCTTAGCCAGGAGCGCTTTATTAAACACTTTGATGCTTCTAAGGCCAAGGCCTCCAAGCTCCTTGGGTCTACACACTCTCTCCCAAGCCACCAACGAAATTCTCTTCTTCTCCTCCACCCTCGACTAGAGGAACCATTTCTGGATATTTTCAATAATATCAATGAACTTAGCAAGAATGTTGAACAAATTGAGAGCATACATGGGAAGATTTTGTAGAGAGGCCTTAAGTAATAGAACTTTACCGACTTGACTCAAAAGGGCACCTTTCCAACTAGCTAACTTCATGTTGAACCTATCAATCATAGAAACCCAAAAGGATTCCAGAGGTTTGGACCCTAAGGGAAAGCCTAAATAAGTAGAAGGAAAGGGATGAACACCACAACCAATGATATTAGCAATCTTCCTCTGTTTGTGCTCAGGGGTATTAAAAAAATAGAGAGAAATTTTAGTCCTATTGATCTTTTTCCCCGAGCCCTCCTCGTAAAGAACAAGACCACTCTTTAAATCCTAGGCTTCACCAACAGTAGCACTTCCCATCACCATCGTGTCATCCACAAACTGCTGGTGTGAACAAAATAGATTCTCTGAGGGGGGTTTTAGCCCTTTCAGGCTGCCTTCAGCCACTCTTTTATGCATAATCCTCCCAAGGCTTTCAGCCATAAGGGTGAAAAGACTAGGGGAGACATGATCCCCTTGTCTGACCCCTCTTGAAACTTTGAAGAAGTAGGAAGGAGACCCATTTATAATCACCGAGGTGCTTGTGGTAGAGATCAATTCCCATATCAATTGGAGAAATCTTTCAGAAAACCCAAAAGCTTGTAAGACTTTAATCAAGAATTTCCAGTCCAACCTGTCATAGGCCTTAGCCATGTCCAGTTTAAGCAAGAAGCCTTGGTTTTTTTAAACTTCGAGGGAGTGGATATTCTCATGAACCGTAATTATTGAGTCCAAAATCTTCCTGCCCAGAACAAAACCACTCTACTAGGGAGAGATCAACAAAGGGACAACCCCAAGCAACCTACAAGTAATAACTTTAGATATAATCTTGTAAAATGAGTTGCATAAGCTAATAGGATGGAAAGAATCAAAAGAGTTAGCTCCAGGGAATTTGGGTATCAAGACAATGAAGGTAGCATTAAGCTCTTTCAATAGTTTCCTAGCCCCAAAGAATTCTTTAACAACATTCGTTATATCATCAGCAACCATTTCCCAGAAAACTTGGAAGAAGAACATTGGGGAACTGTCTAGGCCAGGGGCCTTATTACCTTCGAAAGAGAAAACAACCTTCCTAACCTCATCCTTTGAAGGGATAGCCATCAAGAGCTTATTATGATGATCATCCAAGGCATTAGGAATGGCCTCAATAAGGGTGTTCTAAGCCTCCACATTCAAGTCTTCACTTGCAAAAAGAAGGTCAGCAAAGAACTTAATAGCTTCACCTCTAATCTCTTCCTCTCTCTCAATTTTGACCCCATCTTTCATAATATAGTAAATTCGATTAGAATCCCTATGTATCATGGTAGTCAAATGAAAAAACCTAGTGTTCTTATCCCCAGCAACAAGCCAAGCACATCTAGATCTTGGTTTCCAATAATCCTATTCCTTCGAGATAATATTATGATATTTAGAGAGAATTTCATTTTCCTTCAGGAGCATATCCCCAACATAACCAACTCTCTAGATACAATCTTGAATATCCCTTAAGTCCTATTGAATGGCAGCTTTTGACTCACAAATATCCCCAAAAACCTCCTTGTTCCAAGTCCTGATCCTAGATTTGACTTCACCAAGTTTCTTAGCCACTCTAAACATGGCAGTACCACTAACATTTATGTTCCACCACTCATGAATGCAATTAGAAATTTTAGGATGAGATAGCCACATTTTCTCAAATCTGAAAGGAAAATTCCTCTTACCTAACATAGAATCCACCATAAAACTTATAGGGAAATGATCTAAGCCAATTCTGGAGAGAGAATTTAATGAAAAAGAAAACTCCTTCAACCAATTGTTCAAAATTAGAGCTTTGTCCAGCCTAACCTGAATGATATCATTCCCAGCTCTCCTATTATACTAGGTATAGGTGGCCCCTTTGAGGTCCATATCATGCAAGCATTGGGAATTCATAAAGTGCATTAAATCCAACTTACTATCCAATTGAATATGAGATCCACCAAAATTTTTAGATTCCAGCAAGGGAGTGTTAAAATCCCCCATGATGATCCAGTTCTCATTCGGAAAGCAGGACCTAAAGAACTCAAGTTTTTTCCAAAAATTCCTTCTAGCAGTTTTATTGTTGGGTGCATAAATATTAGACAAAAATCCAACTGAAGCCATCTCTGATACGCCTAAATCGGGTAGCCACATGGTTTGCATCTCCCAGAATAGGAGTACCTTGAATACGGTTTTGATTCCAAAAGTTCACCAAGCCCCCAGAGGCACCTTCTGAACTGCAGCCCTGCACACCACCATTCTTAAAAATCTTAATAATCTCCACTTGATCTCTGGCCATTTTAGTCTCCTGAATAATAAGAATATCTAGCTTATGATCTCTAGCAAAATTGTGCAAAATTTCATGTTTATGGGAACTGTTTAGTCCCCGAATGTTCCATGACATAAATTTCATTTTTTAGATGGAGTTCTACATAAATCTAGGATGGTTTTTTGGGTTCCATCTGTAATGTTTTGAAAACACTCTTGCTCCCTATGCCATTTAGTTGATTTTCTACCTGAACCTTTCGACATTCCCACATCCACTTTGGCCCTATTTCTTGTAGAGACCCCCACTGTATTAATCCCCTTTTTACTCTTCTTCTTCTCAACTTTAGTGTATAGGTTTTCCTCTTCTAGTTCTAGATCCTCTAAGCCCATAAACTCTTGCCCATCCATAAAGACATCTATAGTAGCAACTCTATGTGATAGGGTATTGCTATCCTCATTCCCCCCCTTAGGAGATCCAACAGAATTCCCAAAAGTGGATTTCACTATCTCTGGAGAACTATGTGGCTCCAGATGACCTGGAGAGTTATACTCCCTCGATCTCTCATAGACCTCTGCACCCCTTTCCAAGCTCTAGTGTGAGTGAGAAGTATCCTCTAGACTATTAGTTACTAAATCTGGGATGACGCTTAGGATCACATTCTACTTTTTATCCATCCCTCCTACTATTTTGTCATCCTCCTCCTAGGAAGCCTTGGTTTTCAAAACAACCTCTGCTCTTTCAGGACCTTTAATCTCACCTTCAAGATTTATAGATCTTTCAGATCCTTTGCAAGACCCCTCAACTTTCCTTTTTTCTAGGCTGAAGTTACACTCCCCGCTAGCTATTTGTCCTTCCTTAAATAACTTAGCACATTTCTCCTCCTCCTGAGGCTTCTCCACTGATTTAATCTTCCACGTCTTGGCCTCCTTAGGGGCCACCTTTTCATTGAGTTTAATCTTGTTATTCGGGCATTTCTTCGCCTAGTGCCTAGCTTTTTGCAAGTGAAACACACTAAGGGTAAAGCCTCAAATTCTACATTCTGGGTCCATTTTCTAAGTTTTGAAACTATCTCAATCGACAAAGGGAGATCTGAGGACTAGGTAACCCCCACACAAATTCTAGCAAAAACTAGCCTCTTTCTTGATGAGGTCATAGAGTCAATGGATAGAATTTCCCCAAAGGAGCTAGCAATCCCTCTGAACACATCCTCATTCCAAAACTCTAGTGTTAACCCAGGTAAATACACCTAGATAGGTACTGCTTCGAAGACATCATCCCAGAAGTTCATTTTTGGAGACCACTTCCTAATAGCCAAAGAGGACTTGCCAATAACCCAAGGGCCCCCACACAGAACTGTAAGTCTATCTTCTTCACAAGAAAAAGTGAAAGAGAAGAAGCCTTTAGGTAGAGCAACAACCTCTATGTCTTTTAACTCTCCATTTCCTATTCAAAAAGTCCCTAACAACATCAATATTTGGTCGTGGACCCATAAATTTCCAACCAGAGATGACTCCATTAGAGATATGTTATGGTCTATTATAGGATCAGGAATTAGAATGGCAAACTTCCCACTCTCTGGTGATGAGATATTACTAACTGGGGGAAAAAAGGATTTTCCAACCGGCTTGGTTCTAAAGAGTGAAACCCACTTCTTCTTAGGATCCTCCCATGAGTGATCCCTAAGAGTTTTCTCCTTAACCTAATTTCCAAGGCATCTGGAACCACAAGCCCCATCCTTAGACAAAGAGTTAGGGGAACACTTACCTTCAGATTCGACCTTTCCACTTGGATCCCCACATTTTTTTGGGCCCCAATCCTCAGACACTGCTCCCTCCTTTTCCTCATCTGCATTCTCGCCTGTCACATCCCTAAAAAGGCCGTCCCCTGGTCCAAAACCATAATCTTTCGGACTAGCTTGTCGTTGCTGCCTAGAAAATTCAAATCCTCTCTCTCACCCAACACTTATTTTTTCCATAGACCAACTGTTTATATATTTCATCATATGTGATTTATTCCTACGCCTTAAGGGAAAATAAACAAGGGTTGAAAAATATTGGTACTTTGGGTAGAGAAGTAGAAAATAGTTTAATATATGCTCATTTACCCCAAATAACTATCCATGTATACCAGGAGCATTATTGAAGGGTTATTGATTTGTTTTCCATCCATGGATACAAGGAGAATTATCGAAGAGTAAATGATGTGTTTTCCATGAAGCTGGTCAGAAAAATGGAGGGTAACAAAGCCAAAAGATTATCTTTGGACACACAAAGTGTCATCAAACCATCTGGCTAGTACATTTAGTTTCCCACTTTCTCTTATATCAAAGATGAAGGGTTTAATATACATCCTTTCATGTTGCCTAGATATCATATGTATAAAATAGTGTTACTAGAATTGGTAAGATAATTAAAGCATCCCAAAGATATTTACAACAAAGCTCATAAGAATGTTCCCTTCAAGTTTCCTATTGTGATACGAAATTACAAATGCAATGCAATTAGAGTAGCTGACCTATGTGAGGAGGAATTGAAAAATTATAATTTGGAATACTTTCTAGTAAAAAGGAAGTATTATGACCCTGAAGGGAATATTTCCAAGAACATAGCTGGTTATTGTGCACATATCTAGCACCTTGAAGATTATTGGCTAAATTGTGAAGATGAGAAAGTAAGAACAAGAAAATATAAAAGATTGTCACTAAAATATGCACAGATCCTCAAAATTCATGATATTCCAGATTAGTTGGAGAAAGATGATGGTGATTTTTTGAGTAAGGCTTACAATGAAGACAAAGTTTATGGTGAACCTATTTCGGACCCTAACTATGAAGGTAAAGAAATTACATCAATTGAAGCATTCTATAAACCTGTCCTAACACATAATCAACACTGGATAGATGGTTTTTGTAAATTATTAAGAGGAAAAGGAATTCAACCCACATACTGACAAGATAAAAGAAAGAAACAAAGAGATGAAGATGAGTTTGAATGTGGGGAACCTGCTAAGAAGAAAAGGAAATCTGGTAAAGAAACTCCTAGCATACACATTGAAGAGAGAACCCCTGAGGCTCCAAGCTAGGGAACTTCACTAGAGCTAGTTGATAAGCATAGAGATGCCAAGGTAGGAAAAGTAAAATAAAAAGTGGCATCTTCTTCCAAAAAAAAACCAGGGACAAATCCTACTACTGATTAAGAAGCATGGGTGATAGAAAACACTAGTGCATAGATAAGGTCTACATCTCAAAGAGCTACAACATTATTCACATCCCCTCCTTTAGTTAATATGGTTAGTGTAAAATAGGTAGTAGGGAAGACTCCTATGGTTTTGGATAAAGAGTTTTAAGCTGATGAAGCCAAGATTAAGGAATAGATGGATAAATGTGGCACCATGTGGGAAAGGGTAAAAGAAAA
Source organism: Sequoia sempervirens (assembly GCA_007258455.2). NCBI lineage: Eukaryota > Viridiplantae > Streptophyta > Pinopsida > Cupressales > Cupressaceae > Sequoia > Sequoia sempervirens. The sequence goes on along the minus strand of VDFB02256132.1, from coordinate 182,092,578 downwards.
TAAGTTTAAAGATAAACCCATGGTAAAACCAATGGTAACAGAAATTCCAAAAATAGGCTCCATTCCAATAAATATTGAAGAAGAAGAATTCATAAAAGAAACACTCACTTCAGAAGTAGGGAACCCTGATGTTCTTGAGATGGAAATAGGGGAGACTGCAGGACAAAATCCTATTGATGAAATGGTCATTGAAGATACCTTTGATTCCCGACCTTCGCTAGGGAATAGTCAAAATGATAGTGAACAACCACAAGTCTTTGAAAAATCAAAGGAAGAGTAGGTTGAAGTTGAGAGTGAAGAACCTTCACAAGTTTCAAGTGATAAGGTTGGAGATGGAGGAAATCTTGATTTGACAAGATATTAAGGAAGGTAATTTCCAAGAAGCTAATGTTGAACACCTAGATAGACATGAAAATACAGGTCTCAAAATAGAAGAGACAGTATCAAACCCCAATAATCCATCATCTATTCCAGAGATTATAGAAGAGATTCCTATTATAGAGGACATAACACATAAATTTGAAGATATAAGAGTTCCTAGAATGATTGGGAGATAGGAAAAAAGAAATGTTATAGAGGTAGAGCATGATTAAGATGCACCTAAGTGGTTGATTAGAGAATTGACTACCCCAATGGAGATAGAATTACTACCTCTAGATCTTAAAATTTTTATACAAGAAGTGAACTCCTAAGCCTAGGCGTAGAGATAAAATGAAAAATCTCATATAGAAAAATGCAGATGGAGGCAGAACAATCCATATAGCTACCCAAGTAGTTGATAAAAGTAGACATGAAATAATGCCTAAGGAGTATAAAATAACAAGTATCAATGTTGGAGACTCATCTTGGACACAAAAGTTAGAAGAAATTAAGATGAATTTGGATGCAACTATTTGATAGGGTGAAAAAGTATAAACAAAAAAAAGAGAGTTAAAAGAACATGTTGCTAGTATAGAAAATTTTATAAGGCCATTAACCCTATCTGGTCAAGCACAGATTGAATTTCCCCTTAATTAAGTACTTATGTCACAAGAATAGGTGGATGCAATTGCAATAATTCGCCATAGCATGAATGTATTTAAAGAATGAATTGAGTATTGGGTTAGGAAAGGGGAAGAATTTATTATAGATGAAATAGGGAAACATAAGGAATCATACCATTGGTCTAAGAAATCTAAAATATTTGAAGGAGAATGCAAGTTTTTCCAAGAAAAAGTTGATGCCGAAAGGAGAAATATAGAAACTCTCATGTAGACAGATATCTAAGAATTGATAAGAGAAAAAATAATTTTAGAACAAGAAGTTCCATTGCCTAAAAAATGGAAGAAACAATTGAAATGGGAAGGTGACACATTAACAAAATGTATAGGAGGATTTGAAAAGGTCACCGAGAAATGTAGTATGTTGCTTGACAAAGATCAATATTTTATTGAAGTGTTAGCATGTCAAGATTGTGATCCTTAGACACTAGGATAGGAGGGAAAGGAAGCAAGAGCTTTTAGTGAATGGATTGAGAGAATAAATAAAGATCTTGTTCAGTTGTTGACCTAGGAAGTCATTGATGAGATCATACACTGCGAAAATACTATAGTCAGATATGAGACAAAAAAGGCACAGAGAAATGATAATATACTCTAGATATCAAAGGATTACACCAAGCTCAAGTTTAGTTGGAAGGTGATACAAGGAATTTCAAAAGAATGAATGCACCAGATATTAAATGCTTTCTAAGAATATTAGCCAAAGAAAAGTGAAGAAAGGATCCTAGAACCTAAGCCCTAAGTGAAAGAAGAAAGTATTGGATATCTAATATCGGAGGTGTCATAGAAATGTTTTGTTGAAATTGATTTTGTAGGTTGTTCCCAGTCCTAGTGGATGTTTCCTATCTAGTATTCTAAAGAATGTTGATGGCCTTGTCTTATGTGGAGTATTGTGTATCGAAGTTTGAAAATAAAGAGTGTTCCCACTAAAGAAGTCAAAGCTTTGGATTCATCTAGAAGATTCTGATGACAATTGGCCTTTTCCATGTGCTACATTTTGATTTGATCTTTCTGATTCTCTGGATAAACTTTAATTTTGAACTCTTGATGACTTGTTCCTATAAAAGGTCATTTACTACTTTATTTTTTATTTTTAAGTTCATAATTTGTGGATGTCAGAAGAGCCAAAACTTCTTTAAGTTTTTTTTTTCTTGTTTTTTGAATAATTTTGAACTAAAATATTGTATTCACATAGAATTTAATCAATATCAAAGCCAATTTGATAGCTACCTATCTTAGTATTTTTGTAGTTGGTTTTGTTAGTTCAAGTAAACAAGAAAACATACAGCACCATTTAAGGATGCATGCAGAATCTACTTAGTGTTCAAAGTAAAACCCCTTCTTTAAAAGCTAACACCATTTTGTATGTAGTTGTGAAGCAATCTAGTGAAGTATAAAGTGGTTTTCTTTGGTTTGATTAACTCTTGCAGAATGCATGGAGAATAACTAGGAGAAATTTTAATTTTTAGTATTTTTATGCTTTATTTTAGATTAGATGTTTAATTTCTTGAAAATGTTTCAAAAAATAGATGAATGAATGGAAATTTATTGAAAATATTTCATTTCATGTGAAATTTTTGAATGCTTAAAGATAAATCTACTTAAGTTATAGAAAAATTATTGATGTTCATAAAATATTATTGAAAATATTTTGATTTCATGATATTATTTTATGATTGAACTCGAAATCCTATATTTGATGCTTTTGATTCTTAATGAAATTAAAGACAACCATATTCCCTTTGAGATTAATAGAAATATCACATCATACCTTTAAGTGAATCTAGTATGGTCAAGACCTGACTACAGGAGACTTCAGATTGAGTTGAGTCAACCTTTTCCTCTAATAGGGACACCTTGATGTTGCCCTGGTTATGTCTTTCAAGAAAGATAGGTTCTTCGTGGTTTTCCTATGAGGACTTTATCTACACTATTGTTGTGAGTGACATCATCATCAACAAGAATTGGCACTAGAAGGAGGGCCTTATTGTTGTTCTTTTGGTTTTGTTAGGTTTGAAATTGGATTCCCATAGAGTCACTAGATCTCGGTCTGGTGATACTCATGTGACTTTAGTCGAGATTAGTGGTCAAACATCATCTAGACCTCAAAAGTATAGAAGTGTAAGTGCATATTCACAAAATCCAACTGTTTTCACCCCACCACCACCTTCTATAGTGATGTCTCTCTTCAACGTAGAGTCACCAATTCCATTTTCCATGTACAATGATTTACTAAAAAATACTAATAAGTTGTTTCCTAAATATTAGCTCCATAAAGATGCAGAAGGACATATCAGTATCTTCAAGGATACGTGCTTTAGAGAAAGATTTCAACATGAAGATTTCATGTGTAGGTTGGTCACGTATACCTTAAGCAATGAATTTTACTAGTGGTATATCAACCTACCTTGTAATTTAATTAGATCAAGGCAAAACATGGAAAGCCATTTTTTGGCTAGATTTAGAACACCGATTGACCCTACTTTCTTGTATCATCAATTTTCTCAAATGAAAAGGTTTGAGGGAGAACCTATAACTTCTTTTAATGAAAGGTTCTAGAAGGATTTTTCTATGTTACACGCACCTTATGTAGTGGATAATTTTTCTGTTATTGCATTTTATTATACAGTTGTAGATACTTTAACTACCATGTTTGTAAAGCAAAGGGAAAATTCTCCTACTACTTTACCTAGAGCCTATGATGAAGTTAGTGTAAACTTAGAAATGAAAAACCTTAGAAATGGACTAAATAATTATCTTGTCCTGAATGGAGTTCATTTAAATCACCCCATGAATCCTATTTTTTTTCCTTCAATGGTCTCGAATGGGACATTTCCTTAGAATACTTTCTTTCAACTAGAAAATAGTCAATCTTTAGTCCATCACCCTAGTCCAACTATCATAGAGCTGCATCCTAACATAATTTATTTCTTTTCACTAACTCAGGAAAATTAGAATGATAAAATTCCAAACAAGGAATAAATTAAATAAATTAAAGCTCAACTCAAAAGGTTAACCGTATAGGTTACACAATTAAGAAATCAAAACTTTTATTCTCAAAGTAACAACCAAAAATTCATAAAATCAAGTGTATAATGCTCCTAGACCACCTAGACCTTGGAACACACAACCAAATAATGGGGGATATTCACACCTTTAGATAACATTGATCCTTCTGATGATAGATCCATGTCAAAGGAGAATTTAGTTCATCTTGCAATGGCCAATTGGTGAAGAATTCATAATACAAATGCTCATGCTAAAGTCGATTTTCCATAGTTTAAAACCACTTCAGATATTTTTCTAGCTACTACACATTACAACAAACTGTGTGACTCCCATGCTCCTAAGGGAAATGAATTGGTTCCAGTCAGATATAATTCTTCTTTGGTTATTGAAAGCTATGAATGCATCAAATCACCTACTATCATCAGGAGTTATACTCATGAACATGAAGGAGAAAATTCAACTATGATTTTAGAAACATATACGTTTCCTTATCAAGATGAAAATGAACCTCAAGAAGAATTTGTCAAAATTCATTCTTTTCAACAATATCAGAAAGGTCATACTTACAACCAGAGAAGTAACATGAATGGTGGAAGTAAATTCAATGGGCCATTGGCGACGTCAATTCCACCCAACAACTTTAGTACTCCACTTGATGATAAATCAAATAATACTCCAAGGTTACCTAAAGTAACATCTCATTATATTTCATCAACTGTTTCACAAAGTGAAAAGATAGATTTTTCCAATCAAAACAAGTGACTAATTATTTAGCGAAATATTTATAAAAAAGGTAAAAATTAGCCTTTCTTTATCAAAATTGCTCAAAACACCTATGATCAAAAAATATTTCTTGAATACTTTAGAAGATCTACCAAAGGAAATAAAACTTAAGGAATATTAGGTGAAGGATAATTACATTAAGGAAAAAGATAAGAACATTGTTCTCATGGAAAATGTGCAAGTAGTCTTTTACAAAGGAAAATTAGAATCCTCACCATTTTTACTTTCGTTGAGAATATTTGGTAAAAATATTCATAATTATTTAGTAGACTCTGAAGTGTTTACTAATGTGATTCCTTTTTCTATATGTCAAATGCTAGGGTTAACTCCAACAAGTTATTTAAAGAAAGTTACTCAAATTTACAAAACTAAAGTAAATGTGGTCAAAGAGTTAACTAATATTCATATGCAAATAGTGTTGGATCCTAGGATTCAATATCACATAGACATTCAAGTCATTGAAATACCTGATACTTATGTTATGTTATTAAGTAGGGATTGGTTAAAAACTTTGAATGGATATATGGCTACAAATTTCTACAATATGTGGTTACCATGGAAAGGAGTTCCTAACCAAATCAAAATCAAGAGAGAAGCATGTATGAAATACAAGATCATTGATTACAATAAGAAGAATGAAGATCTATACATTGATGTAGAACTAGGAGTTTATAAAATTTGAAATTTAGGAGTTAAAATAGAAGAAGAATTTACTTATAATGCTAAGAAACATAATCAGATGACTCCTAGAATTAATGTTTTAATTGAGTCAAATTTTGATTCTTTTGAAGAAGAAAATAGTCATTATAATAAATTTTGTAAAAATATTGTTACATAAGTTCGAACGAGTGGTAAAATAGAAATCTCACTAAAAAAGTTTTATATTGCAAGATTGGTGTAGGTTACATAATTTTGCACACTTAGAAGATAGTTGCATAATTTACTTGGAAATAGTTCACAGAATCAAAAACTAGTATTGTCTAGAATGTAATAAGATGAAAAGATCTGAACCAGAAATGCATGGAGATAGAATTCAAGTTACACAGACTGAAAAGGATAATTCAATGATACCTAAGAATGGTAAATTTCAAGTTACAAATGATCAAGCCTGGATTCTTAAGTTTGATGGATTCAAATCAAAAGAATGGATCAAAATTGGAGTTGAGCTCATCAACTTGCAAGGTAAATATTTTCTTGCTGCTTATCGATTGCAATTTCAATGTACTAACTATTATCCCCATTCTGTATATGGAAAATTTTAAATATAATTTCCCCCTCCCCTAAAGTTTTGATGATAATGCAGATGTATTTTCTTATTTCATGTGGGTTATGTATTCTAAGCATTCCCTGGAAACAATTCATCTATAGCTAGATCTTAAAGATACTACAATTTACAAGGAACTATGATCTATGCTTTGATCTTTACAAAGCTGGAGAAATTGCTTTGGAAAATGAATGAAGCAACATAGCTGGTGCCAGGAAGAAAATATTAGGAGCTTTTGACAATATTATATTCTTAAAAGAACCAAAGCTATTTTAAGAGGGATCCTCTATTTATATCTGCTTCATATTCAGAGATCCTTAAAAATGATGATAATTTTTGTGATTGAAGTCTTACTAAAACATAATATTTGGGAAATAAATCAATAGCATGGAAAGATGGTTTTCCAAGGTCCTTGTAGCTTACTGGTATTTATTTGTAGTGGATTGAAAATTTACATGTTGGCAAGAAGCATGCGAGCTTGAATGTAATTGTAATCAAGACTATCTATATTGTAGAAATCAATTCGATGTTGGTTTCAACATTTGGAATAAGATCAATAGTAAATTATTTGGTTCTAATTGGTATGTGACTATTACACCATTCAACTTTGGATATATGTGAGAATTTTAATCATTGGAAGTTGAGCTAGTGCCAACAAAGATTATTCTAGCATACTGAAGGATCGATGATGAGTTTAAGGCTATCAATTCTCTTGGCATTGCTCAAGAAAGAGTTGAGAAATGTGCTCTCAAAAAATGAACAAAATGCACAAAGCTCAGCCTAGTCAAAATGATTCTACATCTCTTCTTTTGTTAAGAAAAAATGAGGAAGATTATCAACATTTGTAAAGGTTTTGGAAATCATTCAAGGACCAACGATTTGCTTGAGAATCCAAGTCTAAGATACTTTGTAATTATTTTCATTGATGCAATTGATGCAGTGAGAATGATACAAATCATTAATCAATTGAAAACCAAGATGGATGGAAAGGAATAAATAGGTTTCAATTTAATGAATGGGAAAGTTTTGACACTTTTAAATGTTTCTAAAAATTGTGAGCAGTGACATCCCTAATGGTTTCTAAACCCTCATTAATTCTCCAAAGAATCCTTCTCAAACACCAAAATGGGATGCAAATAAAATACAATACAAAGGATTTAAAGGATTGTGTCTAGAAAATAAACACTTTCTTAAAGGGTTGATACATTGAATGTTTTGGAAAATGGAGAAGCTACATAGTTGGGAGTTTTTGAAACTCTCAAACTCTTCACTAAAGGTTCTAATGTTCTAAAAAGCTCTGAATGCCTGACTCTTCCATGAATTGTTTGACAAGATACCTTAAAGAGATGTGGTCTCGAAGAATGATATGGTCACAAGATATATACGAAAATAGTCAATTCAATTCAACATTGGTTTGTATAGAATGCAGAAAAGTCTTAGTGACATTTGATCCCTTTATGCAATTATCATTTCCTTTTCCTTCAACCACAACCAAAATAATGATGGTAACAGTACTTAGCATAAAAGGTGTTGCTCCACCTACACCTTATACTATGACCATTCCAAAGCAGGGAAGATGCAAGGATTTGTTGCAAGCTATAAGTAGTGCCCGCTCCTTAAGAAATGATGAGATTCTTTTGGTTACAAAGATGCATAGTCATAGAGTTCATTACTTGAAGCAATTAGATTTATTAGCTCTTATTAGGAATGATTAGTTCCTAGCAGCTTACAGGATACCAAATGATCAAGAGGAAGCACCCTTGATATAATTTATACATCATTAGAAGGAAGATAGTCAAAGAACTGGTTACTGGAAAGCTTTTGACACACCTCTCATAACAAGCCTTTTGAATGGTGTTTGTAGTCGAGCTGATATTCATGCACTTTTTCTGACCTTACTCACTCCCATGTCAAGAAAAAAATGTGTGATAGAAAAGAAACATAGATATAAAATAGGGGTGAGTGAAGATGTGCATATGGAAGAATTTAGTGATCAACCAAATCTAAGTAATGGAACTCTAGATGATGAATTTGAAAGCTTGTTAAATTATGTTGATAATACCATACCTAATGGCCATACTAGTTGTACATCCAGTGAAACTTCATTCCAGTTATGTCTGATAGATGAGAAAGGTATAAAGAAAGAGGTTTCTCTTGAAGGAAAGGAGCCAATTCCATTGGGAAAAATTCTAAAAGACTACAAATCTTAGTATATTGGTCCAAGAAAATGCTAGAGAAATATGATACACATTAGCTTGACGTGTTATTTGAAGTATTCAAGTTTGGGTTTTCTACAAAGAGAGTGAGTCTGGATTCAATCTCTTTGTATGCATGCTTGGAGGATTTCTTAAATCAGGAGTGATTAGGACCAGATGACATGTGGTACTTTCCTTGTTGCAAAGAACATCGTCATGCTAGTAAAAAGTTGATTTGAGGAGATTTCCTGAGATTTTGGTTGTTCATCTGAAAAGGTTTTCATATATTCGTTTTTGAAAACCAAACTGGATACATTTGTGAACTTCCCTACTCATGATCTTCATTTGAAAAGATATGTTTCTCACAATAATGGGCCTCAATCGAATCTTTATGAGTTGTATGCAGTCAGTAACCATTATGGAATTATGGGAATCAATCATTACACAACTTATACCAAGCTCATAGAAGAGAACAGGTGGTATAATTTTGATGGCAACCATGTTTCTCCTGTTAGTGAAGATAGGATAAAGTCATTGGCTTCTTATGTGCTTTTCTACAGAAGAGTCAAATCCAAGGATGTCATAACAAGTAATGGAGGAATCTTATAGACATCAGGAAAGTCATGTACTATGAATGAACATTATTGACAAGAACTTAATACTAGTCTGATGATGTTGGGTTTTCCATCAGTGGCTCTCATAGCCAATAATGTCAAACTAGGGAGAAGGTTCTTGGTAGTAAAATATGTATGTTTTTTTGGTTTGACATCATGTGATGAAGCACAGTGGAATTTAGTCAAGAAATGTCTAGTAAGAGAATAAGGGAACGTGAAAAGGAAAATAGAACCCGAAAAATTCTTCATAACAAAAGATGATTTGGGATATCAAGAAACAATTACATAGTCAAAAAAGGAGAAATCTGAAAAGTTTCTTTTAATTAAAAGGTATTTTCCAAGAAACCGTTGGAAACGATCGAGAGGAGAAAATATAAAAAGGTTAAACTCATTTGTACCTAGGGGGCTGTCTTTTCTAGCTATTGGAGGAGGGAGGAGTAGTTTAGTTTTCTTTCAAACACAATTTGGATTGTATAGAAATCAAGAGTTTGTGAACTCACATTTTGATTTTGGAGAAATAAAAGAAGATATTTCAGATCTATGAATCTATTCACGTTTTCTTTTTGTTGCAAATAGACTTTTAGCATTTGTGATTATTATTCAATGTCTTACCTATTATGTCAGACTATGTAGATGTTTATTTCTAAATATTTGAATTTGGATTAATCTATCTGTTGGAGGTGCTCTATTGTTCATTATTTTCCTGAATATCATTTGTGGGTGTGGGATATGAAATGTGTATCATTTTCTTGCATCTACTTCATTTTAAAATTAATTCACCACATTTGTGTCATGGTTACACACTATTCTTAGTTTCCTTTTCTACTTTTTGGTTAAAAGCATACCCTATTATTCCAGTCATTGCATATTTTAAGAGAGAGTTGTACCTCTCAATTTAGAGGAAAGTTGTCAATTTAGTGGCAACTTCTCCAATTGTTAGCACTATGTGTTCTTCCTTCTGGGCATGCTGAGTCATTTTATGTATTTATGTTTGAAGGAAAAATCTGTATGCTAACACTAACAACATGGAAAAATATGAAGCCCTTATACATAGCTTGATCCTCACAATCAAGAATAAAGTCAAAATTCTTAAGGTGTTTGGTGATTTTGAATGGTAGTTAAGAAAGTTTGAAAATAATACATTTGTGACTACAAGAGATTGTCCAATTATTGATAGAGTATGGGATCTAATAGAATATTTTGATACATTCATGGTATGTGTAGGATCATCATGGAAAATAGGCCCTTAAGTGGCGATGAAAATTTAGAAAAATCAGAGTTAGGCAACTTGACGTAAAAATTTCAATAAGTTATCCATATTATTTCAAAAATATGTAAGAATAGAATCTATCAAAAATTGAATGTAGTTTCTAAATTACTAGGTTTATTTGAAAAAAAAAAACTATTTGGTGAAAATTTGAAATTTCAATGCAATAGTACTTAAATTTCAAGGAAAAATAAGAAGTAGGTGTCTGTCTGACCACCCTAACCATAATAAAATGATAATATTTTTTTATAAGATTTTAGATATAAGTAGAGGAATCGTGTCTTGATGTGATGCATATTTTTTTATAATTTTTTTCCATGTAAAAAATTAATTATGATTTTTTTATTACAACTTTAAAAAAATATAAAAACTCGTATGTCTGACAACCTTAACATGGTCAAAACTTCATGAAATTCATTTTTTTTTAATCCTATAGTATGGGAAGCATATAATGTGACACATGGTTTGGATTAAGAAAATGTGATACTGTTTGAAAGCTATAGATTTCTTTCAATCAATCCATCAATTAGGACTTTAGTCATATTTCAAATAGAAAATGAATAATAATTATTTATTAAATTCAAAGTAAATTATAATTTATATTGGTGGAAATCTTAGAATATCCTTTAAAAACACATTGCATTTCATCAATTTTGGGTAAAAAAAATCATCAACCACATACCCTACACATAACCATCATATTGCCACTTTTTGGCCAATCATGATCCTGCACATACCCTTCAATAGTACTCACATTCCAAGAAGATTTAATCATAGAGCCGATGCTTTGGCTACTACTGGTAGTACATTCAAACCTTTAGATGGCTCATATTTGAGGAGATTCACAGTTGAGCTGGTATAGTTACCTTTGATTCCCGATAATGTTACAAATTTGCAGGTATTAGAAGATGATCGACATATATTGGAATTCATCACTAACTCTAATATTTTAGAAGAAAAATTAATTGAGGAAATAGATCACCCTAATGGCAGGATTCAAGATAAAGAATTAGCTCAAGCTAAAGATAACATTATTTTGAAAGGGATAATTGAGTTGGAATGATTGTTTGACATTGATCAGATAGTTCGATAGAAATATTTTCCTCAAAGTGAATCTGAATTATACAATTTGCATACTAAGAACATGCTTATAGGAAAGGTTTTCACTAGAGAAGAAAAGAAAAATATTGCTCAGGCACTCAAAGATTATTGGAAGGTCATAGCATGGACATATTGTTAAACAAGCGCAAGACAACTAAGAGGGGGGTGTGAATCAGTTGTCACACAAATTCAAACTTAAAATTTTATCACTTATCAAATCTTACACCACACTACTCATTTATTAAATATGAGCATGAAACACAAATAACATAAATTAAATCAACACAATGAACACCAAACTTTTACGTGGAAAAACCAATAAGGGAAAAACCACGATGAGGGTTTACTCACAATATAAAGATTATAAATTGAATACAAAGGCTCACTGCCCAAAAGAGGACTCACTACCCAAGTACAAAGGCTCACTACCTACAAAGGACTCACTGTCCAATAGGGAGGCTCACTTCATATAGATACAAAAGAGAAAAGAAGATCCACCACAACAATTAAAGCACATTCGCAGGATTACAGAAACCTTCAGTTCACTACCTTTAACACACTGAAAAACTACTATCACAACTCACTCACACACACTTCTGCTCTTATGATTTCTGGAACACTTTCATCACTTTGCATCACACTATCATACAATTCTTCACAACTCACCTTTCTTTTATACCATCTTCAACCTTACAAGCATTTACCAAGGTTCGCCACAATAAATCATTTCATAAATTCAAATTTAGCTCAGTAACTCTAAATTCCCACGGTGGAAAGGAATAAAAGTGGACCAATAAAAAACATAAAAATAATATTCTTGAATCTTCTACATGCTTCCTCAATTAAATTTAATTCTTTAAATGAAGTGTAAACACTAGGTCATCCAAACCTAATGAAAACACAAATTATCAATGATGCACATGCTTCCCAACAAGAAGATGACACATGAATGCCACAAAATGTTTCATTATGCATGAGAATACATCTCAGAATCTTCCAGATACATCTATAGAAAAAATAACACGCTTCAAACACTGAACTTCTTTCACTAGTCTGTCTGGTCTATGCAGATACACACTAAAATACTAAAAGATGATTTATGGATCACCAAACTCCAAACCTCTTCACCAAATCATAGGAAGGACCTTCATAATAAATCTACCAGATCTACATGATCTGAAACAAAACAGTTGAGGAATGTGGAGTAAACATATTTTTCCTAGTCCACAGAACACTGATACTACTAGTAGAACACATATACCGATGGACACAACTTCTATGTACCATCTCACTAGAAATTGAAGCTCAGACTATATCATCATCAGGTCAACATCAACATGCCTTCAGATATGCATAGGCATAGGATCACCATAGGAGAAATGCGAAGCACATACCGAAACACACACTAAACACACTCAAAACTATGAATTCTCTTCTTTATTAATTTTCTCAAAATCACTTGGAAACTCATCAAACCAACATACCTAAAATTCCATAAAGATAGCTCCATGTACTCATAACATCTCACTAGCATCTCATCTAATCATGTACAATCTGCAACATACTAAATAGTGTTGACATCAATGACAACATTAATGACAACACCACCAGACAAGCTCATACTTGCAACAATATCCCCCTTTGTCATTTATGGAAACACATAACCTTTTCTATGCCTTAGACATCAATGGAAAATAACTACACTAATTACTCTCCCTTAGGAGTACACTCATATTGCAACAATGAAAATCTTTTCTACTCCCCCATGCAGAGTAGACCCATGAATTAGTCAAGGTAAATGTAGAATTTGTGAATTCACTAGATTGATGCACCTTCACGTGCACCTAGTTAGGAGGGCCAATGACCCCCAAGCTCTCCCTAAGATGCTCAAAAGTATCCTTTAGAAGGGCCTTTGTAAATATGTTTGCAATCTATTTCTTTGTAGTTACATACTCCAATCTGACTACATTCTCCAACACTTTCTCTCTCAAAAAATGATACTTGATAGATATGTGTTTCATTCTTGAATGCATAATCGGGTTCTTCAAAATGTTTATTGCACTTGTATTATCACATAAAATAGGAATAGGTTCATCAGATATCACACCAATGTCTTTCAGAGTTTGCTTCATCCATAAAACTTGTGTACAATAGGATGCAACAACAATATATTCAACCTCTATAGTCGATAAAGAAATTGAATCTTGCTTTTTACTCAGCCATGAAACTAGTCTTATGCCAAGAAAGAAAGCACCACCACTGGTACTCTTCTGGTCATCTACACATCTGGCCCAATCAACATCTGTATAAGCACTCAGGGTGAAACCATTACTCTTAAGATACCATAGTCCATAATTAGGTGTGCCTTTAAGATATCTAAATATTCCTTTTACATCCATAGGATGTGATTCTCTAGGATCTACTTGGAATCTAGAAACTAAACACATTGCATGCATAATATCTGGTTTGGTATTAGTGAGATACAACAGTTTTTCAATCATTGATTTGTATTTTCTCTGATCAATCTTAGCAGATTCATCATCCTTGCTCAATTTACATTTGTTTACCATAGGAGTACAAACCACTTTAGAATCCTCCATCCCAAAAAATTTCAACAACTTTTTTACATACTTAGATTATGAAATGAATATCCCTTTGTCAATTTGATTCACTTGTAGACCAAGGAAGAAATTTAATTCACCAATCATAGACATCTCAAATTCTTTCTTCATTTCTTTAGCAAAATTTTTACACATGCCTTCATTTCCTACAAAAATGATGTCATCAACATAAACAACTACAATCAATGTCTTATTACCTTGCACTTTGAAGTAGAGGTTGTTGTCAGCAGAACCTTTGTTGAATCCTTTCTTTGTTAGATATTTGTCTAGTCTTGCATACCAAGCTCTGGGAGCTTGCTTCAATCCATACAATATTTTCTTCAATTTATAAACCATGTATGGCTTGTCAAATAGCTAAAACCCTTCAAGTTTCTCTATGCATAATTCTTCCTCCAACTCACCATTTAGAAAAACTGACTTAACATCCATCTGATATACTTTGAACTCCTTGTGTGCAGAAAAGGCCAAAAACATTCTGATAGCTTCCATTCTGGCCATAGGAGCAAATATTTCCTCAAAATATATTCCTTCAATTTGTGAATATCCTTCGCATACCAATCTTTCCTTATTCCTTACTACTTCTCCATTTTCATCCATTTTGTTTCAAAACACCCATTTTGAGCCAATCACATTTTTGTTCACAAGCCTAGGGCCTATTTACCATGTCTAATTCTTTTCTATCTATTGCAATTCCTATTTCATAACTCTCATCCAACTTTCATCTTCACATGCTTCTTTTACAGATTTCAGTTTTTTTTGAGAGAGTAAACAAAAATTTACATTAGCTCCAACTCTACTTCTTGTCTTCACACCTTCACTCTTGTCTCCAACTATCTAATCTTTTAGATGATTCTTCTGTACATATTTAGGAGTCCTACCAATAGGTTCCACTTGTTCTCTTCTTCTTCTTCTTCTTCCTTCTTATTTTCTTCAGTTATATGTCCACAGATAGGATCATCAGGTTCAATCTCACTTATCTCAATAGGTCTGTGCATGTCTTCATCAACTTTATACTCACTTATCTTAATAGCCTCTCACCAACATCTCAAACAATCATGTACAATCTACAACATACTGAATAGTGTTGAAATCAATGACAACAATAATGACAACACCACTAGACAAGCTCATACTTGCAACACATATGAAGATATGAAAACTTACAATACTTTCATCATCACATATACAATACCACTAAAGCCCGATGCAAAGCCTTTCCAATAGAAACAACTAGTAAATGCAATTTTAGAACCACTAATTCAAAAGGAAGACAATAATATTTTATTAGTGAAAATAATATTTCTTATCAGACATTCTACTTGAGTGGAAAATTTGGTACTCGTGAGGAAGAAGAATGGGGATATATGACAGTTTGTAGATTTCTAAAATCTTAATAAGGCACCTAAAAAAGATAATTATCCACTACCTTCACTAGAAGATGTGCTACAAATAGTCAATGGTTCATAAATGATTTCCTTTTCAGATGTATTCTCTAGATATAATCAAGTAATGGTAGCGAAGGAATATCAAATGAAAAAAAATTCACCATGAAGTGGGGAACTTTAACTTACAAAAGGATGCCATTTGGATTGATAAATGCTAGAGCTACATTTCAAAGAGAAATGGACTATGCTTCTCAAGAGTTGATAGGAAAATGTATTATCATTTACATGGATGATGTCACAGTATTTTAGAAGAATAGAGGAGATCTTGTTCGAGATCTCAGAGCAATATTACAAAAGTGCAAAACATACAGAGTTTCACTAAATACTAAGAAATGTATTTTTGGGGTGACTGAAGGTAAAATATTAGGACACACATTATTTATGAAAGAGGTATTTCTATAGACCGAGACAAAGTGAGTACAATACTCAAGTTACAACCCCTAGGAAGTAAAAAATAATTGAAATCGTAATTCAGTAAGATCAACTTCATCTGAAAAATTTATCACTGGATTTGTTGAAATAGTGAAACAACTCAATGATATGTTAAAGAAAGATGCAAAAATAGAGTGGAAGAATGAAGCTAACCTCTCCTTTGAGAACATAAATACTACAATTATAGAAGCATTGGTACTAGTAAGTCTAGATTATATTAAACCTTTTTACATTTACTCTTTTGCTTCTAGTCATACTTGTGCAGTAGTACTAACATAGAAGGGCAAGAAAAAAGAAGAAAATTTGATTACTTTTATGAGTTCTCCATTTAAATAAGTGGATATAAGATAAATATATGTGGAAAAACATTCCTTTTCTTTAGTAAAAGTGGTAAAAAAATTTAGGCATTACATCCTCACAAGTATAGTCAAAGCTATTGTTCTAGATTCTACAGTTAAAATGTTGTTAACACAGAGTGAGCTTGGAGAAAAGAGACCCAAATGGTTTAAGATTCTACAAGAGTTTTATTTAGAAATTATACCCATGAAGATTTTTTGGGGAAAAGCTTTGGTCAAATCTATTACAGAAATAGATCCGCAAATCTCTAGTCAATAGTACACTTTGGATGTAAAAGATCAAGAAGATTGGTATTTAGACATATATGGCATTATTTAATCAGCCATTCTTGCCCCAATCATATGAAAGAAATCAGAGAAGATCTCTTAAGATAAAATCAAAAATTTACATGATCAAAAGAGGAGCACTATTCAAAAGAAACCATGAAGGAATCTATTTGAGATGTTTAAATAGAATAGAAGTGAAGGAAGTGTTGCAGGAATTTCATGACAAGTTTGGAACAGCTCATGGAGTGCCTTTAGCCATTGCACACCTCATCTTGACAATCGGTTATTACTAGCCAATTATTTTTAAAGATACATATGAACATGTGAAACATTTCTAGACATGTGAAACTACTACATATAAAGGAATATTAAATACTTAGCCATTACAACCGGTGATGGAGATGCATCATTTTTTCACAATGGGGACTAGATTTCATTGGAACTATCAATCCTCCATCATCTGCAAGGAATAGGTTTATATTAACTTCTATAGATTACTACACCAAATGAATAGAGGCATGTCCTAACAAACAATGAACCACATAGGTGGTAATCAAATTTTTGGAAGATAATCTTATTACCAGGATTGGAGTACCATATGCCTTGGTATGTGATAATGGCCCTTCTTTTTCTTCTTTAAAGTTTTCCAATTGGGCATTTGAATAAGGTATAACATTAAAATTTTCATCTAATTATTATCCATAGGGAAATGGATTAGAAAAATCATCACACAAAAATATGTTGGATATAATTGAAAAATTGGTCAAAAACAATCCTAGAGAATGACATTCTTTATTAAAATTCACCCTTTGGGTAGATCGTACTAGGATTAAATCCACTTTAGGAAATTCTCCTTACCAGTTAGTTTATGGGGTAGATCCTATATTGCCCATAAATTTTAAAATCCCCACTTCGCGATTTTCCCAGGAATACATTGGATTAGATGATCAAACTAAAGCATGGTTGTTGCAATTAATGCATTTAGATGAAAAATGTACCCGAGATATAGATCACTTTTCTAAACATCAATTTGTGGCAAAATGATGGTTTGACAAAAGGGCTAGATTAAAAACTTTTAGAATATCAGACTTAGTCATATATTAGAACACAACCTATGAGTGAAAAGGTGATCATGGTAAGTTTGACATGCTTTGGAAAGGTCTTTATCAATTTTTTGAAATTCTAGGTGATAGCATAGGTCTATAGACTAAAGTCTTTGGTTGGTGAAGACATCCCATTTCCTGTCAATGGGTAGTTTGTAAAGCATTATTTCTAGTCATAGTTTTGTAAATAATTTTGTAAATAGTTTTTTAAATAGTTTTGTAGATAGTTTTTCTTTTGTACATAGCTTTTGTTGTTTTTTTTGTAGGTGATCATTTGTTGCTTTTGTTTAGTTTCCTTTTGGGTGCACATCATTAGACTCTACAATGGTCATAAAATTTTGAAGGTGAACATGGTAATAAAATGTCAATTTTGAAAATTTGATATATGTTTTTATCAGAAATAGTCCTTATAAATAGCTGGGGAATTTATTTTTCTTGTTACTCTAGTTAGCATAAATCATTTAGATGATGTTGAGCTAGAAATGTGCACATTTTAAATCATTCTACTAAAATTTGGGATATCAGTTATTTGCATTGAGTGAAAAATCAAAAGGCTACCTTTGCTGCCACTGTAATTCCCAACTTAATAGCAGGCTTCATTGCTTGCAAGTTGAAAATGAGCTATCAATGAAATATCAAGAGAAAAATGAGCTCTTATAGAAATATCAAAAGATAGAAAAAAAGAAATAAACTCTTTAGGTTATCCAAATATCTCTAACAAAGTTGTGGATGCTTGACTGGCAGTAGAGCTATGTTTGGGGAAATTATAGAGATAACCTTGTTGGGGCTATAGACGTCTGACTAGTAGCAAGGCTCTATCAATGGTTGGATTAAAAGGAACTGCCAAATTATGTAGATGAATGCAAATAATTGCTATGCTTTAAGTCTTCTATAGTGAAAAGAATCAATTGCAGACACATGAGCTTTGTAATACTTAATTTTGTATTATAGTTGAAGTGAAATGGATTGTTAGAATAAAGATCTGATTGTTTATAATTACAAGACTAAAAAGAGTTTAAACATGGTTATTAGATCTCGAATTGACTTTCTATTGTTTTGTTTTGTTTTGTTGGTTGCTAGTTGTTGTGTGGTCTCACAAAATGCCCCATTTTTCTCTTTGGAAAAATGTGGACCCCTTTTTTTTTCCTTTCCTCTTGCTTTTGTTTGCTTTGGTATCATTCTGGGGTTGGTAAAATGCATGTTTCATTTTAAATTCACTTTGTCTTTACTTTAGTCCTTTGTTCTTTCCTAAATTCGGTGTTATGGTCTTTGCTTAAAATTTATGTTGATCTATCAGAAGCTAGAATCCTAGAATGTTTGTGTTTCCTTCAAGGATGTTGTATCTTCATTTGGTCTTAGTCCCACCTAGTACATTCTCACCTAATATGTAGTCAATCCCTGTGATCTCATTTTCTTGTATCGGAGTTTGATAGTTGCTTTTCATTTTTTCTTAGTCGAAGTTTGAAAACTGGAGGTTTTGTTATGAAATATTTAAATCTCTTTTGATATCTCTCTTCAACCTAGTTTTTGGTCCTTCTTTTCTTCCAATTTTATTTAAAGCTTGAAGATAAGTGCCTCGATCCCCAGTAATCTTTCCAAGATTGGTACCAAAAGTTTTCAATCCTGGTGATCATATTTGATCATGCATCCTAAAGGATTTTTCCTTGCAAAATCAAAGTGACACAATAGTGCCATGTAAGATTTTTGCACCGTCTTTTTCCTTATTAGCAAGCCCATGTATAAATCTAGTTGTTCATAATTTGAACCATAATTCATAATGATTACACCTTTATTCAATAAATTAATCCATTCTAACAGGTAATTAATGAAGGTAGTGAACTACCCATGTACTTGGCATGACTTCAAGCATGCAGTTGGTTTTACAACACTATACTTCACATCATTTTGCAAATGTGTAGAGTACATTGAACAAAGAAAAAGAATATTGTGGTGCACAAGGAGAGGTAAGTTTTGAGAAACTAATAACATAGCTACCAATGGTTTCAAGGTTGTATTATGTAAAGATTATTGTCATAAGCCGAAACTAGGTATGTTTCAAATAATAGAAATTTTGTAAATCATTTTCATGCAAGAATATCTCAAAAAGATGGTATTTCCTTTAAAAACTAAAATGTTGATTATTTTGATTTGAATTTAATCAAAAGGTGAATTGGAAGTTTTATAAATTGTTAGAAAATTGGTTAAATTTAACCCTAACTCACACACAAGGCACATATTTGAAAATGTAGAACATGCCAACCAAAAAGAGTATTATGAAGCACAACTAGAAGATGAATTCAAATATTTCAATTCACAAGCTATACCTATTGGTGCAATAGTTACTGATACTCATGTGGGATGGACTTCCGATGTCAAATTCCATACAAGATCATGATAAGAAAATGTTTCTTAGTGTACGAGGAATATTATAGCAAGTGGGTTATTTTTAGCAGGAGGGTTTTTTCCAACAACAGAGGCCCCTAAGTTAGTTATGGAATGTTTAAACCACTATCATCATATGAAAAGAGTCATTGAGATAGAGGGAAGAATTTATGTAGATCTCTCAAAGAAAGGAGTTATTGTTGGATGTTGTGGTTGTGTTGCTATGTGGTTGTCATTGATGTCAACACTATTAGCATTGGTGTATTCAAGGGTCCTGTATATGTTGAGGATATTGAGAAAATTATAAAAGAAGAGTTGCAGGTTCCTAGTGGATTAGTGAATGTCATGAAGGTGTTGTGCTTAGTACATTGTTGTTCAGTCATTTTGGATTAAAGGGTTTATTTCTTAGAGTATCTAGTTTATCCACTGGTAGTTTTAGAGGTCCACATGAAGTTTTGATCTTGTTATGAACAACTGTATTCTAATAGTTTTTTATGGTTTCAGCTAGTGTTCCTTATTGAAGTTGGTGTTTTTCTAGTAATCTTAGTTGTTGCAGATGTTTCTCTGATGGTCCTTGATGCTTTTGGATGCTTCTAGATCATTCTTTATCTTTGTTGCAGGTCCACGTTGATTGATGTACTCGTGGTAAGATATTTTTCTCTTGTGTGTTTAAGTTTTTGTGTTCTTGGCCGACATGGTGGTTGTAACATGTTGTGGATCCTTGGAAATTAAAATTTGAATCTTTGGTGCACTCGAGGATGTTGTTTTGGCCCACAACATAATATTGTTTGATGGTTTTTATTTGCATTGAAAATTTATTTGTAAATTTGGGTCGACATTGTGTATATGTTCTATGTTTTATATTTTGACCAACGAAGTTGTTGATGCAATTCATGTTGTAGATATATAAGAGCAGTTGTTTGTTTGAATTGAAGTATGCTTGGTGTGGTCTTATGTGTGTATGTGCAAATATCATTTGAAGGCAGAGCAGAGTGTGATGAAGTATGTAGAGGAGTGAAAAAGTGTTCTTAACTAGAACTATAATTAGGCTTTTGAAGAAGCTACTTTCTTAGTTCAAACTCTGGATGGTTATAATCCAAATATCGTTGTAAGACAATGTTTCTTCCATTGTATTTGAGTAGTGAGATCTAGGCAGTGTGTCTGAATGCATGTGCATTCCAATTATTATTCTTTATACTTTTAACAGGGTATAATCGTGTGGACTAACATCCACTGTGATTTTCCCCTAATAGGGTTTCCATGTAAAAAAATCTTGGTTTTCTCTGTGTTTCTAATGTGCTGATTGTTTATGGTTTATTGTTCATTCATCATATCTAAGATTAAAGTTAAATTAAGTTTGATAAGTTAAATATTTTGTGACAATTGATTCATACCCCCTCTCAGTTGTCTATCCTTTTTTTGGCCAAAAATTGGTATCATAGCAGGTTCCTTTGAAGAATTTTAAAAGCTTGAGGTGATCCGAGATGACATCATACAAGAAGGACAGTCCTAGATTTGATGGAATAAACTACTCTCTATGGAAATCCAAAATGGAATATCATTTGAGGTGTTTAGGTGAACCCTTCTCAAAGATAACAAATAACATATATACTATTCCTCATAATGGTCCTTCCACTCGTAATGAGATTAAAGAAGTTGAGAATAATATCAAGGCTATGGAAGCTTTGCTGAGTGCTCTAACGAATTCAGAAATGAAAAATGTGATACCTATCTGAAGACAGCTCATGAGATGTGGACGAAGCTAGAGACTTTGTATGAAGGAGATGTACATGTGAAGGTTACTAAGCTACAAAGTTTGAAAGGAAAGTATGAAAATTTGAAGATGGGTGAAGATGTAAATATTTCTTCTTTTATACAAAGAGTAAATGAAATTCTGACATGTATTAGATGTGTCGGTGGTACTCTGGATGAACAAGAAATTGTAGCTAAAGTGATCAGATCATTTCCTCCCTCCTACAAATCAAAAGCTCATGTTATTTAAGATTTTGAATCAATAACAAATGTGACAAGAGATATATTGAATGGTAGACTTTCTGCTTTTGAGTTGAGTGAATTTGATGTTTCTGCCCCCAAGACTAAATCTGCATTTAAGGCTTCTATATCTAGAAGAAATAAGAAAATATATGATCCTGGAGAGAGCTCTAGAAAGATATTCAAGTATGAGGAAGAGATGAAACAACTTGAAGATGAAGAAAAAGACATAGAAGAGCTAGAAGCACTGATTGTGAAGAAATAAGGTAGAGGACAGGGTAAGTATAAAGGAAAGCTACCTATCAAATGTTTTTCTTGTAGTAAAATAGGTCATTTTTCTCCAAGGTGTCCTGAAAGAGTTCCTAGGTCTAAGCCTTACAAACCTAGATTTCAAAAGAAATGCTATTTTGTTGAAGAAGGTGTGAATAATGAAGAATTTGATAAAGAAAATGGAAATGAAGATGATTGGGTTTTCATTGCTATCAAGGAAAATAGTCTAATGGCTATTGAATTTGCTAAAGTTGAGAAAACTCTTGCAACCCAAATTGAGGAGAAGGATGAGTGGGTTATTGACAACGAATGCTCACATCATATGACTGGTGACAAAAGACAATTTGTAATTCTAGAGAAATATGATGGTGGGGTTATAATATTCAGAGATAACAATGCTTGTGTGATTCGTTGTAGAGGATCTATTTGTCTTGGGGGTAAACATAACACTGATGATGTCCTTTATGTTGGAGGCTTGAAGCACAACTTGTTGAGTGTTGGACAGATGGTGGAGAAGGGTTATGATCTTCAATTCAAGGATGGAAGATGTAGGATACTTGGAAGCTCTGGAAATGTAATTACTCCAGGTAAACAGACAAAAGGTAATATTTTTCACTTTAGTGTTGTTGATGGAAGTTGTTTAATTGCTCAAGTAGATGAAATATGGTTGTGGCATAGAAGGTTGTGTCATATGAATTTTTATAACATTGTGAAGGTAAGTTCCATTAAAGCAGTAAGAGATCTACCTAAGCTGGTGAAGCCTACTAACACAATATGTAAGGAATGTCAGATGGGAAAATAGACAAGAGTTTCTTTTTGGAGAAAAAAAAATCATTCTAATGGAGTATTGGAGTTGGAGCATACTAATTTGTGCAATCCCTCTAGAGTCAGAAGTCTACAAGGAGATTTAGGTACTTTATGTTTCTTATTGATGATTACTCTAGGATGATATGGGTTGCTTTCTTAAGAGAAAAATGTGAAGAATTAGAGAAGTTCAAAAATTTCAAAGCTATGGCAAAGAATGAGATAGGTCTAAAGATAAAATGCCTAAGGTTAGACTGAGGTGGTGAGTTAACTTTCTAGGAGTTCAATTCTTTTTGTGAAGAACATGGAATCAAAAGACATTTATCTGCTCTCTAAACCCCTCAATAGAATGGAGTTGTTAAGAGAAAGAATAGAACAATTCTAGATGTTGCTAGAACAATGATGATAGAAGGAAATGTACCTCACATCTATTGGAGAGAAGTTGTGAACACAATTGTGTACACTCTAAACTGGGTAAATGTCAATGGTATTTCTTGTAAAACTACTTTTGAGCTATGGTTTGGTTATAAGCCTATTATTAAATATTTCAAGATCTTTAGAAGCAAGTGTTATATTAAGAGAGATGAAGACATAGGAAATTTTGATGCAAGGAGCGATGAAGGAATATTTCTAGGTTACTCTACTAAAAGCAAGGCCTACCGGTGCTATAATAAAAGATTGAGAAAAATGGTTGAAAGTGAAAATGTCAAAGTTGATGAGGACTCTTCTAGATCATCCAAATATTGTGGATATGATTATAATGACCTGCAAGATAGTACAGAAAAAGGGAAGAATTCTTAGAAATAGAATAAAACTCAAATTATTCTGGTAAATCAAGAAAGTCAGGAAGGAGAGACAAGTGGAAGTACAGAAGAAAGAACAAAAGAATTAGAAGTGCGAGAGAATCCTAAAATTCTGAAGTATGTAAGGTTAAATCATTCTGAAAATCAAATTATAGGAGACAAGAATACATGTGTGTAGACTAGAAGAAGGATAGCAAAAGAGTATTATCTAATTTCCAAGATAGAGCCTAACAATGTCAATGAAGCTTGTAATGATGAACACTGGATGGAAGCTATGAAGGAAGAACTAATGTAGATTGAAAAGAATAATACATCGATTCTTGTTCCCAGACCTAAAGATAAAAATGTGATTGGTACTAAATGGGTCTTTCAGAATAAGCCAAATGAACCAGGTGAAGTGATCTGGAATAAAGCAAGACTAGTATGTAAAGGGTATTCACAAATGGAAGGTATTGATTTTGAAGAAACCTTTGCCCCTGTTGCTAGAATTGAAGCTTTAAGATTATTTCTTGCTTATATTGCATACAAGAACTATGAAGTCTATAAAATGGATGTGAAGTTAGCCTTTCTGAATGGTGAGTTAGAAGAAGAGGTATATGTTGAACAACCTGATGGATTTCAACTGACTGATAAGGAAGACATAGTTTGTTGATTGAAGAAAGCTCTATATGGACTCAAGCAAGCCCCCAGAGCCTGGTATTCTAGACTAGATAAATACTTACTGAAGCTTGGATTCAATAAATGTACTACTGACAACAACTTGTATTTTAAGTTGGATCATGATAAAGAGTTGATTATTGAAGTCTTTGTTGATGACATTTTTTTGGAGGAGATGATGATTTATTTATGAAGTTTGCTGATGAAATGAAAAGTGAATTTGAAATGACTCTGATTGGAGAGATGAATTTATTTCTCGGATTGCAAATCACTCAGTTAGACAATGGGATTTTCATATCTCAATCCAAATATGTGAGAGAGTTGCTAAAGAAGTTTTGTGTGGAAGAATCAAAGCTTGTTGGTACACCCATGGAAACCAGATGCAAGTTAACACATAATGATGATTCCCCTAAGGTAAACCAAATAATGAACAGGTCAATGATTAATGGATTTCTCTACTTAACTTAGACCAGACCTGACATCGTGAATGTTGTGTGTATGGTAGCTAGATTTCAGGCTAATCCAAAAGAGTCTCATATGATTGTTGTAAAGATAATTTTCAGATATCTGAAAGGAACAGATGATTTTGGACTTTGGTATCCTAAAAATGATGATCTTACTTTGAGTGCATAGACTAATGCAGATT
This sequence comes from Sequoia sempervirens, assembly GCA_007258455.2. Classification (NCBI taxonomy): domain Eukaryota; kingdom Viridiplantae; phylum Streptophyta; class Pinopsida; order Cupressales; family Cupressaceae; genus Sequoia; species Sequoia sempervirens. The sequence continues at coordinate 182,067,527 of VDFB02256132.1, read as the reverse complement.
GGGCTAGAGATGTAGATGACAGGAAAAGTAACAGTGGTGGTCCCTTCTTCCTATGGAAGAAGCTAGTATCTTGGTTCAGTAAAAAGCATAATTCCATTTCCCTATCTACTGCTAAGGTAGAGTATATTGCTGCTACAAATAATTGTAGTCAAGTGATGTGGCTGAAATAGATGCTGAAAGATATCATAGTTGTATATGATGAATCTATTGCCATATACTATGACAACTCAAGTGCAATAAACATATCAAAGAATCTAGTGCTACACTCTAAGACTAAGAATATATCAATCAAGATTCATTTCCTAAGGGAGAAATGAGTGAGAAAGAAGTCATATTGGAGTATGTATCTACCAAAGAGCAGATTGTAGACATTTTCACCAAGTCATTTATAAAGGATACTTTTGAGTATCTTAGAGGGATGCTATGGGTGATTAACCATCATATTATGAACTAGAGATGCATTTACTTGCATTAATCCATGTGCTTAATTGCTACATTCTGATCCAGATTGATTTTTCTGTGGTTTCTACTCAAGGGGAGTAATCAAATGTGTAGATATGTTGTTTAGAGCTTGTATGTGGGAAGATAATGTTTATCTTTTCCATTGATGCCAAAGGGGGAGAAGAGAAATGTTAAAAACTGGTAATTATCTGGGGAGAAGAGCCCTATGGGAGAAGATCATGTGGAGAAAGGTTAGAACCTAAGGAGTAAGTGTTGTTGCGTTGGTGGTGTTTTTCACATCATCTGTTGCCATCAATGCCAAAGGGGGAGATTGTTGGATGTTGTGGTTGTGTTGTTGATATGTGGTTGTCATTGATGTCAACACTATTAACATTGGTGTATTGAAGGTTGTTATGTCAAGGATATTGAGAAAATTGTAAAATAAGAGTTGAAGGTGTCAAGTGGATCAGTGAAGGTCATGAAGGTTTTGTGCTCAGTACGTTGATTTTAAATAATTTTGGTTTAAAGGTTTTATTGCTGAGAGTATCTAGTTTATCCACCGGAAGTTTTAGAGGTGTGCGTGAAGTTTTGATCTTGTTATGAACAGTTGTATTCTGACAGTTTTTATGTGGTTTCAATTAGTGTTCTTGATTGAATTTAGTGTGTTTCTAGTAATCTTAGTTGCTTCAGATGTTTCTCTAATGGTCCTTGATGCTCATATATGCTTCTAGATCATTTTCTATCTTTTTTGCATGTCCGCGTTGATCGGTGTGCTCGTGGTCATAGATTTTTCTCTTATATGTTCGAGTTTTTGTGTTCTTGGCTAACATGGTGGTTGTAAAATGTTTTGGATCATTGGAGATTAAAATTTGAATGTTTGGCACACTTGAGGATGTTTTTTTGGGCCACAACATAATATTGTCTGACGGTGTTTGATTCACATTGAAAATTTATTTCAATATTTGGGTCAACATTGTGAATATGTTCTATGCTTTATATTTTGGCCGATGAAATTATTGATGTAATTCATGTTGCAGATATATAAGAGTAGTTCTTTGTTTGAATTTAAGTATGCTTGGTGTGCTCTTATGTGTGTATGTGTGAATATCATTCAAAGGTAGAGAAGAGTGTGATGAAGTGTGTAGAGGAGTGAAAAATTGGGCTTAACTAGAACTGTAATCAGGCTTTTGAAGAAGCTACTTTCTTAGTTCAAACTCCAAATGGTTATAATCTGAATCTCTTTGTAAGATAGTGTGTCTTCCATTGTATTTGAGTAATGAGCTGTAGGAAGTGTGCCTGAATGCATGTGCATTCCCATTATTATTATTTATACTTATAATAGGGTATAATCTTGTGGACTAACATCCAGCATGGTTTTTCCCCTAACAGGGTTTCCACGTAAAAAAATCTTGGTGTTCTCTGTGCTTCTAATGTGCTGATTGTTTATGGTTTACTATTCATTCATGAGATCTTATATTAAAGTTAAATTAAGTTTGAAAATTTAAATATTCTATGGCAACTGATTCACCCCCCCTCTCAGTTGTTTGTCCTTGCTTTTCTAATAGTTATATACACAGTTAGGATTCCCACATTTACTTAGGTGTATCAGATTCATATGAAGGTGAGAGGAAAAACCTACCATAGTGCTGAAGAGTGCAACAAAGAAATTATGAATATTCAATGGTGTCAAGAGAAAATTACAAAACAAAAAAAACCAATTCTAAGGTCTATGTTCAACCAAGAAATTCAAGATGCTATAACTATTCTAAGCTGGATAGTTGGGCTTTGAGATGCCAATAAATTCAAACCATGGATGTTTGTGATTATATCCAAATTGAGGGAAGATCTCGTGCAAATGCATTGGGGAAGGCTTATTAGTGACAGATTGGACAAATAGATAAAGGAATTTTCAATGACTAGATGTTTCTATATGTCATCTTATGTGATTTATTCCTAATCCTTAAGGGAAAATAAACAAGGGTTGAAAAAGATTGGTACTTTGGGAAGAGAAGTAGGAAATAGTTTAATATATGCTCATTTACCCCAAATTACTATCCATAGATACAAGGAGAATTACCGAAGGGTTAATGATGTGTTTTACATTAAGTTGGTTAGAAAAATGGAGGGCAGAAAAGCCTAAAGATTATCTTTGGAAGCATAGAGTGTCATCAGACTGTCTAGAGGCTGGTACATTTAGTTTCCCACTTTCTCTTATATTAGAGTGGAAGGGTTTAATGGAAATCCTTTCATGCTACCCAAATATCCTATGGATAAAATAGTTTTACTAGAATTGGTAAGATAGTTAAAGTATCCCCAAGCTCTTTACAAAAAATCTCGTAAGAAGGATTCCTTCAAGTTTCTTATTGTGATAGGGAATTACAAATGCAATACAATCAGAGTAGCTGACTTGTGTGAGGAGGAATTGAAAACTTATAATTTAGAATACTTTCAACTACAAAGGAAGTATTATGACCATAAAGGTAATATTCCCAATAACATAGTGGGTTATCATCCTCATGTCCAACACCTTGTAGGTTATTGGATAAATTGTGAAAATGAGCATAGAGTAAGAACAAGAAAATATGAAAGATTGTCACCGAAATCTGCACAGATCCTCGAAATTCATGATATTCCAAATTAGTTGGAGAAAGATGATGGTGAAGTGTTGAGTAAGGCTTACAATGAAGGTGGAGTTTATGATGAACCTATTTTGGACCTGGGTTATGAAGGTGAAGAAATTACATCAATTGAAGCATTCTCTAAACATGTCCTAACACATACTCAACACTGGATAAATGATTTTTGTAAATTTTTAAGAGGAAAAGGAATTCAATCCACATACTCGCAAGATAAAGAAAGAAACAAAGAGATGAAGATAATTTTGAGTGTGGGGAACCTACTAAGAAGAAAAGGAAATATGGTAAAGAAAATACTAGTATACAGATTAAAGAGATAACCCCTAAGGATCCAAGCCATGGAATTTCACTAGAGCCAACTGATAAGCATAAAGATGTTGAGTCAGGAAAAGTTAAATCAAAAGTAAAACCAAAAGTGGTATTTTCTTCCATAGCTAAACCAAGGACAAACCCTACTAATGATGAAGAAGTAGGGGTGGTAGAAAACACTGGTGCATAGGAAAGGTCTACATCTCAAAGAGCTACAACATTATTCACTTCCCCTCCTTCAGTTAATATGGCTAGTGTAAAACATGCACTAGGGAAGACTCATGTGGTTTTGGATGAATTTTCTGAGGTTGATGAAGCCAAGAATAAGGAATAGATGGATAAGTGGGGTGCCATGTGGGAAAAGGTAACAAAAAATAATTTTAAAGATAAACACATGGTACAACCAATGGTAGAAGAAATTCTAGACAGAGGATTCATTCCAATAAATATTGAAGAAGAGTTCATAAAAGGAGCACTCACTTCAGAAGCGAGGAACCCTAATGTTCTTGAGATGGAAACAAGGGAGATTGTAGGATATAATCTAACTGATGAAATGGTTATTGAAGATACCTTTGATTCTTGTCCTTCTCCAGGGAATAGTCAAAATGATAGTAAACAACCGCAAGTCTTCAAAAAATTAAAGGAATAATAGGTTGAAGTTGAGAGTGAAGAACCTTCACAATTTTCAAGTGATAAGGCTGGAGATGAAGGAAATCCTAATGTGAGAGGATATAAGGAAGGTAATGTCTAAGAAGCTGATGTTGAAAACCTAGCTAGATAGGAAAATACAGGTCTCCAAACTGAAGGGACAGTGTCAAATCCTAGTAATCTAGAATATATGCCAAAGATTATAGAAGAGATTGCTATTGTAGAGGATGTAACACATAAAGTTGAATAGATCAAAGAAGAAGATCCTAAAGCAATTGGGATCTAGGAACAAAGAAATGTTATAAAGGTAGAGAATGATGAAGATGCAACTAAGTGGTTGATCAGAGAATTGAATGGCCCAATGGAGATAGAATTAGTACCTCTAGATCTTGAATTTTTTATACAAGTGGAGACTCTTAAGTCGAGGTGTAGATCTAAAATGAAACATGTCATATAGAAAAAATTAGATGGAGGAATAAAAATCCATATAGCTACCCCAGTAGTTGATAAGAGTAGACATGAAATAATGCTTAAGTATAAAATAAAAAGTGTCAATGTTGGACACAAGAGTTAGAAGAAATGAGGATGAATTTGGATGCAACTGTTGCCAGGGTGCAAAAGTATAAACAAAAGAAGAGAGAGTTAAAACAATGGGTTGCTAGTCTAGAAAAATTTATAAAGTCATTAACCCTATCTAGTCAAGTATAGACTAAATTTCCCATAATCTAGTACTTATGTCACAAGAATAGGTGGATGAAATTATAGTAGTTCGCCATAGAATGAATGCATTTGAAGAATGGATTGAGTATTGGGTTAGGCAAGGGGAAGAATTTATTACAGATGCAATAGGAAAATATAAGGAAGTATACCATCGGTCTAAGAAATATAGAAGATTTGAAGGAGAATGTAGGTTTTTCCAGGAACAGGTTGACATTGAAAGGTGAAATATAGAATTTCTAATGCAGAAAGATGTCCAAGAATTGATAAGAGAAAAAATAATTTTAGAACAAGGTTCCATTTCCTGAAAAATGAAAGAAACGATTGAAATGGGAAGGTGACACATTAACACAATGTATAGAAGGATTTGAAAAGGTCACCAAGAAATGTAGTAAGTTGCTTGACAAAGATCAAGATTTTATTGACATGTGAGCATGTCAAGATTTTGATTGACAAACACTAGGACAGGAGGGCAAGGAAGCAAGATATTTCAAGGAATGGATCGAGAGAATAAATAAAGATCCTATTTAGTTGTTGACTTGGGAAGTCATTGATGAGATCATACATTGGAGAAACACTATAGTCAAATATGAGATAGAAAAGGTGCAAAGAAATGCTAGTATACTCTAGATAGCAGAGGATTACACCATGCTCATGTTTAGTTGGAAGGTGATACAAGGAATTTCAAAAGACCGTATGCACTAGATATTAAATTATTTTTGAGAATATCAGCTGAAGAAAAGTGAAGAAAGGATCTTGGAACCCAAGTCCTAAGTTAAAGAAGAAAGTACAAGATATTTGATATTGGAGGTGTCATAGAAATGTTTTGTTGAAATTGATATTTTAGGTTCTTGGTCCTAGTGGATGTTCCCTGTCCGGTATTCTAAAGAATTTTTATGGCCTTGTCTTATGTGGAGTATTGTTTACTGAAGTTTGGAAATGAAGAGTGTTGTTCCTGAAGAAGTGAAAGCTTTGGCTTTGTCTAGAAGATTCTGATTGCAGTTGGCATTTACCATGTGCTAAATTTTGATTTGATATTTCTGATTCTCTAGATAAACTTTAAGTTTGAACTCTTGAGGCCTTGTTCCTATAAAAGGTTGTTTATTGCTTTACTTTTTATTTCTAATTTTATAATTTCTAGATGTTGGAAGAGCCAAAAATTATTTAATTTTTCTTCTTTTTTCCTGATTTCTAAATCATTCTAGACTAAAAACTTGTATGAATATATAATTTAATCAATATTGAAGCCAATTTGATAGCTATCTATCTCAATATTTTTGTAGCTAGTTTTGTTAGTTTAGTCAAACAAGACTGCATTTTGCACCATATAAGGGTGCATGTGGAACCTACTCAGTGTCCAAACTAAAACCCCTTCTTTGAAAGCTCACATTGTTTTATATGTAGCTATGAAGCAACGTGGTGAAGTATAAAGTGGTTTTCTTTGTTTTGATTAACTCTTGGGGCATGCATGGAGAGTAACCAAGAAAAATTTTAATTTTCAGTATTTTTATGCTTTATTTTAGATTAGATGTTTAAATTCTTGAAAATGTTTCAAAAAATAGATGAATGAATCAAAATTTATTGAAAATATTTCATTTCCTATGAAATTGTTGAATGCTTAAAGCTAAATCTACTTATGTGATAAAAAAATTGTTGATGTTCATGAAATATTATGACAAATCTTTTAATTTCAAGATATTATTTTATGATTGAACTAGAAATCTTATATTTGATGCTTATGATTCCTAATGAAATTAAAGACAACCATATTCCCTTTGAGATTAATAACAATATGACATCATACCCTAAAGTGAACCTAGTATGGTCAAGACCTGACTACTCGAGACTTTGGATTGATCTTATTCAACCTTTTCCTATAATGTAGACACCCTAAGGTTTGCCTTGTTAAGTCATTCAAGAAAGATATGTTCTTTGTGGTTTTCCTTTGAGGACTTTATCTGCACTATTTCTACGAGTGACATCATCATCAACAAGACTCATTCACCCAAGGTGGAAAATGGGTCCCACCTATGGGAACATATTCTCCCAAGGTGGTGAATGAGTCCCACCCTAGATTTTTGGGGTGGGTTTTCAAAATTTTGATATTTTAGATGATTTTATTAGGTTTTAGCTTAAATAAGCCTTGAGATCCAAAATAATGGGTCTTAGCAGCCTATTAATGATGATTTAAAGGGTAATTAATTAAAGGGTATGAAAACAAGTCCAAATTAGGCAAGTAATTGTACTATCTCCATGAAGGGATTAGAATTTCCATTGCCAAATTTAGCCCCCACTTCAGCACCCATATGACTCTATGTGCATATGTAAGCTAAAGAACTCTAAACAGTACACTTTATTTCATAAAAGGGTAGTCGTATGGATTTATTCATAACATGGGAGAATGAATCCCTAACTATAGCTATCTACAAAACTAGAATGTTAGGAACCACATCTTGTAACATGAATTCATTAGTTGTCCCAAAAATCCTCTTATCTAACTTCTCATAGAAATCAAATTTGAGGGTAGATGTATTCCTTGCCTTGATTCCGCTTGCTTTACAGAGGTGGAATCATGGTAAGAGTCTAACCACATTGAATAAGGTAGGTCATATCATAAGGTATTTCCAAGTACCATACTACATGATGATAGACATTTGATGAGGATGAGAGCAGAATCATGTTTTCAACGCAACAAATAGCATTGAAAATGAAGCTCTGTAGGTCCTATTATGTTAGTTTGAATGAAAGGAACCTCTTAACCCTAATATAGTGAAAACCCTAATTTTAACATATATAAGAGTAAAATGTGAAGTAAATTCTAAATATTTTGTCATTTACCTTATTGTAGCTTGAGTTTGGTGAAGAGTGATTGAAGATGTCATGCCGACGAGATTATGTGCCTATGAGACTAGATGTCATACGAGATCAGGTAGCCCATGATAAGCATTATTATCAGGTGAGTTTATTTTTTTTCCTTACCTTTGTTGTTACACATTTATTTTATGATTTGTACACATTTCTAGGTTAATTTAGGGCCTTGGAAGAAAAGTTCACAAAAGCATCCCTTTTTTTCACAAAGTTTCCCCTTTTTTTGCAGTGTCCCCTTTTTTCACTAAGTGTCCCTTTTTGTCGCAAAGTGTCCCCTTTTGTCGTGAAGTGTCTCTTTTTCTTGCAAAGTGTCCTATTTCTTCACGAAGTGTCCCAAAAGGGGTCCAAAGTGTCCAAGACCCTTAGAAGAGTACACTAGAAAAAATTAGTACACTTTTTAAATTATTGATGTAAAAATTGAAGATTTTAGAATGCTTATAGGAAATATTTTTAATTTTTTGTTAGATTCCTCCTCCTTCACAACAGTGTCTAGGTGGCAAATAGATCAATCACCTCTAAGACCTAGCCCCCACACATTCAATAGAGGGAAGAGAAATACTACAGACTATAGGATTGTATTGAGCATACCTCATGTCCCCCATGAGGTACCACGATGCTCTGTTGATGGAACTGGTAGAGTGGTGGAATGCAGACATGTGCACATTTCATCTTCCCACTAGCGAGATGACCATCACATTAGAGGACATCCATCACATACTATGAGTTATTATTTGGGGCGATAAGGTACACTTCCTAGTGGAATGGTCATTTCGAGAGATGAAATACAATTTGTATTATTGCCTTGGAAGTCCAGTTCATGATGGAATGGTGAGGCCATAGATCTATCTAGCTATGATACTATATTCGTGGGCCCTATTTGTTTCATGGATTATGCTGCTCACTATAGAACTAGTTCATGTCCCTGGTGATCAAGGAGTACACTTAGGGGGAGGACTAGTACATATGATTTAGGAGATGGCAGCGTGCAGGACAGTGTATACCTAGGGGTGCAACATCCTTGCACATCTATATTATGATCTTGGGAAATTTTCATTTCATGAGATCAATAGTATGGTACACTTTACAATACTATAGGTGTGGTACTTGGAGCATATCACATGCACCAGACCGACAAGATTTCCATGTGCATCAACCCTAGGGTATACTTGGGCATTCAATTATCCACTGTGGTGGCTATGGTAGTATAATGACTTACATTTTTGGAGAGTCTAATTCAACTGAGTGGATGATGAAGAGATCACATTGAGAGCTTACTAGCTTATACCGTAGTGGCTAGATCAGACTCATCGAATGAGGAGATTACAAATAGAAATATTTTTGATAGGAAAACATGATTACATAGTACAACCTTTCTACTATGATCACATTATGTGATAGTTTGAATAGATCTAGATAATAGCTAGGGGATGACCCTTTTTCAGGAGATTTGTACAAAGTGCCCAGAGACCTGATGATGTAGATGGTTCACTATCGATGATTTTTTCTACAGTGACTTTGATTATGACGATCATGATATGCCTCCAATCTCTGATGTTGATGATGTTAGTACCATAGATTCCTATTGTAAGATAGAATTTTGTCTCCACTAAGGTTTTAGGACCTAGGGCATTAAACTTTCTATACTCCACATTCAAGGATGTCATAGAGATCTCACCCCAAGAGTAGAATATAGCAAAGAGATTTTCTAGAAGGGTATCCAAGGGTATGATTTCAGATTATAAGAGGGGTTCACCACCAAGCTAGGGCTTGGAAAAATGTATGAAAGGGAAGATCTAATGATTGAACTCAATGATGCATGAAACTTGAATGAATGACCTAGAAATGCATATAAATCAAAATAAAGAGTTGTAAAATCATAAGTGTGGACCTAAAAACTTGTAGAGACTAGAAATGTTGCAAATCCTCAAATTTTGGTCTATTGGGACTCATTCACCAATCTGGGTTAATCAACTACAAATCAAGGTTTCTACACAAGAATGTGTTTCTAGAAAAAGAGTATCCAAAACTACAAAAAATTTCAAAATTTTCCTAAACTTGGACTCATTCACCAAAAGTGGTGAATGAATCTATTTAGGGTTTTCTAGAGCTTTAAAATTTGAATCCAACCTTAAATTTCTTCTCTTTCTGTTCCTCTTTTCTTCTAGATCTGAAACCCTAGTTTTGGGGCTGAGTGAGTGTTTGATGAAGACTACAACCTTGCAAATGGGGAGACAACTCCAAAAACTTTATCCAAGCTTGTAACCTAATATTCAATAATCCTTCAAGTCTTTAAAGCACCTAGATCTGAAATTACACTAGATCTACAATTACACAAAGAGAGAGAGAGAGAGAGAGAGAGAGAGAGACAAGGTTTTGATTGTTAGGGAATATGGGTTTTCCTTGGTCAAACCCCTTTTAGGTAATTAATCCAAATGATGAAACAATGAAATGAAGGCATGAAACATGAACGATGCTACCTTGAATGATGCCTTGTAAATGATGCTTTGTAAATATGCAACTCAACATGAAATGGCCATGAAGGATGTAGATATTGATCTTGACAATAGGAGCAGAACAATGCTTGATCTTGGATCTTCAATGCTACCTCATAACACTAGCTCAATAACATGCTTGATGCTTAATATGCTTGACATGATGGATCTTGAATTGTGGATGCAATTCATGAAGAATTATTCCCTTGGATGCTCTTGTAAACACTTGAATGCTCTAGTGAACTTCAATTTTCTATTATGAATGCTCTCACAAAAGTATTAGGTGAAAATGAGTGAAATAAATGTGTATTTATACTTAATGATGCAAGAATTCCTGAAATTACAACACTACAAGCTGACATCAGATCTAGGGGTATAAAATCCCACCAAAAACTTGAATTAATTTGAATTTTGGGCCACACAGGACTCATTCACCCAAGGTGGGGAATGAGTCCCATTAGGCATAATTTTTGGGACCATTCTTAAAAATGCTTACAAAGGTTTGAAACCAAGTTTGATATCCAAAAATCTAGGTGGGACTCATTCGACCAAGGTGGTGAATGAGTCCCAGACCACCAAATATGTGCAATACAACCTAAAAATAGTTGAATTATGATTGGGTATTTATTTGTGTCGGGATTATCCTTGGAAAGATGCATTAAATGAGGATTGTGGATGCAAAATAGGGCCAATTTAAGCATAAATAATTCCAATTATTAGTGAAAACCCTAGAAAAGTGTGAAACTATGTAACACTTTACAACACTCCAAATAAGGCATGATTAAGGTTAAAAAAAGATTTATTACGTTTAGTTAATTAATAAAACCTCATAAAAGTGTGTTACAAAACTTCACAACACTTTAGCAAGGTACCATTTATGTTCATTAGTTGACAAGGGCCCAAGACCTAACATGGACGTGTAAAACACATCACAACACTAGATCAAGGCGATATCAAATCCATTTTATCATTTATTATTCCAAAATCAAGCAATGAAAAGGGGGACTCTTTTCCATCATTACACCTATGAGGATTGGTGGTTAGCAGCACAATCGGCTCCTGTATTCTTGATGGATGAGTTGATAGGTGATGTAGGGCCACTCCTAGATTAGAGATACAAGGAGGATATGGATGAGGAGATATGCTTCAAGGCTGCATATATTTTCATAAATGTGATAGATGAGGAGTATGACGAGGTGGAAAATCCTGATCATGATGGCTAGGAGGATGAGGAGGATGAGGAGGAGGAGTGGCTGATGAGCGAGGGTGATGAGGCAGTGGATGAGGATCTAGTGGACCACGAGTGGGGAGATCCATCTCCCATTCATTTTACTAGATCACAATTAATAGATGTAGCAACTACCAGCACCTACAGCCTTGAAGAGGCTAACACATCCTCCATGCCAATTACACATGATGAGGCTATCTTCACACATCCTACTAGATAGCTAGGTGATGATATTTTATTTTCTGCCATGCTTTATGCTTAAACTTTATGTTTTAATTTTTTTTCTATATATATCATGATGTGTATTGATTATATTTATGATTTCTATCTTGCAGGAGCTGTGACAGACCTTCATGATCTCTATCATCAGGTGGCTACCGAGATAGTTCCCACATCAGTCTACGAGGAGGCTACTAATGTAAACTATATGCCCCCACCCATTATGGAGTGTGATCTATAGTTTTTTGATGCATACATGAGACTAAAAGGAACATATGAGAGTGTTAGGAGGTACACCCACTAAGACGAGGCTTCCCAAGCTGTTTAGTCATCTTGAGCCCTAACGGAGGTTGAGAGACTTCAGTCAAAGGTACCTACACTATAGGAAGAGTGAGATCAGCCATCATAGGAGCATCAAGAGGCCTAAGGATAGATACAAGTTTTACAATATGATCTGAATGTACTTGACGGCTCGCGATCATGATTGCATACCACAATCTCTCGACAAACTACCTCCAGGTAGGCACGAGCACTAGATCTCAAGGGATCTAGTAGTCACAAACCTCATTAACATTGTATATATTGATGACATGTATATAAAATTTATATATATATATATAATCATTTGGTATTTTTTTATTTATGTTTATGTGTTAAATGGCAATGTGATCGATCAAATAATATTTGTAAGACTATTTAATGAATGTCTCCATGATTTAACATGTTTTATGTGATCAAATTAAACTTATTCTAGTTTCTCTTCGATGCAACATTGCAATTAAATGTGTTATGCTAAATTAAATGCACCTATGATCTAATTAAAGAACATTAAATGCATATACAAATCTAATCTAACATAAAACAAAAAATTATGTTGACTAGTGTGAAACCTAAAGTAACCTTTTAAAAGTTAATTTAAATAATTACTTTAGCATTCAAGACACAAAAATAATTGTTTATCAACAACGAAGGAATGCGAGAGCACACAAAATGTCATCTAGTAACTCTAACACCACTGATTTATCATTCACACCATTCAAGAATGTTAGACATAGTACCGGTGCAAATGCACGACATTTATAGGTTCTTTAAGGGGTGTGTCATCCAATTCTATTAACATATATGCAACAAACCCATAGCTTGCATTAATTATATAAGGCCCTAACCAATTAGGGCTAAAAATTCCTTTATCATTAAGGTTAGTATTACCGCTATGTTGATTCTCACATAATACAAAATCGACTTTATTGAATACACAAGGGATGACATTGTCATTGTAGCTACACTTCCTTCTCTTAGAGTAAGCCTAAAGGTGCTCAAGAGTGTTGTGTATTGTTTGTCGAGCATTTCAAGCTAATGCAATTGTTGTTATTTATAATTATTATCATCAATAAGTCCTTGAAGAAGTATTCGTAGTGTAGGAATCTCTAACTCCAAGGGCATTATTGTCTCGGTACCATAGACAAGGTTATAAGGTGTAGTCCCTATGGATAATCTAACATTCATTTGATAGGCCCATATCACATATGTTAACTGCATGTGCCAATTCTTATTATGTTTTCTAATGGTTCTCTTTAATATTTGTTCAAGGGTTCTACTAGTTGATTCAGCTTGAACATTAGATTGTGGTTAGTAGGGTGTTGAAATGTGATGTTGTATGCTAAAAATTTACAAGAACTTCTTCATGTCATTATTCTTGAATTTGGTGTTCCATTGTCGAAAACAAACATGAAAGGAAGTCCAAATCGAGCAATAATGTGTTCCAATATGAAATGACATATCACATCAGATGTTGTTGAATGAAGGGGAATCACTTCTACCCACTTCATGAAGTAATCTATTGAGGTTATTATGAATGTATTTCCAGCAAAGTAACGTGGTGATATTTTTCCAATGATGTTTGAACCCCGACCTACAAATGGATAGATAGGAACTTGAACTCAAAATCTAGAGGCAAGAGCATGAATTAAATTTCTAAGTTCTTCACATTTGTGACATTTTTTACATATGCAAAGCAATATTGCTCCATATGTCTCCAATAGTATCCTATGTGGATTAGTTTTTGGACTAATGTTCTTCCTCCAAAGTGACCACCACAAGCACCTGCATGAGCTTGTTCAAGTGTTGTGGGTATTTCAAAAAATTTAAGGCATCTAAGTAAGAGACCATCAAACAATCTTCAGTACAACACATTGGCAAGAATTATATAATTAGATGTGAGTTTTCAAAGACAAGATCAAATGTTCTTAGTTGTTGGCTTTGGAAAGGTTCCATCTTTCAAATAATGGAATATCATATCATACCATTCAATAGAGTCTTCCATGGTTGTTGCTAATACTTTTTTTGCTTTATCTTTGATTGATGGTTTGATAACTATATGCACAATGAAGGTGAAGTCTTTTGAAGGATCCTAAGGAGATATAAGGGAAGCTACACTTGCCATTGCATCTGCATGTTGATTATCTTTTCAAGAGATGTTGTTAATGGTAAATGATTCAAACTTCTCTAACAAAATAAATGTAAGATCCTTGTATTTTCGTAAATTTTCATGCTTTTCTTGATATGTTCAATTTATTTGTTTAATGACCACTTTTGAATCACCAAATACATTAATGTCTCTAGTGCCAATAATTAAAGTACTGTGCAATCCAGTGAGCAATGATTTGTACTTGGTAGTGTTGTTTGTACATATGATGTTTAACCAATACGATAAGGGAATATGATATCCTGTGGGTGGTATTATTATAACCCCCATACTGGAGCCAATTCTACACTTAGATCTGCCAAAATATAATTCCCATGTATTAACTTCAATTTTCAACACATTATTGTCTGGGAAAGAATCATTACTAGGTAATGCTAAAGGAGAAGGATCATCAGCTAGTTGGTTGGTCAAGGCCTGGCCCTTAATTGCTTTTTGTGGAACAAACTTAAGGTCAAACTTTGTCAGCAACATAACCGATTTAGCCAAGTGTCCTAATAAGTCTATTTTACTAAAAAGATGACTTAAAGGGTCAAATTTTGACATCACGTGTATTTCAGCATTCAGTAAGTACTGTCACAACTTACTAGTAGTGGATACAAGAGCCAAAAGTTGTTTCTCTATCGTTGTGTATTTCTTCTTGTAATCAATCAAGGTTTAACTAATGTAATAAATAGGATGTTCTTTACCATTTTCATCTTGTTGAGCCAATAATGTTGCAAGAGCATGGGATGATACTATTGTATATAGGATGAATGGTTTGTTTTGTATAGGAGGATGTAAAACAGGTGAAGTGAAAAGATATTCTTTCAAATTATCAAAATCCTATTTACAATCCTCATTTCAATAAAAATGCACATCTTTCTTAAGGGTATGTGCTAGATCATGATGGGCCAAAAAGTGGCAATATGATGGGTATGTGGCTAACGACATTTTTTTTACCAAAAATTGATGAAATGGAAAGGGTTTTTAAAGGAGATTTTCAGCTTTCCACCAATATAAAGTATGCTTTACTTTGAATTTAATAAGTAATTATTATTCATTTTCTATTCAAATTATGACAAAAGTTCTGATTGATAGGCTAATTAAAAAATATTTATAGCTTTCAAATGGTATCACATTTTTTCAATCCAAAACATGTGTCACATTCTATGTTTTGCATACTATAGGATTAAAAAAATAAAAAATGAATTTCATGAAGTTTTGACCAAGTTAAGGTGGTAAGACATACGAGTTTTTATATTTTTAAAAATTTGTAATAAAAAATTCACAATTAATTATTTACTTTGAAAAAATTACAAAAAATATGCATTACATTGGGACATGAGTCCTCTACTTATATCTAAAATCTTATAAAAAAAATATTATCATTTTATTGTGATTAGGGTGGTCAGAAAGACACCTACTTCTTATTTTTCCCTAAAATTTAAGTACTACTACATTGAAATTTCAAATTTTCACCAAATAGATTTTTTTTAAACAAAACTAGTAGTTTAGAAACTACATTCAATTTTCTATAGATTCTATTCTTACATATTTTTTAAATAATATAGATAAATTATTCAAATTTTTACGTCAAGTTGCCTTACTCTAATTTTTCTAATTTTTTTGCCACTTAAGGGTCTGTTTTTTCCATGATGATCCTGCACATACCCTTAAGGAGGTGTGTAAATGTTAACATTTGATCTTCTAAAGATGCTACAAAATGATAGATAACTTGGATTCTTCCTTGTAAGGTGCATAATTGAGAGATCTTTCTAGGAGGTGGAATGTTAACTATAGCATCAATTTTCTTTGTGTCCACCTCGATGCCCCTGTGAAATATGATCAAACCTAGAAGTTTTCCACTATCTCCACCAAAGACACTTTTTTGGATTCAATCTAATGTTGTATTTTTGCATTCACACAAATATTTTACAAAGGACATTCACATTGTCTTGTCTTGTTAAATATTTGGCTAGAATATCATCAACATAGTCTTCCAAAATCTTGTGTATGTAATCATGAAGTATCAATATCATCACACATTGATATGTTGCACCCACATTCTTAAATCCAAAAGGCATGATTACACAACAAAATTTTCCCCAAGCTGAACTGTAAATTCTATTTTATGTTGGTCTTGAGGGTTGATAAACATTAGATTATACCCAAAATATCCATCCATGAATGACAACAAAGCATGTCCCATGGTTGAGTCTACTATCATGTCAATATTAGGAAGACAAAATTCATCTTTGAAAGATTTTTTATTCAAATAATGAATGTACATAAACATCCTAATACGATTGTCAGGTGTTGTGACTACAACAATGATTGAAATCCAAGGAGAATAATCTATAGGTCTTATAAAAAAAGCTTGAAGGAGCTTTTCAGTCTCGACTTTAACTAATAAGGCTATCTTAGGGTTTTTTTTTGAATCTTTTCTCTAATTGGCTTACCATTTTTCAGTGAGGACTATATTTTGTGTTACAATTTAGGGTCAATTCCTGGCATATATGAATAATTCCAAGCAAAAATTTTGTGAAAGTCATGAAGTAAAGTTGCATGGTCTTCTTATTCTTCATCATCAAGGAACTTTCCTATCTTAATCACCTTGCATTTATTGCCAAAATCCATCTATATGTCTACTATATCTCCTAAAGGAAGCACATTTTGTTTTAGAAATTCAGGGTTGTATTCTGCTTTGTTCATGTCAACTTCACTACTTTCTTCTTCTCCATATTTTTGATTGGTAGTAATCATAGCACATGTCAGCTACCTCTTTTTAGGAGGAGTGAATGGTTTGTCATAAACTCCTAGCATTTCTTTCAAGGCTTGATTACCTTCAAAAAAGTCCAATGATTCTTCACAAGTTGTATCAATCAATTCTAGATGCTTGGAAAATGGTGTTGATGTTTAGCGAGGGTCTTTTCATTACTTGCATAATTGTAGAAGGAAAATATCCCAAATCACTTTTTGTCTCTTGTCTTTTAGGTTCTATAGGAACATGAATACCTTTCTCTTTCATGCCACATCCTTTTCCACTATAACCAAGTTGTTTCATGAACTCATAGTCTTTCCATAAAGTCTTTTTCGTTTCTTTTGGGTTTGGTGGTTGTTGATAATTTATCTCATAAAATTTTGTTGTATACATTATTTCTTCTTCTAGAGTGGATGAGGTAGATGATTGTGATTATTCTTCTGAATTCTGCATTGACATTAACATTGGTTGTTTTTTCTTTTAATCTTCTTTATTTTTTATTATTTATTCTCCCATAAACGAGGGTATGAATTCTAAGGAACCCGAATCATTATCCAATAATTTTGACACTTTTTCAATTTCTTATTTTCCCTCTTTCATAGGTTCCATGTTTGATGTTGGAATTAACGTGCTTAAAGGACTTGTCCATCCTTTTTCACCTTGTAAACAACTTTCAGGCTCAAGATTTATTTCAACTTGGTATACCTTGCTGTTATAGACATATTTCATGATACGATGAAGAGTCATAGGAGCCACATGCATCTCATGAATCCAAGGTCTTCCTAAAAGAAGATTGTATGAAAGATCATGAGGCATAACATGAATAGGAGTTTTTAAGGTTTCCTTTCGAACTATAATAAAATAATCACACCAAGCAGTTGCTTTCCTACATTATCAACCCTCAAATTGATAAAGATTCAGTTTCAATTTATGATTTGTCCATGCCCAATCTATCTAAAAGATGCACACTACACACATTAAGTGTTGAACCATTATCAACAAGGGTTCTCTTTATTCCAATTCTATTGAATTTGGCTATTATCATGAAGGTATCATGTCTCTTTCTCATCTCCAAGGGAGGGAGTTCATGTTGATGAAAGGTAATGTCTCCATTAACTGTATTCATTCCTTGTATTAGAGGTGCCACCTCATTTTCCTTTGTATTAGGAGGGATCAAAACTTGTTGTAAGGCTACTTGAAGCATTGTATGATAGATAGGTGAATTTTGAATTAGGTCCCAAAGTGATAATATTTGTAGGAGTATTCTTAAGTTGTTCAACACTATCATACTCCTTCCCACTATGTGAAGGAAAAAGAGGAGCACTAGGCAAGATGGGATTAGGAAAAGGTAAGGTTGTCATAGTTGGTTGTTTCAGTTATTGATTGTTTCAAGTGTTATATGTATGAGCAATGGTATTATTACTTGATTGCTAAAAAACATTGTTCTTAGGTGGTTCAAGAGTGTAAACATGTTTCTTTTGAGTTTGATATTTTTGTGAAGGTGGGTAAAGGATAAGTTGAGGTTGACTCATATTAACATCTCTCATTTTTGGTTTTTCATAAGAAGCCTTAGTGGATGAACTTTGTGAGATGAAATCCTTAAAGGCTTCATCTAGCATGTCAAATTCATCACTACTAAAAGGCTTGAAGGTTAGGTTAACTTGGAAAGAGAGATTTGGCATAATCAAATAACTATACTTTCTCCAAGTGATTTAGGTGTTTGATATTGTTTTTTTTTTTTTTCTAATGTATGCTAAATGTAATCTAATCTAATTGAACTACGAACTAATGCTGAAAATGAAATGTGCAAGAATCTAATTATAACCACAATTACAATGAATGTAACGTATGCTACTTCTAATGATTTGAATGTAACAAAAATTATGCAAACTAAAAAAAAAAGTTTTAATAGCAAACAAAAACTTAGAAATATGGAATTTAACTCTGTAAAATGCAGTTCAAAATCTGAACTAGGAATGACTCACCCAAGGTGGCGAATGAGTCCCAATGAATTTTTTTTTCAAAATTTTAAGAAATATTCAATTGATTTTTATGCTTTTTATGTTGTATGATTTGTAAACTAGGTGCAAATGCAGATTTTGTATGATTTTTCACTAACTTAGGATGAAAAAATGCAAGCTATATGAACCCTCACTAATACAAAATTTTGAAACACTAGAATGTCACTTAAGTAATGCAAATCCTAATGCAATGTTAAGTTAAGCAAGATATAGGATGATGATGCACTCCAAATTATAATTATAATGTTCTAAATCTAGATTCACCAAAATGAAACAATAGATAATGGTATTCGATGATATCGTATTGTGTACGACATAAAGCACACCCACTTTCTAATTACTTCATTAATGGGTAACCCTAGAGATGTCAATGCAAAGGAGAAAGAGATATTGCAATAGGGTTGCCCTAGGGTTTGATTGTAAACAAATGAGGGGTTCACCACCAAACCAGAGCTTTGAAAGATAAATATAATGCAAGATGTAATACTAAACCCTAATATGATGTAATGACTTACAAAATGGTCTAGAAAAGTACAAATGAATCAAAATAGAAAGCTACAAGATGAAATGTTTGCACCTAGAAATATGAAGATGACTAGAAGCAGGTCTAAAATGCTAGAAATTTTGACTTTTTGATCTACTGGGACTCATTCACTAATATCGGTGAATCAGTCCCAAGTCAGGGTTTCTGTACAAGAATAGGTTTTTAGAAAAAGGGTATCTGAATCTCGAAAAATCCTAGAAAACACCTATAGTGGGACTCATTTTCCACTTTTGGCAAATTAGTCGCATTCTAATTTTTCAAGAATTCAAAGTTCAAATCTACACTTCAACACGTGCTCTTTTCATCCAAATTGATTTTTGGATCTGAATATGTAGAAATACCTGCAAAACAAAATATGGATTTGATTTTCTTATTGGGGGTTTGCTTTGTTCAAACCCCTAGTTCGATAATCAAACCTTCATAGAAATAATGAAATATGCACGCAAAGAGTAATATAAACCCTAACCTTAAGTATGTCTAACATTAGGAAATTTGAAATGCAATACAACCCTATTCTAATGTGTAAGAATCAGATGCATGAATATAATATGACAATGGATGACTCACTATGAGAGACATCTAATCACCCAAGTGAGCCCTAATAATTCTTGTACCTTCCTTAGGATGAATGTAGAGTGATAATGGAGGATGGAATCACTTAGGAAACAAGTCATTAGGCTTGGATTGATGGCTAGTTTCATCTCCCCGACCTAGAATCCATCATGATTCACCATAGACAACCATGATCAACCCTTGACAATGCTATATATTGAATGGAAGTGAGCTTGAAGTCTTGCAAAAAAACTTTAATTCTGCTCTAAGAGTTCAACTTTGATTTCTTTTGAAACTTGAATGCTCTTGTGAAAGAATGCTTGAAGACTCTGAATGCTTGGATATTGAAATTTCTCTTGAAAATTCTTGCTTAGATGAAATAGTGACTTAAAAAATTTCTTATATAGGCATTAACACCTAATTTTCCATTATTTAGATCTCAAAAGCTGACATCAACCAAAATTTTGAATTAAAAAGGTGATTTTCTTGATTAAATCCAAAAAAAATCCCAAAATGGGACTCATTCACCCAATGAGGAAAATGTGTCCCACCTAGGGGGAATCATTTTTCCAAGATGGCGAATGAGTTCTACCCTAGATTTTCAGGGTGGTTTTTGAGAATTTTGATGTTTTAGATGATTTTGTTAGGTTTTTAGCTAAAATAAGCCTCGAGATCTGAAATAATGGGTCTTAGGGTCCTATTAATGATGATTTAAAGGGTAATTAATGCAAGGGTACCAAAATAGGTCCAAATTAGGCATGGAATTGTACTATCTATAAGAATGGAGTACAATTTTTGTTTCCATAGGTTGCAATGGGATGTCTTAGGAAGCATGTGGTAGTTTACAAGTCACATGTTTCCATTATAGTTAGTGGTGATTTGTGCCTCTTTGTTAGGAAACTTCTTTTGAATTTTTTCCCTTGTATTAGAGTTGTTTGGTGTGTATGGGTGTGGATTGGAGGTTGATGATTCCCTCATCCTATAAAAGTGTGGTATTGCGAGAGAATGTGATTATGGTTTTTGAAATAACAGAAAATGGATTTTCTTCTTATGGTTTAGGACATAGAGAAAACATATTTCACAATCATTTCATTGAAGGGAAACCCTAGAGATCTCAATCTAAGGTATAAAACGGAGAAATAAATCTCACAATAGGGTTGTCCTAGGGTTTGATTGTAAACTAAAAAGGGGTTCACCACCAAGATAGGACTTGGAAAGACTAATGAAATGAAAGTCCAAAATGACCTAAAATACATGTAAAACATAATAGGAAGATAAGAGATGAAAAGTGTGCACCTAGAAATCTAAAGGTGACCAGAACGAGCTCTAAAACACTACAAATTCTAGAATTAGGGCACATCAGGACTCATATTCCATTCTGGGAATATCACTCCTAGACTAGAGGGTTTTTGGTTTGAGACAGGTTTTCGACAGTGTGGATTCAGGATCTATAAAATTCTAGAAAATTGCTTGTAGTTGGAATGAAACACCACTTTTGGCATATTAGTCCCATTCTACTTTTTTGGGAATTCCAAGTTTAGATATATACTCCAATCTCTTCTCTTTCCTTCCAAACTGATTTCCAGATCTGAACCTATGAAAAGACCTACAAAATAGAATATGGACTTGATTTGCTTATGGGGGTTTACCTCGGTCAAAACCCTATTTTTTTAATTAAACCTTGATACGAACCTTGAATATTGAATGAAAATGTGAATGTAAACCCTAACCTTAAGTGTGTCTAAGATTAGGAAATTTGAAATGCAATGCAACCCTATTGTAATGTGTAAGAATGAGATACATGAATGAATCTTAAATTTAGTGACTCACTTTGAGAGATGTAAAATCACTCTAATAAGTCATGATGATGTATGTACCTTTCTTAGGCTAAAAGTAGAGTGATAATGGAGGATGGAATCACTTAGGAAACAAGTCATTAAGCTTGGTTTGATGGCTAGTTTCCTCTCCCCAACCTAGAATCTATCATGATTCACCATAGGCAACCATAATCAACCCTTGACAATACTAGATCTTGGATGAAAGTGATCTTGAAGACCTACAAAAACACATTAATGATAATCAAAGAATTCAACTTTACTTGCTCTTGAAACTTGAATGCTCTTGTGAAATAATTCTTGAAGACTTTTGAATACTTGGATCTTGAAATTGCTCTTAAAAATGCTTGCTTAGATGAGATAATGAATTAGAAACTTTCTTATATAGGAATTTACACCTAATTTACCATTATTAAAATCTCAAAAGATGACATCAACCAAAAATTCAAATTAAAAAGTTGAATTTCTCTCTCAAACCCTAAAAACGCCCCAAATAAGACTCATACACCACTTCTAGTGTATGGGTCCCACCTAGGTGGACTCATATGCCCAAGATGGCATATGAGTCCTCCCCTAGATTTTTGGAGTGGGTTGTTAGAATCTTTGATGTTTTTCTAGATTTTTTAGGGTTTTTAGTTGAAGCAAGCCTTGAGATCCAAAATAATGGGTCTTAGGGGCCTATTAATTATGAATTAAAGGATATTTTAATGCAAGGGTACTAAAATAGATCCATATTAAATGAGAAATTTCACTATCTCCAAGAAGCGAGTAAAATTTTTTTCATTGCATCTAGCCCCCACTTTAGCACCCATATGATTCTACATGCATATGAAAGCTAAAGAAATCCAAATAGTAAACTTTGTTTCATAAAATGATAAAAATATAGGTTGATTCACAACATGGGAGAATGAATCCCCCACTGTGGCTATCTACAAAACAACAATGTTAGGAACCACATCCTGCAACACAAATTCGTTAATTTTCCAAAAAGAATCCTCTTGCTTTACAAAGGGAGAATCAAGGTAGTAGTCTAACTGCATTGAATAAGGTAAGTCATATCATAGGCTATTTCCAAGTACCATACTACATAATGATAGATGAATGATGAGGACATGAGCGAAATACTGATTCCAATGCAACAAATGATGTTGAAAATAGAGTTCTCTATCCCTCGTTATGCTAGTTTGAATAAAAGGAACTTTTAACGCTAATATAGTAAAATCCTAATTTTAACATATCTAAGAGTAAAAAGTGAAGTAATTTCTAATAATCTTTTCTTTAACCTTCTTGTAGGTTGAATTTGGTGGAGAGTGAACTAATATGTCGAGCTAATGAGAGTACGAGCCTCTGAGACTAGATGTCCTGCAGGAGGAGGTAGCTCGCGGTGAGCTACAATATCAAGTGACTTGATTTTTCTACCTTATATTTTCCCTTATGCATTTATTTTATGTTTTTATGCATTTCTAGATAGATTTAGGACCCTAGAAGAAGTTTCACAAAGTGTCCCCTTGTTTTAAAAAGTGTTCCCTTTCTTCGCCAAGTGTCCCTTTTTGTCGTGAAGTGTCCCACTTTTTTGCAAGTCCCATTTCTTCACGAAGTGTCCCAAAAAGGATCTAAAGTGTCTAGGACCTTAGAAAAGTACACTAGAACAACTTTAGTACAATTTTTTTATTATTGATGTATAGATTTAAGATTTTAGAATTCCTATAGGACATATTTTTTCCTTTTTGTTAGATCCCACCATGGTCATCACATCATCTAAGCATCAATTTTTTTTGCCACTTATGATACTTAGGCCCGATATTATCAGAGGAGGAAACATAGGTATTACAAATCACTGGATTGTATTGGATGTACCTCATGCCCACCATGAGGTATCATGATGCTATGTTGATGGTATTGTCTAAGAGGTGGGATGCAGACACTTGTACTTTTCAACTTTTGATAAGCAAGCTGACGATCATCTTAGAGGACATCCATCACATTCTTCGAGTTCTGATTCAAAGTGAGAGAGTCCTTTTTCTAGGGGATCATCCATTTGATGAGATGAAATATGATATAAAATATTGTCTTGGAGGTCTAGTTTTGGATGACATCATGGGGCCATGGATTGAGCTATCATGGATACTTTATTCATGAGCACCACTTGTGGTATGCATTATAATGTTCACCATGGAATTCATACTCATTCCCGATGGCCGAGGAGCATATCTAGAGGGAGGAAAAGTTCACATTATACGATGGATGGTGGAGCAAAGGACTGCATATTCCTGGGGGCACAACATCCTAGCACACTTATATTATGATCTACAGTAGTTTTTGTACCACGAGGTCGACAATATGATGCACTGTACACTACTACAAGTGTGGTGTGTAGAGCATATCACATGCACTAGGCCAATATGGTTTCCATTTACATTAGCCTTTGGGTACCCTCGAATATTCAGTTATACTCTGAGGTGGTTAAGTTACTATAGAGATTTTCACTTTTGGAGGGTCAGATTCAACTGACTAGATGAGGAGGAGATCTTATGGAGACCATACGATCTTATGCCCCAGTGGTTAGATGAGACCCGTCAGTTGAGGAGACTACAGATGGATGGATTTCTAATAGACATACATGATTATGTAGTATAACCCTTCTACTACAATCATGCCATGTGATAGTTTGGATAGGTACAAGTAGCACCAGTAGCATGACCTTTCATTAGGCAATCGGTAAAGAGTGCTTAGAGGCCTCATGATACAAGAAAAATCACCACTGATGATTTCATCTACAGTGATTCAAATTAGAAGGATCATGATAGGACCCCAGTCTCCAATGTTAATGATATCAGTGACATAGATGCATACGAAGAGTGGTGGGTAGCAACACAACGAGCTCCTATATTCCCAATGGATGAGCTAATAAGCTATGTAGGCCCACTCCCAAATCAGAGAGACAAGGAGGAGGATAGACCAAGGAGACACGGGTCAAGGCTACAAACCTATTCAAGGATGTGATAGATGAGGAATATGACAAGGCTACAAACCCTAAATATGATGGGAAAGAGGAGGATGAGGAGGAGGAGCAACTGATGAGTGAGGGTAATGATACAAAAAATGAGGATCTAGTTGGCCACGAGTGGAGAGAGCTATCTCCCACTCATGGGACTAGATCATAGTCAACAACATGCACCAACACCTATAGTCATGGAGAGGTAAGCACATCCTCCATGCCTCCTACATAGGATGATGTTATATTTATATAGCCAGTCAGAGAGCTAGGTGATGATATTTTATTTATTATTATTCTTTATGCTTATGTTCATGATTTATATTTCAATTTTATGTCTATATATATCATGATGTGTACTGATTATATTTATGATTTCTATCTTACAGGGGCTATGAGAGACCTACATGATCTCTATCACCAAGTTGTTGTAGAGATAGTGCCTCCATCAATCTATGAGGATGTTGATACAAATTATGTTCCCCCACCCATCATGGAGCAAGATCTAGAGTTGTTCAAGTCATACATTAGATTTTAGGCAATATATGAGGGTTTTAGGAGGTGTACACACAAAACTGACACTACCTATGAGGAGGTCTAGTCATCTTGAGCCTTAGTGGAGATCGAGAGATTCCATGTAGAGGTAGCCAGTCTATAGGAAAAGAGACATCACCTAGTAGAGGATTGCTTGGAGGCTATTGGATGGGAACATGGTCTATAGTATGCCCTGGATGCAGTTGTTAGCTTGCGATCATGATTACATACCATCGTCTCTCGACGGACTGCTTCTAGACAAATGTGATTAGCATATACTGAGGGATCCAATAGTCACATGCCACATTAGCATTGTATATATTGATGACATGTACTCAAAATTTTGATATATATATATATATATATATATATATATATATATATATATATATATATATATATATATATGATCATTTGATGTTTGGTTATTTATGTTTATATTTTTAATGTCAAATGGCAATGTGATTGATCAAATAATATTTATAAGACTATTTAGTAAATGCCTCTAGGATTTAACATTTTTATGTGATCTAATTAAAACTTATTCTAGTTTCTCTTAGATGTGACATTGTGGTTAAGTATGTTATGCTAAATTAAATGCAACTATGATCTAATTATAGAACATTAAATGCATATAAGGATCTAATATAACACAACATATAAGATTATCTTGAATAGTATGAAGCCAAAAGTAACTATCTAAAATTACGTTCAATAATTACTTTAATATTCAAGACACACAAATAATTGTTTGTCAAGAATTAAGCAATACAAGAGCACAAAGAATGTCATCTACTAACTCTAACATCATTTCTTTATCATTCACACTATTCAAGAAGATTAGACATAATACCAACGCAGATGTATGACATTGATAGGCTCTTTACGAGGTGTACCATCCATTTTTGTTAATGTATATGCTTCAAACCCATAACTTTCATTAATTTTATAAGGTCCTAACCAATTAGGATTGAATTTTCCTTTTCCCCCCGAATTAACATTGGCATTAAGTTAATTCTCATAAAACACCAAATCATCTTTATGAAATGAATGAGGTATGACATTATCATTGTAACTACACTGCATTCTTTTAGAATAATCCTGAAGGTGCTTAAGAGTGTTGATACACTGTTTGTTGAGCTTTTCAAGCTGATGCAACCATTATTCCTTATAATTATTGTCATCAATAATTCCTTAAAGAGTGATGCTTAATGAAAGGATATCGAACTCCAAGGGAATTATTTCCTTGGTTCCGTAGATGATATTATAAGGGGTACTCCCTTTTGATTCTCTAATTTTTGTATGATAGGCCCATAATGCATATGTTAGTTGTGTATGCCAATCCTTATTCTGTTTTCTTACTATTTTTCTTAATATTTTCTCAAGAGTTATATTAGTTGATTCAACTTGACAATTAGATTGTGGGTAGTAAACTGTCAAAAAGTGATGTATGTTAAATGTTTCTAAGAATTTATTCACGTTCTTATTCTTAAATGGTGTCCCATTGTTTGAAAGTAAAGTGGAAGGATTTCCAAAGCGAGAAATAATTTGTTCCACTATGAAATGACATATTACATCAATAGTTGTTAAATGAAGGGGAATCGCTCCCACCCATTTCATGAAATAATTAGTTGTAATAATTATAAATTTATGTTTGATGGAGGAAGGAGGTGAAATTTTTCCAATTATGTCCAAGCCCCACACCAAGAAAGGCCAAATAGGAACTTGTGTGTGAAGCTTGGAAGCACGAGTGTGAATTAGTCTGCTATGTTCTTGACATTTGTTGCATTTCTTAACATATGCAAAGAAGTCTTATTCCATATTACTCCAATAGTATCCTATACAAATTAACTTTAGCACTAATGATATTTCTCCAAAATGTCCTCCACAAACACCAAAATGAGCTTCCTCAAGTGCTATGGGGATTTCGGATTGTTTGAGGAATCTAATCAAGAGACCATCAAAGCACCTCTGACACAATACATCTACAAGAATTATATACTTAGATGCAAGTTTCTGAAGGTGAGCTCTAGTATTCATACTTGTCGGCTCAGGAAAGGTACCATTTTTTAGATAATAAAATATTGGTGCATATAATTCACTAGAGATTTCTATGGTGATTGCTAATATCTCATCTATTTTATACTCAATCATTGGTTTCATAATTGTGTGGACAAAAAATATGAAATATTTTGAAGGGTCTTGAGGGGATACCAGAGAAGCTATGCTCGTCATTTCATCCACATTCCTACTATCTTTCCCTGGGATGTTATCAATGGTAAACAAATCAAACTTCTCTAACAAAGTCATTGTGAGATCCTTGTATTTTGATAATTTATCATGATTTGCTTGATATGTTCCATTTATTTGTTTAATGATTAATTATGAATCATCAAATATTTTAATGTTTTAGGTTCCCAGAGTTAAAGCAGTGTGTAATCTAGTAATTAATGGTAATGTTCGATCTGTTAAGGATGCTACAAAACATTGGATAATTTGAATTCTTCCTTGTAAAGTGTGTAGTTGAGAATTTTTTTGGGAGGTGACATGTTAACCATAGCATCAATTTTCTTTGTGTCCACCTCAATTCCTCTATGAGATATGATAAAAATATAATTTTTCCACTATCTACACCAAAGACACACTTTTTTGGATTTAATCTCATGAATGACAACAAAGAATGTCCTATAGTTGATTCTACTATCACATCAATATTAGGAAGGGGAAAGTCATATTTTAATGATGCTTTATTCAAGTCTTGAAAGTCTGTACACATCCTAATATGATTGTCTAGTTTTGTGACTACAACAATGATTGAGATCCAAGGAGAATAATCTATAGGATGTATAAAACTAGCTTCAAGGAGCTTTTCAATCTCAACCTTAACTAATAAGGTTATCTTAGGGTTCAGTTTTTGAATCTTTTTTTCTAATGGGTTTAGTATTTTCAGTGAGGACTATGTTGTGTGTTACGATCTTAGGATCAATTCTTGACATATTTGAATAATTCCAAGCGAAAATTTTAGGGAAGTCATGAAGCAAAGTTGCATGGTCTTCTTGTTCATCATCATCAAGGAACTTTCCTATTTTTATCACTTTTTCTCTATTGTTAATTTCCATTGGTATGCCAATTGTATCTCCTAAAGGAAGTGCATTTTGATTCTAAAATTCATGGTTGTATTCTTTGTTGTTCTTGTCAATCTCATTACTTTCCTCTTCTCCATCTTTTTGCTAGGTACGAATCATAGCACATGTAACCCATTTCTTTTTAGGAGTAAATGGTTTTTCATAAACTCCTAGCATTTCTTTCAAGGATTCATCATTTTCAAAGAATTCCAATGATGCTTCACAAGTTGTATCAATCAATTTCAGATGCTTCAAGGTGAGGGTGGTTTTATAATTTCACATGATAGTGTTGATGTTTAGCAAGGCTCTTTTTGTTGCTTGTGTGATTTTAGAAGGGAAATATTCCAAACCACCTTTTTTTCTTATGTATTAGATGAACTATAGAAACATGAATAAATTTTACTTTCTTTCCACATCATTTTCCACTATAACCAAATCATTTCACGAATTCATAACCTTTCCCATAAAGTCTCTCCATTTTTTGTGGGTTTTGTGGTTGTCGATAGTCTATCTTGTCGAAGTTTGTTGTATAGCTTGCGTCATCTTCTAGAGTAGATGAGCTAGATGCTTGTGAGTTTTCTTCTGTGTTTTGTATTGAAATCGCCACTAGTTGCTTTCTATTTTCATATTATTTACTTGTGATTATGTATTATCCCATAAATGAGGGTGTGAATTCTAAACAACCCCACTCATCATCCAATAATCTTGACACTATTTCTATCTATTATTTTTCCTCTTCCATATGTTCTATGTTCGATGTTGCAATTAACGTTTTTAGAGGACTTGTCATTCCTTTTTCAACTTGTAAGAAACATTGAGGCTAGGAATCTATTTCAACTTGGTATACTTTATTGTTATAGAAATACTTCATAATATGATGAAGAGTCTAAGGGACAACATGCATCTCATGAATCCAAGGTCTTCCTAAAAGAAGGTTGTATGAGAGGTAATGAGGCGTAACACGAATAGGAGTTTGTAAGGTAGCCTTTCCAATTGTAATAGGTAAAGTAATCACACCAAGAGGTTTCTTTTCTACATTGTTAAATCCTTGAATCAATAAGGAATCAAGCTCAATTTGTGATTTATCTATGTCCAGTATATGTAAAAGATTCACACTGCACACATTAAGGGCTAAACTATTATCAACAACAGTTTTTTTTTATTCCCATTCTATTGAATCTGGAAATTATCATGAAGGAATCATGTTTCTTTCTAATCTCCAAGGGATGGAGCTCATGTTGATGAAAATTATGTCTATGTTAACCATATTCATTCCTTGAATTAAAATTTCCACATCAATTGCATTTGTATTAGAGGGGATCATAACTTCTTGTAAGGTTGTTTGAAGCATGGTGTGATAATAAGGTGAGTTTTGAATCAGGTCATGTAGGGATATTTCTATGGGATAATTCTTAAGTTCAACAAGTTCATACTCCTTTCCACTATTCGAAGGAAAATGAGGGGCACTAGGCAAGATGAAGCTGCGTTAAGGTAAGGATGCTAAGGTTGTTTTTCTTGGTTGTGGATTATTTATAGTTTTATATGTATGAGAAATGAAATTATAACTTGATTGCTGCAAAAAAATCTTATTAGGTGGTTCAAGGGTGTAAATAGGTTTTTTTTTAGTTTGAGGTTTGTGTGAAGGTGGGTAAAGGATAAGTTTTGGTTGAATCACATTAACATATCTTGGTTTTGACTTTTCATAACAAGCCTTAGTGGATGAAATTTGTGAGATGAAATCCTCAAGGGCTTCATCTAAGATATCAAATTCATCACTACTAAAAGGATTGAGGGTTAGGTTAACTTGGAAAAAGAGATTTGACATGGTGAAATAACTATACTTTCTCCAAGTGGTTCATTTGTTTGTAGGTATTTTTGTTTTTTTTCTAATGAATGCCAAATGTAATCTAATCTAATTGAACTGTGAACTAATGATGAAAACGAAAAGTAAAAGAATCTAATTCTATCCACAATTGCAATGAATTTAAACTATGCTAATTCTAATGATTTGAATGTAACAAAAATTATGCAAGCTGAAACAAAAAGCTATCAATAGCAAACAAAATTTTAGAAATAGAGAATTTAATTCTATTAAATGTAGTTCAAAATATACACTAGGACTAATTCGTCCAAACGGGCATATGAGTTCTAGTGAGGGTTTTTTCAAAATTTTCACAAAAATTTAAGTTTTTTTTATTCTTTTTGGTTTTTATGATCTATAGACTAAATGAAAATGCAGTTTTTATATGATTTTCAATTATTTGAGATGCAAAAATGCAATATGCACTTTCACTAATGCAATATTTAGAAACCCTAGAATGCTAATTAACTAATGCAAACCCTAATGCAATATTAATGCAAGCAAGATCTAGGATGATGATGTACTCCAAATTAGAATTAGGATGTTCTAAATGCAGGTTCACCAAAATGAAATAACAAAAAATGGATTTGCTTCTTATGGTTTAGGACATAGAGTAAACATATTTCACAATCATTTGATTGAAGGGAAACCCTAGAGATCTCAATGTAAAGTGTACAAAGGAGAAAGAGATGTTGCAATAGGGTTGTCATAGGGTTTGATTGTAAACTAAAAAGGGGTTCACCACCAAGCTAGGGCTTGGAAAGAATAATAAACTATAAGTCCAAATTCTTAAACCTAATATGATGCAAGACTTCACTATATTACCTAAAATACATGTAAAACTGAACAAGAAGCTAAGAGATGAAAAGTGTGCATCTAGAAATATGAAGGTGACTGGAATGAGCTCTTAAAAATTGCAAATTATAAAATTAGGGCACACTGGGACTCATACACTACTCTAGGTGTATCAGTTCCAGACTAGGGTTTCTAGTCTAAGACATATTTCTCGTAGTATGGATTCAGGATCTATAAATTTTTTGGAAAATTTCCAATAGCGGGACTCATACGTCACTTCTAGCATATCAGTCCTTGTTTTCTTTTTTAGGAATTAAAAGTTTAAATCCATACTCCAATCTTTGCTCTTTCCTTCTAAACTAATTTTCAGATCTGAACCTCCAAAATTACCTACAAAAGAAGAATATAGACTTGATTTTCTTATTGGGGGTTTGTCTCGTTCAAACCACTAGTTTGTTAATTAAAACTTAATAGGAACAATGAATATTGAATGGAAATGTAAACATAAACCCTAACCTTAAGTGTGTATAAGATTAGGAAATTTGAAATGCAATGTAACCCTATTCTAATGTGTAAGAATGAGATGCATGAATGAAGCCTAAATGTTGTAACTCACTTTGAGAGATGTTAAATCACTCTAATATGTCATGATGATGTATGTATCTTCCTTAGGCTAAAATTAGGGTGATAATGGAGGATGGAATCACTTAGGAAACAAGTCATTAGGCTTGCCTTGATGGCTAGTTGAATCTCCCCAACCTAGAATTTGTCATGATTCACCATAGGCAACCATAGGCAACCATAATCAATCCTTGAAAATACTAGATCTTGGATGAAAGTGATCTTGAAGACTTGAAAAAATAGTTTAGTGCTGCTCGAAGACTTCAACTTTAATTGCTCTTGAAACTTGAATGCTCTTGTGCAAGATCATGATGGACAAAAAAGTGGTGATATGATGGGTATGTGTAGGGTATGTGGCTGAAGACTTTTTTTTAACCCAAAATTGATGAAACAAAAAGGGTTTTTAAAGGAGATTCTTAGCTTTCTAGCAATATAAATTATGATTTACTTTGAATTTAATAAAAAAATATTATTCATTTTCTATTTGAATTACGACTAAAGTCCTAATTGATAGGCTGATTGAAAAACATCTATAGCTTTCAAATGGTATCACATTTTTTGAATCTGAAAAATACGCCACATTCTATGCTTCACATACTATAGGATAAAAAAAAATGAATTTCATGAAGTTTTGACCAAGTTAAGATGGTCAGACATACGAGTTTTTATATTTTTTAAAAGTTGTAATAAAAAATTCATAAATAATTATTTAATTGGAAAAAAATTACAAAAAAATATACATCGCATCGGGACATGAGTCCTCTACTTATATCTAAAATATTATAAAAAAATATTATCATTTTATTGTGGTTAGGGTGGTCAGACAGACACCTACTTCTTATTTTTTCCATGAAATTTAAGTACTACTACATTGAAATTTTAAATTTTCACCAAATAGATTTTTTTTTTAAATAAACCTAGTAGTTTAGAAACTACATTCAATTTGCTACAAATTCTATTCTTACATATTTTTGAAATAATATAGATAACTTATTCAAATTTTATACATCAAGTTGCCTAACATTGATTTTTCTAAATTTTTTGCCACGTAAGGGCCTTTTTTTCCATGATGATCTTGCACATACCCTACTTGAAGAATTTTGAGTACTTTGATCTTGAAATTTTTCTTAAAAATTCTTTCTTAGATGAGATAATGACTTAGAAGCTTTCTTATATAGGAATTTACACCTAATTTACCTTCATTCAAATCTCAAAAGTTGACATCAACCAAAAATTTGAATTAAAAACTTGAATTTCCCACTAAAACCCTAAAAATTCCCCAAATGGGACTCATACGCCACTTCTAGTGTATGGTCCCTCCTAGGGAGACTCATATTCCCAAGGTGGCATATGAGTCCCACTGTAGATTTTTAGAGTGGGTTGTTAGAATATTTGATGTTTTATGGATTTTTTTAGGTTTTTAGTTGAAATAAGCCTAAAGATCCAAAATAATGGGTCTTAGGGACCTATTAATGATGAATTAAAGGGATTTTAATTCAAGGGTACTAAAATAGGTCCATGTTAGATGCGAAATTGCACTATCTCCATGAACGGAGTACAATTTCTATCATTACATCTATCCCCCACTTTAATGACCATATGATTCTATGTGCATATGTAAGGTAAAGGAATCCAAACAATAAACTTTGTTTCATAAAAGGATACTCATATAGGTTCATTCACAATAGAGGAGAATGAAGCCCCAACTATAGCTATCTACAAAATAACAATGTTAGCTACCACATCCAACAACATGAGTTTGTTAGTTGTACAAAACAAATTCTCTTATCTAACTTCTTCTCTAGAGATCCAATATGAGGATAGATGTATCCACCCCTTGATTTTGCTTGCTTTATAGAGCTGGAATCAAGGTAGCATTCTAACTGCATCGAATAAGGTAAGTCATATCATAGCATATTTCTAGGTACCATACTGCATAATGATAGATGTATGATGAGGACGAGAGAGGAATCATGATTCCAACGCAACAAATGGTGTTAAAAATAGAGCTCTCTAGCCCTTGTTATGTTAATTTGAATTAAATTCACTTTTAACCCTAATATAGTAGGGTATGTGCAGGATCATCATGGAAAAAACAGGCCCTTTAGTGGCAAAAAATTCTAAAAAAATAGAGTTAGGCAACTTGACGTAAATATTTGAATAAGTTATCTATATTATTTCAAAAATATGTAAGAATAGAATCTGTAGCAAATTGAATGTAGTTTCTAAACTACTAGGTTTTTTTTTATCTATTTGGTGAAAATTTGAAATTTCAATGTAGTAGTACTTAAATTTCAAGGAAAAATAAGAAGTAGGTGTTTGTATGACCACCCTAAGCACAATAAAATGATAATATTTTTTTATAATATTTTAGATATAAGTAGAGGACTCATGTCTCGATCTGATGCATATTTTTTTGTAATTTGTTTTCAAGTAAATAATTAATTATGAATTTTTTATTACAAATTTTAAAAAATATAAAAAACTCGTCTGTCTCACCATGTTAACTTGGTCAAAAATTCAATTTTTTTCCTTTTTAATCCTATAGTATGTGAAGCATAGAATGTGACGATATTTTGGATTCAAAAATGTGATACCGCTTTGAAAGCTATAGATGTTTTTCAATCAGCCTATCAATCGGACTTTAGTCATAATTTGAATAGAAAATGAATAATAATTACTTATTAAACTCAAAGTAAAGCATAATTTATATTGGTGGAAAGCTGATAATCTCCTTTAAAAACCCTTTTCGTTTTATCAATTTTGGGTAAAAAAAAAATCGTTAGCCACATACCCATCATATTGCCACTTTTTCGCCCATCATGATCCTGCACATACCCAGTAAAACCCTAATTTTAACATATGTAAGAGTTAAAATTGAAGTAATTTATAATAATATTTTCTTTTACCTTCTTGTAGCTTGACTTTAGTTGAGAGTTTCCAAAGATGTCAAGCTGACGAGAGTACGAGCCTTCAAGACTAGATGTCCTGCGAGAGGAGGTAGCCTGCAATGAGCTACAATATCAACTAAGTTGATTTTTCTCTCTAAGCTTTCTCCTTACACATTTATTTTATGTTTTTATTCATTTGTAGAGATATATATAGGACCTTGGAAAAAAATTTCACAAAGTATCCCTTTTTTTCACAAAGTGTCCCATTTTTCGCAAATATGCCTTTTTTCTCATGAAGTCTCCCACTTTTTTGCAAAGTGTCCCATTTCTTCGTGAAGTGTCCCAAAAGGGATCTAAATTATTGAGGACCCTTATAAAATTACACTAGAAAAAATTTAGTACACCTTTTTTATTTTTGATCTATAGATTTAAGATTTTAGAATTCTTATAGGACATATTTTTTCTTTTTTGTTAGATGCCACCCTGGTCATGATAGTGTCTGAGCAGTAGATAGTTATGTCACTTATGGGACTTATCCAAAACATTATTAGAGGATGACACATAAGTATTATAGACCACTAGATTTTATTAGACGTACCTCATACCCACCATGAGGTACCATGATGCTATGTTGATGGCATTGGCTGAGAGGTGGGATGCAGACACTTGTACATTTCAGCTTCTGATGGGCGAGATGACGATCACCTTAGAGGACGTCTATCACATTCTTCAAGTTTTGATTTGAGGTGAGAGAGTCCTTTTTCTAGGGGATCGGTCATTTAGTGGCATGAAATACGATATACAGTATTTTCTTGGAGGTCCAATTCTAGATGACATCATGGGGCCACAAATTCAGCTATCATCAATACTTTATCCATGAGCACCACTTATGGTATGGATTATAATGTTCACCATCACATTTGTACTCATCCTTGATGGCTGAGGAGCACATCCAGAAGGAGGATTAGTTCACATGATATGATGGATAGTGGAGCAAAGGACCGTATATGCTTGTGGGTGTAGCATCTTGGCACACGTATATTATGATCTAGGGTGGTTTGTGTACCACGAGGTCGACAATATTGTGCATTGTACACTATTGCAGGTATGGTGCCTAGAGCATATCAAATGCACTAGGCTGACATGTTTTCCATGTACATCAACCTTAGGGTACCCTCGCACATTTAGTTATCCTCTCAGGCAGTTATGGCAGTACATAGATTTTCACTTTTGGAGGCTCAAAATATATACTTGATTTACTTATGGAGGTTTACCTCTGTCAAACCCCTAGTTTGTTAATTAAACCTTGATAGGAACTTTGAATCTTGAATAAAAATGTGAACATAAACCCTAACCTTAAGTGTGTCTAAGATTAGGAAATCTAAAATCCAATGCAACCACATTCTAATGTGTAAGAATGAGATGCATGAATGAAGCTTGTTCAATGTAGTGACTCACTTTAAGAGATGTCAAATCACTCTAATAAGTCATGATGATGTATGTACCTTCCTTAGGATGAAAGTCGAGTGATAATGGAGGATGAAATCTTTTAGGAAACAAGTCATTAGGATTGGCTTGATAGCTAGTTGCCTCTCCCCAACCCAGAATCCATCATGATTCACCATAGGAAACCATAATCAAAATTTGACAGTACTAGATATTGGATGAAAGTGATCTTGAAGACCTGCACAAACACTTTAATGTTGTTCCAAGACTTCAACTTTACTTACTCTTGAAACTAGAATGCTCTTGTGAAAGAATTCTTGAATACTTTTGAATACTTGGATCTTGAAATTTCTCTTAAAAATGCTTACTTAGATGAGATAATGACATAGAAGCTTTCTTATATAGGAATTTGCACCTAATTTACCATTATTCAAATCTCAAAAGCTGGTATCAACCAAAAATCTGAATTAAAAAGTTGAATTTCCCTCTCAAACCCTAAAAAGGCCCCAAATGGGACTCATACGCCACTTTTTGCATATGGGTCCCACCTAGGGAGACTCATACGCCCAAGGTGGCATATGAATCCCACCCTAGATTTTTGGGGTGGGTTTGTAAAATCTTTGATTTTTCTGTGGATTTTGTTATGTTTTTAGCTAAAATAATCATTGAGATCTAAAATATTGGGTCTTAGGGGCCTATTTTTTGATGAATTAAAGGTGATTTTAATTCAAGGATACTAAGATAGGTCCATATTAAATGAGAAATTACACTATTTCCAAGAAGGGAGTACAATTTCCTTCATTACATTTTTGTAATCAATTGTCATATTGGTGTTTCCCTCTCTCTCATTTTCTCATTATGGTGGATTTATCCCATGAGTAGTTAGTCTTTTGCTACTGCCACCTTGGTTATACAATGGTGAAATTGATTTATTATTCTTATCATGGGTATGTGCAAGATCATCATGGAAAAAACAGGCCCTCAAGTGGCGAAATATTTAGAAAAAATAGAGTTACACAACTTGACGTAAAAAAATGAATAAGTTATCTATATTATTTCAAAAATATGTAAGAATAGAATTTGTAGCAAATTCAATGTAGTTTCTAAACTACTAGGTTTATTTTACAAAAAAAACGTATTTGGTGAAAATTTGAAATTTCAATTTAGTAGTACTTAAATTTCAAGGAAAAAATAAGAAGTAGGTGTTTGTCTGACCACCCTAACCATAATAAAATGATAATATTTATTTATAATATTTTACTTATAAGTAGAGGACTCATGTCCCGATGTGATGCATATTTTTTTGTAATTTTTTTCCAAGTAAATAATTAATTATGATTTTTTTATTACAACTTTTAAAAAATTTAAATTTAACTCATATGTCTGACCACCTTAACTTCGTCAAAACTTAATGAAATTCATTTTTTTTCAATCCTATAGTCTATAAAGCATAGAATGTGATGCATGTTTCAGATTCAAAAAATGTGATAACGTTTGAAAGCTATAGATTTTTTTCAATTAGTCTATCAATTAGGACTTTAGTCGTAATTCAAATAGAAAATGAATACTAATTATTTATTAAATTCGAAGTAAAGCATAATTTATATTGGTGGAAATATGAGAATCTCCTTTAAAAACCCTTCTCGTTTCATCAATTTTGAGTAAAAAAAAGTTGTCCACCTCATACCCTACACATACCCATCATATCGCCACTTTTTGGCCCATCACGATCCTACACATACCCTCATTATGTCATTTTGAGACTTATGTGCACATTTTTTTTCAAGTGAAACATGTTATTGTTTCAATATTGGTGTTGTTGTCCTTGTTGAAGAAATGTTCCATTAGGATTTTCTTAACCATGTTGACTTAGAGAATTATTGATCATCAAATTTTGTGCCTATCTAATAGTATTATGGGAAATTCAATGAGTGGGGGACCAATTCATGCCTCACTGAATACCTCCAAGATTTTTATAAAAAATTGTCTCTTCTTTCGGGGTTTGTAGGAAAGGGTAGAAGGAAATGTAAATATAAAACATGAAAATGACAATGTGCCAATGCTTTTACAACATTTCAAACCCAAGCATTCCTATGATTCATAAAATTAGACATAGAACACCACAACCCTTGATTGTTGGAAAGAGAATGAACAAAAAAGGCTAACAACAAGCACAGTGCAAAATTTCAAATCTTCCCGTAGGTAGTGTTTATTAAGGTCCAATCAAACATAAATATTTCTAAGGGGTAATAGAAAAATATTTAGAAATCACATAAACTCTCTCTCTTGATACAACATAATATAGTAAAACAACAACCCTTCAGAAAAATAGAGAAGTCGAATGACATAATCCATTTTTCACAAGTTACTACTCTATCATATGAGCATACATCATGGAAATCAGCTAATCAAACTATTCAAATTTAGATTGCAAGATAGTGTTTCATTCAAAATAATAATATAAAGAAAGAAATTTTGAAAGAGGCCATACATGCACAGTCTCAACAATTTCTCCTCAATAGTTCATGCTTTAAATATCAAATGAACTTTAAAGCAAAGGTTGGATGCCAATCTGACAATAGTGTAAGCCTTGAAAGATATAACATGTTAGAGATATGTAGATCTACAATTATACTCCTGAAAATAATTCTATTTTCAAAGAAAACTAAAGAAATGTTTCCTTAGCCAAGGAAACAAAAACTTGGAATCCAACCCCTCATTATGTCATTTCCTCTCTTATATAGCTACAGAAAAAGAAAATGCCGCCTCAACACAAAATTCAATACTGCCAAGTCTTGATAGTTAATGGCACACAATCTGATCATAGATCCTTGGTTAGGTCATAGTAATGTTTGTTTATCAGTTCTCAACTATCACATTAATGCTTTTTAGATATTTAGCAAAGATAGAGGCCTGTAAATTATCAAATCCAAAAAAAAATAGCTTGGAAAAAAGGTACATTTGACTGATCACATCTCCCAAAGGCACTAAATCAAAGCTTCTGTCTTGAAAACCAAGAAAAGGAAAAGGCCAACCAGCTCCAATAAAATCCCAAAAATATTGTTCCATAGGAAACACAAGCCACTTGCAGCGAGCATGTGATGTGTCAAAAAGGAAAACACTTTTGAGCTCATGAATATAGCTTCCTAGAAAATCCTCGATGAGATGACACATGCCCCGAACTCTCCCCCAAAATGAAGATGAAATATGAAAGCTACACAACCACCACATGGCACACTATGTTCCTTTCTGATAACTTTACTTGAGAGCGAGAACACCCGAAACTGAAAACATTATACAAGCTGAAAATAAAAATGATCTAGGGAAAAATGCTTCATAGTTCTAGTGACTCACCAGGGGTCTTCGCTTGTAGAGGCACGAACCTAGGCCTCTTGTTGTTCTTGGATTCTGAAAAAAGTGGAATGTTGCACCTCCCAATCTACATCAGTTGGTAGGATGAGGGTTTGGATCTATTTGTATGCTTTCTCTAGATCGAAAACCTCCTTAAAAGAGAAAAATTCCCATCTGGAAGAAACCGCTCCCAGGTGATAATAGAGTCGAGAAAGAGGATAAATCTCGCACTCAACATCATGAGCCATGGGAATTTCACTTGAACTTGGGAGTTCCACAAAGGTCTGGATCTTGTGTTAGATTGCATCAATGACCTACTCCACTGTTAGCACCCCTTTATCTAGTGAAAGAAGAGGAGGTAGTCTGAAGGTAACCAAGACACCAAAGTCCTTCTTGATCTTGGCAACCCACTTATTCAACATCGTCTAGAACTCTTCACATTTTTTTGCAAGCCTACGATAATTAATGATCTCATTAGTTTTGATGGAGGAAACCCGTGAATCGGGAATCCCCGCTCTTAGTAGGGCCTTGTCAGTGGCGATGCACAACTTGGAAATGAAACTTTGTGATTCTACCACTCAAGATGAGAAATTATGCATAAAGTGATCGGCCATCAAACCAACCTTGGCATTCAATTCCTAAACATCTCTTAAAAATTGTAAAGAGGGCCCAAGAATGGTAATACCAGTTGTAATCTGCTCCTAATGCATGGATATCAACTTTTTCATTATTAGGAGGGCTCTAGATCCTCATGTAGTAGCTAGCTCTTGGTTAAATTGAACTTCTCTTGCTCTTGTACTTTCCTCCATTTGACTTCTCTCTCGAAGGGTATTTGTCAATTCTCAGCTCAACCTTCCAACTTCTTTTTTTGACTCTTCTACTTCCACCTAGGCCTTCCAAAGATCATCGAAAGTTCAGGATCGAGCATCATTTAGCTCTCTTTTCAAATTTTCAATTTTAGCACGAAGCAGAACCTATTCACTCTAATCTTCTACAAGCAACCTAGACGTGTCTCCTTGTTGGCCTTAAATTTTCCTTACATGGGTCGCTTCAGCTTCTCTGGCTCAAATC
Source organism: Sequoia sempervirens (assembly GCA_007258455.2). Classification (NCBI taxonomy): domain Eukaryota; kingdom Viridiplantae; phylum Streptophyta; class Pinopsida; order Cupressales; family Cupressaceae; genus Sequoia; species Sequoia sempervirens. The sequence goes on along the minus strand of VDFB02256132.1, from coordinate 182,027,102 downwards.
TCATTTTTTAGTCTACTTACGATTTTCTTTACATTTTCCAACTCTGCCTCACAGTTCTTTAATTTCCTATCTAGTCTCTCATAGTCAACATATACCACCTTCTGTGTTGCTTTGGCTCAGACCACTTTGTCACATGGGCGAGTTTCATTCAAGTCCAGGCCCATGACATGAATGTCAAAATATTCTTTCTACATTTTCCCTTTAGGCTTGGAAACGAGCGGCTTCATGGTAGTAATAAGCAAATAGTATCGCTCTTCATTGAAGCAAGATTCGATGTTCTTTGTAGCAGGCTTCTCGGTATTTTTCAACAATATTTTATGCTTCCTGGCTTATTGGGCCTGCTTGGAAGCATCAAAATGACCCTGAATAGTTTGAGGGACATCAATGCTCTGTGCTACAATGGAAGCACCAGGAGGTACTCTAACAAGGGTGATGGAATGGGAAACTTATGATGTGTGAGAATGACAGGATGCAAAAGAAAATGTTATCATGGAAAAGGGTGGAACACCAAATTGAGCAGGGGAAAAACCAATAGGGGTAAACATAGAAACAAGTTGATGGAGAGGTGCCTTCCCAGAAGTACATGGGTTGGGAGTGATGGGTAAAGTGGTGGTTTCAATCATTTCAATGGGGGCCCTTAAGAGGGGAATTGAGGACACAACAGTGGCCATAGCGGATGACGCTCCTTCGATGCATGGGGGAGCTTCATTGGGTTCATAAAAAATGGCAGAGGATTCATTCAAGATTACCCGCTCACAGTATGAGGATGGAGGATTCCTTTCCATGGGAGGACACAAGGGATTGACCAAAGATGTAGAAACAAGAAGAAGAGGGGGAGTGAAACTTACTTGAGCCATAGTGGTTGAAACATTTTGTAGGACAAAATTGAATTCTTCTTCTTGTTTGGTTAGTATGTCAGGGGTACCCTGGTCTTGGATCCTTCTTCTCTTTGTATGACTAGAACTAGCACGTTCTGATCCTCTAGAAACAAATCCTTCTGAAACTTGGCCTTCAGCGGCCACAATAGATCATCTTGGAGACCGTCAGGTCCTTTTCCTTTTACTCCAGCCACTAGGGGAGGATGGACCTTGTGAGTCCCTTCGCCTTGAGTCTCTTTGATTGATAGATTCTTGAGGTCTAGAATCCTAAGGTGGAACTTGTTCCTCATCGATTTCATGGCTTGTCTAGGGATTACTATTGTCAGAATCATCCTCTTTATTGTATATGTCCTCAAATTCATCATCAAGTGGTTTAAAGTTATCGAACAGGGCACCTCATCTCCTATCAGAATCTCCAAAATTCCACCTTTTTCCTTTCTAACCATTCCCTACTCTTCAGTTGTGTGTTGAGGGATTTTCCCATCGGGAGGTTCTTATGATACTCTACATGTGGTTCATAGAAACTCAACCATTTTGGCCGCTAGAATGAAATGCAAGCTAGGTCAATGTATACCTTTGTGCTTTCTCAACCTGGGTTCCACCTTCTCTTGAAATACTTCTTAACCTGATGTTTCAAAATATAAACCTTGTTTAGGTAATAATCACACTTGTCGCAAATGAGGACCAAGCCTAATGCTACCAGTAAATATATGATCTCATCCTCGACCTTCCACTTAGTTAGTATTACTTGACTCTTAACAATTATGAGGGGAAGTGGGTAAATCTTTGTTTTGTTCCTTTCGGTGTCATAAATCTTATCGACGATGATTACCTAGTGACATGCCTCTAGTGCAAAGACCTTATCTATTACAAATATGGGGAGTTGGAAAGACTCTCGAAGAAAGCTATGAAATTTGATAAATGTGAAATCCTCACCTAGCAAATAATCCAGTGGGCTCGATGGATCTCCCATCCATTCTATGACTTCTTGAGAGAAACAACCAATGGGGTGAGGCAACAAATCTTGGAGCACTGGCCTCAAAAAGATGTCTATAAACAAATAATAATCCACTAGATCTTTGAAATCACATGGGTCCATATAGAAACTAGCTGGAGACAACCCCTTTCATCTAGCCTAGACACTAGTACATTCCTCCCTAGCCACTCAAAATTTTGATGCAAGAGAAAATGAGGCAGGACAAAAGAATATCTAAATTTAGACTCAACACTGTAATTCTTCAGCTATTCCCTGATGTTCCTAGCTATCACTTTAGTAAAATTGTAGTATCTTTGGATTCTTTTCCTTTTCAGTGCAACATCTAGGCCAAACTAGAAAGGGTTGACCTCTTCATCATTATCAAGGCCGAAAACCTAGGCCAACATCGAGAACATAAACTACGCGTCCTTCTTGAATCTCTTGTGCAAAAGAGGTCAGAGAAGTTGCCCTCTTTGTGGTCTTTACTTTGTCTCGTCCTCATAAAAAAAAATTCCTAAACATGTCCTCCCGTAAGGCATCCATCCACTCTTCATCAAAAAGCTTAGCACCTAAGCATGTAGAGATACAAAACATATCTCGTATGGCTCTGGCAGAAATGGTAATCTTGACCCCATGACCCTTAATGACCTATGTATTTCTATTAAACTTTTCCACACATGTGTCAACCAACTCCAGGCATAGATGTATAGTAGGCAGCATAAACTATGGCAGGCCACAATTCCAAAGCCAAAATGCAAAACCTTTTGACGGTTCATGCTCCAACATTCTCTAAAATGCACCTTCCCTAAGGTTTTTAGGGTTAGTTGATAACTAAGGGTAGAAAACATTGTCATTGATTCCTTGCACTACCTCTCTTGGGATCTATTTATTAGGTAGCACCTTCCTATAGTACCCAAATGGCCGCTCTTCTACTGCTGGGGCATTAGCAAATGAGTTGAACCCAAAAATATCAGCATAACTATGTCTTCTGCTCGAAACTATGACTTGCCTACCAGAGGTCAATGCTTTCGCCATGACTATACGAGAAAGTTACAAAGAGATTCTCTAGTGATAATAGCCACTTTCCTTTAACTTCTTTGTAGAAATCTACTTTTGAGTGCAATTAATTCCCTTACTTGTACATGTAGTTAACGCTACGCCATTATCTCTAGTCCATTAAATGTTTTCACCGAGGTGATACATGTGGATTTGAGATTTGTATCCCTTGGGAATGCTGAGAATGTCGCAACTATGGAATTAGTACATTCTCTCCATGACCTTTTTAACAAATAAACCCATTACATTGAAAAGTGTGCTTTTCGCTATATGAAACATGCTGAGGTGATACAAGGTACTCTTGAAAAGACATGCCCATTAATTTTTCAGAGTTTAGCATGCTAATCCATGTCTTTTCTCATTAGTAAGCTGGTTGGCATTGATGATAATGAAGGACACATGTCAACAATTGACATATAAGAGCAGTTAATCCCAACACCCAAATTTATTTCACAAGGCATTCTATTAGATTCTTCGTACAATTTATCTATCCTTCTCTATTTTTCCTTCAAATTTTCCCATTGTCATTTGGCCAAAAATAGACCTTCCATAGGTTGAGTTCGCTGGCTCACCTTTCTATATATAGCTATGCCACCTTTTGCAACATTCATTCAAAAATATAGTCTCTTAAGTTTAGCAAGCTCTCGTCTTATTCCCATTCTACCATAATTCGCTACTTATTAGAATGTCCACTAGCTTAGGCACTCCCATTCGACTCCTCCCACAGAGGTCGCAATACTACTTTATGGGAGAGATCACTAGTGACAGAATTAAGCACCTGGTGAAGAAATGTGACTGCATCATCATGGTTGTGTTCTAGTGGGTAGCTTCCTAGAACTTCATTGATGATGAAAACTAGGTTCAGAGCAACTTCAATGTGCTTTCCCACTTCATGGCCTTGTTGTTGGACCTGAATGTGTCCAATCACATGATAATTGAGCTATGCCATCAGATGTTTGACACTTTGCTCATGGAAGGGCTTGGTGAGGTAGTGCAAGTGGTTATCCCCAGTGTTGGCATCTTGAGCACCTAGATCTTTGTAGGAATGTGGACTTTGGAATAGACGTACCTTGGTTTCCCTTCCTTTCTGACTTCTGCACTATGGACCTTGAGATGCACCACTGTTCTTCTCAACCAGCAACCACTTTTTTTGCTACGGGAGTACAATGTGGAGCACATTCTAGGACTTGCCTAGAGGAAGCAGTTCAACTTTCTGGTGTAGAGTCGTGGCGAGTAGGCATTAGTTTTGCATTGTGTGGCTCACATGTGTTGTGTGTTCAACCGATTTTTGCAACCTATTAGATGAGAAGAAGAAGAAGAAGAACCCAGTAACAAGCCCTTTCCTTCATCAACAATGGCTAGAGGCTATACTTTACTATGTTTTGCACGTTGCCTCCCTTTTGATTCTTTTTGCTTGCTACTTCTTTTGGGTTTTTCTTGACAGATCTTTATGCTTAAATTTGAGCCTTGAGCCTTACATTACATTGTAAATTTTTTGATGAATATAATATAATACAACTTTTCATTTCTTCAATGTTATTCTTGGATGGCTTATTCTCAAAATTAGAACATACTTATAAATTTTTTACATATGGTACATAATTTTCAATTTTTTAAAGAACTACAAATATTAATGGAATAACTTCAGATAAATACCATTCACCAGTATATCTAAATCATTTCCCTCCATGTCTTCAATTTCATACACATTCCTTCATGCAAATATTCCAGCATGCGCTAACTTGGAAGGGTCCCTTCCATAGCACTTCACATTTCGTGTGTTGTCATGGTTTTAAAGTACGCTCATCATACTTTAGCACTAAGCTCCCTTCTTTGAATTCTAGGTTAGAAATCTTTTTGTCAAACCATCGCTTCACTGTTTGTTGATGGTTTATCATGGAGTCATAGGATTTTTCTCTATCTTCGTCTAGCTTGAGGAGCTCCACTAGCCATACTTCCATTTTGCCACTTTCTTCAATTTCCACGACTTTCAATAGTTGTAAGGTAGGGATATCTATGGAGATAGGTAACACTACCTCTTTTTTGTAAACCAGTTCATAGGGGGATGTCTTCAAAATTTTCTTGGGAGTAATCTAGTCTTCCCATAGAGCAGCTCACAGATGTTGTGCCAATCCCTTTGTCATTCTAACCCAATATGCTTAATTAACCTAATTAGGTTTTTGTTGGTTGATTCTTCTAACCTGTTCCCTTGTGGGTAGTAATTTGATGAATTCTTAAGGAAAATACCATGTCTAATAGAAAAATATGGAATTCCTAATCCTACAAAAGCTCAAGCATTGTGGGAAATGATGGTATTGGGCGGGCCAAATCTGGCTGCTAGCTCTTCAAGGAAATTGACAATTTCCCCCTCTGTGGAATTTTTTAGGGCTATGGCCTCCATCCACCTTGTGAAGTAGTCTATTGCAATTAGGATTCACTTGTGTTTGACACTAGAAATAGGATTTATCATTATGATAAAATCTAGACCCCATTGAGCAAAGCATTCCTTAGTTACAATTTGGCTCAGGGGCAAAGCGACATTCTTTCCTTTTCCAAAAAAATATTGGTATTGGGTACACTTTTGCACCAAATGATGTGCTTCGGTAAACATAGAGGGCCAATAATATCCTTCTGGCATCAAAGTGGTAGTCTTGGTGGAGAAGTGTCCTCCCTTCAGATTGTGATGGAATTCAATAATAACTTTTTCCACATATAGCTTATCCATAACTTGGAACAACACACCATAATTTCTCTTAAATAATACACCCTCCATTAATACATACCTTGTGCCTTGCAATCGGTAGTATCTCCTTTTATGAAGTGGAAGGCTAGTTGGGTAGTACCCCTTTTGGATATATTGTGTCCAATCAACCACCCAAGACTCTTTAGACTCGAATTGGTTCGAGTAGACTTGATTCTTGTGCAATGTATTTGCAAAAAACTCTTCCCTGAATTGTCTTGGTTGGTCTAATGTCCACATCATATTCTAAGATCTTGGTGATCTAATTTTCCCTCTTTTATGTTATCTCTCCTTTTGTGATGTATTCTCACACACTGGGATGTGGTACGAGAATAGTGATCTTATTGGCCGACTCTAGGTGTCAGAATTTCTTCAAACTTTTGACAATGGCAAAGGCCTACTTTTCTACAAAATTATACCTAGCTTCATAACCTTTCAGGGTCCTCAAATGAAATGTGATAGGATGCTCTCCATTATCTTCCTTGCACTTTTGAGTGAGCATGGAAGCTATACTATGTTGGCCACTATATACGTAGAGTAGAAAGTCTTTGGAAAAATGTGCATTGACCAGCATCGGGGCTTCGGAGAGGGCTATCTTTAGTTGTTCAAAATTTGCTCTACCTTCGGGGCTCCATTTAAAGAGAAGGTTCTTCTTAAGCATCAGGGTGATTGATCTTGCAATGCTTGTGAAATTTGATATGAATCTACTAACAAAATTAATATTTCCTAAAAAAGATTGCAGACCCTTTAGGTTTACTGGTAGAGGTAATTCTATTATATATCTGACCTTTTTAGGGTCTATTACTATTCCCTCCTTCAATACTGCAAAACCAAGGAGCTTACCTTGAGGTACTCCAAATACACTTTTTCTGATTCAAAGAAATCCTAGAAATTATTGGCATTTCTGGAAAACCTTTTCTAGGTGATTGAAATGATCATCTTTTGATTTTGAAAACACTGTTGGGTCATCTAGATATATGAGAATAATCAGGTTGATCAATCCCTCGAAAGCAATATTCATTGCTCATTGAAAAGTTGCACCAACATTGGAATGTCTGAATGACATCTTTGAGTATGTAAACATTCCCCACTTAGTCGTAAACATTGTCTTATGTTGGCCGACTTCCTTCAAATAGACTTGATTATATCCTAAGAGACCATCTAGCAAAGAGAACATCTCTGATCTAGCCACCGTCTACAAAATCTACTCCATCAGTGGCAAGGGGTAATGGTCTTTTAACGAGGCCTTATTCAAGTCCCAAAAATCAACACATAGCCAAATATTGCCATTCTTTTCTTGGACTAGAACTAGATTCGATACCTAGGTAGAATGTTTGATAGGGTATATGATCTTTGATTTGACCAACTTGGTGAAATCTTGTGCCATCAATGCTTCAACCTTCGGTTTGACTAGCCTTTGCTTCTATTGGATGGGTTTGGATCCTTCTACCAAGTCAATGGTATGCAGAATTATGCCCTGGTCATATCCTCGAAGATCATCATAGGTCCAGGCGATAATCCCATCATACTTGAAACATAGGTCCTTTAGTCTTTTCTTTTCCTTGTGAGGAACTTCCCTTCTAACTTTCAACTTTCTGGCCCTTATGACGTTAAGCTCTTCGTAATCCCTTACATCTACAGTAAATATTTTCTTACCATTTCTTGCGTCTTCACAATCAAAGATATTTTCAAGTGAAATTAATCCTTAGGGAAGCTTGTTCCCTTTCAATTGGATAACTTGTTCCTTGGGAAATTCTAATCCTAGTGGTGAATAGTTCGAAGCTATCCCTAATTTTTGTATGAAAGAAGCAATTTGGGTGTCATCATCAAAGAAATGCCAGTTTTTATCATTGTCTAGAATTGAGGGTCATACAATGACTTGCACCATGCTCTACTTCATCGGATCATAGAGGCCATCCGGTCAACAACACTGTTTTGTGATCAGGGGATAACTTGTATGTTGAAAGCTTTGAAACTCTTGATTAGGTCCCAAACTCGATGTTTGTAACATCTCATCCTTGTGTGTTTTGCAGTCACTTTTCCATGAACCTAGCTCACCACTAGCTCTGAATATCTGAAAGCTTGTACTCTTCTCACACTATATGTTCTACTAGAATCAATCCATGAACCAAGGCTCCATATTTGGCATCATTGTTGGAGCATGAGAACTGAAAACTGTAAGATTTAAGGGTTTTCAATCTTGTTGGAGACACTAGTTGAGCATCCTCTCTAGATCCAGGTTTGCATTTGGCACCATCAAAATATAGGGTCCATAGACGATTATCACTTGAAACATTGGATTCCTCTTGATCCTTCATTAATTTAAAAAAGACTTGATTAGCATAAAAAATCACATAGGTTCCTAGCCCTGTTGCAAGGAAGTTTCTGAATGGAATGGAGTCAATGAATTGGTTGAGTAACACCTCTTCCTCAGGAGTCTAATTACTTATATCTTCTTCATCTTCTAGCATTTCTATAGAATATCTCTCTTGCTAAGAGATGGAGGTATTTGTCACCTCAAAGCATAGGATTCCATTGTTCTCAATGTGTTTGAGATGCAAGGATTCAGAAAAAATATTCATCTTCACACCGTCCTTGGTTCTCAATATTAGTTGGGACTAGTCAAGTGCTAAGTATCTTCCAAGCTTTGCGGTGAAGAAAGATACATTTTGAAGACTAGGAGAATTTCTATCGCTGCTATTTCTTGTGTGACTGTTTGGCTTGGACACAAGAAGAGGGTCAGAGATAGATATTTTATCTGAACAATGGTAAGAACCTTCTTTTTGTCTAGTTGCATGATTCCTTTTTCAAGGGGCTCATACTTAAGTTTCAAAGTATTTTCCACTTGTTTTGGCATAACAATTGTGCTAGCACTCAAATCAATCATATTATTATGCAAAATTTTATCTCCCACAATAAGTGTTAAAAAGAAAGATGTGGGCTTTGGTTTGCTTACCTCTTTCTCTTTTGCATTGCCTGCATCATTTGCATAAGTTGTTACTTTCGGAGCCTGAGGGGGTGGCACAAATCCTTTGTCTCCACTTTGATTGCATGATTGAGATGTGTCCACCTGTGGGATTTTTTCTTCTTTCCTTAATGCTTCCTGAAGCATTATTTTTTGTTCAGGAATAGATATGACATCCCACAATGATACATTGGCAGACACCTTTTTTAGTTGTTCCACTACATTGAGTGTCCTGATCGGTTGAGTCTTAAGCTTGTATGGTGGTATTTCTCTTCTCTTCAGTAGGAAGAATTTTTTTATGACTGTGCTCGGTGTCTTATTCAACTCCTTCTCTACCAGTGGTGGATTATGAAGCTACAAAAAAGGTCGAATGATGGGTAGTGAAGCCTACTTTTCCTATGGGGGTGGTTGATGTGGCTGTAGATGTGACAAAGCTTATTGCACATACTCTCTCGTGAGCCTTATTTTTTATCTTGTGTTGTAATCCAACTACACTTGTGGAACACTAGTCGTCAGAGCTTCATTTGTGAATACTACATCTTCTTCTTCTACCCATGAAAACAGAGCTTGGTCAGGCACAATCTCTACTTCTTTCTCTAAGTATACTTCTCGTATTTGTGCTCTGAAACAAGCATTTTCCATTTCAGAATATTCATATTCATCCGCATTCTAGAGCACACCCTTACTTCTTTGTTCCACTACCCTCTGTTGCATATTCCCCCTTGGGAAATTTTGGGGCATATGGTCATCATTGCAATAGAAGAACCAAACATTCTCATCTTCTGCCAAATTGTTTTGGCCTAGAATTAGCTATTTACTTGGGCTATCTTTGACCATATACAATGGCATGGTGACTGGAACTATTTGTTTTTCATACAAAATTTGTTGATCTCCTCCTCTAAAGGATCCTTGGTATGGATTATGCTAATACGATGACTTTCCTCCACCATAGGCCTATGGGCTTTGTTTTAGAGGTGTCACTTGCTATCGTTTGATAATGACCAACTCCTTAGAAAAATTATGCATGTCATTGATGTCTTCCATGATTGAGGAAGACCCCAACATGCTTGTTTGAGCGGTGGGATACACGTACATAAATTGCGGGGCGACCGATGTCAATTATGTAGTGAAAGTGCTTGGAATGGCTTCTTCTCGAGGGCCATTGGAATATTTTGTAAATACTAGCATCGAAGGTTGAGGAAAAATATTTTTGAGATCAATTAGACTATTCTCCATGTGCATCGACACCTCGTATGTGTTAAGAAAGATATCCCCTCACAGGGAGGTTATCATAACTGTGATTTCTAGATTAAGGGCCTTAAGATAGAACATGAATTCCATCGTGGCTTGAGGTTGAGCAGACATAGGGATCCTTTACCATGTCTTATGAAATCTGGTGTTAAAGTCACTCATGGCCTCTTGCGAAGCTCTCTTGATGGTAATTAGTTACATAAATGAAGAGTGGTCTTCTTTCTCTAAGAAACATTTTAAGAGCCATTCTCCAAGCTGATCCCAGGAGATGATAAATCCTGAGGCCAATGATTGATACTAATCTTGGTCCTTTGCTTTGAAAGAGGCAGCTAACAGCCTCAAAGTGATGTTCTCCTCTGATATGTTATATACCCTACATACCTCTGCTATATCGTGAAGGTGTTTGGAAGGGGTTTTGAAGTTTTCTCCATAAAATCTTGGAATAGCCTTGAGGGCATTATTAGGTATGGCAGGCCATACATCTGGGGGTGTGGGTGGTCATAGCAGACTACCAATATCCCATACATTATGAAATTTCTAAGAGCAGGGGAAGGTACATGAGCCATAGAGAAAAGATTCATATGAATTGGGTATACAGGTATTCTAATTTGGAAGTTTGAGCCTCTGCGTGGAGTAGATAAAGCTCTGGATATTTGGCTCTTACTTCTTGCTCTATTGCTCCTTAAAGGTGATACAAAACCTATAAATCTTCTCCTTGTAGGTACTAAGGTAGGTAACTGAGAGTACTGGAAGTGACCTCTCGAAGATGCTCTTGTTTGGACTCTAGAAATTCAACTTCCAATTTCCTTCCTTAGCCTAATTCAAGAAATATTTTTGACTCCTAATTAGGCATTGGGAAAACTTCCTATCCCACCAGGTGTGCCAGAAAAAGAACTGTTGATCATCAAAGCTTGCACCTCTCTGACAGTCTTATGGGAAATTCAGTGAGCGGGGACCAATTTGTGCCTAACTAAATACCTCTAAGATTTTTATAGAAAGTTGACTCTTATTTGGGGATTTGCATGAGAGGGTAGAAGGAAATGTAAATATAAAACATCAAAATGGAGAGGCCCAAACACTTTTGCAACATTTCAAACCCAACTATTCCTATGATTGATAAAATTAGACACAGAATGCCACAATCCTTCATTGTTGGAAAGAGAATGAACAACAAAGGCTAACAACAAGCACAATGTAGACTTTCAAATATTCCCACAAGTAGTGTTCATTAAGGTCCATTCAAACATAAATATTTCTATGGGGTAACTAAAAAAAATTCAAAAATCACATAAACTCTCTCTCTTCATACAACATAATATAGTAAAACAACAACCCTTCAAAAAAATAGAGAAGTCCAATGACATAATCCAGTTTTCACAAGTTACTACTCTACCATAGGAGCATACAGCATGGAAGTTAGCTACTCAAATTATTCAAATTTTGCTTGCAAGATGCAATGTTTCATTCAAAACAATAATATAAAGAAATAAAGTTTGAAAAAGACCATACATGTACACTCTAAGCAATTTCTCCTCAATTTTTCTTGCTTTAAATATCAAATGAACTTTAAAATAAATGTTGAATACCAATCATACAATAGTTTAAGCCTTAAACGATATAGCATGCCAAAGATAAGTAGTTTTGCAATTATGCTCTTGAAAATAATTCTATTTTCTAAGTAAACTAAAGAAACTTTTTCTTAGCCAAGGAAACTAAAACTTGGAATCCAATCCATCATTGTGTCATTGCCTCTCTTATATAGCTACAAAAAAAGAAAACACCACATCAACACGAAAATCAATACTATCAAGTATTGATAGTTAATGGCACATGATCTGATCGTAGATCTTTAGTTAGGTCACAACAATCTTTGCTCATCAATTATTAGTTGTCGCATTAATTCTTCTCAGATATTTAGCAAAGATAGAGGCCTATAAATAATCAAATCCTAAAAACAACAGCCTATCAAAAAGGTCCAATTGACTAACCACATCACCAAAAGGCACCAACTCAAAGCTTTCATTCCAAAAACCAAGAAAAAGAAAGGCCAGCCAACTCCGACAAACTCTCAAAACTATCACTCTATAGGAAACACAAGTCATCTGCACCAAAGAGGTGCCATGTCAAAAAAGGCAGACACTTTTGACCTTATGAATATAGCTCCCTAGAAAATCCCCGACGAGATGACACGTGCCCGAAACTCTCCCCCAAAATGAACATGAAAGATCAAAGCTTCACAACCAGCACATGGCACATTGCACACCATTTTGATAACTCTACATGAGTGTGGGTGCACCCAAAACTGAAAAAATTGTACAAGCTAAAGGGTATGTGTAGGATCATCATCGAAAAAATAGGCCCTTAAGTGGCAAAAAATTCAGAAAAATCAAAGTTAGCAACTTCATGTAAAAATTTGAATAAGTTCTCTATATTATTTCAAAATTATGTAAAAATAGAATATGTAGCAAATTGAATGTAGTTTCTAAACTATTAGGTTTATTTTAAAAAAGAAAAAATCTATTTGGTGAAAATTTGAAATTTCAATGCAGTAGTACTGAAATTTCAGGAAAAAAATAAGTAGGTGTATGTCTGACCACCCTCACCAGAATAGAATGATAATATTTTTTTATAAGATTTTAGATATAAGTAGAGAACTCATGTCCGAATGTGATGCATATTTTTTTGTAATTTTTTTCCAAGTAAATAATTAATTATGATTTTTTTATTGCAACTTTTAAAAAATATAAAAACTTGTATGTCTAACCACCTTAACTTGCTCAAAACTTCATGAAATTCAATTTTTATTTTTTTAATCGTATAGTATGTGAAACATAAAATGTGACACATGTTTTGGATTCAAAAAATGTGATACTGTTTTAAAGCTATATATGTTTTTCAATCAGCCTATCAATCAGGACTCTAGTCGTAATTCAAATAGAAAATGAATATAATTATTTATTAAATTCAAAGTATAGTATAATTTATATTGGTGGAAAGCTAAGAATCTCATTTAAAAAGCCTTTTCGTTTCATTAATTTTGGGTAAAAAAAAAGTCGTCAGCCACATACCCTATACATACCCATTATATCACCACTTTTTGGCCCATCATGATCCTGCACATACCCTAAAAATCAAAACAATCAAGCCAAAAAAACTTCACAAGAATCATATATTACATTATCCATTGCTTGGCTTAAAGAGCAATTATGTGATGCATGTTATGCAATTACAATACTTTTTTTTAGTTACAATTTTATAAACTCTCTCCTCTATATAAGTTTATTTACTATTCATTGAGAAGATCGATTAAGTAATATACCATCTTGAAAAATATCAATTAATATAAGAATACAAAAATATAAATTTAATCAAATGATAATAATTATAATAAGGATTGTAAGTTTTTATTTTTAAATAAACAATAGAAAATAGAAGAGCTATTGAGATAAAAAAGAATAAAAAGCTCAAAGAAAGACAATAAAATAATAAGAAAATATTTCAATATTTTAAATTAACATTAAAGTAAAAAAGAAAAATTTAGAAAGCAACATTTATTGTAAAAATAGAAATTACAAAGAATAATTTTAAGTAAAATGAGTAGAAATTTAAATGTAAGATAAAAAGATAAAATAATTAAATGATATGAAATATATATATATATATATATATATATATATATATATATATATATATATATATATATATATAAAACAAATTACTACTAGAGGGATGGTTCCCATTGTATTAATGGGAAAAAATGGTTACACTAGAGATCCTAGCCACAAAGAGAGTAAAAGAGTAATGAAATGACATCTTGAGATCCCTCAAACATTGCAGGGGAATTGGATTTCACAAAATAGACATATATCTCCATTTTATTCCTAGCCAAACCATCCCGCATAATTGTAATGGCCCCAAGCAGTAGTATGTTCTTGAGCGCAGACAGAAGAAACGTATGCCTAGAAAGATGGGTACACCAAGCTATGATGGCCATTTTTCACCATTCATTAAAATATGAGGCTTCCAACCAACCTGCGTCAAAACATGTCCAAATATTGTATTTAGAGCTTTTTCAATATTTATATAGGTCAACGTATCTCATATATTTATAATATTTAAATTTATATTTTATTATTATTACTAAAATTAGAAGATCCAAGCAAGGCCATCTTTAGGGAAGATCCATGTATGCCATGTATAGATTTATATTCTATTATAATTTCATGTTTATATATATATTTTGTTTCCACCTATTAGGTAGTCTTCTGTTATGTATACGTCAAACATGTATGCACATTATTATTTAACTAATAAAGTTAGTAGAATGCTACCCAATTATATCCATATGTTGATAGAGTAGAGCACATGATAGCTATCCAAATTTATGGATACACTATACGATGATGATTGTTGATTTTATTTTTTTATTTCTTTAGAAATTAATCTGTTTTTAATATTAGTTTTCTTATAATTTTATTTTTAATTAAGCATATGGAGAGGGAAAGTGATAAGTTTTTATTTGAAAATTTGAATACTAGATTAATTTTTGAACAACTCAAGATTAGATCAAAGAAATCTAGAGCCACTTTGAAATGGCCCTTAGGGATAAAATGATAAGTTTTCGGTAGCAAGTGAGTGCATGAAAAATTGTATAAATAAGGGTTCAACAATATTGAGTTAAATAAAAATAAGAAAATTGTTGTAAATAAAGGTAAATAAATATGTATAGAGATTGGATAGTGAATTAAATTGAGTAGAAGGGTTTGTCACTTGATATGTTGTTGCATTAATATATTACAAAAAGCTAGGCAGATAAAATTAAATGAGAAACATGGGTATGCCAATTTGAGCATTTAGATTGTAAATATGGAGCAAGGAATAAATCATAAAAAATAGTGAATATTTTCCCCTATTATTATATTATTTAGAAGGTTTGGTCTATAATATGCATTCTAATATACCACAAGTCTTTTTCTTAATAAAGTGATGTGATAATGAAAGTGGTCTCATAGTGATATAATAGTTAATTGATTACAAATGTATACCTTTCTGTAGGTAGTATTCTCTCAAATAAAATAATAAAAATATATAGAAACTTCTAAAAGGTAACTATTTTCTTACATCAAATAACATTATAAATATATATCATTGTTGAAGAACTTCTCAAAACTATCAAGAACCAACAGTTCTTCTCCTTTGATCTACTTGACTCGCTGGTCTAGAAAAATTCTAAGGATGGCATCTATTTTGTTAAGACTGGCTACAACCTTCTATCAAGTTCTTGGAACACTTTGTTCCATTGGATGTGTATCTAGTGTGGCAATACTTTATCTAAAGTCAAATTCTTTTGGTGGACTATTTGTCACAAATGGATCCTCACCCTAGTTAATTTGAAGAAAAAAGGCATTCAACTTGGGAACCATTAGTTTTTGCATGAAAAATGATGTTGAATCCATTCCTCACTTGCTCTTCCACTACTCCTTCTCTTGGTACATTAGGCAAAGAATACAGTCCCTTCTCAAAGTTTGTTGGGTTTGGAAAGAGGATGTGCACGAGATTTTGGATTCTTGGTCCCCTCCAATGTCCCACCCTTTGCTTGTTGAGTTTTGGTGGAAATCATTGTTTGTCATGGGTTGGGCACTTTGGAAGGAGTGCAATAATAGATTGTTGAGGAATTTTTTTCCCCATGGCAGGTGGTGGCTAAAAAAATTATTAGTCAGGTTCTAGAGTTGATCTCTGGAACCCCTTGCAAGCTTAAAAGAAACCCTGATAACCTAGAGATTTTGATTGCTTCTGCTTGGAATCTTTTTGGGACTCTCAATTCCCTCAGTTTACGTATTCCTCTAAACAAAAGTTGTATGCCTTGGTCCCCCCTAAGCATGGCTAGCTAAGCTCAATTTTGACGACTTGGCCAAACCCAAGCCAAGTTAGGCAGGTGGGGGTTGGGTCTTTTATGACCATAGGTGTAGGTTTGTGATGGCATATGTGGTTAATTTGGGGGTTCAATCCTCTAGTTTTGTTGAGGTGGCGATGACCTTCTCTAGAATCAAAATTTTCATGCAAGTTGGGTTGTCTAACTTAGTCATCGAAGGGGATTTGAGGAATATGATTCTTATGCTGACTGGGCTTGCTTCTCCCTACTGGACTCTATAAGACCGCGTATCCTCAGCTCATAATCTAATGATTTCCCTTGGGAATTGTAGAGTGTATCACGTGTTTAAGAGCAGTAATAAATTCGTCGATGCCTTAGAAAATCAAGGAGATTAAACTCCTACTTTGTAAAATGGGATAATATCCACCATATCCCAAGTCAAATGCTTGAATTAATTTGTTATGATGTCAAAGGACTATCCAATTGTGACCAAGTTGGATTTTTTGTCAGCTCGTTTTGATAGTTGCCACGCTTGTCATTTATGGCAACTTAAGCTTTCTAATCACTCTTTGATGGGTGATTTTTATTTACGGCTGTAGTTTTTGGAGAGCCATCTCATTACTGGTTTCTCATTGCTCTATTTTTTTTGTGGGACATGATGGGTGGGGATTTAGTCCAAGGGGAACCTACTACTTGTGATGGTTGAAAGTAGGATAATTAGGTTTGGGCATTGGAGGGGATGTAGGGTGTTAACCCCAAAATATCCATGGAATTCACCAATTCATGGATGGATGGGACTGTTATTGTGGGGGACATTTCTTTTGTGGTGTCTATTGAACTTATTGCACAAGTTACTGTGATTTTCCTCCCACGTAAGTACAAGAGCCATTACCATGAGGACATGAAAATGGTTTGTGAAAGAGGGTTAGAAGGTGAACATATTGCAGAATGGTTTCAATTGCATAGACCTTCCTTGTGTTTGGATCTCCATCTCTAAAATTCTCATGAGGTACATCACTCTAGAAGGGTGTTTTCACCACCTCCATGCCCACCTTTTCCCCATGCTCAACCATCTTAGGTATAATATTAAGATTAATTTCCCTTTCTAGATTGTGTCTTCACTTGAGTAGTCTGTTAGGAATGTCTAGGCCAAAAGTAAGAAACTACCCCCTCATCAGGGTCTAATCCTAAGTTTATGTAAGTTTCATTGGGCCTTGCTTCCTTCCCCTTCTACTATGCACAAGAATGCTTTAACTATTTTGGACCCCACTAATCCCTCGAGGGACCCCAACCCTTCTGTCACTATCGAAGAAACTCCTACCATTCATCGTAGTACTCAGGCTTGGGGTAAAGCCCTTGCTAATGATAATACCCCTCCTGTCCCTATCAAATGCAAGCCCCTTTTGGAGCCCATACCCACGACCATCTTTTCCAGGTCGAGGGAGTTTGATAACACCAATGATGATGATGATTCATGGAACCACACCCTAGCTAATTCTCCCATCCAATCCTTGGCTTAGGGCCATGAATCAGAGGTCCCCAACACCCCACCCATTTCTAACCCTAGCCCTCATAATTCAACCCAACCTGTGCATCAATTTGGATGAAACTGGGAATGTTATCCCTACCGACCCCATAAGTAAAAAATGATGAATTTGGGAACCGTTATTTTTTTTCCATAAAATGATGTTGAATCCATTCCTCACTTGCTCTTCCACTGCTCCTCTTGGTAGGTTAGGCAGAGAATATAGTCCCTTCTCAAAGTCTATTGGGTCTAGAAAAGGATATGCATGAGATTTTGGATTGTTGGCCTCCTTTGGTGTCTCACCCTTTGCTTGTTGAGTTTTGGTGGAAATCATTATTTTTCATGGGTTGGGCACTTTGGAAGGAGTGCAATAACATATTGTTTAGGAAAAAAATTTCATCATGGAAGGTGGTGGCTAAAAAAATTATTAGTCAAGTTGTAGAGTTGATCTCTGCAACCCCTTGCAAGCCTAAAAGAAACCCTAATGACCTAGAGATTTTGATTGTTTCTTCTTGGAATCTTTTTGGGACTCTCAATTCCCTTAGTTTACTTATTCCTCTAGACAAAAGTTGTATGCCTTGGCCCCCCCGAGCTTGGTTAGCTAAAGCTCAATTTTGATGGCTTGACCAAACCCAATCCAAGTCAGGCAGGTGGGGGTGGGGTCTTTCATAACCATAGGTGTAGGTTTGTGATGGCATATGTGGTTAATTTGGTGGTTCAATCCTTTAGTTTTGTTGAGGTGGCGATGACCTTCTATAGAATAAAAATTTTCATGCAAGTTGGGTTTTCTAACTTAGTCATCAAAGGGGATTTGAGGAATATGATTCTTATGCTGACTGGGCTTACTTCTCCCTGCTGGAATCTTCAAGACCCCATGTCCTCAACTCACAATCTAATGATCTCCCTTGGGAATTGTAGAGTGTATCACGTGTTTAGGAGTAGTAATAAAGTCGTTGATGCCTTAGAAAATCTAGGAGATTAAACTCCTACTTTGGTCAAATGAGATAATATCCACCATATTCAAAATAATAAAGCATCCAATTTTAATGATAAAGTATAGTGTTTTTATCAATGACATTTATTCTATATTGTATATATCAAAATTTAAACCAAAATAAGGATATTTATATAGAGGAGTGTGTAGACATTTTTCTAGATTTATTTTTCCTTGCTTAATTATTTTTGCATGTATCAAACAATACCGATATGTTTCATAAGAACTCATGTTCACTAAATAATACAAAAAATAACATAGTCAAATATTTTTTGTTAGAAATGAAACTTTTGAGAAAACTTGCTATAAGACATACAATCTTGCAATATTTGATTTCATGGAGTCCTTATTTGATAGTCCAACCTATACTTCAATATAAATGATATTTGAAATTTTTGCGAGCAATAATGTGATGGCACCAAAGATTCCATCATTCAAAGGTCCTTTCATATTTTATTTTGAACATTAATATTTATAATTTAACAAAAAATTGTTTGTTCAAAAGTCATGATGATATCACCTTTGAATGAAGCTCCTTCATTCAAAGGTATATCTTCATTCTTTATTTTCTTTATTTTTTGGCATCTTGGACTCATTTTTGTTTTATCACAAATAGGAACACACTATTGTGGGATCACATTAACAAGAAAAGGATAACATTTAATGACGTATGTATTCATGAGGTGTAAGATCTCTATCAAAATAATTTGACCAAGGAAATAATCTTAGATTGGTTTAAGATTTTGGTTCATGATAGTATATATAGTCTAATATAATATTATTCGATGTTAATACACCAATGTAACAATCAAAGTGGTCCTCCTACTTATATAATTGGTTGATTGATCATACATGCACATATTGATTTGTTTAGTATTATTTCCTCAAATACATATAAATCTCTACAATATTTCAAAAAATTATTTTTGCTCAAATTAAATTACATGATTTTTTTGATAATATATAATTAAATAAACCAATATTCTTATACATGTAGATAAGATTATGTCACAATTGAAGTTTCCCTTCTAATAAGATAATGGTTGATTGATTGTAGAAAAATGCATTTATTTGTTAGGAACTATTTGTCAAATTAGAAAGATCTGTTCAACATCTAGAATTTTTGTTCCAAAAAAAAAAATCTATGCAAACTTTAAGAAAATGTCTTTCTATTCAAATAAGATAACGAAAAGAGTTGCTAATACATAAACTTCAATATATGGTTATCCTTATCTTTATTAAGTTAATATCACAATGGAAGTAATGTTTTTAATATCATAAGAATTATATAATTGCAAAAGAATGTATTTGTTTTTTGTTGAACACAATTTTTCCAAAGAAGAAAAACTCTATAAACTTTAAAAAGTATTATTAGAAAATTGGAAAAAAATAATTCTAGAATTAATTGTATGATGAGAAATTCTTGAATAGATTCATTGTCCAAAGGAGAAAATGAATATAAACACAAATAAAACCGACTCATATTGACATTATGCTATTTTAGTCTATTTGTACTTATGAGATAGTTGAAATATCAAAAGAAACTTTCTATACGTTGATGGATTACCATTGACTATTTAACTGTTACAACCGATATTGACGAAAGCCCTCATAAATTCGATCCGTTAGTTACACATCGGAAGTTTCTGAAAGAGAAAGAAACCGAAATAAAAGCAATGAATAGGGGTGCATTGTTGAAAGTGTGAAAGAAGAGCATCATTTGTTGACAACGGTTAGTCGTACGATAGCCGCTCTTCTTCAAGTGAAGATTCAGGTTTTCGATTGACCATACTTTCCTATATAATCCAGGAATACAAGCAGTAAGATCTAAATGAATACCAAGATCCAAATATGGACGTTTCAAAGTTTGTTTCATTTTCTTCCTTATTCTCAGTTTCAGTAACTCTAGCAATAATAGTGGTGGCAGCTTGTCTTTACTTATTGAATGGAGGAAAGGCAAAGCTACCGCCAGGGCCTCGAGGGTTGCCTATTTTGGGTAGCCTGCTGGACCTCGGTTCGAATCCCCACCGGTCTCTTTACGCTCTCTCCAAGCGCTATGGCGGCCTCATGTATCTCAAATTAGGCACCACTCCCTCCCTTATAGCTTCCACTCAGGAGGCTGCAGTTGCTATTCTTAAGACATTTGATTCCGATTTCTCTAACAGACCCGAAAACATGGGAGCGGCTGCAGATATTCTCTTATACGGTAGGAGCGATATCACCATGTCTTCCCAGTGGCCTATGCTGCGAAAACTCTGTATTTTCCACCTGTTGACCCCCAAATGTCTGCACAAGTGGCAGCAGTTCCGAGAAGAAGAGATGGCGCTGCTGCTCGCCTCTATCTTTAAACAGCGAGCCACTGCTGTAAATGTCGGAGATTTTGTTAATGTCTTCACTTCTAATGTTATTGGACAGATGACCCTCAGGATGAGACTCTTTGACGAGAATAACGCGGAGGCCGCGCATTTCAGACAATTAATGGAGGATTTCTTAATCGAGGGTGCTCGTTTTAGGATTGGGGATTATGTTACTTTCTTAGATTGGATTGGTTTGGGTGGTTCTCTTGATGTAACCAAGAGCTTGCAGAAGCGCCTTGATGAGTTTCTGGTGAGGAAGATGGAAGAACAACAGAAGCGTATGCTTCTGCCCAGAGAGGACGATGACAACAAGGACTTTTTACAAATTCTCTATGAACTCAAATCTAACTCTGCCGAAGAGGGAGCACAGCTTTCCGAGTCTAACATCAAAGGCATTTTACTAGTACGCACAGCATCCCATTAATTTATAGTATTAGTGGCTATTCACTTTATGTGTTTTCATTCAATCGTAGAAAACGCAAACTCAAGTCGACTTTAGCTGAAATTATTCATACATAGGATCGGAGTGACCGGTAGTTTAGTATATATTAAATAGTATGAATTCCGAGAATTTATTTTGGATAGCAAGATCAGGGATGTTGAAATAGATTGAATATGGAAGAGATCAAAGTTGCAATAATGGTGCCAATTCCAATGGATCTGATCGAGTTTAATAATAAATATACCTGATGAAGACAGGGTCCTAATGAATATCTTTATAGATATTTATTTCCTAACAAAAAATAAACCTACTTCAGTCTACATGTCTTATTGTAAAGTTTAGGAGACAGTCTGTTGGAAAACAATGCACGTATTGGGTTTATTTTTTTGATATCTAAGATTATAGATGTTAAGAACTTCATTAATTTTGTCGATTTATGCAGAACATGATTGCGGCAGGAACGGACACGGCTACCCGCACGGTGGAATGGGCGATGTCCGAGCTGATCCGCCATCCTCATCTGATGAACAAAGTGAGAGACGAAGTGGACGCATGTGTGGGAATGGAAGAGAGGGTAACAGAATCTCATCTTCCTCAGCTAAAATATTTAGAAGCTGTTGTGACGGAAACTCTTCGACTGCATCCTCCAACGCCACTTATGCTTCCTCATGCATCTCCAAAATCTTCAACCAAAATAATGGGCTATTTTGTTCCCCCCAACGCACACGTAATGGTGAATGTATGGGCCGTGGCTAGAGATCCAAATGCGTGGAACAGGCCATTAGAATTTGATCCAGATCGCTTCGTTGGTAATCCTGTTAATCTTCATGGAAGAGACTTTCGAATAATACCGTTCGGCGCAGGGCGAAGAATGTGCCCGGGCTATAATCTGGGGCTTCGGATGATACATTTTGCACTTGCAAGCTTTGTTCATGCATTTCATTGGTCGCTTCCCCCTGGCCAACAACCCCATGATTTGGACATGAGTGAGAAATATGAAGTTTCGATTCACAGGAAAGTTCCTCTCACCCTCTTCGCAGCTCCTCGTCTGCCTACCTATCTTTATAACCCTTGACTTCTTACATATAAACTTTTTCTTAGAGACGTGATATTTCACTCGTAAAACGAGCGTTTCTTGTATAAGCCCTTCTTTATAGAAACCCTCTCCTCTTTCAAGATCTGTTATTCCTAAGCTCACATATATGATAGAATGTAATTTATATATTTCCACCCGTTTCACAAATAAGTCTTGTGTATAACACGACTGCTAGAACAAGTTGATATATATATATATATATATTTAATTATGTTGATTCTTAAAATCAGTAAGAGTTTTTGATCTCTTGAATTTAGTAAAAAATATTTAGCAATTTATATATTGTTTGGTTCATATTTTAGTGTTAAATGATTATTTTATTTTAAAATAAAATTTCAAAATTATTTTAATTTTTGAATTTTTTCATCGTTAAGAAAGATCACTCATCATCTATTTCTATGAACTCATTAATTTTTAATTTAGTCTTAACAAATAATTTTAACATCTATTTAATTCTAAAAATACAAGATCAAAATTTTTGAACTTAGGAATTTTAAAGTGTTTGTATAACAAAATAATATTAGACTTTAGTAGAGCAACTTGCTATAAATATTGCATTTTCCTTCATATGTATTATAAGAGTGATCTTACAGTAATATGTCTTACTTTCTCATCAAAATGGGGCATTCAAACAAAGATTTTAAATCATATCTTCACTTTCTCACACATATATTAATTAAACTATTTAGAATTTGAAGATGATGTGAACTAGTGATTTTAAGGTTTCATATGTACATTTAAGATTTTTTTTAAAGTAATGATTTATATATATTTATTTAAATTTTAATATCTTATTTTAATAGTAAATAGTAGTTTCAAAAATTGGTGTTTATACCATAGAAAATATATTTTTTTTAGAAAGGATAAAGTTATTAAATTTTGAATAATAAATTCATCATAACATTATCTAATGCATAGATATTTTTTCATAATTTATTGTTATAATTTTTTTAATAAATTTTTGAAGTAAGATTAATTGTAATTTAGACATAGGTTTACACTGTACAACGTATTTTTTTGTTATGTATATGAACTATCTTACTTTAATGTTGACATAAAGACATCAATACCTAGTGTGTATATATTTTTTAGATATTTAACTATTTTATATGTGCATGAAACAAAGACCTTGATGATTACTCATTATCTATGTTCACTAGAAAATAGAAAATAAATATAATAAGTAAATTAAATATACTCAAAATTATACTTGTTGAAAACATTATTTCAAGTTCTATGACCCTATAAATCACCTTGTCTAGTCAAT
>VDFB02256132.1:181950171-182003583 GCA_007258455.2 Sequoia sempervirens | reverse complement strand
TGGTTTGGAATATTTCCCTTCTAAAATCACACAAGCAACAAAAAGAGCCTTGCTAAACATCAACACTATCATGTGAAATTATAAAACCACCCTCACCTTGAAGCATCTGAAATTGATTGATACAACTTGTGAAGCATCATTGGAATTCTTTGAAAATGATGAATCCTTGAAAGAAATGCTAGGAGTTTATGAAAAACCATTTACTCCTAAAAAGAAATGGGTTACATGTGCTATGATTCGTACCTAGCAAAAAGATGGAGAAGAGGAAAGTAATGAGATTGACAAGAACAACAAAGAATACAACCATGAATTTAAGAATCAAAATGCACTTCCTTTAGGAGATACAATTGGCATACCAATGGAAATTAACAATAGAGAAAAAGTGATAAAAATAGGAAAGTTCCTTGATGATGATGAACAAGAAGACCATGCAACTTTGCTTCATGACTTCCCTAAAATTTTCGCTTGGAATTATTCAAATATGTCAAGAATTGATCCTAAGATCGTAACACACAACATAGTCCTCACTGAAAATACTAAACCCATTAGAAAAAAAGATTCAAAAACTGAACCCTAAGATAACCTTATTAGTTAAGGTTGAGATTGAAAAGCTCCTTGAAGCTAGTTTTATACATCCTATAGATTATTCTCCTTGGATCTCAATCATTGTTGTAGTCACAAAACTAGACAATCATATTAGGATGTGTACAGACTTTCAAGACTTGAATAAAGCATCATTAAAATATGACTTTCCCCTTCCTAATATTGATGTGATAGTAGAATCAACTATAGGACATTCTTTGTTGTCATTCATGAGATTAAATCCAAAAAAGTGTGTCTTTGGTGTAGATAGTGGAAAAATTATATTTTTATCATATCTCATAGAGGAATTGAGGTGGACACAAAGAAAATTGATGCTATGGTTAACATGTCACCTCCCAAAAAAATTCTCAACTACACACTTTACAAGGAAGAATTCAAATTATCCAATGTTTTGTAGCATCCTTAACAGATCGAACATTACCATTAATTACTAGATTACACACTGCTTTAACTCTGGGAACCTAAAACATTAAAATATTTGATGATTCATAATTAATCATTAAACAAATAAATGGAACATATCAAGCAAATCATGATAAATTATCAAAATACAAGGATCTCACAATGACTTTGTTAGAGAAGTTTGATTTGTTTACCATTGATAACATCCCAGGGAAAGATAGTAGGAATGTGGATGAAATGACGAGCATAGCTTCTCTGGTATCCCCTCAAGACCCTTCAAAATATTTCATATTTTTTGTCCACACAATTATGAAACCAATGATTGAGTATAAAATAGATGAGATATTAGCAATCACCATAGAAATCTCTAGTGAATTATATGCACCAATATTTTATTATCTAAAAAATGGTACCTTTCTTGAGCCGACAAGTATGAATACTAGAGCTCACCTTCAGAAACTTGCATCTAAGTATATAATTCTTGTAGATGTATTGTGTCAGAGGTGCTTTGATGGTCTCTTGATTAGATTCCTCAAACAATCCGAAATCCCCATAGCACTTGAGGAAGCTCATTTTGGTGTTTGTGGAGGACATTTTGGAGAAATATCATTAGTGCTAAAGTTAATTTGTATAGGATACTATTGGAGTAATATGGAATAAGACTTCTTTGCATATGTTAAGAAATGCAACAAATGTCAAGAACATAGCAGACTAATTCACACTCGTGCTTCCAAGCTTCACACAAAAGTTCCTATTTGGCCTTTCTTGGTGTGGGGCTTGGACATAATTGGAAAAATTTCACCTCCTTCCTCCATCAAACATAAATTTATAATTATTACAACTAATTATTTCATGATATGGGTGGGAGCGATTCCCCTTCATTTAACAACTATTGATGTAATATGTCATTTCATAGTGGAACAAATTATTTCTCGCTTTGGAAATCCTTCCACTTTACTTTCAAACAATGGGACACCATTTAAGAATAAGAACGTGAATAAATTCTTAGAAACATTTAACATACATCACTTTTTGACAGTTTACTACCCACAATCTAATTGTCAAGTTGAATCAACTAATATAACTCTTGAGAAAAATTTAAGAAAAATAGTAAGAAAACAGAATAAGGATTGGCATACACAACTAACATATGCATTATGGGCCTATCATACAAAAATTAGAGAATCAAAAGGGAGTACCCCTTATAATATCATCTACGGAACCAAGGAAATAATTCCCTTGGAGTTCGATATCCTTTCATTAAGCATCACTCTTTAAGGAATTATTGATGACAATAATTATAAGGAATAATGGTTGCATCAGCTTGAAAAGCTCAACAAACAGTGTATCAACACTCTTAAGCACCTTCAGGATTATTCTAAAAGAATGCAGTGTAGTTACAATGATAATGTCATACCTCATTCATTTCATAAAGATGATTTGGTGTTTTATGAGAATTAACTTAATGCCAATGTTAATTTGGGGGGAAAAGGAAAATTCAATCCTAATTGGTTAGGACCTTATAAAATTAATGAAATTTATGGGTTTGAAGCATATACATTAACAAAAATGGATGGTACACCTCGTAAAGAGCCTATCAATGTCATACATCTACGTTGGTATTATGTCTAATCTTCTTGAATAGTGTGAATGATAAAGAAATGATGTTAGAGTTAGTAGATGACATTCTTTGTGCTCTTGTATTGCTTAATTCTTGACAAACAATTATTTGTGTGTCTTGAATATTAAAGTAATTATTGAACGTAATTTTAGATAGTTACTTTTGGCTTCATACTATTCAAGATAATCTTATATGTTGTGTTATATTAGATCCTTATATCCATTTAATGTTCTATAATTAGATCATAGTTGCATTTAATTTAGCATAACATACTTAACCACAATGTCACATCTAAGAGAAACTAGAATAATTTTTAATTAGATCACATAAAAATGTTAAATCCTAGAGGCATTTACTAAATAGTCTTATAAATATTATTTGATCAATCACATTGCCATTTGACATTAAAAATATAAACATAAATAACCAAACATCAAATGATCATATATATATATATATATATATATATATATATATATATATATATATATATATATATATATAAATTTTGAGTACATGTCATCAATATATACAATGCTAATGTGGCATGTGACTATTGGATCCCTCAGTATATGCTAATCACATTTGTCTAGAAGCAGTCCGTCGAGAGACGATGGTATGTAATCATGATCGCAAGCTAACAACTGCATCCAGGGCATACTATAGACCATGTTCCCATCCAATAGCCTCCAAGCAATCCTCTACTAGGTGATGTCTCTTTTCCTATAGACTGGCTACCTCTACATGGAATCTCTCGATCTCCACTAAGGCTCAAGATGACTAGACCTCCTCATAGGCGGTGTCAGTTTTGTGTGTACACCTCCTAAAACCCTCATATATTGCCTAAAATCTAATGTATGACTTGAACAACTCTAGATCTTGCTCCATGATGGGTGGGGGAACATAATTTGTATCAACATCCTCATAGATTGATGGAGGCACTATCTCTACAACAACTTGGTGATAGAGATCATGTAGGTCTCTCATAGCCCCTGTAAGATAGAAATCATAAATATAATCAGTACACATCATGATATATATAGACATAAAATTGAAATATAAATCATGAACATAAGCATAAAGAATAATAATAAATAAAATATCATCACCTAGCTCTCTGACTGGCTATATAAATATAACATCATCCTATGTAGGAGGCATGGAGGATGTGCTTACCTCTCCATGACTATAGGTGTTGGTGCATGTTTTTGACTATGATCTAGTCCCATGAGTGGGAGATAGCTCTCTCCACTCGTGGCCAACTAGATCCTCATTTTTTGTATCATTACCCTCACTCATCAGTTGCTCCTCCTCCTCATCCTCCTCTTTCCCATCATATTTAGGGTTTGTAGCCTTGTCATATTCCTCATCTATCACATCCTTGAATAGGTTTGTAGCCTTGACCTGTGTCTCCTTGGTCTATCCTCCTCCTTGTCTCTCTGATTTGGGAGTGGGCCTACATAGCTTATTAGCTCATCCATTGGGAATATAGGAGCTCGTTGTTTTGCTACCCACCACTCTTTGTATGCATCTATGTCACTGATATCATTAACATTGGAGACTGGGGTCCTATCATGATCCTTCTAATTTGAATCACTGTAGATGAAATCATCAGTGGTGATTTTTCTTGTATCATGAGGCCTCTAAGCACTCTTTACCGATTGCCTAATGAAAGGTCATGCTACTGGTGCTACTTGTACCTATCCAAACTATCACATGGCATGATTGTAGTAGAAGGGTTATACTACATAATCATGTATGTCTATTAGAAATCCATCCATCTGTAGTCTCCTCAACTAACGGGTCTCATCTAACCACTGGGGCATAAGATCGTATGGTCTCCATAAGATCTCCTCCTCATCTAGTCAGTTGAATCTGACCCTCCAAAAGTGAAAATCTCTATAGTAACTTAACCACCTCAGAGTATAACTGAATATTCGAGGGTACCCAAAGGCTAATGTAAATGGAAACCATATTGGCCTAGTGCATGTGATATGCTCTACACACCACACTTGTAGTAGTGTACAGTGCATCATATTGTCGACCTCGTGGTACAAAAACTACTGTAGATCATAATATAAGTGTGCTAGGATGTTGTGCCCCCAGGAATATGCAGTCCTTTGCTCCACCATCCATCGTATAATGTGAACTTTTCCTCCCTCTAGATATGCTCCTCGGCCATCGGGAATGAGTATGAATTCCATGGTGAACATTATAATGCATACCACAAGTGGTGCTCATGAATAAAGTATCCATGATAGCTCAATCCATGGCCCCATGATGTCATCCAAAACTAGACCTCCAAGACAATATTTTATATCATATTTCATCTCATCAAATGGATGATCCCCTAGAAAAAGGACTCTCTCACTTTGAATCAGAACTCGAAGAATGTGATGGATGTCCTCTAAGATGATCGTCAGCTTGCTTATCAAAAGTTGAAAAGTACAAGTGTCTGCATCCCACCTCTTAGACAATACCATCAACATAGCATCATGATACCTCATGGTGGGCATGAGGTACATCCAATACAATCTAGTGATTTGTAATACCTATGTTTCCTCCTCTGATAATATCGGGCCTAAGTATCATAAGTGGCAAAAAAAATTGATGCTTAGATGATGTGATGACCATGGTGGGATCTAACAAAAAGGAAAAAATATGTCCTATAGGAATTCTAAAATCTTAAATCTATACATCAATAATAAAAAAAGTGTACTAAAGTTGTTCTAGTGTACTTTTCTAAGGTCCTAGACACTTTAGATCCTTTTTGGGACACTTCGTGAAGAAATGGGACTTGCAAAAAAGTGGGACACTTCACGACAAAAAGGGACACTTGGCGAAGAAAGGGAACACTTTTTAAAACAAGGGGACACTTTTTGAAACTTCTTCTAGGGTCCTAAATCTATCTAGAAATGCATAAAAACATAAAATAAATGCATAAGGGAAAATATAAGGTAGAAAAATCAAGTCACTTGATATTGTAGCTCACCGCAAGCTACCTCCTCCTGCAGGACATCTAGTCTCAGAGGCTCGTACTCTCATTAGCTCGACATATTAGTTCTCTCTCCACCAAATTCAACCTACAAGAAGGTTAAAGAAAAGATTATTAGAAATTACTTCACTTTTTACTCTTAGATATGTTAAAATTAGGATTTTACTATATTAGCGTTAAAAGTTCCTTTTATTCAAACTAGCATAACGAGGGATAGAGAACTCTATTTTCAACATCATTTGTTGCATTGGAATCAGTATTTCGCTCATGTCCTCATCATTCATCTATCATTATGTAGTATGGTACTTGGAAATAGCCTATGATATGACTTACCTTATTCAATGCAGTTAGACTACTACCTTGATTCTCCCTTTGTAAAGCAAGAGGATTCTTTTTGGAAAATTAATGAATTTGTGTTGCAGGATGTGGTTCCTAACATTGTTGTTTTGTAGATAGCCACAGTGGGGGATTCATTCTCCCATGTTGTGAATCAACCTATATTTTTATCATTTTATGAAACAAAGTTTACTATTTGGATTTCTTTAGCTTTCATATGCATGTAGAATCATATGGGTGCTAAAGTGGTGGCTAGATGCAATGAAATTTTTTTTACTCGCTTCTTGGAGATAGTGAAATTTCTCATTTAATATGGATCTATTTTAGTACCCTTGCATTAAAATATCCTTTAATTCATAATTAATAGGCCCCTAAGACCCATTATTTTGGATCTCAAGGCTTGCTTCAACTAAAAACCCTAAAAAATCTAGAAAAACATCAAAGATTCTAACAACCCACTCCAAAAATCTAGGGGAGGACTCATATGCCATCTTGGGCATATGAGTCCACCTAGGTGGGACCCATACACTAGAAGTGGTGTATGAGTCTTATTTGGGGCGTTTTTAGGGTTTGAGAGAGAAATTCAACTTTTTAATTTGAAGTTTTGGTTGATGTCATCTTTTGAGATTTTAATAATGGTAAATTAGGTGTAAATTCCTATATAAGAAAGTTTCTAATTCATTATCTCATCTAAGCAAGCATTTTTAAGAGCAATTTCAAGATCCAAGTATTCAAAAGTCTTCAAGAATTATTTCACAAGAGCATTCAAGTTTCAAGAGCAAGTAAAGTTGAATTCTTTGATTATCATTAATGTGTTTTTGTAGGTCTTCAAGATCACTTTCATCCAAGATCTAGTATTGTCAAGGGTTGATTATGGTTGCCTATGGTGAATCATGATAGATTCTAGGTTGGGGAGAGGAAACTAGCCATCAAACCAAGCTTAATGACTTGTTTCCTAAGTGATTCCATCCTCCATTATCACTCTACTTTTAGCCTAAGAAAGGTACATACATCATCATGACTTATTAGAGTGATTTTACATCTCTCAAAGTGAGTCACTAAATTTAAGATTCATTCATGTATCTCATTCTTACACATTACAATAGGGTTGCATTGCATTTCAAATTTCCTAATCTTAGACACACTTAAGGTTAGGGTTTACATTCACATTTTCATTCAATATTCAAGGTTCGTATCAAGGTTTAATTAAAAAAATAGGGTTTTGACCGAGGTAAACCCCCATAAGCAAATCAAGTCCATATTCTATTTTGTAGGTCTTTTCATAGGTTCAGATCTGGAAATCAGTTTGGAAGGAAAGAGAAGAGATTGGAGTATATATCTAAACTTGGAATTCCCAAAAAAGTAGAATGGGACTAATATGCCAAAAGTGGTGTTTCATTCCAACTACAAGCAATTTTCTAGAATTTTATAGATCCTGAATCCACACTGTCGAAAACCTGTCTCAAACCAAAAACCCTCTAGTCTAGGAGTGATATTCCCAGAATGGAATATGAGTCCTGATGTGCCCTAATTCTAGAATTTGTAGTGTTTTAGAGCTCGTTCTGGTCACCTTTAGATTTCTAGGTGCACACTTTTCATCTCTTATCTTCCTATTATGTTTTACATGTATTTTAGGTCATTTTGGACTTTCATTTCATTAGTCTTTCCAAGTCCTATCTTGGTGGTGAACCCCTTTTTAGTTTACAATCAAACCCTAGGACAACCCTATTGTGAGATTTATTTCTCCGTTTTATACCTTAGATTGAGATCTCTAGGGTTTCCCTTCAATGAAATGATTGTGAAATATGTTTTCTCTATGTCCTAAACCATAAGAAGAAAATCCATTTTCTGTTATTTCAAAAACCATAATCACATTCTCTCGCAATACCACACTTTTATAGGATGAGGGAATCATCAACCTCCAATCCACACCCATACACACCAAACAACTCTAATACAAGGGAAAAAATTCAAAAGAAGTTTCCTAACAAAGAGGCACAAATCACCACTAACTATAATGGAAACATGTGACTTGTAAACTACCACATGCTTCCTAAGACATCCCATTGCAACCTATGGAAACAAAAATTGTACTCCATTCTTATAGATAGTACAATTCCATGCCTAATTTGGACCTATTTTGGTACCCTTGCATTAATTACCCTTTAAATCATCATTAATAGGACCCTAAGACCCATTATTTCAGATCTCGAGGCTTATTTTAGCTAAAAACCTAACAAAATCATCTAAAACATCAAAATTCTCAAAAACCACCCTGAAAATCTAGGGTAGAACTCATTCGCCATCTTGGAAAAATGATTCCCCCTAGGTGGGATACATTTTCCTCATTGGGTGAATGAGTCCCATTTTGGGATTTTTTTTGGATTTAATCAAGAAAATCACCTTTTTAATTCAAAATTTTGGTTGATGTCAGCTTTTGAGATCTAAATAATGGAAAATTAGGTGTTAATGCCTATATAATTTTTTTTTTAAGTCACTATTTCATCTAAGCAAGAATTTTCAAGAGAAATTTCAATATCCAAGCATTCAGAGTCTTCAAGCATTCTTTCACAAGAGCATTCAAGTTTCAAAAGAAATCAAAGTTGAACTCTTAGAGCAGAATTAAAGTTTTTTTGCAAGACTTCAAGCTCACTTCCATTCAATATATAGCATTGTCAAGGGTTGATCATGGTTGTCTATGGTGAATCATGATGGATTCTAGGTCAGGGA
Source organism: Sequoia sempervirens (assembly GCA_007258455.2). Taxonomy (NCBI): domain Eukaryota; kingdom Viridiplantae; phylum Streptophyta; class Pinopsida; order Cupressales; family Cupressaceae; genus Sequoia; species Sequoia sempervirens. The sequence goes on along the minus strand of VDFB02256132.1, from coordinate 181,994,896 downwards.
GATGAAACTAGCCATCAATCCAAGCCTAATGACTTGTTTCCTAAGTGATTCCATCCTCCATTATCACTCTACATTCATCCTAAGGAAGGTACAAGAATTATTAGGGCTCACTTGGGTGATTAGATGTCTCTCATAGTGAGTCATCCATTGTCATATTATATTCATGCATCTGATTCTTACACATTAGAATAGGGTTGTATTGCATTTCAAATTTCCTAATGTTAGACATACTTAAGGTTAGGGTTTATATTACTCTTTGCGTGCATATTTCATTATTTCTATGAAGGTTTGATTATCGAACTAGGGGTTTGAACAAAGCAAACCCCCAATAAGAAAATCAAATCCATATTTTGTTTTGCAGGTATTTCTACATATTCAGATCCAAAAATCAATTTGGATGAAAAGAGCACGTGTTGAAGTGTAGATTTGAAATTTGAATTCTTGAAAAATTAGAATGCGACTAATTTGCCAAAAGTGGAAAATGAGTCCCACTATAGGTGTTTTCTAGGATTTTTCGAGATTCAGATACCCTTTTTCTAAAAACCTATTCTTGTTCAGAAACCCTGACTTGGGACTGATTCACCGATATTAGTGAATGAGTCCCAGTAGATCAAAAAGTCAAAATTTCTAGCATTTTAGACCTGCTTCTAGTCATCTTCATATTTCTAGGTGCAAACATTTCATCTTGTAGCTTTCTATTTTGATTCATTTGTACTTTTCTAGACCATTTTGTAAGTCATTACATCATATTAGGGTTTAGTATTACATCTTGCATTATATTTATCTTTCAAAGCTCTGGTTTGGTGGTGAACCCCTCATTTGTTTACAATCAAACCCTAGGGCAACCCTATTGCAATATCTCTTTCTCCTTTGCATTGACATCTCTAGGGTTACCCATTAATGAAGTAATTAGAAAGTGGGTGTGCTTTATGTCGTACACAATACGATATCATCGAATACCATTATCTATTGTTTCATTTTGGTGAATCTAGATTTAGAACATTATAATTATAATTTGGAGTGCATCATCATCCTATATCTTTCTTAACTTAACATTGCATTAGGATTTGCATTACTTAAGTGACATTCTAGTGTTTCAAAATTTTGTATTAGTGAGGGTTCATATAGCTTGCATTTTTTCATCCTAAGTTAGTGAAAAATCATACAAAATCTGCATTTGCACCTAGTTTACAAATCATACAACATAAAAAGCATAAAAATCAATGAATATTTCTTAAAATTTTGAAAAAAAAATTCATTGGGACTCATTCGCCACCTTGGGTGAGTCATTTCTAGTTCAGATTTTGAACTGCATTTTACAGAGTTAAATTCCATATTTCTAAGTTTTTGTTTGCTATTAAAACTTTTTTTTTTAGTTTGCATAATTTTTGTTACATTCAAATCATTAGAAGTAGCATACGTTACATTCATTGTAATTGTGGTTATAATTAGATTCTTGCACATTTCATTTTCAGCATTAGTTCGTAGTTCAATTAGATTAGATTACATTTAGCATACATTAGAAAAAAAAAAAAAACAATATCAAACACCTAAATCACTTGGAGAAAGTATTATTATTTGATTATGCCAAATCTCTCTTTCCAAGTTAACCTAACCTTCAAGCCTTTTAGTAGTGATGAATTTGACATGCTAGATGAAGCCTTTAAGGATTTCATCTCACAAAGTTCATCCACTAAGGCTTCTTATGAAAAACCAAAAATGAGAGATGTTAATATGAGTCAACCTCAACTTATCCTTTACCCACCTTCACAAAAATATCAAACTCAAAAGAAACATGTTTACACTCTTGAACCACCTAAGAACAATGTTTTTTAGCAATCAAGTAATAATACCATTGCTCATACATATAACACTTGAAACAATCAATAACTGAAACAACCAACTATGACAACCTTACCTTTTCCTAATCCCATCTTGCCTAGTGCTCCTCTTTTTCCTTCACATAGTGGGAAGGAGTATGATAGTGTTGAACAACTTAAGAATACTCCTACAAATATTATCACTTTGGGACCTAATTCAAAATTCACCTATCTATCATACAATGCTTCAAGTAGCCTTACAACAAGTTTTGATCCCTCCTAATACAAAGGAAAATGAGGTGGCACCTCTAATACAAGGAATGAATACAGTTAATGGAGACATTACCTTTCATCAACATGAACTCCCTCCCTTGGAGATGAGAAAGAGACATGATACCTTCATGATAATAGCCAAATTCAATAGAATTGGAATAAAGAGAACCCTTGTTGATAATGGTTCAACACTTAATGTGTGTAGTGTGCATCTTTTAGATAGATTGGGCATGGACAAATCATAAATTGAAACTGAATCTTTATCAATTTGAGGGTTGATAATGTAGGAAAGCAACTGCTTGGTGTGATTATTTTATTATAGTTCGAAAGGAAACCTTAAAAACTCCTATTCATGTTATGCCTCATGATCTTTCATACAATCTTCTTTTAGGAAGACCTTGGATTCATGAGATGCATGTGGCTCCTATGACTCTTCATCATATCATGAAATATGTCTATAACAGCAAGGTATACCAAGTTGAAATAAATCTTGAGCCTGAAAGTTGTTTACAAGGTGAAAAAGGATGGACAAGTCCTTTAAGCACGTTAATTCCAACATCAAACATGGAACCTATGAAAGAGGGAAAATAAGAAATTGAAAAAGTGTCAAAATTATTGGATAATGATTCGGGTTCCTTAGAATTCATACCCTCGTTTATGGGAGAATAAATAATAAAAAATAAAGAAGATTAAAAGAAAAAACAACCAATGTTAATGTCAATGCAGAATTCAGAAGAATAATCGCAATCATCTACCTCATCCACTCTAGAAGAAGAAATAATGTATACAAAAAAATTTTATGAGATAAATTATCAACAACCACCAAACCCAAAAGAAACGAAAAAGACTTTATGGAAAGACTATGAGTTCATGAAACAACTTGGTTATAGTGGAAAAGGATGTGGCATGAAAGAGAAAGGTATTCATGTTCCTCTAGAACCTAAAAGACAAGAGACAAAAAGTGATTTGGGATATTTGCCTTCTACAATTATGCAAGTAATGAAAAGACCCTCGCTAAACATCAACACCATTTTCCAAGCATCTAGAATTGATTGATACAACTTGTGAAGAATCATTGGACTTTTTTGAAGGTAATCAAGCCTTGAAAGAAATGCTAGGAGTTTATGACAAACCATTCACTCCTCCTAAAAAGAGGTAGCTGACATGTGCTATGATTACTACCAATCAAAAATATGGAGAAGAAGAAAGTAGTGAAGTTGACATGAACAAAGCAGAATACAACCCTGAATTTCTAAAACAAAATGTGCTTCCTTTAGGAGATATAGTAGACATATAGATGGATTTTGGCAATAAATGCAAGGTGATTAAGATAGGAAAGTTCCTTGATGATGAAGAATAAGAAGACCATGCAACTTTGCTTCATGACTTTCACAAATTTTTTTCTTGGAATTATTCATATATGCCAGGAATTGACCCTAAATTGTAACACAAAATATAGTCCTCACTGAAAAATGGTAAGCCAATTAGAGAAAAGATTAAAAAAAAAACCCTAAGATAGCCTTATTAGTTAAAGTCAAGATTGAAAAGCTCCTTCAAGCTTTTTTTATAAGACCTATAGATTATTCTCCTTGGATTTCAATCATTGTTGTAGTCACAACACATGACAATCGTATTAGGATGTTTATGTACATTCATTATTTGAATAAAAAATCTTTCAAAGATGAATTTTGTCTTCCTAATATTGACATGATAGTAGACTCAACCATGGGACATGCTTTGTTGTCATTCATGGATGGATATTTTGGGTATAATCTAATGTTTATCAACCCTCAAGACCAACATAAAATAGAATTTACAGTTCAGCTTGGGGAAAATTTTGTTGTGTAATCATGCCTTTTGGATTTAAGAATGTGGGTGCAACATATCAATGTGTGATGATATTGATACTTCATGATTACATACACAAGATTTTGGAAGACTATGTTGATGATATTCTAGCCAAATATTTAACAAGACAAGACAATGTGAATGTCCTTTGTAAAATATTTGTGTGAATGCAAAAATACAACATTAGATTGAATCCAAAAAAGTGTCTTTGGTGGAGATAGTGGAAAACTTCTAGGTTTGATCATATTTCACAGGGGCATCGAGGTGGACACAAAGAAAATTGATGTTATAGTTAACATTCCACCTCCTAGAAAAATCTCTCAATTATGCACCTTACAAGGAAGAATCCAAGTTATCTATCATTTTGTAGCATCTTTAGAAGATCAAATGTTAACATTTACACACCTCCTTAAGGGTATGTGCAGGATCATCATGGAAAAAACAGACCCTTAAGTGGCAAAAAAATTAGAAAAATTAGAGTAAGGCAACTTGACGTAAAAATTTGAATAATTTATCTATATTATTTAAAAAATATGTAAGAATAGAATCTATATAAAATTGAATGTAGTTTCTAAACTACTAGTTTTGTTTTAAAAAAAATCTATTTGGTGAAAATTTGAAATTTCAATGTAGTAGTACTTAAATTTCAGGGAAAAAATAAGAAGTAGGTGTCTTTCTGATCACCCTAATCACAATAAAATGATAATATTTTTTTATAAGATTTTAGATATAAGTAGAGGACTCATGTCCCAACAATGCATATTTTTGTAATTTTTTCAAAGTAAATAATTAATTGTGAATTTTTTATTACAAATTTTTAAAAATATAAAAAACTCGTATGTCTTACCACCTTAACTTGGTCAAAACTTCATGAAATTCATTTTTTATTTTTTTAATCCTATAGTATGCAAAACATAGAATGTGACACATGTTTTGGATTGAAAAAATGTGATACCATTTGAAAGCTATAAATATTTTTTAATTAGCCTATCAATCAGAACTTTTGTCATAATTTGAATAGAAAATGAATAATAATTACTTATTAAATTCAAAGTAAAGCATACTTTATATTGGTGGAAAGCTGAAAATCTCCTTTAAAAACCCTTTCCATTTCATCAATTTTTGGTAAAAGAAATGTCGTTAGCCACATACCCATCATATTGCCACTTTTTGGCCCATCATGATCTAGCACATACCCTTAAGAAAGATGTGCATTTTTATTGAAATGAGGATTGTAAATAGGATTTTGATAATTTGAAAGAATATCTTTTCACTTCACCTGTTTTACATCCTCCTATACAAAACAAACCATTCATCCTATATACAATAGTATCATCCCATGCTCTTGCAACATTATTGGCTCAACAAGATGAAAATGGTAAAGAACATCCTATTTATTACATTAGTTAAACCTTGATTGATTACAAGAAGAAATACACAACGATAGAGAAACAACTTTTGGCTCTTGTATCCACTACTAGTAAGTTGTGACAGTACTTACTGAATGCTGAAATACACGTGATGTCAAAATTTGACCCTTTAAGTCATCTTTTTAGTAAAATAGACTTATTAGGACACTTGGCTAAATGGGTTATGTTGCTAACAAAGTTTAACCTTAAGTTTGTTCCACAAAAAGCAATTAAGGGCCAGGCCTTGACCAACCAACTAGCTGATGATCCTTCTCCTTTAGCATTACCTAGTAATGATTCTTTCCCAGACAATAATGTGTTGAAAATTGAAGTTAATACATGGGAATTATATTTTGGTAGATCTAAGTGTAGAATTGGCTCCAGTATGGGGGTTATAATAATACCACCCACAGGATATCATATTCCCTTATCGTATCGGTTAAACATCATATGTACAAACAACACTACCAAGTACAAATCATTGCTCACTGGATTGCACAGTACTTTAATTATTGGCACTAGAGAGATTAATGTATTTGGTGATTCAAAAGTGGTCATTAAACAAATAAATTGAACATATCAAGAAAAGCATGAAAATTTACGAAAATACAAGGATCTTACATTTATTTTGTTAGAGAAGTTTGAATCATTTACCATTAACAACATCTCTTGAAAAGATAATCAACATGCAAATGCAATGGCAAGTGTAGCTTCCCTTATATCTCCTTAGGATCCTTCAAAAGACTTCACCTTCATTGTGCATATAGTTATGAAACCATCAATCAAAGATAAAGCAAAAAAAGTATTAGCAACAACCATGGAAGACTCTATTGAATGGTATGATATGATATTCCATTATTTGAAAGATGGAACCTTTCCAAAGCCAACAACTAAGAACATTTGATCCTGTCTTCAAAAACTCACATCTAATTATATAATTCTTGCCAATGTGTTGTACTGAAGATTGTTTGATGGTCTCTTACTTAGATGCCTTAAATTTTTTGAAATACCCACAACACTTGAACAAGCTCATGCAGGTGCTTGTGGTGGTCACTTTGGAGGAAGAACATTAGTCCAAAAACTAATCCACATATGATACTATTGGAGACATATGGAGCAATATTGCTTTTCATATGTAAAAAATGTCACAAATGTGAAGAACTTAGAAATTTAATTCATGCTCCTGCCTCGAGATTTTGAGTTCAAGTTCCTATCTATCCATTCATAGGTCGGGGTTCAAACATCATTGGAAAAATATCACCACGTTACTTTGTTGGAAATACATTCATAATAACCTCAATAGATTACTTCATGAAGTGGGTAGAAGTGATTCCCCTTCATTCAACAACATCTGATGTGATATGTCATTTCATATTGGAACACATTATTGCTCGATTTGGACTTCCTTTCATGTTTGTTTTCAACAATGGAACACCAAATTCAAGAATAATGACATGAAGAAGTTCTTGTAAATTTTTAGCATACAACATCACATTTCAACACCCTACTAACCACAATCTAATGTTCAAGCTGAATCAACTAGTAGAACCCTTGAACAAATATTAAAGAGAACCATTAGAAAACATAATAAGAATTGGCACATGCAGTTAACATATGTGATATGGGCCTATCAAATGAATGTTAGATTATCCATAGGGACTAGACCTTATAACCTTGTCTATGGTACCGAGACAATAATTCCCTTAGAGTTAGAGATTCCTACACTAAGAATACTTCTTCAAGGACTTATTGATGATAATAATTATAAATAACAATTGCATTAGCTTGAAATTCTCGACAAACAATACACAACACTCTTGAGCACCTTTAGGCTTACTCTAAGAGAAGGAAGTGTAGCTACAATGACAATGTCATCCCTTGTGTATTCAATAAAGTCGATTTTGTATTATGTGAGAATCAACATAGCGGTAATACTAACCTTAATGATAAAGGAATTTTTAGCCCTAATTGGTTAGGGCCTTATATAATTAATGCAAGCTATGGGTTTGTTGCATATATGTTAATAGAATTGGATGACACACCCCTTAAAGAACCTATAAATGTCGTGCATTTGCACCGGTACTATGTCTAACATTCTTGAATGGTGTGAATGATAAATCAGTGGTGTTAGAGTTACTAGATGACGTTTTGTGTGCTCTCGCATTCCTTCGTTGTTGATAAACAATTATTTTTGTGTCTTGAATGCTAAAGTAATTATTTAAATTAACTTTTAAAAGGTTACTTTAGGTTTCACACTAGTCAACATAATTTTTTGTTTTATGTTAGATTAGATTTGTATATGCATTTAATGTTCTTTAATTAGATCATAGGTGCATTTAATTTAGCATAACACATTTAATTGCAATGTTGCATCGAAGAGAAACTAGAATAAGTTTTAATTCGATCACATAAAACATGTTAAATCACGGAGACATTCATTAAATAGTCTTACAAATATTATTTGATCAATCACATTTCCATTTAACACATAAACATAAATAAAAAAATACCAAATGATTATATATATATATATATATAAATTTTATATACATGTCATCAATATATATAATGTTAATGAGGTTTGTGACTGCTAGATCCCTTGAGATCTAGTGCTCGTGCCTACCTGGAGGTAGTTTGTCGAGAGACTGTGGTATGCAATCATGATCGCGAGCCGTCAAGTACATTCAGATCATATTGTAAAACTTGTATCTATCCTTAGGCCTCTTGATGCTCCTATTATGGCTGATCTCACTCTTCCTATAGTCTAGGTACCTTTGACTGAAGTCTCTCAACCTCCGTTAGGGCTCAAGATGACTAAACAGCTTGGGAAGCCTCGTCTTAGTGGGTGTACCTCCTAACACTCTCATATGTTTCTTTTAGTCTCATGTATGCATCAAAAAACTATAGATCACACTCCATAATGGGTGGGGGCATATAGTTTACATTAGTAGCCTCCTCGTAGACTGATGTGGGAACTATCTCAGTAGCCACCTGATGATAGAGATCATGAAGGTTTGTCACAACTCCTGCAAGATAGAAATCATAAATATAATCAATACACATCATGATATATATAGAAAAAAAATTAAAACATAAAGTTTAAGCATAAAGCATGGAAGAAAATAAAATATCATCACCTAGCTATCTAGTAGGATGTGTGAAGATAGCCTCATCATGTGTAATTGGCATGGAGGATGTGTTAGCCTCTTTAAGGCTGTAGGTGCTGGTAGTTGCTACATCTATTAATTGTGATCTAGTAAAATGAATGGGAGATGGATCTCCCCACTCGTGGTCCACTAGATCCTCACCCACTGCCTCATCACCCTCGCTCATCAGCCACTCCTCCTCCTCATCCTCCTCATCCTCCTAGCCATCATGATCAGGATTTTCCACCTCGTCATACTCCCCATCTATCACATTTATGAAAATATATACAGCCTTGAAGCATATCTCCTCATCCCTATCCTCCTTGTATCTCTAATCTAGGAGTGGCCCTACATCACCTATCGACTCATCCATCAAGAATACAAGAGCCGATTGTGCTGCTAACCACCAATCCTCATAGGTGTAATGATGGAAAAGAGTCCCCCTTTTCATTGCTTGATTTTGGAATAATTAATGATAAAATGGATTTGATATCGCCTTGATCTAGTGTTGTGATGTGTTTTACACGTCCATGTTAGGTCTTGGGCCCTTGTCAACTAATGAACATAAATGGTACCTTGCTAAAGTGTTGTGAAGTTTTGTAACACACTTTTATGAGGTTTTATTAATTAACTAAATGTAATAGATCTTTTTTTAACCTTAATCATGCCTTATTTGGAGTGTTGTAAAGTGTTACATAGTTTCACACTTTTCTAGGGTTTTCACTAATAATTGGAATTATTTATGCTTAAATTGGCCCTATTTTGCATCCACAATCCTCATTTAATGCATCTTTCCAAGGATAATCCCCACACAAATAAATACCCAATCATAATTCAACTATTTTTAGGTTGTATTGCACATATTTGGTGGTTTGGGACTCATTCGCCACCTTGGTCGAATGAGTCCCACCTAGATTTTTGGATATCAAACTTGGTTTCAAACCTTTGTAAGCATTTTTAAGAATGGTCCCAAAAATTATGCCTAATGGGACTCATTCCCCACCTTGGGTGAATGAGTCCTGTGTGGCCCAAAATTCAAATTAATTCAAGTTTTTGGTGTGATTTTATACCCCTAGATCTGATGTTAGCTTGTAGTGTTGTAATTTCAGGAATTCTTGCATCATTAAGTATAAATACACATTTATTTCACTCATTTTCACCTAATACTTTTGTGAGAGCATTCATAATAGAAAATTGAAGCTCACTAGAGCATTCAAGTGTTTACAAGAGCATCCAAGGGAATAATTCTTCATGAATTGCATCCACAGTTCAAGATCCATCATGTCAAGCATATTAAGCATCAAGCATGTTATTGAGCTAGTGTTATGAGGTAGCATTGAAGATCCAAGATCAAGCATTGTTCTGCTCCTATTGTCAAGATCAATATCTACATCCTTCATGGCCATTTCATGTTGAGTTGCATATTTACAAAGCATCATTTACAAGGCATCATTCAAGGTAGCATCGTTCATGTTTCATGCCTTCATTTCATTGTTTCATCATTTGGATTAATTACCTAAAAGGGGTTTGACCAAGGAAAACCCATATTCCCTAACAATCAAAACCTTGTCTCTCTCTCTCTCTCTCTTTGTGTAATTGTAGATCTAGTGTAATTTCAGATCTAGGTGCTTTAAAGATTTGACGGATTATTGAATATTAGGTTACAAGCTTGGATAAAGTTTTTGGAGTTGTCTCCCCATTTGCAAGGTTGTAGTCTTCATCAAACACTCACTCAACCCCAAAATTAGGGTTTCAGATCTAGAATAAAAGAGGAACAAAAAGAGAAGAAATTTAAGGTTGGATTCAAATTTTAAAGCTCTAGAAAACCCTAAATAGATTCATTCGCCACTTTTGGTGAATGAGTCCAAGTTTAGGAAAATTTTGAAATTTTTGCAGTTTTGGATACTCTTTTTCTAGAAACACATTCTTGTGTAGAAACCTTGATTTGTAGTTGATTAACCCAGATTGGTGAATGAGTCCCAATAGACCAAAATTTGAGGATTTGCAACATTTCTAGTCTCTACAAGTTTTTAGGTCCACACTTATGATTTTACAACTCTTTATTTTGATTTATATGCATTTCTAGGTCATTCATTCAAGTTTCATGCATCATTGAGTTCAATCATTAGATCTTCCCTTTCATACATTTTTCCAAGCCCTAGCTTGGTGGTGAACACCTCTTATAATCTGAAATCATACCCTTGGATACCCTTCTAGAAAATCTCTTTGCTATATTCTACTCTTGGGGTGAGATCTCTATGACATCCTTGAATGTGGAGTATAGAAAGTTTAATGCCCTAGGTCCTAAAACCTTAGTGGAGACAAAATTCTATCTTACAATAGGAATCTATGGTACTAACATCATCAACGTCAGAGATTGGAGGCATATCATGATCGTCGTAATCAGAGTCACTGTAGAAAAAATCATCGATAGTGAACCATCTACATCATCAGGTCTCTGGGCACTTTGTACAAATCTCCTAAAAAAGGGTCATCCCCTAGCTGTTATCTAGATCTATCCAAACTATCACATAATGTGATCATAGTAGAAAGGTTGTACTATGTAATCATGTTTTCCTATCAAAAATCTTTCTATTTGTAATCTCCTCATTCGATGAGTCTGATCTAGCCACTACGGTATAAGCTAGTAAGCTCTCAATGTGATCTCTTCATCATCCACTCGGTTGAATTAGACTCTCCAAAAATGTAAGTCATTATACTACCATAGCCACCACAGTGGATAATTGAATGCCCAAGTATACCCTAGGGTTGATGCACATGGAAATCTTGTCGGTCTGGTGCATGTGATATGCTCCAAGTACCACACCTATAGTATTGTAAAGTGTACCATACTATTGATCTCATGAAATGATAATTTCCCAAGATCATAGTATAGATGTGCAAGGATGTTGCACCCCTAGGTATACACTGTCCTGCACGCTGCCATCTCCTAAATCATATGTACTAGTCCTCCCCCTAAGTGTACTCCTTGATCACCAGGGACATGAACTAGTTCTATAGTGAGCAGCATAATCCATGAAACAAATAGGGCCCACGAATATAGTATCATAGCTAGATAGATCTATGGCCTCACCATTCCATCATGAACTGGACTTCCAAGGCAATAATACAAATTGTATTTCATCTCTCGAAATGACCATTCCACTAGGAAGCGTACCCTATCACCCCAAATAATAACTCATAGTATGTGATGGATGTCCTCTAATGTGATGGTCATCTCGCTAGTGGGAAGATGAAATGTGCACATGTCTGCATTCCACCGCTCTACCAGTTCCATCAATAGAGCATCGTGGTACCTCATGGGGGACATGAGGTATGCTCAATACAATCCTATAGTCTGTAGTATTTCTCTTCCCTCTATTGAATGTGTGGGGGCTAGGTCTTAGAGGTGACTAATCTATTTGCCACCTAGACACTGTTGTGAAGGAGGAGGAATCTAACAAAAAATTAAAAATATTTCCTATAAGCATTCTAAAATCTTCAATTTTTACATCAATAATTTAAAAAGTGTACTAATTTTTTTCTAGTGTACTCTTCTAAGGGTCTTAGACACTTTGGACCCCTTTTGGGACACTTCGTGAAGAAATAGGACACTTTGCAAAAAAAAGAGACAATTCACGACAAAAGGGGACACTTTGCGACAAAAAGGGACACTTAGTGAAAAAAGGGGACACTGCAAAAAAAGGGGAAACTTTGTGAAAAAAAGGGATGCTTTTGTGAACTTTTCTTCCAAGGCCCTAAATTAACCTAGAAATGTGTACAAATCATAAAATAAATGTGTAACGACAAAGGTAAGAAAAAAAAATAAGCTCACCTGATAATAATGCTTATCATGGGCTACCTGATCTCATATGACATCTAGTCTCATAGGCACATAATCTCGTCGGTGTGCTATCTTCAATCACTCTTCACCAAACTCAAGCTACAATAAGGTAAATGACAAAATATTTAGAATTTACTTCACATTTTACTCTTATATATGTTAAAATTAGGGTTTTCACTATATTAGGGTTAAGAGGTTCCTTTCATTCAAACTAACATAACAGGACCTACAGAGCTTCGTTTTCAATGCTATTTGTTGTGTTGAAAACATGATTCTGCTCTCATCCTCATCAAATGTCTATCATCATGTAGTATGGTACTTGGAAATACCTTATGATATGACCTACCTTATTCAATGTGGTTAGACTCTTACCATGATTCCACCTCTGTAAAGCAAGCGGAATCAAGGCAAGGAATACATCTACCCTCAAATTTGATTTCTATGAGAAGTTAGATAAGAGGATTTTTGGGACAACTAATGAATTCATGTTACAAGATGTGGTTCCTAACATTCTAGTTTTGTAGATAGCTATAGTTAGGGATTCATTCTCCCATGTTATGAATAAATCCATACGACTACCCTTTTATGAAATAATGTGTACTGTTTAGAGTTCTTTAGCTTACATATGCACATAGAGTCATATGGGTGCTGAAGTGGGGGCTAAATTTGGCAATGGAAATTCTAATCCCTTCATGGAGATAGTACAATTACTTGCCTAATTTGGACTTGTTTTCATACCCTTTAATTAATTACCCTTTAAATCATCATTAATAGGCTGCTAAGACCCATTATTTTGGATCTCAAGGCTTATTTAAGCTAAACCTAATAAAATCATCTAAAATATCAAAATTTTGAAAACCCACCCCAAAAATCTAGGGTGGGACTCATTCACCACCTTGGGAGAATATGTTCCCATAGGTGGGACCCATTTTCCACCTTGGTTGAATGAGTCTTGTTGACGATGATGTCACTCGCAGAAATAGTGCAGATAAAGTCCTCAAAGGAAAACCACAAAGAACATATCTTTCTTGAATGACTTAACAAGGTAAACCTTAGGGTGTCTACATTATAGAAAAAGGTTGAATAAGATCAATCCAAAGTCTCGAGTAGTTAGGTCTTGACCATACTAGGTTCACTTTAGGGTATGATGTCATATTGTTATTAATCTCAAAGGGAATATGGTTGTCTTTAATTTCATTAGGAATCATAAGCATCAAATATAAGATTTCTAGTTCAATCATAAAATAATATCTTGAAATTAAAAGATTTGTCATAATATTTCATGAACATCAACAATTTTTTTATCACATAAGTAGATTTAGCTTTAAGCATTCAACAATTTCATAGGAAATGAAATATTTTCAATAAATTTTGATTCATTCATCTATTTTTTGAAACATTTTCAAGAATTTAAACATCTAATCTAAAATAAAGCATAAAAATACTAAAAATTAAAATTTTTCTTGGTTACTCTCCATGCATGCCCCAAGAGTTAATCAAAACAAAGAAAACCACTTTATACTTCACCACGTTGCTTCATAGCTACATATAAAACAATGTGAGCTTTCAAAGAAGGGGTTTTAGTTTGGACACTGAGTAGGTTCCACATGCACCCTTATATGGTGAAAAATGTAGTCTTGTTTGACTAAACTAACAAAACTAGCTACAAAAATATTGAGATAGATAGCTATCAAATTGGCTTCAATATTGATTAAATTATATATTCATACAAGTTTTTAGTCTAGAATGATTTAGAAATCAGGAAAAAAGAAGAAAAATAAAATAATTTTTGGCTCTTCCAACATCTAGAAATTATAAAATTAGAAATAAAAAGTAAAGCAATAAACAACCTTTTATAGGAACAAGGCCTCAAGAGTTCAAACTTAAAGTTTATCTAGAGAATCAGAAATATCAAATCAAAATTTAGCACATGGTAAATGCCAACTGCAATCAGAATCTTCTAGACAAAGCCAAAGCTTTAACTTCTTCAGGAACAACACTCTTCATTTCCAAACTTCAATAAACAATACTCCACATAAGACAAGGCCATAAAAATTCTTTAGAATACCGGACAGGGAACATCCACTAGGACCAAGAACCTAAAATATCAATTTCAACAAAACATTTCTATGACACCTCCAATATCAAATATCTTGTACTTTCTTCTTTAACTTAGGACTTGGGTTCCAAGATCCTTTCTTCACTTTTCTTCAGCTGATATTCTAAAAAAGAATTTAATATCTAGTGCATACAGTCTTTTGAAATTCCTTGTATCACCTTCCAACTAAACATGAGCATGGTGTAATCCTCTGCTATCTAGAGTATACTAGCATTTCTTTGCACCTTTTCTATCTCATATTTGACTATAGTGTTTCTCCAATGTATGATCTCATCAATGACTTCCCAAGTCAACAACTAAATAGGATCTTTATTTATTCTCTCGATCCATTCCTTGAAATATCTTGCTTCCTTGCCCTCCTATCCTAGTGTTTGTCAATCAAAATCTTGACATGCTCACATGTCAATAAAATCTTGATCTTTGTCAAGCAACTTACTACATTTCTTGGTGACATTTTCAAATCCTTCTATACATTGTGTTAATGTGTCACCTTCCCATTTCAATCGTTTCTTTCATTTTTCAGGAAATGGAACCTTGTTCTAAAATTATTTTTTCTCTTATCAATTCTTGGACATCTTTCTGCATTAGAAATTCTATATTTCACCTTTCAATGTCAACCTGTTCCTGGAAAAACCTACATTCTCCTTCAAATCTTCTATATTTCTTAGACCCATGGTATGCTTCCTTATATTTTCCTATTGCATCTGTAATAAATTCTTCCCCTTGCCTAACCCAATACTCAATCCATTCTTCAAATGCATTCATTCTATGGTGAACTACTATAATTTCATCCACCTATTCTTGTGACATAAGTACTAGATTATGGGAAATTTAGTCTATACTTGAATAGATAGGGTTAATGACTTTATAAATTTTTCTAGACTAGCAACCCATTGTTTTAACTCTCTCTTCTTTTGTTTATACTTTTGCACCCTGGCAACAGTTGCATCCAAATTCATCCTCATTTCTTCTAACTCTTGTGTCCAACATTGACACTTTTTATTTTATACTTAAGCATTATTTCATGTCTACTCTTATCAACTACTGGGGTAGCTATATGGATTTTTATTCCTCCATCTAATTTTTTCTATATGACATGTTTCATTTTAGATCTACACCTCGACTTAAGAGTCTCCACTTGTATAAAAAATTCAAGATCTAGAGGTACTAATTCTATCTCCATTGGGCCATTCAATTCTCTGATCAACCACTTAGTTGCATCTTCATCATTCTCTACCTTTATAACATTTCTTTGTTCCTAGATCCCAATTGCTTTAGGATCTTCTTCTTTGATCTATTCAACTTTATGTGTTACATCCTCTACAATAGCAATCTCTTCTATAATCTTTGGCATATATTCTAGATTACTAGGATTTGACACTGTCCCTTCAGTTTGGAGACCTGTATTTTCCTATCTAGCTAGGTTTTCAACATCAGCTTCTTAGACATTACCTTCCTTATATCCTCTCACATTAGGATTTCCTTCATCTCCAGCCTTATCACTTGAAAATTGTGAAGGTTCTTCACTCTCAACTTCAACCTATTATTCCTTTAATTTTTTGAAGACTTGCGGTTGTTTACTATCATTTTGACTATTCCCTGGAGAAGGACAAGAATCAAAGGTATCTTCAATAACCATTTCATCAGTTAGATTATATCCTACAATCTCCCTTGTTTCCATCTCAAGAACATTAGGGTTCCTTGCTTCTGAAGTGAGTGCTCCTTTTATGAACTCTTCTTCAATATTTATTGGAATGAATCCTCTGTCTAGAATTTCTTCTACCATTGGTTGTACCATGTGTTTATCTTTAAAATTATTTTTTGTTACCTTTTCCCACATGGCACCCCACTTATCCATCTATTCCTTATTCTTGGCTTCATCAACCTCAGAAAATTCATCCAAAACCACATGAGTCTTCCCTAGTGCATGTTTTACACTAGCCATATTAACTGAAGGAGGGGAAGTGAATAATGTTGTAGCTCTTTGAGATGTAGACCTTTCCTATGCACCAGTGTTTTCTACCACCCCTACTTCTTCATCATTAGTAGGGTTTGTCCTTGGTTTAGCTATGGAAGAAAATACCACTTTTGGTTTTACATTTGATTTAACTTTTCCTGACTCAACATCTTTATGCTTATCAGTTGGCTCTAGTGAAATTCCATGGCTTGGATCCTTAGGGGTTATCTCTTTAATCTGTATACTAGTATTTTCTTTACCATATTTCCTTTTCTTCTTAGTAGGTTCCCCACACTCAAAATTATCTTCATCTCTTTGTTTCTTTCTTTATCTTGCGAGTATGTGGATTGAATTCCTTTTCCTCTTAAAAATTTACAAAAATCATTTATCTAGTGTTGAGTATGTGTTAGGACATGTTTAGAGAATGCTTCAATTGATGTAATTTCTTCACCTTCATAACCCAGGTCCAAAATAGGTTCATCATAAACTCCACCTTCATTTTAAGCCTTACTCAACACTTCACCATCATCTTTCTCCAACTAATTTGGAATATCATGAATTTCGAGGATCTGTGCAGATTTCGGTGACAATCTTTCATATTTTCTTGTTCTTACTCTATGCTCATTTTCACAATTTATCCAATAATCTACAAGGTGTTGGACATGAGGATGATAACCCACTATGTTATTGGGAATATTACCTTTATGGTCATAATACTTCCTTTGGAGTTGAAAGTATTCTAAATTATAAGTTTTCAATTCCTCCTCACACAAGTCAGCTACTCTGATTGTATTGCATTTGTAATTCCCTATCACAATAAGAAACTTGAAGGAATCCTTCTTATGAGATTTTTTGTAAAGAGCTTGGGGATACTTTAACTATCTTACCAATTCTAGTAAAACTATTTTATCCATAGGATATTTGGGTAGCATGAAAGGATTTCCATTAAACCCTTCCACTCTGATATAAGAGAAAGTGGGAAACTAAATGTACCAGCCTCTAGACAGTCTGATGACACTCTATGCTTCCAAAGATAATCTTTAGGCTTTTCTGCCCTCCATTTTTCTAACCAACTTAATGTAAAACACATCATTAACCCTTCGGTAATTCTCCTTGTATCTATGGATAGTAATTTGGGGTAAATGAGCATATATTAAACTATTTCCTACTTCTCTTCCCAAAGTACCAATCTTTTTCAACCCTTGTTTATTTTCCCTTAAGGATTAGGAATAAATCACATAAGATGACATATAGAAACATCTAGTCATTGAAAATTCCTTTATCTATTTGTCCAATCTGTCACTAATAAGCCTTCCCCAATGCATTTGCACGAGATCTTCCCTCAATTTGGATATAATCACAAACATCCATGGTTTGAATTTATTGGCATCTCAAAGCCCAACTATCCGGCTTAGAATAGTTATAGCATCTTGAATTTCTTGGTTGAACATAGACCTTAGAATTGGTTTTTTTTGTTTTGTAATTTTCTCTTGACACCATTGAATATTCATAATTTCTTTGTTGCACTCTTCAACACTATGGTAGGTTTTTCCTCTCACCTTCATATGAATCTGATACATCTAAGTAAATGTGGGAATCCTAAATGTGTATATAACTATTAGAAAAGCAAGGACAAACAACTGAGAGGGGGGGTGAATCAGTTGTCATAGAATATTTAAATTTTCAAACTTAATTTAACTTTAATATAAGATCTCATGAATGAATAGTAAACCATAAACAATCAGCACATTAGAAGCATAGAGAACACCAAGATTTTTTTACGTGGAAACCCTGTTAGGGGAAAAACCATGCTGGATGTTAGTCCACAAGATTATACCCTATTATAAGTATAAATAATAATAATGGGAATGCACATGCATTCAGGCACACTTCCTACAGCTCATTACTCAAATACAATGGAAGACACACTGTCTTACAAAGAGATTCAGATTATAACCATTTGGAGTTTGAACTAAGAAAGTAGCTTCTTCAAAAGCCTGATTACAGTTCTAGTTAAGCCCAATTTTTCACTCCTCTACACACTTCATCACACTCTTCTCTACCTTTGAATGATATTCACACATACACACATAAGAGCACACCAAGCATACTTAAATTCAAACAAAGAACTACTCTTATATATCTGCAACATGAATTACATCAATAACTTCATCGGCCAAAATATAAAGCATAGAACATATTCACAATGTCGACCCAAATATTGAAATAAATTTTCAATGTGAATCAAACACCGTCGGACAATATTATGTTGTGGCCCAAAAAAACATCCTCAAGTGTGCCAAACATTCAAATTTTAATCTCCAATGATCCAAAATATGTTACAACCACCATGTTAGCCAAGAACACAAAAACCCGAACATATAAGAGAAAAATCTATGACCACGAGCACACCGATCAACGCGGACATGCAAAAAAGATAGAAAATGATCTAGAAGAATATATGAGCATCAAGGACCATTAGAGAAACATCTGAAGCAACTAAGATTACTAGAAACACACTAAATTCAATCAATAACACTAATTGAAACCACATAAAAACTGTCAGAATACAACTGTTCATAACAAGATCAAAACTTCACACACACCTCTAAAACTTCCGGTGGATAAACTAGATACTCTCAGCAATAAACCCTTTAAACCAAAATGATTGAAAATCAACGTACTGAGCACAAAACCTTCATGACCTTCATTGATCCACTTGACACCTTCAACTCTTATTTTACAATTTTCTCAATATCCTTGACATAACAACCTTCAATACACCAATGCTAATAGTGTTGACACCAATGACAACCACATATCAACAACACAACCACAACATCCAACAATCTCCCCCTTTGGCATTGATGGCAACAGATGATGTGAAAAACACCACCAACGCAACAACACTTACTCCTTAGGTTCTAACCTTTCTCCACATGATCTTCTCCCATAGGGCTCTTCTCCCCAGATAATTACCAGTTTTTAACATTTCTCTTCTCCCCCTTTGGCATCAATGGAAAAGATAAACATTATCTTCCCACATACAAGCTCTAAACAACATATCTACACATTTGATTACTCCCCTTGAGTAGAAACCACAGAAAAATCAATCTGGATCAGAATGTAGCAATTAAGCACATGGATTAATGCAAGTAAATGCATCTCTAGTTCATAATATGATGGTTAATCACCCATAGCATCCCTCTAAGATACTCAAAAGTATCCTTTATAAATGACTTGGTGAAAATGTCTACAATCTGCTCTTTGGTAGACACATACTCCAATATGACTTCTTTCTCACTCACTTTCTCCCTTAGGAAATGAATGTTGATTGATATATTCTTAGTCTTAGAGTGTAGCACTATATTCTTTGATATGTTTATTGCACTTGAGTTGACATAGTATATGGCAATAGATTCATCATATACAACTATGATATCTTTCAACATCTATTTCAGCCACATCACTTGACTACAATTATTTGTAGCAGCAATATACTCTACCTTAGCAGTAGATAGGGAAATGGAATTATGCTTTTTACTGAACCAAGATACTAGCTTCTTCCATAGGAAGAAGGCACCACCACTGTTACTTTTCCTGTCATCTACATCTCTAGCCCAATCTGCATTAGTCTATGCACTCAAAGTAAGATCATCATTTTTAGGATACCAAAGTCCAAAATCATCTGTTCCTTTCAGATATCTAAAAATTATCTTTACAACAATCATATGAGACTCTTTTGGATTAGCCTAAAATCTAGCTACCATACACACAACATTCACGATGTCAGGTCTGGTCTAAGTTAAGTAGAGAAATCCATTAATCATTGACCTGTTCATTATTTGGTTTACCTTAGGGGAATCATCATTATGTGTTAACTTGCATCTGGTTTCCATGGGTGTACTCTGATTCTTCCACACAAAACTTCTTTAGCAACTCTCTCACATATTTGGATTGAGATATGAAAATCCCATTGTCTAACTGAGTGATTTTTAATCCTAGAAATAAATTCATCTCTCCAATCAGAGTCATTTCAAATTCACTTTTCATTTCATCAGCAAACTTCATAAATAAATCATCATCTCCTCCAAAAAAATGTCATCAACAAAGACTTCAATAATCAACTCTTTATCATGATCCAACTTAAAATACAAGTTGTTGTCAGTAGTACATTTATTGAATCCAAGCTTCAGTAAGTATTTATCTACTCTAGAATACCAGGCTTTGGGGGCTTGCTTGAGTCCATATAGAGCTTTCTTCAATCAAAAAACTATGTCTTCCTTATTAGTCAGTTGAAATCCATCAGGTTGTTCAACATATACCTCTTCTTCTAACTCACCATTCAAAAAGGCTAACTTCACATCCATTTTATAGACTTCATAGTTCTTGTATGCAATATAAGCAGGAAATAATCTTAAAGCTTCAATTCTAGCAACAGGGGCAAAGGTTTCTTCAAAATCAATACCTTCCATTTGTGAATACCCTTTACATACTAGTCTTGCTTTATTCCAGATCACTTCACCTGGTTCATTTGGCTTATTCTGAAAGACCCATTTAGTACCAATCACATTTTTATCTTTAGGTTTGGGAACAAGAATCGATGTATTATTCTTTTCAATCTACATTAGTTCTTCCTTCATAGCTTCCATGCAGTGTTCATCATTACAAGCTTCATTGACATTGTTAGGCTCTATCTTGGAAATTAGATAATAGTCTTTTGCTATCCTTCTTCTAGTCTACACACATGTATTCTTGTCTCCTATAATTTGATTTTCAGAATGATTTAACCTTACATACTTCAGAATTTTAGGATTCTCTCGCACTTCTAATTCTTTTGTTCTTTCTTCTGTACTTCCACTTGTCTCTCCTTCCTGACTTTCTTGATTTACCAGAATAATTTGAGTTTTATTCTATTTCTAAGAATTCTTCCCTTTTTCTGTACTATCTTGCAGGTCATTATAATCATATCCACAATATTTGGATGATCTAGAAGAGTCCTCATCAACTTTGACATTTTCACTTTCAACCATTTTTCTCAATCTTTTATTATAGCACCGGTAGGCCTTTCTTTTAGTAGAGTAACCTAGAAATATTCCTTCATCGCTCCTTGCATCAAAATTTCCTATGTCTTCATCTCTCTTAATATAACACTTGCTTCTAAAGATCTTGAAATATTTAATAATAGTCTTATAACCAAACCATAGCTCAAAAGTAGTTTTACAAGAAATACCATTGACATTTACCCAGTTTAGAGTGTACACAATTGTGTTCAAAACTTCTCTCCAATAGATGTGAGGCACATTTCCTTCTATCATCATTGTTCTAGCAACATCTAGAATTGTTCTATTCTTTCTCTTAACAACTCCATTCTATTGAGGGGTTTAGAGAGCAGATAAATGTCTTTTGATTCCATGTTCTTCACAAAAAGAATTGAACTCCCAGAAAGTTAACTCACCACCTCAGTCTAACCTTAGGCATTTTATCTTTAGACCTATCTCATTCTTTGCCATAGCTTTGAAATTTTTGAACTTCTCTAATTCTTCACATTTTTCTCTTAAGAAAGCAACCCATATCATCCTAGAGTAATCATCAATAAGAAACATAAAGTACCTAAATCTCCTTGTAGACTTCTGACTCTAGAGGGATTGCACAAATTAGTATGCTCCAACTCCAATAACCCACTCATATGATGTGAGCATTCGTTGTCAATAACCCACTCATCCTTCTCCTCAATTTGGGTTGCAAGAGTTTTCTCAACTTTAGCAAATTCAATAGCCATTAGACTATTTTCCTTGATAGCAATGAAAACCCAATCATCTTCATTTCCATTTTCTTTATCAAATTCTTCATTATTCACACCTTCTTCAACAAAATAGCATTTCTTTTGAAATCTAGGTTTGTAAGGCTTAGACCTAATAACTCTTTCAGGACACCTTGGAGAAAAATGACATATTTTACTACAAGAAAAACATTTGATAGGTAGCTTTCCTTTATACTTACCCTGTCCTCTACCTTATTTCTTCAAAATCAGTGCTTCTAGCTCCTCTATGTCTTTTTCTTCATCTTCAAGTTGTTTCATCTCTTCCTCATACTTGAATATCTTTCTAGAGCTCTCTCCAGGATCATATATTTTCTTATTTCTTCTAGATATAGAAGCCTTAAATGTAGATTTAGTCTTGGGGGCAGAAACATCAAATTCACTCAACTCAAAAGCAGAAATTCTACCATTCAATATATCTCTTGTCACATTTGTTACTGATTCAAAATCTTAAATAACATGAGCTTTTGATTTGTAGGAGGGAGGAAATGATCTGATCACTTTAGCTACAATTTCTTGTTCATCCAGAATACCACCGACACATCTAATACATGTCAGAATTTCATTTACTCTTTGTATAAAAGAAGAAATATTTACATCTTCACCCATCTTCAAATTTTCATACTTTCCTTTCAAACTTTGTAGCTTAGTAACCTTCACATGTACATCTCCTTCATACAAAGTCTCTAGCTTCGTCCACATCTCATGAGCTGTCTTCAGATAGGTATCACATTTTTCATTTCTGAATCTGTTAGAGCACTCAGCAAAGCTTCCATAGCCTTGATATTATTCTCAACTTCTTTAATCTCATTACGAGTGGAAGGACCATTCTAAGGAATAGTATATATGTTATTTGTTATCTTTGAGAAGGGTTCACCTAAACACCTCAAATGATATTCCATTTTGGATTTCCATAGAGAGTAGTTTGTTCCATCAAATCTAGGACTGTCCTTCTTGTATGATGCCATCTCGGATCACCTCAAGCTTTTAAAATTCTTCAAAGGAACCTGCTCTGATACCAATTTTTGGCCAAAAAAAGGATAGACAACTGAGAGGGGGTATGAATCAATTGTCACAAAATATTTAACTTATCAAACTTAATTTAACTTTAATCTTAGATATGATGAATGAACAATAAACCATAAACAATCAGCACATTAGAAACACAGAGAAAACCAAGATTTTTTTACATGGAAACCCTATTAGGGGAAAATCACAGTGGATGTTAGTCCACACGATTATACCCTGTTAAAAGTATAAAGAATAATAATGGGAATGCACATGCATTCAGACACACTGCCTAGATCTCACTACTCAAATACATTGGAAGAAACATTGTCTTACAAAGATATTTGGATTATAACCATCCAGAGTTTGAACTAAGAAAGTAGCTTCTTCAAAAGCCTAATTATAGTTCTAGTTAAGCACACTTTTTCACTCCTCTACATACTTCATCACACTCTGCTCTGCCTTCAAATGATATTTGCACATACACACATAAGACCACACCAAGCATACTTCAATTCAAACAAACAACTGCTCTTATATATCTACAACATGAATTGCATCAACAACTTCGTTGGTCAAAATATAAAACATAGAACATATACACAATGTCGACCCAAATTTACAAATAAATTTTCAATGCAAATAAAAACCATCAAACAATATTATGTTGTGGGCCAAAACAACATCCTCGAGTGCACCAAAGATTCAAATTTTAATTTCCAAGGATCCACAACATGTTACAACCACCATGTCGGCCAAGAACACAAAAACTTAAACACACAAGAGAAAAATATCTTACCACGAGTACATCAATCAACGTGGACCTGCAACAAAGATAAAGAATGATCTAGAAGCATCCAAAAGCATCAAGGACCATCAAAGAAACATCTGTAACAACTAATATTACTAGAAAAACACCAACTTCAATAAGGAACACTAGCTGAAACCATAAAAAACTATCAGAATACAGTTGTTCATAACAAGATCAAAACTTCATGCGGACCTCTAAAACTACCGGTGGATAAACTAGATACTCTAAGAAATAAACCCTTTAATCCAAAATGACTGAACAACAATGTACTGAGCACAACACCTTCATGACCTTCACTAATCCACTAGGAACCTGCAACTCTTCTTTTATAATTTTCTCAATATCATCAACATATACAGGACCCTTGAATACACCAATGCTAATAGTGTTGACATCAATGACAGCCACATAGCAACACAACCACAACATCCAACAATAACTCCTTTCTTTGAGAGATCTACATAAATTCTTCCCTCTATCTCAATGACTCTTTTCATATGATGATAGTGGTTTAAACATTCCATAACTAACTCAGGGGCCTCTGTTGTTGGCAAAAACCCTCCTGCTAAAAATAACCCACTTGCTATAATATTCCTCATACACTAAGAAACATTTTCTTATCATGATCTTGTATGGAATTTGACATCGGAAGTCCATCCCACATGAGTATCAGTAACTATTGCACCAATAGGTATAGCTTGTGAATTGAAATATTTGAATTCATCTTCTAGTTGTGCTTCATAATACTCTTTTTGGTTGGCATGTTCTACATTTTCAAATATGTGCCTTGTGTGTGAGTTAGGGTTAAATTTAACCAATTTTCTAACAATTTATAAAACTTCCAATTCACCTTTTGATTAAATTCAAATGAAAATAATCAACATTTTAGTTTTTAAAGGAAATACCGTCTTTTTGAGATATTCTTGCATGAAAATGATTTACAAAATTTCTATTATTTGAAACATACCTAGTTTCGGCTGATGAGAATAATCTTTACATAATACAACCTTGAAACCATTGGTAGCTATGTTATTAGTTTCTCAAAACTTACCTCTCCTTGTGCACCACAATATTATTTTTCTTTGTTCAATGTACTCTACACATTTGCAAAATGATGTGAACTATAGTGTTGTAAAACCAACTACATGCTTGAAGTCATGCCAAGTACATGGGTAGTTCACTACCTTCATTAATTACCTGTTAGAATGGATTAATTTATTGAATAAAGGTGTAATCATTATGAATTATGGTTCAAATTATGAACAACTAGATTTCTACATGGGCTTGCTAATAAGGAAAAAGACGGTGCAAAAATCTTACATGGCACTATTGTGTCACTTTGATTTTGCAAGGAAAAATCCTTTAGGATGCATGATCAAATATGATCACCAAGATTGAAAACTTTTGGTACCAATCTTGGAAAGATTACTGGGGATCGAGGCACTTATCTTCAAGCTTTAAATAAAATTGGAAGAAAAGAAGGACCAAAAACTAGGTTGAAGAGAGATATCAAAAGAGATTTAAATATTTCATAACAAAACCTCCAGTTTTCAAACTTCGACTAAGAAAAAATGAAAAGCAACTATCAAACTTCGATACAAGAAAATGAGATCACAGGGATTGACTACATATTAGGTGAGAATGTACTAGGTGGGACTAAGACCAAATGAAGATACAACATCCTTGAAGGAAACACAAACATTCTAGGATTCTAGCTTCTGATAGATCAACATAAATTTTAAGCAAAGACCATAACACCGAATTCAGGAAAGAAAAAAGGACTAAAGTAAAGACAAAGTGAATTGAAAATGAAACATGCATTTTACCAACCCCAGAATGATACCAAAGCAAACAAAAGCAAGAGGAAAGGAAAAAAAAAGGGGTCCACATTTTTCCAAAGAGAAAAATGGGGCATTTTGTGAGACCACACAACAACTAGCAACCAACAAAACAAAACAAAACAATAGAAAGTCAATTCGAGATCTAATAACCATGTTTAAACTCTTTTTAGTCTTGTAATTATAAACAATCAGATCTTTATTCTAACAATCCATTTCACTTCAACTATAATACAAAATTAAGTATTACAAAGCTCATGTGTCTGCAATTGATTCTTTTCACTATAGAAGACTTAAAGCATAGCAATTATTTGCATTCATCTACATAATTTGGCAGTTCCTTTTAATCCAACCATTGATAGAGCCTTGCTACTAGTCAGACGTCTATAGCCCCAACAAGGTTATCTCTATAATTTCCCCAAACATAGCTCTACTGCCAGTCAAGCATCCACAACTTTGTTAGAGATATTTGGATAACCTAAAAAGTTTATTTCTTTTTTTCTATCTTTTGATATTTCTATAATAGCTCATTTTTCTCTTGATATTTCATTGATAGCTCATTTTCAACTTGCAAGCAATGAAGCCTACTATTAAGTTGGGAATTACAGTGGCAGCAAAGGTAGCCTTTTGATTTTTCACTCAATGCAAATAACTGATATCCCAAATTTTAGTAGAATGATTTAAAATGTGCACATTTCTAGCTCAACATCATCTAAATGATTTATGCTAACTAGAGTAACAAGAAAAATAAATTCCCCAGCTATTTATAAGGACTATTTCTGATAAAAACATATATCAAATTTTCAAAATTGACATTTTATTACCATGTTCACCTTCAAAATTTTATGACCATTGTAGAGTCTAATGATGTGCACCCAAAAGGAAACTAAACAAAAGCAACAAATGATCACCTACAAAAAAAACAACAAAAGCTATGTACAAAAGAAAAACTATCTACAAAACTATTTAAAAAACTATTTACAAAATTATTTACAAAACTATGAATAGAAATAATGCTTTACAAACTACCCATTGACAGGAAATGGGATGTCTTCACCAACCAAAGACTTTAGTCTATAGACCTATGCTATCACCTAGAATTTCAAAAAATTGATAAAGACCTTTCCAAAGCATGTCAAACTTACCATGATCACCTTTTCACTCATAGGTTGTGTTCTAATATATGACTAAGTCTGATATTCTAAAAGTTTTTAATCTAGCCCTTTTGTCAAACCATCATTTTGCCACAAATTGATGTTTAGAAAAGTGATCTATATCTCGGGTACATTTTTCATCTAAATGCATTAATTGCAACAACCATGCTTTAGTTTGATCATCTAATCCAATGTATTCCTGGGAAAATCGCGAAGTGGGGATTTTAAAATTTATGGGCAATATAGGATCTACCCCATAAACTAACTGGTAAGGAGAATTTCCTAAAGTGGATTTAATCCTAGTACGATCTACCCAAAGGGTGAATTTTAATAAAGAATGTCATTCTCTAGGATTGTTTTTGACCAATTTTTCAATTATATCCAACATATTTTTGTGTGATGATTTTTCTAATCCATTTCCCTATGGATAATAATTAGATGAAAATTTTAATGTTATACCTTATTCAAATGCCCAATTGGAAAACTTTAAAGAAGAAAAAGAAGGGCCATTATCACATACCAAGGCATATGGTACTCCAATCCTGGTAATAAGATTATCTTCCAAAAATTTGATTACCACCTATGTGGTTCATTGTTTGTTAGGACATGCCTCTATTCATTTGGTGTAGTAATCTATAGAAGTTAATATAAACCTATTCCTTGCAGATGATGGAGGATTGATAGTTCCAATGAAATCTAGTCCCCATTGTGAAAAAATGATGCATCTCCATCACCGGTTGTAATGGCTAAGTATTTAATATTCCTTTATATGTAGTAGTTTCACATGTCTAGAAATGTTTCACATGTTCATATGTATCTTTAAAAATAATTGGCTAGTAATAACCGATTGTCAAGATGAGGTGTGCAATGGCTAAAGGCACTCCATGAGCTGTTCCAAACTTGTCATGAAATTCCTGCAACACTTCCTTCACTTCTATTCTATTTAAACATCTCAAATAGATTCCTTCATGGTTTCTTTTGAATAGTGCTCCTCTTTTGATCATGTAAATTTTTGATTTTATCTTAAGAGATCTTCTCTGATTTCTTTCATATGATTGGGGCAAGAATGGCTGATTAAATAATGCCATATATGTCTAAATACCAATCTTCTTGATCTTTTACATCCAAAGTGTACTATTGACTAGAGATTTGTGGATCTATTTCTGTAATAGATTTGACCAAAGCTTTTCCCCAAAAAATCTTCATGGGTATAATTTCTAAATAAAACTCTTGTAGAATCTTAAACCATTTGGGTCTCTTTTCTCCAAGCTCACTCTGTGTTAACAACATTTTAACTGTAGAATCTAGAACAATATCTTTGACTATACTTGTGAGGATGTAATGCCTAAATTTTTTTACCACTTTTACTAAAGAAAAGGAATGTTTTCTCACATATATTTATCTTATATCCACTTATTTAAATGGAGAACTCATAAAAGTAATCAAATTTTCTTCTTTTTTCTTGCCCTTCTATGTTAGTACTACTGCACAAGTATGACTAGAAGAAAAAGAGTAAATGTAAAAAGGTTTAATATAATCTAGACTTACTAGTACCAATGCTTCTATAATTGTAGTATTTATGTTCTCAAAGGAGAGGTTAGCTTCATTCTTCCACTCTATTTTTGCATCTTTCTTTAACATATCATTGAGTTGTTTCACTATTTCAACAAATCCAGTGATAAATTTTTCAGATGAAGTTGATCTTACTGAATTACGATTTCAATTATTTTTTACTTCCTAGGGGTTGTAACTTGAGTATTGTACTCACTTTGTCTTGGTCTATAGAAATACCTCTTTCATAAATAATGTGTGTCCTAATATTTTACCTTCAGTCACCCCAAAAATACATTTCTTAGTATTTAGTGAAACTCTGTATGTTTTGCACTTTTGTAATATTGCTCTGAGATCTCAAACAAGATCTCCTCTATTCTTCTAAAATACTATGACACCATCCATGTAAATGATAATACATTTTCCTATCAACTCTTGAGAAGCATAGTCCATTTCTCTTTGAAATGTAGCTCTAGCATTTATCAATCCAAATGGCATCCTTTTGTAAGTTAAAGTTCCCCACTTCATGCTGAATTTTTTTTCATTTGATATTCCTTCGCTACCATTACTTGATTATATCTAGAGAATACATCTGAAAAGGAAATCATTTATGAACCATTGACTATTTGTAGCACATCTTCTAGTGAAGGTAGTGGATAATTATCTTTTTCAGGTGCCTTATTAAGATTTTAGAAATTTACAAACTGTCATATATCCCCATTCTTCTTCCTCATGAGTACCAAATTTTCCACTCAAGTAGAATGTCTGATAAGAAATATTATTTTCACTAATAAAATATTATTGTCTTCCTTTTGAATTAGTGGTTCTAAAATTGCATTTACTAGTTGTTTCTATTGGAAAGGCTTTGCATCGGGCTTTAGTGGTATTGTATATGTGATGATGAAAGTATTGTAAGTTTTCATATCTTCATATGTGTTGCAAGTATGAGCTTGTCTAGTGGTGTTGTCATTATTGTTGTCATTGATTTCAACACTATTCAGTATGTTGTAGATTGTACATGATTGTTTGAGATGTTGGTGAGAGGCTATTAAGATAAGTGAGTATAAAGTTGATGAAGACATGCACAGACCTATTGAGATAAGTGAGATTGAACCTGATGATCCTATCTGCGGACATATAACTGAAGAAAATAAGAAGGAAGAAGAAGAAGAAGAAGAGAACAAGTGGAACCTATTGGTAGGACTCCTAAATATGTACAGAAGAATCATCTAAAAGATTAGATAGTTGGAGACAAGAGTGAAGGTGTGAAGACAAGAAGTAGAGTTGGAGCTAATGTAAATTTTTGTTTACTCTCTCAAAAAAAACTGAAATCTGTAAAAGAAGCATGTGAAGATGAAAGTTGGATGAGAGTTATGAAATAGGAATTGCAATAGATAGAAAAGAATTAGACATGGTAAATAGGCCCTAGGCTTGTGAACAAAAATGTGATTGGCTCAAAATGGGTGTTTTGAAACAAAATGGATGAAAATGGAGAAGTAGTAAGGAATAAGGAAAGATTGGTATGTGAAGGATATTCAAAAATTGAAGGAATATATTTTGAGGAAATATTTGCTCCTATGGCCAGAATGGAAGCTATCAGAATGTTTTTGGCCTTTTCTGCACACAAGGAGTTCAAAGTATATCAGATGGATGTTAAGTCAGTTTTTCTAAATGGTGAGTTGGAGGAAGAATTATGCATAGAGAAACTTGAAGGGTTTTAGCTATTTGACAAGCCATACATGGTTTATAAATTGAAGAAAATATTGTATGGATTGAAGCAAGCTCCCAGAGCTTGGTATGCAAGACTAGAAAAATATCTAACAAAGAAAGGATTCAACAAAGGTTCTGCTAACAACAACCTCTACTTCAAAGTGCAAGGTAATAAGACATTGATTGTAGTTGTTTATGTTGATGACATCATTTTTGTAGGAAATGAAGGCATGTGTAAAAATTTTGCTAAAGAAATGAAGAAAGAATTTGAGATGTCTATGATTGGTGAATTAAATTTCTTCCTTGGTCTACAAGTGAATCAAATTGACAAAGGGATATTCATTTCATAATCTAAGTATGTAAAAAAGTTGTTGAAATTTTTTGGGATGGAGGATTCTAAAGTGGTTTGTACTCCTATGGTAAACAAATGTAAATTGAGCAAGGATGATGAATCTGCTAAGATTGATCAGAGAAAATACAAATCAATGATTGAAAAACTGTTGTATCTCACTAATACCAAACCAGATATTATGCATGCAATGTGTTTAGTTTCTAGATTCCAAGTAGATCCTAGAGAATCACATCCTATGGATGTAAAAGGAATATTTAGATATCTTAAAGGCACACCTAATTATGGACTATGGTATCTTAAGAGTAATGGTTTCACCCTGAGTGCTTATACAGATGTTGATTGGGCCAGATGTGTAGATGACCAGAAGAGTACCAGTGGTGGTGCTTTCTTTCTTGGCATAAGACTAGTTTGATGGCTGAGTAAAAAGCAAGATTCAATTTCTTTATCGACTATAGAGGTTGAATATATTGTTGTTGCATCCTATTGTACACAAGTTTTATGGATGAAGCAAACTCTGAAAGACATTGGTGTGATATCTAATGAACCTATTCCTATTTTATGTGATAATACAAGTGCAATAAACATTTTGAAGAACCCGATTATGCATTCAAGAATGAAACACATATCTATCAAGTATCATTTTTTGAGAGAGAAAGTGTTGGAGAATGTAGTCAGATTGGAGTATGTAACTACAAAGAAACAGATTGCAAACATATTTACAAAGGCCCTTATGAAGGATAATTTTGAGCATCTTAGGGAGAGCTTGGGGGTCATTGGCCCTCCTAACTAGGTGCACGTGAAGGTGCATCAATCTAGTGAATTCACAAATTCTACATTTACCTCGACTAATTCATGGGTCTACTCTACATGGGGGAGTAGAAAAGATTTTCATTGTTGCAATATGAGTGTACTCCTAAGGGAGAGTAATTAGTGTAGTTATTTTCCATTGATGTCTAAGGCATAGAAAAGGTTATGTGTTTCCATAAATGACAAAGGGGGATATTGTTGCAAGTATGAGCTTGTCTGGTGGTGTTGTCATTAATGTTGTCATTGATGTCAACACTATTTAGTATGTTGCAGATTGTACATGATTAGATGAGATGCTAGTGAGATGTTATGAGTACATGGAGCTATCTTTATGGAATTTTAGGTATGTTGGTTTGATGAGTTTCCAAGTGATTTTGAGAAAATTAATAAAGAAGAGAATTCATAGTTTTGAGTGTGTTTAGTGTGTGTTTCGGTATGTGCTTCGCATTTCTCCTATGGTGATCCTATGCCTATGCATATCTGAAGGCATGTTGATGTTGACCTGATGATGATATAGTCTGAGCTTCAATTTCTAGTGAGATGGTACATAGAAGTTGTGTCCATCGGTATATGTGTTCTACTAGTAGTATCAGTGTTCTGTGGACTAGGAAAAATATGTTTACTCCACATTCCTCAACTGTTTTGTTTCAGATCATGTAGATCTGGTAGATTTATTATGAAGGTCCTTCCTATGATTTGGTGAAGAGGTTTGGAGTTTGGTGATCCATAAATCATCTTTTAGTATTTTAGTGTGTATCTGCATAGACCAGACAGACTAGTGAAAGAAGTTCAGTGTTTGAAGCATGTTATTTTTTCTATAGATGTATCTGGAAGATTCTAAGATGTATTCTCATGCATAATGAAACATTTTGTGGCATTCATGTGTCATCTTCTTGTTGGGAAGCATGTGCATCATTGATAATTTGTGTTTTCATTAGGTTTGGATGACCTAGTGTTTACACTTCATTTAAAGAATTAAATTTAATTGAGGAAGCATGTAGAAGATTCAAGAATATTATTTTTATGTTTTTTATTGGTCCACTTTTATTCCTTTCCACCGTGGGAATTTAGAGTTACTGAGCTAAATTTGAATTTATGAAATGATTTATTGTGGCGAACCTTGGTAAATGCTTGTAAGGTTGAAGATGGTATAAAAGAAAGGTGAGTTGTGAAGAATTGTATGATAGTGTGATGCAAAGTGATGAAAGTGTTCCAGAAATCATAAGAGCAGAAGTGTGTGTGAGTGAGTTGTGATAGTAGTTTTTCAGTGTGTTAAAGGTAGTGAACTGAAGGTTTCTGTAATCCTGCGAATGTGCTTTAATTGTTGTGGTGGATCTTCTTTTCTCTTTTGTATCTATATGAAGTGAGCCTCCCTATTGGACAGTGAGTCCTTTGTAGGTAGTGAGCCTTTGTACTTGGGTAGTGAGTCCTCTTTTGGGCAGTGAGCCTTTGTATTCAATTTATAATCTTTATATTGTGAGTAAACCCTCATCGTGGTTTTTCCCTTATTGGTTTTTCCACGTAAAAGTTTGGTGTTCATTATGTTGATTTAATTTATGTTATTTGTGTTTCATGCTCATATTTAATAAATGAGTAGTGTGGTGTAAGATTTGATAAGTGATAAAATTTTAAGTTTGAATTTGTGTGACAACTGATTCACACCCCCCTCTTAGTTGTCTTGCGCTTGTTTAACAATATGTCCATGCTATGACCTTCCAATAATCTTTGAGTGCCTGAGCAATATTTTTCTTTTCTTCTCTAGTGAAAACCTTTCCTATAAGCATGTTCTTAGTATGCAAATTGTATAATTCAGATTCACTTTGAGGAAAATATTTCTATCGAACTATCTGATCAATGTCAAACAATCATTCCAACTCAATTATCCCTTTCAAAATAATGTTATCTTTAGCTTGAGCTAATTCTTTATCTTGAATCCTGCCATTAGGGTGATCTATTTCCTCAATTAATTTTTCTTCTAAAATATTAGAGTTAGTGATGAATTCCAATATATGTCGATCATCTTCTAATACCTGCAAATTTGTAACATTATCGGGAATCAAAGGTAACTATACCAGCTCAACTGTGAATCTCCTCAAATATGAGCCATCTAAAGGTTTGAATGTACTACCAGTAGTAGCCAAAGCATCGGCTCTATGATTAAATCTTCTTGGAATGTGAGTACTATTGAAGGGTATGTGCAGGATCATGATTGGCCAAAAAGTGGCAATATGATGGTTATGTGTAGGGTATGTGGTTGATGATTTTTTTTACCCAAAATTGATGAAATGCAATGTGTTTTTAAAGGATATTCTAAGATTTCCACCAATATAAATTATAATTTACTTTGAATTTAATAAATAATTATTATTCATTTTCTATTTGAAATATGACTAAAGTCCTAATTGATGGATTGATTGAAAGAAATCTATAGCTTTCAAACAGTATCACATTTTCTTAATCCAAACCATGTGTCACATTATATGCTTCCCATACTATAGGATTAAAAAAAAATGAATTTCATGAAGTTTTGACCATGTTAAGGTTGTCAGACATACGAGTTTTTATATTTTTTTAAAGTTGTAATAAAAAAATCATAATTAATTTTTTACATGGAAAAAAATTATAAAAAAATATGCATCACATCAAGACACGATTCCTCTACTTATATCTAAAATCTTATAAAAAAATATTATCATTTTATTATGGTTAGGGTGGTCAGACAGACACCTACTTCTTATTTTTCCTTGAAATTTAAGTACTATTGCATTGAAATTTCAAATTTTCACCAAATAGTTTTTTTTTTTCAAATAAACCTAGTAATTTAGAAACTACATTCAATTTTTGATAGATTCTATTCTTACATATTTTTGAAATAATATGGATAACTTATTGAAATTTTTACGTCAAGTTGCCTAACTTTGATTTTTCTAAATTTTCATCGCCACTTAAGGGCCTATTTTCCATGATGATCCTACACATACCATGAATGTATCAAAATATTCTATTAGATCCCATACTCTATCAATAATTGGACAATCTCTTGTAGTCACAAATGTATTATTTTCAAACTTTCTTAACTACCATTCAAAATCACCAAACACCTTAAGAATTTTGACTTTATTCTTGATTGTGAGGATCAAGCTATGTATAAGGGCTTCATATTTTTCCATGTTGTTAGTGTTAGCATACAGATTTTTCCTTCAAACATAAATACATAAAATGACTCAGCATGCCCAGAAGGAAGAACACATAGTGCTAACAATTGGAGAAGTTGCCACTAAATTGACAACTTTCCTCTAAATTGAGAGGTACAACTCTCTCTTAAAATATGCAATGACTGGAATAATAGGGTATGCTTTTAACCAAAAAGTAGAAAAGGAAACTAAGAATAGTGTGTAACCATGACACAAATGCGGTGAATTAATTTTAAAATGAAGTAGATGCAAGAAAATGATACACATTTCATATCCCACACCCACAAATGATATTCAGGAAAAGAATGAACAACAGAGCACCTCCAACAGATAGATTAATCCAAATTCAAATATTTAGAAATAAACATCTACACAGTCTGACATAATAGGTAAGACATTGAATAATAATCACAAATGCTAAAAGTTTATTTGCAACAAAAAGAAAACGTGAATAGATTCATAGATCTGAAATATCTTCTTTTATTTCTCCAAAATCAAAATGTGAGTTCACAAACTCTTGATTTCTATACAATCCAAATTGTGTTTGAAAGAAAACTAAACTACTCCTCCCTCCTCCAATAGCTAGAAAAGACAGCCCCCAAGTACAAATGAGTTTAACCTTTTTATATTTTCTCCTCTCGATCGTTTCCAACAGTTTCTTGGAAAATACCTTTTAATTAAAAGAAACTTTTCAGATTTCTCCCTTTTTGACTATGCAATTGTTTCTTGACATCCCAAATCATCTTTTGTTATGAAGAATTTTTCGGGTTCTATTTTCCTTTTCACGTTCCCTTATTCTCTTACTAGACATTTCTTGACTAAATTCCACTGTGCTTCATCACATGATGTCAAACCAAAAAAACATACATATTTTACTACCAAGAACCTTCTCCCTAGTTTGACATTATTGGCTATGAGAGCCACTGATGGAAAACCCAACATCATCAGACTAGTATTAAGTTCTTGTCAATAATGTTCATTCATAGTACATGACTTTCCTGATGTCTATAAGATTCCTCCATTACTTGTTATGACATCCTTGGATTTGACTCTTCTGTAGAAAAGCACATAAGAAGCCAATGACTTTATCCTATCTTCACTGACAGGAGAAACATGGTTGCCATCAAAATTATACTACCTGTTCTCTTCTATGAGCTTGGTATAAGTTGTGTAATGATTGATTCCCATAATTCCATAATGGTTACTGACTGCATACAACTCATAAAGATTCGATTGAGGCCCATTATTGTGAGAAACATATCTTTTCAAATGAAGATCATGAGTAGGGAAGTTCACAAATGTATCTAGTTTGGTTTTCAAAAATCGAATATATGAAAACCTTTTCAGATGAACAACCAAAGTCTCAGGAAATCTCCTCAAATACAACTTTTTACTAGCATGACGATGTTCTTTGCAACAAGGAAAGTACCACATGTCATCTGGTCCTAATCACTCCTGATTTAAGAAATCCTCCAAGCATGCATACAAAGAGATTGAATCCAGACTCACTCTCTTTGTAGAAAACCCAAACTTGAATACTTCAAATAACACGTCAAGCTAATGTGTATCATATTTCTCTAGCATTTTCTTGGACCAATATACTAAGATTTGTAGTCTTTTAGAATTTTTCCCAATGGAATTGGCTCCTTTCCTTCAAGAGAAACCTCTTTCTTTATACCTTTCTCATCTATCAGACATAACTGGAATGAAGTTTCACTGGATGTACAACTAGTATGGCCATTAGGTATGGTATTATCAACATAATTTAACAAGCTTTCAAATTCATCATCTAGAGTTCCATTACTTAGATTTGGTTGATCACTAAATTCTTCCATATGCACATCTTCACTCACCCCTATTTTATATCTATGTTTCTTTTCTATCACACATTTTTTTCTTGACATGGGAGTGAGTAAGGTCAGAAAAAGTGCATGAATATCAGCTCGACTACAAACACCATTCAAAAGGCTTGTTATGAGAGGTGTGTCAAAAGCTTTCCAGTAACCAGTTCTTTGACTATCTTCCTTCTAATGATGTATAAATTATATCAAGGGTGCTTCCTCTTGATCATTTGGTATCCTGTAAGCTGCTAGGAACTAATCATTCCTAATAAGAGCTAATAAATCTAATTGCTTCAAGTAATGAACTCTATGACTATGCATCTTTGTAACCAAAAGAATCTCATCATTTCTTAAGGAGCGGGCACTACTTATAGCTTGCAACAAATCCTTGCATCTTCCCTGCTTTGGAATGGTCATAGTATAAGGTGTAGGTGGAGCAACACCTTTTATGCTAAGTACTGTTACCATCATTATTTTGGTTGTGGTTGAAGGAAAAGGAAATGATAATTGCATAAAGGGATCAAATGTCACTAAGACTTTTCTGCATTCTATACAAACCAATGTTGAATTGAATTGACTATTTTCGTATATATCTTGTGACCATATCATTCTTCGAGACCACATCTCTTTAAGGTATCTTGTCAAACAATTCATGGAAGAGTCAGGCATTCAGAGCTTTTTAGAACATTAGAACCTTTAGTGAAGAGTTTGAGAGTTTCAAAAACTCCCAACTATGTAGCTTCTCCATTTTCCAAAACATTCAATGTATCAACCCTTTAAGAAAGTGTTTATTTTCTAGACACAATCCTTTAAATCCTTTGTATTGTATTTTATTTGCATCCCATTTTGGTGTTTGAAAAGGATTCTTTGGAGAATTAATGAGGGTTTAGAAACCATTAGGGATGTCACTGCTCACAATTTTTAGAAACATTTAAAAGTGTCAAAACTTTCCCATTCATTAAATTGAAACCTATTTATGCCTTTCCATCCATCTTGGTTTTCAATTGATTAATGATTTGTATCATTCTCACTGCATCAATTGCATCAATGAAAATAATTACAAAGTATCTTAGACTTGGATTCTCAAGCAAATCGTTGGTCCTTGAATGATTTCCAAAACCTTTACAAATGTTGATAATCTTCCTCATTTTTTCTTAACAAAAGAAGAGATGTAGAATCATTTTGAGTAGGCTGAGCTTTGTGCATTTTGTTCATTTTTTGAGAGCACATTTCTCAACTCTTTCTTGAGAAATTCCAAGAGAATTGATAGCCTTAAACTCATCATCGATCCTTCAGTATGCTAGAATAATCTTTGTTGGCACTAGCTCAACTTCCAATGATTAAAATTCTCACATATATCCAAAGTTGAATGGTGTAATAGTCACATACCAATTAGAACCAAATAATTTACTATTGATCTTATTCCAAATGTTGAAACCAACATCGAATTGATTTCTACAATATAGATAGTCTTGATTACAATTACATTCAAGCTCGCATGCTTCTTGCCAACATGTAAATTTTCAATCCACTACAAATAAATACCAGTAAGCTACAAGGACCTTGGAAAACCATCTTTCCATGCTATTGATTTATTTCCCAAATATTATGTTTTAGTAAGACTTCAATCACAAAAATTATCATCATTTTTAAGGATCTCTGAATATGAAGCAGATATAAATAGAGGATCCCTCTTAAAATAGCTTTGGTTCTTTTAAGAATATAATATTGTCAAAAGCTCCTAATATTTTCTTCCTGGCACCAGCTATGTTGCTTCATTCATTTTCCAAAGCAATTTCTCCAGCTTTGTAAAGATCAAAGCATAGATCATAGTTCCTTGTAAATTGTAGTATCTTTAAGATC
Organism: Sequoia sempervirens; assembly: GCA_007258455.2. NCBI lineage: Eukaryota > Viridiplantae > Streptophyta > Pinopsida > Cupressales > Cupressaceae > Sequoia > Sequoia sempervirens. The sequence continues at coordinate 181,956,530 of VDFB02256132.1, read as the reverse complement.
TAGCTATAGATGAATTGTTTCCAGGGAATGCTTAGAATACATAACCCACATGAAATAAGAAAATACATCTGCATTATCATCAAAACTTTAGGGGAGGGGGAAATTATATTTAAAATTTTCCATATACAGAATGGGGATAATAGTTAGTACATTGAAATTGCAATCGATAAGCAGCAAGAAAATATTTACCTTGCAAGTTGATGAGCTCAACTCCAATTTTGATCCATTCTTTTGATTTGAATCCATCAAACTTAAGAATCCAGGCTTGATCATTTGTAACTTGAAATTTACCATTCTTAGGTATCATTGAATTATCCTTTTCAGTCTGTGTAACTTGAATTCTATCTCCATGCATTTCTGGTTCAGATCTTTTCATCTTATTACATTCTAGACAATACTAGTTTTTGATTCTGTGAACTATTTCCAAGTAAATTATGCAACTATCTTCTAAGTGTGCAAAATTATGTAACCTACACCAATCTTGCAATATAAAACTTTTTTAGTGAGATTTCTATTTTACCACTCGTTCGAACTTATGTAACAATATTTTTACAAAATTTATTATAATGACTATTTTCTTCTTCAAAAGAATCAAAATTTGACTCAATTAAAACATTAATTCTAGGAGTCATCTGATTATGTTTCTTAGCATTATAAGTAAATTCTTCTTCTATTTTAACTCCTAAATTTCAAATTTTATAAACTCCTAGTTCTACATCAATGTATAGATCTTCATTCTTCTTATTGTAATCAATGATCTTGTATTTCATACATGCTTCTCTCTTGATTTTGATTTGGTTAGGAACTCCTTTCCATGGTAACCACATATTGTAGAAATTTGTAGCCATATATCCATTCAAAGTTTTTAACCAATCCCTACTTAATAACATAACATAAGTATCAGGTATTTCAATGACTTGAATGTCTATGTGATATTGAATCCTAGGATCCAACACTAGTTGCATATGAATATTAGTTAACTCTTTGACCACATTTACTTTAGTTTTGTAAATTTGAGTAACTTTCTTTAAATAACTTGTTGGAGTTAACCCTAGCATTTGACATATAGAAAAAGGAATCACATTAGTAAACACTTCAGAGTCTACTAAATAATTATGAATATTTTTACCAAATATTCTCAACGAAAGTAAAAATGGTGAGGATTCTAATTTTCCTTTGTAAAATACTACTTGCACATTTTCCATGAGAACAATGTTCTTATCTTTTTCCTTAATGTAATTATCCTTCACCTAATATTCCTTAAGTTTTATTTCCTTTGGTAGATCTTCTAAAGTATTCAAGAAATATTTTTTGATCATAGGTGTTTTGAGCAATTTTGATAAAGAAAGGCTAATTTTTACCTTTTTTATAAATATTTCGCTAAATAATTAGTCACTTGTTTTGATTGGAAAAATCTATCTTTTCACTTTGTGAAACAGTTGATGAAATATAATGAGATGTTACTTTAGGTAACCTTGGAGTATTATTTGATTTATCATCAAGTGGAGTACTAAAGTTGTTGGGTGGAATTGACGTCGCCAATGGCCCATTGAATTTACTTCCACCATTCATGTTACTTCTCTGGTTGTAAGTATGACCTTTCTGATATTGTTGAAAAGAATGAATTTTGACAAATTCTTCTTGAGGTTCATTTTCATCTTGATAAGGAAACGTATATGTTTCTAAAATCATAGTTGAATTTTCTCCTTCATGTTCATGAGTATAACTCCTGATGATAGTAGGTGATTTGATGCATTCATAGCTTTCAATAACCAAAGAAGAATTATATCTGACTGGAACCAATTCATTTCCCTTAGGAGCATGGGAGTCACACAGTTTGTTGTAATGTGTAGTAGCTAGAAAAATATCTGAAGTGGTTTTAAACTATGGAAAATCGACTTTAGCATGAGCATTTGTATTATGAATTCTTCACCAATTGGCCATTGCAAGATGAACTAAATTCTCCTTTGACATGGATCTATCATCAGAAGGATCAATGTTATCTAAAGGTGTGAATATCCCCCATTATTTGGTTGTGTGTTCCAAGGTCTAGGTGGTCTAGGAGCATTATACACTTGATTTTATGAATTTTTGGTTGTTACTTTGAGAATAAAAGTTTTGATTTCTTAATTGTGTAACCTATACGGTTAACCTTTTGAGTTGAGCTTTAATTTATTTAATTTATTCCTTGTTTGGAATTTTATCATTCTAATTTTCCTGAGTTAGTGAAAAGAAATAAATTATGTTAGGATGCAGCTCTATGATAGTTGGACTAGGGTGATGGACTAAAGATTGACTATTTTCTAGTTGAAAGAAAGTATTCTAAGGAAATGTCCCATTCGAGACCATTGAAGGAAAAAAAATAGGATTCATGGGGTGATTTAAATGAACTCCATTCAGGACAAGATAATTATTTAGTCCATTTCTAAGGTTTTTCATTTCTAAGTTTACACTAACTTCATCATAGGCTCTAGGTAAAGTAGTAGGAGAATTTTCCCTTTGCTTTACAAACATGGTAGTTAAAGTATCTACAACTGTATAATAAAATGCAATAACAGAAAAATTATCCACTACATAAGGTGCGTGTAACATAGAAAAATCCTTCTAGAACCTTTCATTAAAAGAAGTTATAGGTTCTCCCTCAAACCTTTTCATTTGAGAAAATTGATGATACAAGAAAGTAGGGTCAATCGGTGTTCTAAATCTAGCCAAAAAATGGCTTTCCATGTTTTGCCTTGATCTAATTAAATTACAAGGTAGGTTGATATACCATTAGTAAAATTCACTGCTTAAGGTATACGTGACCAACCTACACATGAAATCTTCATGTTGAAATCTTTCTCTAAAGCACGTATCCTTGAAGATACTGATATGTCCTTCTGCATCTTTATGGAGCTAATATTTAGGAAACAACTTATTAGTATTTTTTAGTAAATCATTGTACATGGAAAATGGAATTGGTGACTCTACGTTGAAGAGAGACATCACTATAGAAGGTGGTGGTGGGGTGAAAACAGTTGGATTTTGTGAATATGCACTTACACTTCTATACTTTTGAGGTCTAGATGATGTTTGACCACTAATCTCGACTAAAGTCACATGAGTATCACCAGACCGAGATCTAGTGACTCTATGGGAATCCAATTTCAAACCTAACAAAACCAAAAGAACAACAATAAGGCCCTCCTTCTAGTGCCAATTCTTGTTGATGATGATGTCACTCACAACAATAGTGTAGATAAAGTCCTCATAGGAAAACCACGAAGAACCTATCTTTCTTGAAAGACATAACTAGGGCAACATCAAGGTGTCCCTATTAGAGGAAAAGGTTGACTCAACTCAATCTGAAGTCTCCTGTAGTCAGGTCTTGACCATACTAGATTCACTTAAAGGTATGATGTGATATTTCTATTAATCTCAAAGGGAATATGGTTGTCTTTAATTTCATTAAGAATCAAAAGCATCAAATATAGGATTTCGAGTTCAATCATAAAATAATATCATGAAATCAAAATATTTTCAATAATATTTTATGAACATCAATAATTTTTCTATAACTTAAGTAGATTTATCTTTAAGCATTCAAAAATTTCACATGAAATGAAATATTTTCAATAAATTTCCATTCATTCATCTATTTTTTGAAACATTTTCAAGAAATTAAACATCTAATCTAAAATAAAGCATAAAAATACTAAAAATTAAAATTTCTCCTAGTTATTCTCCATGCATTCTGCAAGAGTTAATCAAACCAAAGAAAACCACTTTATACTTCACTAGATTGCTTCACAACTACATACAAAATGGTGTTAGCTTTTAAAGAAGGGGTTTTACTTTGAACACTAAGTAGATTCTGCATGCATCCTTAAATGGTGTTGTATGTTTTCTTGTTTACTTGAACTAACAAAACCAACTACAAAAATACTAAGATAGGTAGCTATCAAATTGGCTTTGATATTGATTAAATTCTATGTGAATACAATATTTTAGTTCAAAATTATTCAAAAAACAAGAAAAAAAAAACTTAAAGAAGTTTTGGCTCTTCTGACATCCACAAATTATGAACTTAAAAATAAAAAATAAAGTAGTAAATGACCTTTTATAGGAACAAGTCATCAAGAGTTCAAAATTAAAGTTTATCCAGAGAATCAGAAAGATCAAATCAAAATGTAGCACATGGAAAAGGCCAATTGTCATCAGAATCTTCTAGATGAATCCAAAGCTTTGACTTCTTTAGTGGGAACACTCTTTATTTTCAAACTTCGATACACAATACTCCACATAAGACAAGGCCATCAACATTCTTTAGAATACTAGATAGGAAACATCCACTAGGACTGGGAACAACCTACAAAATCAATTTCAACAAAACATTTCTATGACACCTCCGATATTAGATATCCAATACTTTCTTCTTTCACTTAGGGCTTAGGTTCTAGGATCCTTTCTTCACTTTTCTTTGGCTAATATTCTTAGAAAGCATTTAATATCTGGTGCATTCATTCTTTTGAAATTCCTTGTATCACCTTCCAACTAAACTTGAGCTTGGTGTAATCCTTTGATATCTAGAGTATATTATCATTTCTCTGTGCCTTTTTTGTCTCATATCTGACTATAGTATTTTCGCAGTGTATGATCTCATCAATGACTTCCTAGGTCAACAACTGAACAAGATCTTTATTTATTCTCTCAATCCATTCACTAAAAGCTCTTGCTTCCTTTCCCTCCTATCCTAGTGTCTAAGGATCACAATCTTGACATGCTAACACTTCAATAAAATATTGATCTTTGTCAAGCAACATACTACATTTCTCGGTGACCTTTTCAAATCCTCCTATACATTTTGTTAATGTGTCACCTTCCCATTTCAATTGTTTCTTCCATTTTTTAGGCAATGGAACTTCTTGTTCTAAAATTATTTTTTCTCTTATCAATTCTTAGATATCTGTCTACATGAGAGTTTCTATATTTCTCCTTTCGGCATCAACTTTTTCTTGGAAAAACTTGCATTCTCCTTCAAATATTTTAGATTTCTTAGACCAATGGTATGATTCCTTATGTTTCCCTATTTCATCTATAATAAATTCTTCCCCTTTCCTAACCCAATACTCAATTCATTCTTTAAATACATTCATGCTATGGCGAATTATTGCAATTGCATCCACCTATTCTTGTGACATAAGTACTTAATTAAGGGGAAATTCAATCTGTGCTTGACCAGATAGGGTTAATGGCCTTATAAAATTTTCTATACTAGCAACATGTTCTTTTAACTCTCTTTTTTTTGTTTATACTTTTTCACCCTATCAAATAGTTGCATCCAAATTCATCTTAATTTCTTCTAACTTTTGTGTCCAAGATGAGTCTCCAACATTGATACTTGTTATTTTATACTCCTTAGGCATTATTTCATGTCTACTTTTATCAACTACTTGGGTAGCTATATGGATTGTTCTGCCTCCATCTGCATTTTTCTATATGAGATTTTTCATTTTATCTCTACGCCTAGGCTTAGGAGTTCACTTCTTGTATAAAAATTTTAAGATCTAGAGGTAGTAATTCTATCTCCATTGGGGTAGTCAATTCTCTAATCAACCACTTAGGTGCATCTTAATCATGCTCTACCTCTATAACATTTCTTTTTTCCTATCTCCCAATCATTCTAGGAACTCTTATATCTTCAAATTTATGTGTTATGTCCTCTATAATAGGAATCTCTTCTATAATCTCTTGAATAGATGATGGATTATTGGGGTTTGATACTGTCTCTTCTATTTTGAGACCTGTATTTTCATGTCTATCTAGGTGTTCAACATTAGCTTCTTGGAAATTACCTTCCTTAATATCTTGTCAAATCAAGATTTCCTCCATCTCCAACCTTATCACTTGAAACTTGTGAAGGTTCTTCACTCTCAACTTCAACCTACTCTTCCTTTTATTTTTCAAAGACTTGTGGTTGTTCACTATCATTTTGACTATTCCCTAGCGAAGGTCGGGAATCAAAGGTATCTTCAATGACCATTTCATCAATAGGATTTTGTCCTGCAGTCTCCCCTATTTCCATCTCAAGAACATCAGGGTTCCCTACTTTTGAAGTGAGTGTTTCTTTTATGAATTCTTCTTCTTCAATATTTATTGGAATGGAGCCTATTTTTGGAATTTCTGTTACCATTGGTTTTACCATGGGTTTATCTTTAAACTTATTTTCTTTTACCCTTTCCCACATGGTGCCACATTTATCCATCTATTCCTTAATCTTGGCTTCATCAGCTTAAAACTCTTTATCCAAAACCATAGGAGTCTTCCCTACTACCTATTTTACACTAACCATATTAACTAAAGGAGGGGATGTGAATAAT